>CM059576.1:52271951-53471951 GCA_030386875.1 Morinoia aosen | reverse complement strand
TTGTACGTTCTAGAGATATTTCCTGTACTCCTTTGTGCGCTGTAGAGATACCTTCTGTACTCCTTTGTGCGCTGTAGAGATACCTTCTGTACTCCTTTGTGCGCTGTAGAGATACCTTCTGTACTCCTTTGTGCGCTGTAGAGACACCTTCGTACTCCTTTGTACGCTGTAGAGATACCTCGTGTACTCCTTTGTACGTTCTAGAGATATTTCCTGTACTCCTTTGTGCGCTGTAGAGATACCTTCTGTACTCCTTTGTGCGCTGTAGAGATACCTTCTGTACTCCTTTGTGCGTTGTAGAGATACCTTCTGTACTCCTTTGTGCGATGTAGAGATACCTTCTGTACTCCTTTGTACGCTGTAGAGATACCTCGTGTACTCCTTTGTACGTTCTAGAGATATTTCCTGTACTCCTTTGTGCGCTGTAGAGATACCTTCTGTACTCCTTTGTGCGCTGTAGAGATACCTTCTGTACTCCTTTGTGCGCTGCAGAGATACCTTCTGTACTCCTTTGTACGCTGTAGAGATACCTTCTGTACTTCTTTGTGCGCTGTAGAGATACCTTCTGTACTCCTTTGTACGCTGTAGAGATACCTCGTGTACTCCTTTGTACGTTCTAGAGATATTTCCTGTACTCCTTTGTGCGCTGTAGAGATACCTTCTGTACTCCTTTGTGCGCTGTAGAGATACCTTCTGTACTCCTTTGTGCGCTTTAGAGATACCTTCTGTACTCCTTTGTACGCTGTAGAGATACCTTCTGTACTCCTTTGTGCGCTGTAGAGATACCTTCTGTACTCCTTTGTGCGCTGTAGAGATACCTTCTGTACTCCTTTGTGCGCTGTAGAGATACCTTCTGTACTCCTTTGTACGCTGTAGAGATACCTCGTGGACTCCTTTGTACGTTCTAGAGATATTTCCTGTACTCCTTTGTGCGCTGTAGAGATACCTTCTTTACTCCTTTGTGCGCTGTAGAGATACCTTCTGTACTCCTTTGTGCGCTGTAGAGATACCTTCTGTACTTCTTTGTACGCTGTAGAGATACCTCGTGTACTCCTTTGTACGTTCTAGAGATATTTCCTGTACTCCTTTGTGCGCTGTAGAGATACCTTCTGTACTCCTTTGTGCGCTGTAGAGATACCTTCTGTACTCCTTTGTGCGCTGTAGAGATACCTTCTGTACTCCTTTGTGCGCTGTAGAGATACCTTCTGTACTCCTTTGTGCGCTGTAGAGATACCTTCTGTACTCCTTTGTACGCTGTAGAGATACCTCGTGTACTCCTTTGTGCGCTGTAGAGATACCTTCTGTACTCCTTTGTGCGCTGTAGAGATACCTTCTGTACTCCTTTGTGCGCTGTAGAGATACCTTTTGTACTCCTTTGTACGTTCTAGAGATATTTCCTGTACTCCTTTGCGCGCTGTAGAGATACCTTCTGTACTCCTTTGTGCGCTGTAGAGACACCTTCTGTACTCCTTTGTGCGCTGTAGAGATACCTTCTGTACTCCTTTGTGCGCTGTAGAGATACCTTCTGTACTCCTCTGTACGCTGTAGAGATACCTCGTGTACTCCTTTGTACGTTCTAGAGATATTTCCTGTACTCCTTTGTGCGCTGTAGAGATACCTTCTGTACTCTTTTGTGCGCTGTAGAGATACCTTCTGTACTCCTTTGTGCGCTGTAGAGATACCTTCTGTACTCCTTTGTGCGCTGTAGAGATACCTTCTGTACTCCTTTGTACGCTGTAGAGATACCTCGTGTACTCCTTTGTGCGCTGTAGAGATACCTTCTGTACTCCTTTGTACGCTGTAGAGATACCTCGTGTACTCCTTTGTACGTTCTAGAGATATTTCCTGTACTCCTTTGTGCGCTGTAGAGATACCTTCTGTACTCCTTTGTGCGCTGTAGAGATACCTTCTGTACTCCTTTGTGCGCTGTAGAGATACCTTCTGTACTCCTTTGTGCGCTGTAGAGATACCTTCTGTACTCCTTTGTACGCTGTAGAGATACCTCGTGTACTCCTTTGTACGTTCTAGAGATATTTCCTGTACTCCTTTGTGCGCTGTTGAGATACCTTCTGTACTCCTTTGTGCGCTGTAGAGATACCTTCTGTACTCCTTTGTGCGCTGTAGAGATACCTTCTGTACTCCTTTGTGCGCTGTAGAGATACCTTCTGTACTCCTTTGTACGCTGTAGAGATACCCCGTGTACTCCTTTGTACGTTCTAGAGATATTTCCTGTACTCCTTTGTGCGCTGTAGAGATACCTTCTGTACTCCTTTGTGCGCTGTAGAGATACCTTCTGTACTCCTTTGTGCGCTGTAGAGATACCTTCTGTACTCCTTTGTACGCTGTAGAGATACCTTCTGTACTCCTTTGTGCGCTGTAGAGATACCTTCTGTACTCCTTTGTGCGCTGTAGAGATACCTTCTGTACTCCTTTGTGCGCTGTAGAGATACCTTCTGTACTCCTTTGTACGCTGTAGAGATACCTCGTGGACTCCTTTGTACGTTCTAGAGATATTTCCTGTACTCCTTTGTGCGCTGTAGAGATACCTTCTGTACTCCTTTGTGCGCTGTAGAGATACCTTCTGTACTCCTTTGTGCGCTGTAGAGATACCTTCTGTACTCCTTTGTGCGCTGTAGAGATACCTTCTGTACTCCTTTGTACGCTGTAGAGATACCTCGTGTACTCCTTTGTACGTTCTAGAGATATTTCCTGTAATCCTTTGTGCGCTGTTGAGATACCTTCTGTACTCCTTTGTGCGCTGTAGAGATACCTTCTGTACTCCTTTGTGCGCTGTAGAGATACCTTCTGTACTCCTTTGTGCGCTGTAGAGATACCTTCTGTACTCCTTTGTACGCTGTAGAGATACCTCGTGTACTCCTTTGTACGTTCTAGAGATATTTCCTGTACTCCTTTGTGCGCTGTAGAGATACCTTCTGTACTCCTTTGTGCGCTGTAGAGATACCTTCTGTACTCCTTTGTGCGCTGTAGAGATACCTACTGTACTCCTTTGTGCGCTGTATAGATACCTTCTGTACTCCTTTGTGCGCTGTAGAGATACCTTCTGTACTCCTTTGTACGCTGTAGAGATACCTCGTGTACTCCTTTGTGCGCTGTAGAGATACCTTCTGTACTCCTTTGTGCGCTGTAGAGAGACCTTCTGTACTCCTTTGTGCGCTGTAGAGATACCTTCTTTACTCCTTTGTACGTTCTAGAGATATTTCCTGTACTCCTTTGTGCGCTGCAGAGATACCTTCTGTACTTCTTTGTGCGCTGTAGAGATACCTTCTGTACTCCTTTGTGCGCTGTAGAGATACCTTCTGTACTCCTTTGTGCGCTGTAGAGATACCTTCTGCACTCCTTTGTACGCTGTAGAGATACTTCGTGTACTCCTTTGTGCGCTGTAGAGATACCTTCTGTACTCCTTTGTACGCTGTAGAGATACCTCGTGTACTCCTTTGTACGTTCTAGAGATATTTCCTGTACTCCTTTGTGCGCTGTAGAGATACCTTCTGTACTCCTTTGTGCGCTGTAGAGATACCTTCTGTACTCCTTTGTGCGCTGTAGAGATACCTTCTGTACTCCTTTGTGCGCTGTAGAGACACCTTCGTACTCCTTTGTACGCTGTAGAGATACCTCGTGTACTCCTTTGTACGTTCTAGAGATATTTCCTGTACTCCTTTGTGCGCTGTAGAGATACCTTCTGTACTCCTTTGTGCGCTGTAGAGATACCTTCTGTACTCCTTTGTGCGTTGTAGAGATACCTTCTGTACTCCTTTGTGCGCTGTAGAGATACCTTCTGTACTCCTTTGTACGCTGTAGAGATACCTCGTGTACTCCTTTGTACGTTCTAGAGATATTTCCTGTACTCCTTTGTGCGCTGTAGAGATACCTTCTGTACTCCTTTGTGCGCTGTAGAGATACCTTCTGTACTCCTTTGTGCGCTGCAGAGATACCTTCTGTACTCCTTTGTACGCTGTAGAGATACCTTCTGTACTTCTTTGTGCGCTGTAGAGATACCTTCTGTACTCCTTTGTACGCTGTAGAGATACCTCGTGTACTCCTTTGTACGTTCTAGAGATATTTCCTGTACTCCTTTGTGCGCTGTAGAGATACCTTCTGTACTCCTTTGTGCGCTGTAGAGATACCTTCTGTACTCCTTTGTGCGCTGTAGAGATACCTTCTGTACTCCTTTGTACGCTGTAGAGATACCTTCTGTACTCCTTTGTGCGCTGTAGAGATACCTTCTGTACTCCTTTGTGCGCTGTAGAGATACCTTCTGTACTCCTTTGTGCGCTGTAGAGATACCTTCTGTACTCCTTTGTACGCTGTAGAGATACCTCGTGGACTCCTTTGTACGTTCTAGAGATATTTCCTGTACTCCTTTGTGCGCTGTAGAGATACCTTCTTTACTCCTTTGTGCGCTGTAGAGATACCTTCTGTACTCCTTTGTGCGCTGTAGAGATACCTTCTGTACTCCTTTGTACGCTGTAGAGATACCTCGTGTACTCCTTTGTACGTTCTAGAGATATTTCCTGTACTCCTTTGTGCGCTGTAGAGATACCTTCTGTACTCCTTTGTACGCTGTAGAGATACCTCGTGTACTCCTTTGTACGTTCTAGAGATATTTCCTGTACTCCTTTGTGCGCTGTAGAGATACCTTCTGTACTCCTTTGTGCGCTGTAGAGATACCTTCTGTACTCCTTTGTGCGCTGTAGAGATACCTTCTGTACTCCTTTGTGCGCTGTAGAGATACCTTCTGTACTCCTTTGTGCGCTGTAGAGATACCTTCTGTACTCCTTTGTACGCTGTAGAGATACCTCGTGTACTCCTTTGTGCGCTGTAGAGATACCTTCTGTACTCCTTTGTGCGCTGTAGAGATACCTTCTGTACTCCTTTGTGCGCTGTAGAGATACCTTTTGTACTCCTTTGTACGTTCTAGAGATATTTCCTGTACTCCTTTGTGCGCTGTAGAGATACCTTCTGTACTCCTTTGTGCGCTGTAGAGATACCTTCTGTACTCCTTTGTGCGCTGTAGAGATACCTTCTGTACTCCTTTGTGCGCTGTAGAGATACCTTCTGTACTCCTCTGTACGCTGTAGAGATACCTCGTGTACTCCTTTGTACGTTCTAGAGATATTTCCTGTACTCCTTTGTGCGCTGTAGAGATACCTTCTGTACTCTTTTGTGCGCTGTAGAGATACCTTCTGTACTCCTTTGTGCGCTGTAGAGATACCTTCTGTACTCCTTTGTGCGCTGTAGAGATACCTTCTGTACTCCTTTGTACGCTGTAGAGATACCTCGTGTACTCCTTTGTGCGCTGTAGAGATACCTTCTGTACTCCTTTGTACGCTGTAGAAATACCTCGTGTACTCCTTTGTACGTTCTAGAGATATTTCCTGTACTCCTTTGTGCGCTGTAGAGATACCTTCTGTACTCCTTTGTGCGCTGTAGAGATACCTTCTGTACTCCTTTGTGCGCTGTAGAGATACCTTTTGTACTCCTTTGTGCGCTGTAGAGATACCTTCTGTACTCCTTTGTACGCTGTAGAGATACCTCGTGTACTCCTTTGTACGTTCTAGAGATATTTCCTGTACTCCTTTGTGCGCTGTTGAGATACCTTCTGTACTCCTTTGTGCGCTGTAGAGATACCTTCTGTACTCCTTTGTGCGCTGTAGAGATACCTTCTGTACTCCTTTGTACGCTGTAGAGATACCTTCTGTACTCCTTTGTGCGCTGTAGAGATACCTTCTGTACTCCTTTGTGCGCTGTAGAGATACCTTCTGTACTCCTTTGTGCGCTGTAGAGATACCTTCTGTACTCCTTTGTACGCTGTAGAGATACCTCGTGGACTCCTTTGTACGTTCTAGAGATATTTCCTGTACTCCTTTGTGCGCTGTAGAGATACCTTCTTTACTCCTTTGTGCGCTGTAGAGATACCTTCTGTACTCCTTTGTGCGCTGTAGAGATACCTTCTGTACTCCTTTGTACGCTGTAGAGATACCTCGTGTACTCCTTTGTACGTTCTAGAGATATTTCCTGTACTCCTTTGTGCGCTGTAGAGATACCTTCTGTACTCCTTTGTGCGCTGTAGAGATACCTTCTGTACTCCTTTGTGCGCTGTAGAGATACCTTCTGTACTCCTTTGTGCGCTGTAGAGATACCTTCTGTACTCCTTTGTGCGCTGTAGAGATACCTTCTGTACTCCTTTGTACGCTGTAGAGATACCTCGTGTACTCCTTTGTGCGCTGTAGAGATACCTTCTGTACTCCTTTGTGCGCTGTAGAGATACCTTCTGTACTCCTTTGTGCGCTGTAGAGATACCTTTTGTACTCCTTTGTACGTTCTAGAGATATTTCCTGTACTCCTTTGTGCGCTGTAGAGATACCTTCTTTACTCCTTTGTGCGCTGTAGAGATACCTTCTGTACTCCTTTGTGCGCTGTAGAGATACCTTCTGTACTCCTTTGTACGCTGTAGAGATACCTCGTGTACTCCTTTGTACGTTCTAGAGATATTTCCTGTACTCCTTTGTGCGCTGTAGAGATACCTTCTGTACTCCTTTGTGCGCTGTAGAGATACCTTCTGTACTCCTTTGTGCGCTGTAGAGATACCTTCTGTACTCCTTTGTGCGCTGTAGAGATACCTTCTGTACTCCTTTGTGCGCTGTAGAGATACCTTCTGTACTCCTTTGTACGCTGTAGAGATACCTCGTGTACTCCTTTGTGCGCTGTAGAGATACCTTCTGTACTCCTTTGTGCGCTGTAGAGATACCTTCTGTACTCCTTTGTGCGCTGTAGAGATACCTTTTGTACTCCTTTGTACGTTCTAGAGATATTTCCTGTACTCCTTTGTGCGCTGTAGAGATACCTTCTGTACTCCTTTGTGCGCTGTAGAGATACCTTCTGTACTCCTTTGTGCGCTGTAGAGATACCTTCTGTACTCCTTTGTGCGCTGTAGAGATACCTTCTGTACTCCTCTGTACGCTGTAGAGATACCTTCTGTACTCCTTTGTACGCTGTAGAGATACCTCGTGTACTCCTTTGTGCGCTGTAGAGATACCTTCTGTACTCCTTTGTACGCTGTAGAAATACCTCGTGTACTCCTTTGTACGTTCTAGAGATATTTCCTGTACTCCTTTGTGCGCTGTAGAGATACCTTCTGTACTCCTTTGTGCGCTGTAGAGATACCTTCTGTACTCCTTTGTGCGCTGTAGAGATACCTTCTGTACTCCTTTGTGCGCTGTAGAGATACCTTCTGTACTCCTTTGTACGCTGTAGAGATACCTCGTGTACTCCTTTGTACGTTCTAGAGATATTTCCTGTACTCCTTTGTGCGCTGTTGAGATACCTTCTGTACTCCTTTGTGCGCTGTAGAGATACCTTCTGTACTCCTTTGTGCGCTGTAGAGATACCTTCTGTACTCCTTTGTACGCTGTAGAGATACCCCGTGTACTCCTTTGTACGTTCTAGAGATATTTCCTGTACTCCTTTGTGCGCTGTAGAGATACCTTCTGTACTCCTTTGTGCGCTGTAGAGATACCTTCTGTACTCCTTTGTGCGCTGTAGAGATACCTTCTGTACTCCTTTGTGCGCTGTAGAGATACCTTCTGTACTCCTTTGTGCGCTGTAGAGATACCTTCTGTACTCCTTTGTACGCTGTAGAGATACCTCGTGTACTCCTTTGTGCGCTGTAGAGATACCTTCTGTACTCCTTTGTGCGCTGTAGAGATACCTTCTGTACTCCTTTGTGCGCTGTAGAGATACCTTCTGTACTCCTTTGTACGCTGTAGAGATACCTCGTGTACTCCTTTGTGCGCTGTAGAGATACCTTCTGTACTCCTTTGTACGCTGTAGAGATACCTCGTGTACTCCTTTGTACGTTCTAGAGATATTTCCTGTACTCCTTTGTGCGCTGTAGAGATACCTTTTGTTCTCTTTTGTGCGCTGTAGAGATACCTTCTGTACTCCTTTGTGCGCTGTAGAGATACCTTCTGTACTCCTTTGTGCGCTGTAGAGATACCTTCTGTACTCCTTTGTACGCTGTAGAGATACCTCGTGTACTCCTTTGTACGTTCTAGAGATATTTCCTGTACTCCTTTGTGCGCTGTAGAGATACCTTCTGTACTCCTTTGTGCGCTGTAGAGATACCTTCTGTACTCCTTTGTGCGCTGTAGAGATACCTTTTGTACTCCTTTGTGCGCTGTAGAGATACCTTCTGTACTCCTTTGTACGCTGTAGAGATACCCAGTGTACTCCTTTGTACGTTCTAGAGATATTTCCTGTACTCCTTTGTGCGCTGTAGAGATACCTTCTGTACTCCTTTGTGCGCTGTAGAGATACCTTCTGTACTCCTTTGTGCGCTGTAGAGATACCTTCTGTACTCCTTTGTGCGCTGTAGAGATACCTTCTGTACTCCTTTGTGCGCTGTAGAGGTACCTTCTGTACTTCTTTGTACGCTGTAGAGATACCTCGTGTACTCCTTTGTGCGCTGTAGAGATACCTTCTGTACTTCTTTGTGCGCTGTAGTAATACCTTCTGTACTCCTTTGTGCGCTGTAGAGATACCTTCTGTACTCCTTTGTGCGCTGTAGAGATATTTCCTGTGCTCCTTTGTGCGCTGTAGAGATACCTTCTGTACTCCTTTGTGCGCTGTAGAGATACCTTCTGTACTCCTTTGTACGCTGTAGAGATACCTCGTGTACTCCTTTGTGCGCTGTAGAGATACCTTCTGTACTCCTTTGTGCGCTGTGGAGATACCTTCTGTACTCCTTTGTGCGCTGTAGAGATACCTTTTGTACTCCTTTGTACGTTCTAGAGATATTTCCTGTACTCCTTTGTGCGCTGTAGAGATACCTTCTGTACTCCTTTGTGCGCTGTAGAGATACCTTCTGTACTCCTTTGTGCGCTGTAGAGATACCTTCTGTACTCCTTTGTGCGCTGTAGAGATACCTTCTGTACTCCTCTGTACGCTGTAGAGATACCTCGTGTACTCCTTTGTACGTTCTAGAGATATTTCCTGTACTCCTTTGTGCGCTGTAGAGATACCTTCTGTACTCTTTTGTGCGCTGTAGAGATACCTTCTGTACTCCTTTGTGCGCTGTAGAGATACCTTCTGTACTCCTTTGTGCGCTGTAGAGATACCTTCTGTACTCCTTTGTACGCTGTAGAGATACCTCGTGTACTCCTTTGTGCGCTGTAGAGATACCTTCTGTACTCCTTTGTACGCTGTAGAGATACCTCGTGTACTCCTTTGTACGTTCTAGAGATATTTCCTGTACTCCTTTGTGCGCTGTAGAGATACCTTCTGTACTCCTTTGTGCGCTGTAGAGATACCTTCTGTACTCCTTTGTGCGCTGTAGAGATACCTTCTGTACTCCTTTGTGCGCTGTAGAGATACCTTCTGTACTCCTTTGTACGCTGTAGAGATACCTCGTGTACTCCATTGTACGTTCTAGAGATATTTCCTGTACTCCTTTGTGCGCTGTTGAGATACCTTCTGTACTCCTTTGTGCGCTGTAGAGATACCTTCTGTACTCCTTTGTGCGCTGTAGAGATACCTTCGGTACTCCTTTGTGCGCTGTAGAGATACCTTCTGTACTCCTTTGTACGCTGTAGAGATACCTCGTGTACTCCTTTGTACGTTCTAGAGATATTTCCTGTACTCCTTTGTGCGCTGTAGAGATACCTTCTGTACTCCTTTGTGCGCTGTAGAGATACCTTCTGTACTCCTTTGTGCGCTGTAGAGATACCTACTGTACTCCTTTGTGCGCTGTATAGATACCTTCTGTACTCCTTTGTGCGCTGTAGAGATACCTTCTGTACTCCTTTGTACGCTGTAGAGATACCTCGTGTACTCCTTTGTGCGCTGTAGAGATACCTTCTGTACTCCTTTGTGCGCTGTAGAGAGACCTTCTGTACTCCTTTGTGCGCTGTAGAGATACCTTCTTTACTCCTTTGTACGTTCTAGAGATATTTCCTGTACTCCTTTGTGCGCTGCAGAGATACCTTCTGTACTTCTTTGTGCGCTGTAGAGATACCTTCTGTACTCCTTTGTGCGCTGTAGAGATACCTTCTGTACTCCTTTGTGCGCTGTAGAGATACCTTCTGCACTCCTTTGTACGCTGTAGAGATACTTCGTGTACTCCTTTGTGCGCTGTAGAGATACCTTCTGTACTCCTTTGTACGCTGTAGAGATACCTCGTGTACTCCTTTGTACGTTCTAGAGATATTTCCTTTACTCCTTTGTGCGCTGTAGAGATACCTTCTGTACTCCTTTGTGCGCTGTAGAGATACCTTCTGTACTCCTTTGTGCGCTGTAGAGATACCTTCTGTACTCCTTTGTGCGCTGTAGAGACACCTTCGTACTCCTTTGTACGCTGTAGAGATACCTCGTGTACTCCTTTGTACGTTCTAGAGATATTTCCTGTACTCCTTTGTGCGCTGTAGAGATACCTTCTGTACTCCTTTGTGCGCTGTAGAGATACCTTCTGTACTCCTTTGTGCGTTGTAGAGATACCTTCTGTACTCCTTTGTGCGCTGTAGAGATACCTTCTGTACTCCTTTGTACGCTGTAGAGATACCTCGTGTACTCCTTTGTACGTTC
The DNA here is from genome assembly GCA_030386875.1 of Morinoia aosen. Lineage (NCBI taxonomy): Eukaryota > Metazoa > Arthropoda > Malacostraca > Amphipoda > Talitridae > Morinoia > Morinoia aosen. The sequence goes on along the minus strand of CM059576.1, from coordinate 53,461,352 downwards.
TAGAGATATTTCCTGTACTCCTTTGTGCGCTGTAGAGATACCTTCTGTACTCCTTTGTGCGCTGTAGAGATACCTTCTGTACTCCTTTGTGCGCTGCAGAGATACCTTCTGTACTCCTTTGTACGCTGTAGAGATACCTTCTGTACTTCTTTGTGCGCTGTAGAGATACCTTCTGTACTCCTTTGTACGCTGTAGAGATACCTCGTGTACTCCTTTGTACGTTCTAGAGATATTTCCTGTACTCCTTTGTGCGCTGTAGAGATACCTTCTGTACTCCTTTGTGCGCTGTAGAGATACCTTCTGTACTCCTTTGTGCGCTGTAGAGATACCTTCTGTACTCCTTTGTACGCTGTAGAGATACCTTCTGTACTCCTTTGTGCGCTGTAGAGATACCTTCTGTACTCCTTTGTGCGCTGTAGAGATACCTTCCGTACTCCTTTGTGCGCTGTAGAGATACCTTCTGTACTCCTTTGTACGCTGTAGAGATACCTCGTGGACTCCTTTGTACGTTCTAGAGATATTTCCTGTACTCCTTTGTGCGCTGTAGAGATACCTTCTTTACTCCTTTGTGCGCTGTAGAGATACCTTCTGTACTCCTTTGTGCGCTGTAGAGATACCTTCTGTACTCCTTTGTACGCTGTAGAGATACCTCGTGTACTCCTTTGTACGTTCTAGAGATATTTCCTGTACTCCTTTGTGCGCTGTAGAGATACCTTCTGTACTCCTTTGTGCGCTGTAGAGATACCTTCTGTACTCCTTTGTGCGCTGTAGAGATACCTTCTGTACTCCTTTGTGCGCTGTAGAGATACCTTCTGTACTCCTTTGTGCGCTGTAGAGATACCTTCTGTACTCCTTTGTACGCTGTAGAGATACCTCGTGTACTCCTTTGTGCGCTGTAGAGATACCTTCTGTACTCCTTTGTGCGCTGTAGAGATACCTTCTGTACTCCTTTGTGCGCTGTAGAGATACCTTTTGTACTCCTTTGTACGTTCTAGAGATATTTCCTGTACTCCTTTGTGCGCTGTAGAGATACCTTCTGTACTCCTTTGTGCGCTGTAGAGATACCTTCTGTACTCCTTTGTGCGCTGTAGAGATACCTTCTGTACTCCTTTGTGCGCTGTAGAGATACCTTCTGTACTCCTCTGTACGCTGTAGAGATACCTCGTGTACTCCTTTGTACGTTCTAGAGATATTTCCTGTACTCCTTTGTGCGCTGTAGAGATACCTTCTGTACTCTTTTGTGCGCTGTAGAGATACCTTCTGTACTCCTTTGTGCGCTGTAGAGATACCTTCTGTACTCCTTTGTGCGCTGTAGAGATACCTTCTGTACTCCTTTGTACGCTGTAGAGATACCTCGTGTACTCCTTTGTGCGCTGTAGAGATACCTTCTGTACTCCTTTGTACGCTGTAGAGATACCTCGTGTACTCCTTTGTACGTTCTAGAGATATTTCCTGTACTCCTTTGTGCGCTGTAGAGATACCTTCTGTACTCCTTTGTGCGCTGTAGAGATACCTTCTGTACTCCTTTGTGCGCTGTAGAGATACCTTCTGTACTCCTTTGTGCGCTGTAGGGATACCTTCTGTACTCCTTTGTACGCTGTAGAGATACTTCGTGTACTCCTTTGTACGTTCTAGAGATATTTCCTGTACTCCTTTGTGCGCTGTTGAGATACCTTCTGTACTCCTTTGTGCGCTGTAGAGATACCTTCTGTACTCCTTTGTGCGCTGTAGAGATACCTTCTGTACTCCTTTGTGCGCTGTAGAGATACCTTCTGTACTCCTTTGTACGCTGTAGAGATACCCCGTGTACTCCTTTGTACGTTCTAGAGATATTTCCTGTACTCCTTTGTGCGCTGTAGAGATACCTTCTGTACTCCTTTGTGCGCTGTAGAGATACCTTCTGTACTCCTTTGTGCGCTGTAGAGATACCTTCTGTACTCCTTTGTGCGCTGTAGAGATACCTTCTGTACTCCTTTGTGCGCTGTAGAGATACCTTCTGTACTCCTTTGTACGCTGTAGAGATACCTCGTGTACTCCTTTGTGCGCTGTAGAGATACCTTCTGTACTCCTTTGTGCGCTGTAGAGATACCTTCTGTACTCCTTTGTGCGCTGTAGAGATACCTTCTGTACTCCTTTGTACGCTGTAGAGATACCTCGTGTACTCCTTTGTGCGCTGTAGAGATACCTTCTGTACTCCTTTGTACGCTGTAGAGATACCTCGTGTACTCCTTTGTACGTTCTAGAGATATTTCCTGTACTCCTTTGTGCGCTGTAGAGATACCTTTTGTTCTCTTTTGTGCGCTGTAGAGATACCTTCTGTACTCCTTTGTGCGCTGTAGAGATACCTTCTGTACTCCTTTGTGCGCTGTAGAGATACCTTCTGTACTCCTTTGTACGCTGTAGAGATACCTCGTGTACTCCTTTGTACGTTCTAGAGATATTTCCTGTACTCCTTTGTGCGCTGTAGAGATACCTTCTGTACTCCTTTGTGCGCTGTAGAGATACCTTCTGTACTCCTTTGTGCGCTGTAGAGATACCTTTTGTACTCCTTTGTGCGCTGTAGAGATACCTTCTGTACTCCTTTGTACGCTGTAGAGATACCCCGTGTACTCCTTTGTACGTTCTAGAGATATTTCCTGTACTCCTTTGTGCGCTGTAGAGATACCTTCTGTACTCCTTTGTGCGCTGTAGAGATACCTTCTGTACTCCTTTGTGCGCTGTAGAGATACCTTCTGTACTCCTTTGTGCGCTGTAGAGATACCTTCTGTACTCCTTTGTGCGCTGTAGAGGTACCTTCTGTACTTCTTTGTACGCTGTAGAGATACCTCGTGTACTCCTTTGTGCGCTGTAGAGATACCTTCTGTACTTCTTTGTGCGCTGTAGTAATACCTTCTGTACTCCTTTGTGCGCTGTAGAGATACCTTCTGTACCCCTTTGTGCGCTGTAGAGATATTTCCTGTGCTCCTTTGTGCGCTGTAGAGATACCTTCTGTACTCCTTTGTGCGCTGTAGAGATACCTTCTGTACTCCTTTGTACGCTGTAGAGATACCTCGTGTACTCATTTGTACGTTCTAGAGATATTTCCTGTACTCCTTTGTGCGCTGTAGAGATACCTTCTGTACTCCTGTGTGCGCTGTAGAGATACCTTCTGTACTCCTTTGTGCGCTGTAGAGATACCTTCTGTACTCCTTTGTACGCTGTAGAGATACCTTCTGTACTTCTTTGTGCGCTGTAGAGATACCTTCTGTACTCCTTTGTACGCTGTAGAGATACCTCGTGTACTCCTTTGTACGTTCTAGAGATATTTCCTGTACTCCTTTGTGCGCTGTAGAGATACCTTCTGTACTCCTTTGTGCGCTGTAGAGATACCTTCTGTACTCCTTTGTGCGCTGTAGAGATACCTTCTGTACTCCTTTGTACGCTGTAGAGATACCTTCTGTACTCCTTTGTGCGCTGTAGAGATACCTTCTGTACTCCTTTGTACGCTGTAGAGATACCTCGTGTACTCCTTTGTACGTTCTAGAGATATTTCCTGTACTCCTTTGTGCGCTGTAGAGATACCTTCTGTACTCCTTTGTGCGCTGTAGAGATACCTTCTGTACTCCTTTGTACGCTGTAGAGATACCTCGTGTACTCCTTTGTACGTTCTAGAGATATTTCCTGTACTCCTTTGTGCGCTGTAGAGATACCTTCTGTACTCCTTTGTGCGCTGTAGAGATACCTTCTGTACTCCTTTGTGCGCTGTAGAGATACCTACTGTACTCCTTTGTGCGCTGTAGAGATACCTTCTGTACTCCTTTGTGCGCTGTAGAGATACCTTCTGTACTCCTTTGTACGCTGTAGAGATACCTCGTGTACTCCTTTGTGCGCTGTAGAGATACCTTCTGTACTCCTTTGTGCGCTGTAGAGAGACCTTCTGTACTCCTTTGTGCGCTGTAGAGATACCTTCTGTACACCTTTGTACGTTCTAGAGATATTTCCTGTACTCCTTTGTGCGCTGCAGAGATACCTTCTGTACTCCTTTGTGCGCTGTAGAGATACCTTCTGTACTCCTTTGTGCGCTGTAGAGATACCTTCTGTACTCCTTTGTGCGCTGTAGAGATACCTTCTGCACTCCTTTGTACGCTGTAGAGATACTTCGTGTACTCCTTTGTGCGCTGTAGAGATACCTTCTGTACTCCTTTGTACGCTGTAGAGATACCTCGTGTACTCCTTTGTACGTTCTAGAGATATTTCCTGTACTCCTTTGTGCGCTGTAGAGATACCTTCTGTACTCCTTTGTGCGTGGTAGAGATACCTTCTGTACTCCTTTGTGCGCTGTAGAGATACCTTCTGTACTCCTTTGTGCGCTGTAGAGACACCTTCTGTACTCCTTTGTACGCTGTAGAGATACCTCGTGTACTCCTTTGAACGTTCTAGAGATATTTCCTGTACTCCTTTGTGCGCTGTAGAGATACCTTCTGTACTCCTTTGTGCGCTGTAGAGATACCTTCTGTACTCCTTTGTGCGCTGTAGAGATACCTTCTGTACTCCTTTGTGTGCTGTAGAGATACCTTCTGTACTCCTTTGTACGCTGTAGAGATACCTCGTGTACTCCTTTGTACGTTCTAGAGATATTTCCTGTACTCCTTTGTGCGCTGTAGAGATACCTTCTGTACTCCTTTGTGCGCTGTAGAGATACCTTCTGTACTCCTTTGTGCGCTGCAGAGATACCTTCTGTACTCCTTTGTACGCTGTAGAGATACCTTCTGTACTTTTTTGTGCGCTGTAGAGATACCTTCTGTACTTCTTTGTACGCTGTAGAGATACCTCGTGTATTCCTTTGTACGTTCTAGAGATATTTCCTGTACTCCTTTGTGCGCTGTAGAGATACCTTCTGTACTCCTTTGTGCGCTGTAGAGATACCTTCTGTACTCCTTTGTGCGCTGTAGAGATACCTTATGTACTCCTTTGTACGCTGTAGAGATACCTTCTGTACTCCTTTGTGCGCTGTAGAGATACCTTCTGTACTCCTTTGTAAGCTGTAGAGATACCTCATGTACTCCTTTGTACTTTCTAGAGATATTTCCTGTACTCCTTTGTGCGCTGTAGATATACCTTCTGTAGTCCTTTGTGCGCTGTAGAGATACCTTCTGTACTCCTTTGTACGCTGTAGAGATACCTCGTGTACTCCTTTGTACGTTCTAGAGATATTTCCTGTACTCCTTTGTGCGCTGTAGAGATACCTTCTGTACTCCTTTGTGCGCTGTAGAGATACCTTCTGTACTCCTTTGTGCGCTGTAGAGATACCTACTGTACTCCTTTGTGCGCTGTAGAGATACCTTCTGTACTCCTTTGTGCGCTGTAGAGATACCTTCTGTACTCCTTTGTACGCTGTAGAGATACCTCGTGTACTCCTTTGTGCGCTGTAGAGATACCTTCTGTACTCCTTTGTGTGCTGTAGAGATACCTTCTGTACTCCTTTGTGCGCTGTAGAGATACCTTCTGTACTCCTTTGTACGTTCTAGAGATATTTCCTGTACTCCTTTGTGCGCTGCAGAGATACCTTCTGTACTCCTTTGTGCGCTGTAGAGATACCTTCTGTACTCCTTTGTGCGCTGTAGAGATACCTTCTGTACTCCTTTGTGCGCTGTAGAGATACCTTCTGTACTCGTTTGTACGCTGTAGAGATACCTCGTGTACTCCTTTGTGCGTTGTAGAGATACCTTCTGTACTCCTTTGTACGCTGTAGAGATACCTCGTGTACTTCTTTGTACGTTCTAGAGATATTTCCTGTACTCCTTTGTGCGCTGTAGAGATACCTTCTGTACTCCTTTGTGCGCTGTAGAGATACCTTCTGTACTCCTTTGTGCGCTGTAGAGATACCTTCTGTACTCCTTTGTGCGCTGTAGAGATACCTTCTGTACTCCTTTGTACGCTGTAGAGATACCTCGTGTACTCCTTTGTACGTTCTAGAGATATTTCCTGTACTCCTTTGTGCGCTGTAGAGATACCTTCTGTACTCCTTTGTGCGCTGTAGAGATACCTTCTGTACTCCTTTGTGCGCTGTAGAGATACCTTCTGTACTCCTTTGTGCGCTGTAGAGATACCTTCTGTACTCCTTTGTACGCTGTAGAGATACCTCGTGTACTCCTTTGTACGTTCTAGAGATATTTCCTGTACTCCTTTGTGCGCTGTAGAGATACCTTCTGTACTCCTTTGTGCGCTGTAGAGATACCTTCTGTACTCCTTTGTGCGCTGTAGAGATACCTTCTGTACTCCTTTGTGCGCTGTAGAGATACCTTCTGTACTCCTTTGTACGCTGTAGAGATACCTCGTGTACTCCTTTGTACGTTCTAGAGATATTTCCTGTACTCCTTTGTGCGCTGTAGAGATACCTTCTGTACTCCTTTGTGCGCTGTAGAGATACCTTCTGTACTCCTTTGTGCGCTGTAGAGATACCTTCTGTACTCCTTTGTACGCTGTAGAGATACCTCGTGGACTCCTTTGTACGTTCTAGAGATATTTCCTGTACTCCTTTGTGCGCTGTAGAGATACCTTCTTTACTCCTTTGTGCGCTGTAGAGATACCTTCTGTACTCCTTTGTGCGCTGTAGAGATACCTTCTGTACTCCTTTGTACGCTGTAGAGATACCTCGTGTACTCCTTTGTACGTTCTAGAGATATTTCCTGTACTCCTTTGTGCGCTGTAGAGATACCTTCTGTACTCCTTTGTGCGCTGTAGAGATACCTTCTGTACTCCTTTGTGCGCTGTAGAGATACCTTCTGTACTCCTTTGTGCCCTGTAGAGATACCTTCTGTACTCCTTTGTGCGCTGTAGAGATACCTTCTGTACTCCTTTGTACGCTGTAGAGATACCTCGTGTACTCCTTTGTGCGCTGTAGAGATACCTTCTGTACTCCTTTGTGCGCTGTAGAGATACCTTCTGTACTCCTTTGTGCGCTGTAGAGATACCTTCTGTACTCCTTTGTACGTTCTAGAGATATTTCCTGTACTCCTTTGTGCGCTGTAGAGTTACCTTCTGTACTCCTTTGTGCGCTGTAGAGATACCTTCTGTACTCCTTTGTGGGCTGTAGAGATACCTTCTGTACTCCTTTGTGCGCTGTAGAGATACCTTCTGTACTCCTCTGTACGCTGTAGAGATACCTCGTGTACTCCTTTGTGCGCTGTAGAGATACCTTCTGTACTCCTTTGTACGTTCTAGAGATATTTCCTGTACTCCTTTGTGCGCTGTAGAGATACCTTCTGTACTCCTTTGTGCGCTGTAGAGATACCTTCTGTACTCCTTTGTGCGCTGTAGAGATACCTTCTGTACTCCTCTGTACGCTGTAAAGATACCTCGTGTACTCCTTTGTACGTTCTAGAGATATTTCCTGTACTCCTTTGTGCGCTGTAGAGATACCTTCTGTACTCTTTTGTGCGCTGTAGAGATACCTTCTGTACTCCTTTGTGCGCTGTAAAGATACCTTCTGTACTCCTTTGTGCGCTGTAGAGATACCTTCTGTACTCCTTTGTGCGCTGTAGAGATACCTTCTGTACTCCTTTGTACGTTCTAGAGATATTTCCTGTACTCCTTTGTGCGCTGTAGAGATACCTTCTGTACTCCTTTGTGCGCTGTAGAGATATTTCCTGTGCTCCTTTGTGCGCTGTAGAGATACCTTCTGTACTCCTTTGTGCGCTGTAGAGATACCTTCTGTACTCCTTTGTACGCTGTAGAGATACCTCGTGTACTCCTTTGTACGTTCTATAGATATTTCCTGTACTCCTTTGTGCGCTGTAGAGATACCTTCTGTACTCCTGTGTGCGCTGTAGAGATACCTTCTGTACTCCTTTGTGCGCTGTAGAGATACCTTCTGTACTCCTTTGTACGCTGTAGAGATACCTTCTGTACTTCTTTGTGCGCTGTAGAGATACCTTCTGTACTCCTTTGTACGCTGTAGAGATACCTCGTGTACTCCTTTGTACGTTCTAGAGATATTTCCTGTACTCCTTTTTGCGCTGTAGAGATACCTTCTGTACTCCTTTGTGCGCTGTAGAGATACCTTCTGTACTCCTTTGTGCGCTGTAGAGATACCTTCTGTACTCCTTTGTACGCTGTAGAGATACCTTCTGTACTCCTTTGTGCGCTGTAGAGATACCTTCTGTACTCCTTTGTACGCTGTAGAGATACCTCGTGTACTCCTTTGTACGTTCTAGAGATATTTCCTGTACTCCTTTGTGCGCTGTAGAGATACCTTCTGTACTCCTTTGTGCGCTGTAGAGATACCTTCTGTACTCCTTTGTACGCTGTAGAGATACCTCGTGTACTCCTTTGTACGTTCTAGAGATATTTCCTGTACTCCTTTGTGCGCTGTAGAGATACCTTCTGTACTCCTTTGTGCGCTGTAGAGATACCTTCTGTACTCCTTTGTGCGCTGTAGAGATACCTTTTGTACTCCTTTGTGCGCTGTATAGATACCTTCTGTACTCCTTTGTACGCTGTAGAGATACCCCGTGTACTCCTTTGTACGTTCTAGAGATATTTCCTGTACTCCTTTGTGCGCTGTAGAGATACCTTCTGTACTCCTTTGTGCGCTGTAGAGATACCTTCTGTACTCCTTTGTGCGCTGTAGAGATACCTTCTGTACTCCTTTGTGCGCTGTAGAGATACCTTCTGTACTCCTTTGTGCGCTGTAGAGGTACCTTCTGTACTTCTTTGTACGCTGTAGAGATACCTCGTGTACTCCTTTGTGCGCTGTAGAGATACCTTCTGTACTTCTTTGTGCGCTGTAGTAATACCTTCTGTACTCCTTTGTGCGCTGTAGAGATACCTTCTGTACTCCTTTGTGCGCTGTAGAGATATTTCCTGTGCTCCTTTGTGCGCTGTAGAGATACCTTCTGTACTCCTTTGTGCGCTGTAGAGATACCTTCTGTACTCCTTTGTACGCTGTAGAGATACCTCGTGTACTCATTTGTACGTTCTAGAGATATTTCCTGTACTCCTTTGTGCGCTGTAGAGATACCTTCTGTACTCCTGTGTGCGCTGTAGAGATACCTTCTGTACTCCTTTGTGCGCTGTAGAGATACCTTCTGTACTCCTTTGTACGCTGTAGAGATACCTTCTGTACTTCTTTGTGCGCTGTAGAGATACCTTCTGTACTCCTTTGTACGCTGTAGAGATACCTCGTGTACTCCTTTGTACGTTCTAGAGATATTTCCTGTACTCCTTTGTGCGCTGTAGAGATACCTTCTGTACTCCTTTGTGCGCTGTAGAGATACCTTCTGTAATCCTTTGTGCGCTGTAGAGATACCTTCTGTACTCCTTTGTACGCTGTAGAGATACCTTCTGTACTCCTTTGTGCGCTGTAGAGATACCTTCTGTACTCCTTTGTACGCTGTAGAGATACCTCGTGTACTCCTTTGTACGTTCTAGAGATATTTCCTGTACTCCTTTGTGCGCTGTAGAGATACCTTCTGTACTCCTTTGTGCGCTGTAGAGATACCTACTGTACTCCTTTGTACGTTCTAGAGATATTTCCTGTACTCCTTTGTGCGCTGTAGAGATACCTTCTGTACTCCTTTGTACGCTGTAGAGATACCTCGTGTACTCCTTTGTGCGCTGTAGAGATACCTTCTGTACTCCTTTGTGCGCTGTAGAGATACCTTCTGTACTCCTTTGTGGGCTGTAGAGATACCTTCTGAACTCCTTTGTACGTTCTAGAGATATTTCCTGTACTCCTTTGTGCGCTGTAGAGATACCTTCTGTACTCCTTTGTGCGCTGTAGAGATATTTCCTGTGCTCCTTTGTGCGCTGTAGAGATACCTTCTGTACTCCTTTGTGCGCTGTAGAGATACCTTCTGTACTCCTTTGTACGCTGTAGAGATACCTCTTGTACTCCTTTGTACGTTCTAGAGATATTTCCTGTACTCCTTTGTGCGCTGTAGAGATACCTTCTGTACTCCTGTGTGCGCTGTAGAGATACCTTCTGTACTCCTTTGTGCGCTGTAGAGATACCTTCTGTACTCCTTTGAACGCTGTAGAGATACCTTCTGTACTTCTTTGTGCGCTGTAGAGATACCTTCTGTACTCCTTTGTACGCTGTAGAGATACCTCGTGTACTCCTTTGTACGTTCTAGAGATATTTCCTGTACTCCTTTGTGCGCTGTAGAGATACCTTCTGTACTCCTTTGTGCGCTGTAGAGATACCTTCTGTACTCCTTTGTGCGCTGTAGAGATACCTTCTGTACTCCTTTGTACGCTGTAGAGATACCTTCTGTACTCCTTTGTGCGCTGTAGAGATACCTTCTGTACTCCTTTGTACGCTGTAGAGATACCTCGTGTACTCCTTTGTACGTTCTAGAGATATTTCCTGTACTCCTTTGTGCGCTGTAGAGATACCTTCTGTACTCCTTTGTGCGCTGTAGAGATACCTTCTGTACTCCTTTGTACGCTGTAGAGATACCTCGTGTACTCCTTTGTACGTTCTAGAGATATTTCCTGTACTCCTTTGTGCGCTGTAGAGATACCTTCTGTACTCCTTTGTGCGCTGTCGAGATACCTTCTGTACTCCTTTGTGCGCTGTAGAGATACCTACTGTACTCCTTTGTGCGCTGTAGAGATACCTTCTGTACACCTTTGTGCGCTGTAGAGATACCTTCTGTACTCCTTTGTACGCTGTAGAGATACCTCGTGTACTCCTTTGTGCGCTGTAGAGATACCTTCTGTACTCCTTTGTGCGCTGCAGAGATACCTTCTGTACTCCTTTGTGCGCTGTAGAGATACCTTCTGTACTCCTTTGTACGTTCTAGAGATATTTCCTGTACTCCTTTGTGCGCTGCAGAGATACCTTCTGTACTCCTTTGTACGCTGTAGAGATACCTCGTGTACTCCTTTGTACGTTCTAGAGATATTTCCTGTACTTCTTTGTGCGTTGTAGAGATACCTTCTGTACTTCTTTGTGCGCTGTAGTGATACCTTCTGTACTTCTTTGTACGCTGTAGAGATACCTCGTGTACTCCTTTGTACGTTCTAGAGATATTTCCTACACTCCTTTGTGCGCTGTAGAGATACCTTCGGTACTCCTTTGTGCGCTGTAGAGACACCTTCTGTACTCCTTTGTGCGCTGTAGAGATACCTTCTGTACTCCTTTGTACGCTGTAGAGATACCTTCTGTACTCCTTTGTGCGCTGTAGAGATACCTTCTGTACTTCTTTGTACGCTGTAGAGATACCTCGTGTACTCCTTTGTACGTTTTAGAGATATTTCCTGTACTCCTTTGTGCGCTGTAGAGATACCTTCTGTACTTCTTTGTGCGCTGTAGAGATACCTTCTGTACTCCTTTGTGCGCTGTAGAGACACCTTCTGTACTCCTTTGTACGCTGTAGAGATACCTTCTGTACTCCTTTGTGCGCTGTAGAGATACCTTCTGTACTCCTTTGTACGCTGTAGAGATACATCGTGTACTCCTTTGTACGTTCTAGAGATATTTCCTGTACTCCTTTGTGCGCTGTAGAGATACCTTCTGTACTCCTTTGTGCGCTGTAGAGATACCTTCTGTACTCCTTTGTACGTTCTAGAGATATTTCCTGTACTCCTTTGTACGCTGTAGAGATACCTTCTGTACTCCTTTGTGCGCTGTAGAGATACCTTCTGTACTCCTTTGTACGCTGTAGAGATACCTCGTGTACTCCTTTGTACGTTCTAGAGATATTTCCTGTACTCCTTTGTGCGCTGTAGAGATACCTTCTGTACTCCTTTGTGCGCTGTAGAGATACCTTCTGTACTCCTTTGTGCGCTGTAGAGATACCTTCTGTACTCCTTTGTGCGCTATAGAGATACCTTCTGTACTCCTTTGTATGCTGTAGAGATACCTCGTGTACTCCTTTGTACGTTCTAGAGATATTTCCTGTACTCCTTTGTGCGCTGTAGAGATACCTTCTGTACTCCTTTGTGCGCTGTAGAGATACCTTCTGTACTCCTTTGTGCGCTGTAGAGATACCTTCTGTACTCCTTTGTGCGCTGTAGAGATACCTTCTGTACTCCTTTGTGCGCTGTAGAGATACCTTCTGTACTCCTTTGTACGCTGTAGAGATACCTCGTGTACTCCTTTGTGCGCTGTAGAGATACCTTCTGTACTCCTTTGTGCGCTGTAGAGATACCTTCTGTACTCCTTTGTGCGCTGTAGAGATACCTTCTGTACTCCTTTGTACGTTCTAGAGATATTTCCTGTACTCCTTTGTGCGCTGTAGAGATACCTTCTGTACTCCTTTGTGCGCTGTAGAGATACCTTCTGTACTCCTTTGTGCGCTGTAGAGATACCTTCTGTACTCCTTTGTGCGCTGTAGAGATACCTTCTGTACTCCTTTGTACGCTGTAGAGATACCTCGTGTACTCCTTTGTACGTTCTAGAGATATTTCCTGTACTCCTTTTTGCGCTGTAGAGATACCTTCTGTACTCCTTTGTGCGCTGTAGAGATACCTTCTGTACTCCTTTGTGCGCTGTAGAGATACCTTCTGTACTCCTTTGTGCGCTGTAGAGATACCTTCTGTACTCCTTTGTACGCTGTAGAGATACCTCGTGTACTCCTTTGTACGTTCTAGAGATATTTCCTGTACTCCTTTGTGCGCTGTAGAGATACCTTCTGTACTCCTTTGTGCTGTAGAGATACCTTCTGTACTCCTTTGTGCGCTGTAGAGATACCTTCTGTACTCCTTTGTACGCTGTAGAGATACCTCGTGTACTCTTTGTACGTTCTAGAGATATTTCCTGTACTCCTTTGTGCGCTGTAGAGATACCTTCTGTACTCCTTTGTGCGCCGTAGAGATACCTTCTGTACTCCTTTGTGCGCTGTAGAGATACCTTCTGTACTCCTTTGTACGCTGTAGAGATACCTCGTGTAATCCTTTGTACGTTCTGGAGATATTTCCTGTACTCCTTTGTGCGCTGTAGAGATACCTTATGTACTCCTTTGTGTGCTGTAGAGATACCTTCTGTACTCCTTTGTGCGCTGTAGAGATACCTTCTGTACTCCTTTGTGCGCTGTAGAGATACCTTCTGTACTCCATTGTGCGCTGTAGAGATACCTTCTGTACTCCTTTGTACGCTGTAGAGATACCTCGTGTACTCCTTTGTGCGCTGTAGAGATACCTTCTGTACTCCTTTGTGCGCTGTAGAGATACCTTCTGTACTCCTTTGTGCGCTGTAGAGATACCTTCTGTACTCCTTTGTACGTTCTAGAGATATTTCCTGTACTCCTTTGTGCGCTGTAGAGATACCTTCTGTACTCCTTTGTGCGCTGTAGAGATACCTTCTGTACTACTTTGTGCGCTGTAGAGATACCTTCTGTACTCCTTTGTGCGCTGTAGAGATACCTTCTGTACTCCTTTGTACGCTGTAGAGATACCTCGTGTACTCCTTTGTACGTTCTAGAGATATTTCCTTTACTCCTTTGTGCGCTGTAGAGATACCTTCTGTACTCCTTTGTGCGCTGTAGAGATACCTTCTGTACTCCTTTGTGCGCTGTAGAGATACCTTCTGTACTCCTTTGTGCGCTGTAGAGATACCTTCTGTACTCCTTTGTACGCTGTAGAGATACCTCGTGTACTTCTTTGTGCGCTGTAGAGATACCTTCTGTACTCCTTTGTACGCTGTAGAGATACCTCGTGTACTCTTTTGTACGTTCTAGAGATATTTCCTGTACTCCTTCGTGCGCTGTAGAGATACCTTCTGTACTCCTTTGTGCGCTGTAGAGATACCTTCTGTACTCCTTTGTGCGCTGTAGAGATACCTTCTGTACTCCTTTGTGCGCTGTAGAGATACCTTCTGTACTCCTCTGTACGCTGTAGAAATACCTCGTGTACTCCTTTGTACGTTCTAGAGATATTTCCTGTACTCTTTTGTGCGCTGTAGAGATACCTTCTGTACTCCTTTGTACGCTGTAGAGATACCTCGTGTACTCCTTTGTACGTTCTAGAGATATTTCCTGTACTCCTTTGTGCGCTGTAGAGATACCTTCTGTACTCCTTTGTGTGCTGTAGAGATACCTTCTGTACTCCTTTGTGCGATGTAGAGATACCTTCTGTACTCCTTTGTACGCTGTAGAGATACCTTCTGTACTCCTTTGTGCGCTGTAGAGATACCTTCTGTACTCCTTTGTACGCTGTAGAGATACCTCGTGTACTCCTTTGTACGTTCTAGAGATATTTCCTGTACTCCTTTGTGCGCTGTAGAGATACCTTCTGTACTCCTTTGTGCGCTGTAGAGATACCTTCTGTACTCCTTTGTGCGCTGTAGAGATACCTTCTGTACTCCTTTGTACGCTGTGGAGATACCTTCTGTACTCCTTTGTGCGCTGTAGAGATACCTTCTGTACTCCTTTTTACGCTGTAGAGATACCTCGTGTACTCCTTTGTACGTTCTAGAGATATTTCCTGTACTCCTTTGTGTGCTGTAGAGATACCTTCTGTACTCCTTTGTGCGCTGTAGAGATACCCTCTGTACTCCTTTGTACGCTGTAGAGATACCTCGTGTACTCCTTTGTACGTTCTAGAGATATTTCCTGTACTCCTATGTGCGCTGTAGAGATACCTTCTGTAATCCTTTGTGCGCTATAGAGATACCTTCTGTACTCCTTTGTGCGCTGTAGAGATACCTTCTGTACTCCTTTGTGCGCTGTAGAGATACCTTCTGTACTCCTTTGTGCGCTGTAGAGATACCTTCTGTACTCCTTTGTACGCTGTAGAGATACCTCGTGTACTCCTTTGTGCGCTGTAGAGATACCTTCTGTACTCCTTTGTGCGCTGTAGAGATACCTTCTGTACATCTTTGTGCGCTGTAGAGATACCTTCTGTACTCCTTTGTACGTTCTAGAGATATTTCCTGTACTCCTTTGTGCGCTGTAGAGATACCTTCTGTACTCCTTTGTGCGCTGTAGAGATACCTTCTGTACTCCTTTGTGCGCTGTAGAGATACCTTCTGTACTCCTTTGTGCGCTGTAAAGATACCTTCTGTACTCCTTTGTACGCTGTAGAGATACCTCGTGTACTCCTTTGTGCGCTGTAGAGATACCTTCTGTACTCCTTCGTACGCTGTAGAGATACCTCGTGTACTCCTTTGTACGTTCTAGAGATATTTACTGTACTCCTTTGTGCGCTGTAGAGATACCTTCTGTACTCCTTTGTGCGCTGTAGAGATACCTTCTGTACTCCTTTGTGCGCTGTAGAGATACCTTCTGTACTCCTTTGTGCGCTGTAGAGATACCTTCTGTACTCCTTTGTACGCTGTAGAGATACCTCGTGTACTCCTTTGTGCGCTGTAGAGATACCTTCTGTACTCCTTTGTGCGCTGTAGAGATACCTTCTGTACTCCTTTGTGCGCTGTAGAGATACCTTCTGTACTCCTTTGTACGTTCTAGAGATATTTCCTGTACTCCTTTGTGCGCTGTAGAGATACCTTCTGTACTCCTTTGTGCGCTGTAGAGATACCTTCTGTACTCCTTTGTAAGCTGTAGAGATACCTTCTGTACTCCTCTGTGCGCTGTAGAGATACCTTCTGTACTCCTTTGTACGCTGTAGAGATACCTCGTGTACTCCTTTGTACGTTCTAGAGATATTTCCTGTACTCCTTTGTGCGCTGTAGAGATACCTTCTGTACTCCTTTGTGCGCTGTAGAGATACCTTCTGTACTCCTTTGTGCGCTGTAGAGATACCTTCTGTACTCCTTTGTGCGCTGTAGAGATACCTTCTGTACTCCTTTGTACGCTGTAGAGATACCTCGTGTACTCCTTTGTGCGCTGTAGAGATACCTTCTGTACTCCTTTGTACGCTGTAGAGATACCTCGTGTACTCTTTTGTACGTTCTAGAGATATTTCCTGTACTCTTTTGTGCGCTGTAGAGATACCTTCTGTACTCCTTTGTGCGCTGTAGAGATACCTTCTGTACTCCTTTGTGCGCTGTAGAGATACCTTCTGTACTCCTTTGTGCGCTGTAGAGATACCTTCTGTACTCCTTTGTACGCTGTAGAGATACTTCGTGTACTCCTTTGTACGTTCTAGAGATATTTCCTGTACTCCTTTGTGCGCTGTAGAGATACCTTCTGTACTCCTTTGTGCGCTGTAGAGATACCTTCTGTACTCCTTTGTGCGCTGTAGAGATACCTTCTGTACTCCTTTGTGCGCTGTAGAGACACCTTCTGTACTCCTTTGTACGCTGTAGAGATACCTCGTGTACTCCTTTGTACGTTCTAGAGATATTTCCTGTACTCCTTTGTGCGCTGTAGAGATACCTTCTGTACTCCTTTGTGCGCTGTAGAGATACCTTCTGTACTCCTTTGTGCGCTGTAGAGATACCTTCTGTACTCCTTTGTGCGCTGTAGAGATACCTTCTGTACTCCTTTGTGCGCTGTAGAGATACCTTCTGTACTCCTTTGTACGCTGTAGAGATACCTCGTGTACTCCTTTGTGCGCTGTAGAGATACCTTCTGTACTCCTTTGTGCGCTGTAGAGATACCTTCTGTACTCCTTTGTGCGCTGTAGAGATACCTTCTGTACTCTTTTGTTCGTTCTAGAGATATTTCCTGTACTCCTTTGTGCGCTGTAGAGATACCTTCTGTACTCCTTTGTGCGCTGTAGAGATATTTCCTGTACTCCTTTGTGCGCTGTAGAGATACCTTCTGTACTCCTTTGTGCGCTGTAGAGATACCTTCTGTACTCCTTTGTACGCTGTAGAGATACCTCGTGTACTCCTTTGTACGTTCTAGAGATATTTCCTGTACTCCTTTGTGCGCTGTAGAGATACCTTCTGTACTCCTTTGTGTGCTGTAGAGATACCTTCTGTACTCCTTTTTGCGCTGTAGAGATACCTTCTGTACTCCTTTGTACGCTGTAGAGATACCTTCTGTACTCCTTTGTGCGCTGTAGAGATACCTTCTGTACTCCTTTGTACGCTGTAGAGATACCTCGTGTACTCCTTTGTACGTTCTAGAGATATTTCCTGTACTCCTTTGTGCGCTGTAGAGATACCTTCTGTACTCCTTTGTGCGCTGTAGAGATACCTTCTGTACTCCTTTGTGCGCTGTAGAGATACCTTCTGTAATCCTTTGTACGCTGTGGAGATACCTTCTGTACTCCTTTGTGCGCTGTAGAGATACCTTCTGTACTCCTTTGTACGCTGTAGAGATACCTCGTGTACTCCTTTGTACGTTCTAGAGATATTTCCTGTACTCCTTTGTGCGCTGTAGAGATACCTTCTGTACTCCATTGTGCGCTGTAGAGATACCTTCTGTACTCCTTTGTACGCTGTAGAGATACCTCGTGAACTCCTTTGTACGTTCTAAAGATATTTCCTGTACTCCTTTGTGCGCTGTAGAGATACCTTCTGTACTCCTTTGTGCGCTGTAGAGATACTTTCTGTACTACTTTGTGCGCTGTAGAGATACCTTCTGTACTCCTTTGTGCGCTGTAGAGATACCTTTTGTACTCCTTTGTACGCTGTAGAGATACCTCGTGTACTCCTTTGTACGTTCTAGAGATATTTCCTGTACTCCCTTGTGCGCTCTAGAGATACCTTCTGTACTCCTTTGTGCGCTGTGGGGATACCTTCTGTACTCCTTTGTGCGCTGTAGAGATACCTTCTGTACTACTTTGTGCGCTGTAGAGATACCTTCTGTACTCCTTTGTGCGCTGTAGAGATACCTTCTGTACTCCTTTGTACGCTGTAGAGATACCTCGTGTACTCCTTTGTACGTTCTAGAGATATTTCCTGTACTCCTTTGTGCGCTGTAGAGATACCTTCTGTACTCCTTTGTGCGCTGTAGAGATACCTTCTGTACTCCTTTGTGCGCTGTAGAGATACCTTCTGTACTCCTTTGTGCGCTGTAGAGATACCTTCTGTACTCCTTTGTACGCTGTAGAGATACCTCGTGTACTTCTTTGTGCGCTGTAGAGATACCTTCTGTACTCCTTTGTACGCTGTAGAGATACCTCGTGTACTCTTTTGTACGTTCTAGAGATATTTCCTGTACTCCTTCGTGCGCTGTAGAGATACCTTCTGTACTCCTTTGTGCGCTGTAGAGATACCTTCTGTACTCCTTTGTGCGCTGTAGAGATACCTTCTGTACTCCTTTGTGCGCTGTAGAGATACCTTCTGTACTCCTCTGTACGCTGTAGAAATACCTCGTGTACTCCTTTGTACGTTCTAGAGATATTTCCTGTACTCTTTTGTGCGCTGTAGAGATACCTTCTGTACTCCTTTGTACGCTGTAGAGATACCTCGTGTACTCCTTTGTACGTTCTAGAGATATTTCCTGTACTCCTTTGTGCGCTGTAGAGATACCTTCTGTACTCCTTTGTGTGCTGTAGAGATACCTTCTGTACTCCTTTGTGCGATGTAGAGATACCTTCTGTACTCCTTTGTACGCTGTAGAGATACCTTCTGTACTCCTTTGTGCGCTGTAGAGATACCTTCTGTACTCCTTTGTACGCTGTAGAGATACCTCGTGTACTCCTTTGTACGTTCTAGAGATATTTCCTGTACTCCTTTGTGCGCTGTAGAGATACCTTCTGTACTCCTTTGTGCGCTGTAGAGATACCTTCTGTACTCCTTTGTGCGCTGTAGAGATACCTTCTGTACTCCTTTGTACGCTGTGGAGATACCTTCTGTACTCCTTTGTGCGCTGTAGAGATACCTTCTGTACTCCTTTTTACGCTGTAGAGATACCTCGTGTACTCCTTTGTACGTTCTAGAGATATTTCCTGTACTCCTTTGTGTGCTGTAGAGATACCTTCTGTACTCCTTTGTGCGCTGTAGAGATACCCTCTGTACTCCTTTGTACGCTGTAGAGATACCTCGTGTACTCCTTTGTACGTTCTAGAGATATTTCCTGTACTCCTTTGTGCGCTGTAGAGATACCTTCTGTAATCCTTTGTGCGCTATAGAGATACCTTCTGTACTCCTTTGTGCGCTGTAGAGATACCTTCTGTACTCCTTTGTGCGCTGTAGAGATACCTTCTGTACTCCTTTGTGCGCTGTAGAGATACCTTCTGTACTCCTTTGTACGCTGTAGAGATACCTCGTGTACTCCTTTGTGCGCTGTAGAGATACCTTCTGTACTCCTTTGTGCGCTGTAGAGATACCTTCTGTACATCTTTGTGCGCTGTAGAGATACCTTCTGTACTCCTTTGTACGTTCTAGAGATATTTCCTGTACTCCTTTGTGCGCTGTAGAGATACCTTCTGTACTCCTTTGTGCGCTGTAGAGATACCTTCTGTACTCCTTTGTGCGCTGTAGAGATACCTTCTGTACTCCTTTGTGCGCTGTAAAGATACCTTCTGTACTCCTTTGTACGCTGTAGAGATACCTCGTGTACTCCTTTGTGCGCTGTAGAGATACCTTCTGTACTCCTTCGTACGCTGTAGAGATACCTCGTGTACTCCTTTGTACGTTCTAGAGATATTTACTGTACTCCTTTGTGCGCTGTAGAGATACCTTCTGTACTCCTTTGTGCGCTGTAGAGATACCTTCTGTACTCCTTTGTGCGCTGTAGAGATACCTTCTGTACTCCTTTGTGCGCTGTAGAGATACCTTCTGTACTCCTTTGTACGCTGTAGAGATACCTCGTGTACTCCTTTGTGCGCTGTAGAGATACCTTCTGTACTCCTTTGTGCGCTGTAGAGATACCTTCTGTACTCCTTTGTGCGCTGTAGAGATACCTTCTGTACTCCTTTGTACGTTCTAGAGATATTTCCTGTACTCCTTTGTGCGCTGTAGAGATACCTTCTGTACTCCTTTGTGCGCTGTAGAGATACCTTCTGTACTCCTTTGTAAGCTGTAGAGATACCTTCTGTACTCCTCTGTGCGCTGTAGAGATACCTTCTGTACTCCTTTGTACGCTGTAGAGATACCTCGTGAACTCCTTTGTACGTTCTAGAGATATTTCCTGTACTCCTTTGTGCGCTGTAGAGATACCTTCTGTACTCCTTTGTGCGCTGTAGAGATACCTTCTGTACTCCTTTGTGCGCTGTAGAGATACCTTCTGTACTCCTTTGTGCGCTGTAGAGATACCTTCTGTACTCCTTTGTACGCTGTAGAGATACCTCGTGTACTCCTTTGTGCGCTGTAGAGATACCTTCTGTACTCCTTTGTACGCTGTAGAGATACCTCGTGTACTCTTTTGTACGTTCTAGAGATATTTCCTGTACTCTTTTGTGCGCTGTAGAGGTACCTTCTGTACTCCTTTGTGCGCTGTAGAGATACCTTCTGTACTCCTTTGTGCGCTGTAGAGATACCTTCTGTACTCCTTTGTGCGCTGTAGAGATACCTTCTGTACTCCTTTGTACGCTGTAGAGATACTTCGTGTACTCCTTTGTACGTTCTAGAGATATTTCCTGTACTCCTTTGTGCGCTGTAGAGATACCTTCTGTACTCCTTTGTGCGCTGTAGAGATACCTTCTGTACTCCTTTGTGCGCTGTAGAGATACCTTCTGTACTCCTTTGTGCGCTGTAGAGATACCTTCTGTACTCCTTTGTACGCTGTAGAGATACCTCGTGTACTCCTTTGTACGTTCTAGAGATATTTCCTGTACTCCTTTGTGCGCTGTAGAGATACCTTCTGTACTCCTTTGTGCGCTGTAGAGATACCTTCTGTACTCCTTTGTGCGCTGTAGAGATACCTTCTGTACTCCTTTGTGCGCTGTAGAGATACCTTCTGTACTCCTTTGTGCGCTGTAGAGATACCTTCTGTACTCCTTTGTACGCTGTAGAGATACCTCGTGTACTCCTTTGTGCGCTGTAGAGATACCTTCTGTACTCCTTTGTGCGCTGTAGAGATACCTTCTGTACTCCTTTGTGCGCTGTAGAGATACCTTCTGTACTCTTTTGTTCGTTCTAGAGATATTTCCTGTACTCCTTTGTGCGCTGTAGAGATACCTTCTGTACTCCTTTGTGCGCTGTAGAGATATTTCCTGTACTCCTTTGTGCGCTGTAGAGATACCTTCTGTACTCCTTTGTGCGCTGTAGAGATACCTTCTGTACTCCTTTGTACGCTGTAGAGATACCTCGTGTACTCCTTTGTACGTTCTAGAGATATTTCCTGTACTCCTTTGTGCGCTGTAGAGATACCTTCTGTACTCCTTTGTGTGCTGTAGAGATACCTTCTGTACTCCTTTTTGCGCTGTAGAGATACCTTCTGTACTCCTTTGTACGCTGTAGAGATACCTCGTGTACTCCTTAGTACGTTCTAGAGATATTTCCTGTACTCCTTTGTGCGCTGTAGAGATACCTTCTGTACTCCTTTGTGTGCTGTAGAGATACCTTCTGTACTCCTTTTTGCGCTGTAGAGATACCTTCTGTACTCCTTTGTACGCTGTAGAGATACCTCGTGTACTCCTTTGTGCGCTGTAGAGATACCTTCTGTACTCCTTTGTGCGCTGTAGAGATACCTTCTGTACACCTTTGTGCGCTGTAGAGATACCTTCTGTACTCCTTTGTACGCCGTAGAGATACCTTCTGTACTCCTTTGTGCGCTGTAGAGATACCTTCTGTACTCCTTTGTACGCTGTAGAGATACCTCGTGTACTCCTTTGTACGTTCTAGAGATATTTCCTGTACTCCTTTGTGCGCTGTAGAGATACCTTCTGTACTCCTTTGTGCGCTGTAGAGATACCTTCTGTACTTTTTTGTACGCTGTAGAGATACCTCGTGTACTCCTTTGTACGTTCTAGAGATATTTCCTGTACTCCTTTGTGCGCTGTAGAGATACCTTCTGTACCCCTTTGTGCGCTGTAGAGATACCTTCTGTACTCCTTTGTTCGCTGTAGAGATACCTTCTGTACTCCTTTGTGCGCTGTAGAGATACCTTCTGTACTCCTTTGGGCGCTGTAGAGATACCTTCTGTACTCCTTTGTACGCTGTAGAGATACCTCGTGTACTCCTTTGTGCGCTGTAGAGATACCTTCTGTACTCCTTTGTGCGCTGTAGAGATACCTTCTGTACTCCTTTGTGCGCTGTAGAGATACCTTCTGTACTCCTTTGTACGTTCTAGAGATATTTCCTGTACTCCTTTGTGCGCTGTAGAGATACCTTCTGTACTCCTTTGTGCGCTGTAGAGATACCTTCTGTACTCCTTTGTGCGCTGTAGAGATACCTTCTGTACTCCTTTGTGCGCTGTAGAGATACCTTCTGTACTCCTCTGTACGCTGTAGAGATACCTCGTGTACTCCTTTGTACGTTCTAGAGATATTTCCTGTACTCCTTTGTGCGCTGTAGAGATACCTTCTGTACTCCTTTGTGCGCTGTAGAGATACCTTCTGTACTCCTTTGTGCGCTGTAGAGATACCTTCTGTACTCCTTTTTGCGCTGTAGAGATACCTTCTGTACTCCTTTGTACGCTGTAGAGATACCTAGTGTACTCCTTTGTGCGCTGTAGAGATACCTTCTGTACTCCTTTGTACGCTGTAGAGATACCTCGTGTACTCTTTTGTACGTTCTAGAGATATTTCCTGTACTCTTTTGTGCGCTGTAGAGATACCTTCTGTACTCCTTTGTGCGCTGTAGAGATACCTTCTGTACTCCTTTGTGCGCTGTAGAGATACCTTCTGTACTCCTTTGTGCGCTGTAGAGATACCTTCTGTACTCCTTTGTACGCTGTAGAGATACTTCGTGTACTCCTTTGTACGTTCTAGAGATATTTCCTGTACTCCTTTGTGCGCTGTAGAGATACCTTCTGTACTCCTTTGTGCGCTGTAGAGATACCTTCTGTACTCCTTTGTGCGCTGTAGAGATACCTTCTGTACTCCTTTGTGCGCTGTAGAGATACCTTCTGTACTCCTTTGTACGCTGTAGAGATACTTCGTGTACTCCTTTGTACGTTCTAGAGATATTTCCTGTACTCCTTTGTGCGCTGTAGAGATACCTTCTGTACTCCTTTGTGCGCTGTAGAGATACCTTCTGTACTCCTTTGTGCGCTGTAGAGATACCTTCTGTACTCCTTTGTGCGCTGTAGAGATACCTTCTGTACTCCTTTATGCGCTGTAGAGATACCTTCTGTACTCCTTTGTACGCTGTAGAGATACCTCGTGTACTCCTTTGTGCGCTGTAGAGATACCTTCTGTACTCCTTTGTGCGCTGTAGAGATACCTTCTGTACTCCTTTGTGCGCTGTAGAGATACCTTCTGTACTCTTTTGTTCGTTCTAGAGATATTTCCTGTACTCCTTTGTGCGCTGTAGAGATACCTTCTGTACTCCTTTGTGCGCTGTAGAGATATTTCCTGTACTCCTTTGTGCGCTGTAGAGATACCTTCTGTACTCCTTTGTGCGCTGTAGAGATACCTTCTGTACTCCTTTGTACGCTGTAGAGATACCTCGTGTACTCCTTTGTACGTTCTAGAGATATTTCCTGTACTCCTTTGTGCGCTGTAGAGATACCTTCTGTACTCCTTTGTGTGCTGTAGAGATACCTTCTGTACTCCTTTTTGCGCTGTAGAGATACCTTCTGTACTCCTTTGTACGCTGTAGAGATACCTCGTGTACTCCTTTGTACGTTCTAGAGATATTTCCTGTACTCCTTTGTGCGCTGTAAAGATACCTTCTGTACTCCTTTGTGCGCTGTAGAGATACCTTCTGTACACCTTTGTGCGCTGTAGAGATACCTTCTGTACTCCTTTGTACGCCGTAGAGATACCTTCTGTACTCCTTTGTGCGCTGTAGAGATACCTTCTGTACTCCTTTGTACGCTGTAGAGATACCTCGTGTACTCCTTTGTACGTTCTAGAGATATTTCCTGTACTCCTTTGTGCGCTGTAGAGATACCTTCTGTACTCCTTTGTGCGCTGTAGAGATACCTTCTGTACTTTTTTGTACTCTGTAGAGATACCTCGTGTACTCCTTTGTACGTTCTAGAGATATTTCCTGTACTCCTTTGTGCGCTGTAGAGATACCTTCTGTACCCCTTTGTGCGCTGTAGAGATACCTTCTGTACTCCTTTGTTCGCTGTAGAGATACCTTCTGTACTCCTTTGTGCGCTGTAGAGATACCTTCTGTACTCCTTTGGGCGCTGTAGAGATACCTTCTGTACTCCTTTGTACGCTGTAGAGATACCTCGTGTACTCCTTTGTGCGCTGTAGAGATACCTTCTGTACTCCTTTGTGCGCTGTAGAGATACCTTCTGTACTCCTTTGTGCGCTGTAGAGATACCTTCTGTACTCCTTTGTACGTTCTAGAGATATTTCCTGTACTCCTTTGTGCGCTGTAGAGATACCTTCTGTACTCCTTTGTGCGCTGTAGAGATACCTTCTGTACTCCTTTGTGCGCTGTAGAGATACCTTCTGTACTCCTTTGTGCGCTGTAGAGATACCTTCTGTACTCCTCTGTACGCTGTAGAGATACCTCGTGTACTCCTTTGTACGTTCTAGAGATATTTCCTGTACTCCTTTGTGCGCTGTAGAGATACCTTCTGTACTCCTTTGTGCGCTGTAGAGATACCTTCTGTACTCCTTTGTGCGCTGTAGAGATACCTTCTGTACTCCTTTTTGCGCTGTAGAGATACCTTCTGTACTCCTTTGTACGCTGTAGAGATACCTAGTGTACTCCTTTGTACGTTCTAGATATATTTCCTGTACTCCTTTGTGCGCTCTAGAGATACCTTCTGTACTCCTTTGTGCGCTGTAGAGATACCTTCTGTACTCCTTTGTGCGCTGTAGAGATACCTTCTGTACTCCTATGTGCGCAGTAGAGATACCTTCTGTGCTCCTTTGTGCGCTGTAGAGATACCTTCTGTACTCCTTTGTACGCTGTAGAGATACCTCGTGTACTCCTTTGTACGTTCTAGAGATATTTCCTGTACTCCTTTGTGCGCTGTAGAGATACCTTCTGTACTTCTTTGTGCGCTGTAGAGATACCTTCTGTACTCCTTTGTACGCTGTAGAGATACCTCGTGTACTCCTTTGTACGTTCTAGAGATATTTCCTGTACTCCTTTGTGCGCTGTAGAGATACCTTCGGTACTCCTTTGTGCGCTGTAGAGATATCTTCTGTACTCCTTTGTGCGCTGTAGAGATACCTTCTGTACTCCTTTGTACGCTGTAGAGATACCTTCTGTACTTCTTTGTGCGCTGTAGAGATACCTTCTGTACTCCTTTGTACGCTGTAGAGATACCTCGTGTACTCCTTTGTACGTTCTAGAGATATTTCCTGTACTCCTTTGTGCGCTGTAGAGATACCTTCTGTACTCCTTTGTGCGCTGTAGAGATACCTTCTGTACTCCTTTGTGCGCTGTAGAGATACCTTCTGTACTCCTTTGTACGCTGTAGAGATACCTTCTGTACTCCTTTGTGCGCTGTAGAGAAACCTTCTGTACTCCTTTGTACGCTGTAGAGATACCTCGTGTACTCCTTTGTACGTTCTAGAGATATTTCCTGTACTCCTTTGTGCGCTGTAGAGATACCTTCTGTAATCCTTTGTGCGCTGTAGAGATACCTTCTGTACTCCTTTGTACGTTCTAGAGATATTTCCTGTACTCCTTTGTACGCTGTAGAGATACCTTCTGTACTCCTTTGTGCGCTGTAGAGATACTTTCTGTACTCCTTTGTACGCTGTAGAGATACCTCGTGTACTCCTTTGTACGTTCTAGAGCTATTTCCTGTACTCCTTTGTGCGCTGTAGAGATACCTTCTGTACTCCTTTGTGCGCTGTAGAGATACCTTCTGTACTCCTTTGTGCGCTGTAGAGATACCTTCTGTACTCCTTTGTACGCTGTAGAGATACCTCGTGTACTCCTTTGTACGTTCTAGAGATATTTCCTGTACTCCTTTGTGCGCTGTAGAGATACCTTCTGTACTCCTTTGTGCGCTGTAGAGATACCTTCTGTACTCCTTTGTGCGCTGTAGAGATACCTTCTGTACTCCTCTGTGCGCTGTAGAGATACCTTCTGTACTCCTTTGTACGCTGTAGAGATACCTCGTGTACTCCTTTGTACGTTTTAGAGATATTTCCTGTACTCCTTTGTGCGCAGTAGAGATACCTTCTGTACTCCTTTGTGCGCTGTAGAGATACCTTCTGTACTCCTTTGTGCGCTGTAGAGATACCTTCTGTACTCTTTTGTACGCTGTAGAGATACCTTCTGTACTCCTTTGTGCGCTGTAGAGATACCTTCTGTACTCCTTTGTGCGCTGTAGAGATACCTTCTGTACTCCTTTGTGCGCTGTAGAGATTCCTTCTGTACTCCTTTGTGCGCTGTAGAGATACCTTCTGTACTCCTTTGTGCGCTGTAGAGATACCTTCTGTACTCTTTTGTGCGCTGTAGAGATACCTTCTGTACTCCTTTGTGCGCTGTAGAGATACCCTCTGTACTCCTTTGTACGCTGTAGAGATACCTCGTGTACTCCTTTGTGCGCTGTAGAGATACCTTCTGTACTCCTTTGTGCGCTGTAGAGATACCTTCTGTACTCCTTTGTGCGCTGTAGAGATACCTTCTGTACTCCTTTGTACGTTCTAGAGATATTTCCTGTACTCCTTTGTGCGCTGTAGAGATACCTTCTGTACTTCTTTGTGCGCTGTAGAGATACCTTCTGTACTCCTTTGTGCGCTGTAGAGATACCTTCTGTACTCCTTTGTGCGCTGTAGAGATACCTTCTGTACTCCTTTGTACGCTGTAGAGATACCTCGTGTACTCCTTTGGACGTTCTAGAGATATTTCCTGTACTCCTTTGTGCGCTGTAGAGATACCTTCTGTACTCCTTTGTGCGCTGTAGAGATACCTTCTGTACTCCTTTGTGCGCTGTAGAGATACCTTCTGTACTCCTTTGTGCGCTGTAGAGATACCTTCTGTACTCCTTTGTACGCTGTAGAGATACCTCGTGTACTCCTTTGTACGTTCTAGAGATATTTCCTGTACTCCTTTGTGCGCTGTAGAGATACCTTCTGTACTCCTTTGTGCGCTGTAGAGATACCTTCTGTACTCCTTTGTGCGCTGTAGAGATACCTTCTGTACTCCTTTGTACGCTGTAGAGATACCTCGTGTACTCTTTGTACGTTCTAGAGATATTTCCTGTACTCCTTTGTGCGCTGTAGAGATACCTTCTGTACTCCTTTTTGCGCTGTAGAGATACCTTCTGTACTCCTTTGTGCGCTGTAGAGATACCTTCTGTACTCCTTTGTACGCTGTAGAGATACCTCGTGTACTCCTTTGTGCGCTGTAGAGATACCTTCTGTACTCCTTTGTGCGCTGTAGAGATACCTTCTGTACTCCTTTGTGCGCTGTAGAGATACCTTCTGTACTCCTTTGTACGTTCTAGAGATATTTCCTGTACTCCTTTGTGCGCTGTAGAGATACCTTCTGTACTCCTTTGTGCGCTGTAGAGATACCTTCTGTACTCCTTTGTAAGCTGTAGAGATACCTTCTGTACTCCTCTGTGCGCTGTAGAGATACCTTCTGTACTCCTTTGTACGCTGTAGAGATACCTCGTGTACTCCTTTGTACGTTCTAGAGATATTTCCTGTACTCCTTTGTGCGCTGTAGAGATACCTTCTGTACTCCTTTGTGCGCTGTAGAGATACCTTCTGTACTCCTTTGTGCGCTGTAGAGATACCTTCTGTACTCCTTTGTACGCTGTAGAGATACCTCGTGTACTCCTTTGTGCGCTGTAGAGATACCTTCTGTACTCCTTTGTACGCTGTAGAGATACCTCGTGTACTCTTTTGTACGTTCTAGAGATATTTCCTGTACTCTTTTGTGCGCTGTAGAGATACCTTCTGTACTCCTTTGTGCGCTGTAGAGATACCTTCTGTACTCCTTTGTGCGCTGTAGAGATACCTTCTGTACTCCTTTGTGCGCTGTAGAGATACCTTCTGTACTCCTTTGTACGCTGTAGAGATACTTCGTGTACTCCTTTGTACGTTCTAGAGATATTTCCTGTACTCCTTTGTGCGCTGTAGAGATACCTTCTGTACTCCTTTGTGCGCTGTAGAGATACCTTCTGTACTCCTTTGTGCGCTGTAGAGATACCTTCTGTACTCCTTTGTGCGCTGTAGAGATACCTTCTGTACTCCTTTGTACGCTGTAGAGATACCTCGTGTACTCCTTTGTACGTTCTAGAGATATTTCCTGTACTCCTTTGTGCGCTGTAGAGATACCTTCTGTACTCCTTTGTGCGCTGTAGAGATACCTTCTGTACTCCTTTGTGCGCTGTAGAGATACCTTCTGTACTCCTTTGTGCGCTGTAGAGATACCTTCTGTACTCCTTTGTGCGCTGTAGAGATACCTTCTGTACTCCTTTGTACGCTGTAGAGATACCTCGTGTACTCCTTTGTGCGCTGTAGAGATACCTTCTGTACTCCTTTGTGCGCTGTAGAGATACCTTCTGTACTCCTTTGTGCGCTGTAGAGATACCTTCTGTACTCTTTTGTTCGTTCTAGAGATATTTCCTGTACTCCTTTGTGCGCTGTAGAGATACCTTCTGTACTCCTTTGTGCGCTGTAGAGATATTTCCTGTACTCCTTTGTGCGCTGTAGAGATACCTTCTGTACTCCTTTGTGCGCTGTAGAGATACCTTCTGTACTCCTTTGTACGCTGTAGAGATACCTCGTGTACTCCTTTGTACGTTCTAGAGATATTTCCTGTACTCCTTTGTGCGCTGTAGAGATACCTTCTGTACTCCTTTGTGTGCTGTAGAGATACCTTCTGTACTCCTTTTTGCGCTGTAGAGATACCTTCTGTACCCCTTTGTACGCTGTAGAGATACCTTCTGTACTCCTTTGTGCGCTGTAGAGATACCTTCTGTACTCCTTTGTACGCTGTAGAGATACCTCGTGTACTCCTTTGTACGTTCTAGAGATATTTCCTGTACTCCTTTGTGCGCTGTAGAGATACCTTCTGTACTCCTTTGTGCGCTGTAGAGATACCTTCTGTACTCCTTTGTGCGCTGTAGAGATACCTTCTGTACTCCTTTATACGCTGTGGAGATACCTTCTGTACTCCTTTGTGCGCTGTAGAGATACCTTCTGTACTCCTTTGTACGCTGTAGAGATACCTCGTGTACTCCTTTGTACGTTCTAGAGATATTTCCTGTACTCCTTTGTGCGCTGTAGAGATACCTTCTGTACTCCATTGTGCGCTGTAGAGATACCTTCTGTACTCCTTTGTACGCTGTAGAGATACCTCGTGAACTCCTTTGTACGTTCTAAAGATATTTCCTGTACTCCTTTGTGCGCTGTAGAGATACCTTCTGTACTCCTTTGTGCGCTGTAGAGATACCTTCTGTACTCCTTTGTGCGCTGTAGAGATACCTTCTGTACTCCTTTGTGCGCTGTAGAGATACCTTCTGTACTCCTTTGTGCGCTGTAGAGATACCTTCTGTACTCCTTTGTACGCTGTAGAGATACCTCGTGTACTCCTTTGTGCGCTGTAGAGATGCCTTCTGTACTCCTTTGTGCGATGTAGAGAT
Source organism: Morinoia aosen (assembly GCA_030386875.1). Classification (NCBI taxonomy): domain Eukaryota; kingdom Metazoa; phylum Arthropoda; class Malacostraca; order Amphipoda; family Talitridae; genus Morinoia; species Morinoia aosen. The sequence goes on along the minus strand of CM059576.1, from coordinate 53,431,941 downwards.
ACCTTCTGTACTCCTTTGTGCGCTGTAGAGATACTTTCTGTACTCCTTTGTACGTTCTAAAGATATTTCCTGTACTCCTTTGTGCGCTGTAGAGATACCTTCTGTACTCCTTTGTGCGCTGTAGAGATACCTTCTGTACTCCTTTGTGCGCTGTAGAGATACCTTCTGTACTCCTTTGTGCGCTGTAGAGATACCTTCTGTACTCCTTTGTACGCTGTAGAGATACCTCGTGTACTCCTTTGTGCGCTGTAGAGATACCTTCTGTACTCCTTCGTACGCTGTAGAGATACCTCGTGTACTCCTTTGTACGTTCTAGAGATATTTACTGTACTCCTCTGTGCGCTGTAGAGATACCTTCTGTACTCCTTTGTGCGCTGTAGAGATACCTTCTGTACTCCTTTGTGCGCTGTAGAGATACCTTCTGTACTCCTTTGTGCGCTGTAGAGATACCTTCTGTACTCCTTTGTACGCTGTAGAGATACCTCGTGTACTCCTTTGTACGTTCTAGAGATATTTCCTGTACTCCTTTGTGCGCTGTAGAGATACCTTCTGTACTCCTTTGTGCGCTGTAGAGATACCTTCTGTACTCCTTTGTGCGCTGTAGAGATACCTTCTGTACTCCTTTGTGCGCTGTAGAGATACCTTCTGTACTCCTTTGTACGCTGTAGAGATACCTCGTGTACTCCTTTGTACGTTCTAGAGATATTTCCTGTACTCCTTTGTGCGCTGTAGAGATACCTTCTGTACTCCTTTGTGCGCTGTAGAAATACCTCGTGTACTCCTTTGTACGTTCTAGAGATATTTCCTGTACTCCTTTGTGCGCTGTAGAGATACCTTCTGTACTCCTTTGTGCGCTGTAGAGATACCTTCTGTACTCCTTTGTGCACTGTAGAGATACCTTCTGGACTCCTTTGTACGCTGTAGAGATACCTTCTGTACTCCTTTGTGCGCTGTAGAGATACCTTCTGTACTCCTTTGTACGCTGTAGAGATACCTCGTGTACTCCTTTGTACGTTCTAGAGATATTTGTTGTACTCCTTTGTGCGCTGTAGAGATACCTTCTGTACTCCTTTGTGCGCTGTAGAGATACCTTCTGTACTCCTTTGTACGCTGTAGAGATACCTTCTGTACTCCTTTGTGCGCTGTAGAGATACCTTCTGTACTCCTTTGTACGCTGTAGAGATACCTCGTGTACTCCTTTGTACGTTCTAGAGATATTTCCTGTACTCCTTTGTGCGCTGTAGAGATACCTTCTGTACTCCTTTGTGCGCTGTAGAGATACCTTCTGTACACCTTTGTGCGCTGTAGAGATACCTTCTGTACTCCTTTGTACGCTGTAGAGATACCTTCTGTACTCCTTTGTGCGCTGTAGAGATACCTTCTGTACTCCTTTGTACGCTGTAGAGATACCTCGTGTACTCCTTTGTACGTTCTAGAGATATTTCCTGTACTCCTTTGTGCGCTGTAGAGATACCTTCTGTACTCCTTTGTGCGCTGTAGAGATACCTTCTGTACTTTTTTGTACGCTGTAGAGATACCTCGTGTACTCCTTTGTACGTTCTAGAGATATTTCCTGTACTCCTTTGTGCGCTGTAGAGATACCTTCTGTACCCCTTTGTGCGCTGTAGAGATACCTTCTGTACTCCTTTGTTCGCTGTAGAGATACCTTCTGTACTCCTTTATGCGCTGTAGAGATACCTTCTGTACTCCTTTGGGCGCTGTAGAGATACCTTCTGTACTCCTTTGTACGCTGTAGAGATACCTCGTGTACTCCTTTGTGCGCTGTAGAGATACCTTCTGTACTCCTTTGTGCGCTGTAGAGATACCTTCTGTACTCCTTTGTGCGCTGTAGAGATACCTTCTGTACTCCTTTGTACGTTCTAGAGATATTTCCTGTACTCCTTTGTGCGCTGTAGAGATACCTTCTGTACTCCTTTGTGCGCTGTAGAGATACCTTCTGTACTCCTTTGTGCGCTGTAGAGATACCTTCTGTACTCCTTTGTGCGCTGTAGAGATACCTTCTGTACTCCTCTGTACGCTGTAGAGATACCTCGTGTACTCCTTTGTACGTTCTAGAGATATTTCCTGTACTCCATTGTGCGCTGTAGAGATACCTTCTGTACTCCTTTGTGCGCTGTAGAGATACCTTCTGTACTCCTTTGTGCGCTGTAGAGATACCTTCTGTACTCCTTTTTGCGCTGTAGAGATACCTTCTGTACTCCTTTGTACGCTGTAGAGATACCTAGTGTACTCCTTTGTACGTTCTAGATATATTTCCTGTACTCCTTTGTGCGCTCTAGAGATACCTTCTGTACTCCTTTGTGCGCTGTAGAGATACCTTCTGTACTCCTTTGTGCGCTGTAGAGATACCTTCTGTACTCCTTTGTGCGCAGTAGAGATACCTTCTGAGCTCCTTTGTGCGCTGTAGAGATACCTTCTGTACTCCTTTGTACGCTGTAGAGATACCTCGTGTACTCCTTTGTACGTTCTAGAGATATTTCCTGTACTCCTTTGTGCGCTGTAGAGATACCTTCTGTACTTCTTTGTGCGCTGTAAAGATACCTTCTGTACTCCTTTGTACGCTGTAGAGATACCTCGTGTACTCCTTTGTACGTTCTAGAGATATTTCCTGTACTCCTTTGTGCGCTGTAGAGATACCTTCGGTACTCCTTTGTGCGCTGTAGAGATATCTTCTGTACTCCTTTGTGCGCTGTAGAGATACCTTCTGTACTCCTTTGTACGCTGTAGAGATACCTTCTGTACTTCTTTGTGCGCTGTAGAGATACCTTCTGTACTCCTTTGTACGCTGTAGAGATACCTCGTGTACTCCTTTGTACGTTCTAGAGATATTTCCTGTACTCCTTTGTGCGCTGTAGAGATACCTTCTGTACTCCTTTGTGCGCTGTAGAGATACCTTCTGTACTCCTTTGTGCGCTGTAGAGATACCTTCTGTACTCCTTTGTACGCTGTATAGATACCTCGTGTACTCCTTTGTGCGCTGTAGAGATACCTTCTGTACTCCTTTGTGCGCTGTAGAGATACCTTCTGTACTCCTTTGTGCGCTGTAGAGATACCTTCTGTACTCCTTTGTACGTTCTAGAGATATTTCCTGTACTCCTTTGTGCGCTGTAGAGATACCTTCTGTACTTCTTTGTGCGCTGTAGAGATACCTTCTGTACTCCTTTGTGCGCTGTAGAGATACCTTCTGTACTCCTTTGTGCGCTGTAGAGATACCTTCTGTACTCCTTTGTACGCTGTAGAGATACCTCGTGTACTCCTTTGGACGTTCTAGAGATATTTCCTGTACTCCTTTGTGCGCTGTAGAGATACCTTCTGTACTCCTTTGTGCGCTGTAGAGATACCTTCTGTACTCCTTTGTGCGCTGTAGAGATACCTTCTGTACTCCTTTGTGCGCTGTAGAGATACCTTCTGTACTCCTTTGTACGCTGTAGAGATACCTCGTGTACTCCTTTGTACGTTCTAGAGATATTTCCTGTACTCCTTTGTGCGCTGTAGAGATACCTTCTGTACTCCTTTGTGCGCTGTAGAGATACCTTCTGTACTCCTTTGTGCGCTGTAGAGATACCTTCTGTACTCCTTTGTACGCTGTAGAGATACCTCGTGTACTCTTTGTACGTTCTAGAGATATTTCCTGTACTCCTTTGTGCGCTGTAGAGATACCTTCTGTACTCCTTTGTGCGCTGTAGAGATACCTTCTGTACTCCTTTGTGCGCTGTAGAGATACCTTCTGTACTCCTTTGTACGCTGTAGAGATACCTCGTGTAATCCTTTGTACGTTCTAGAGATATTTCCTGTACTCCTTTGTGCGCTGTAGAGATACCTTATGTACTCCTTTGTGTGCTGTAGAGTTACCTTCTGTACTCCTTTGTGCGCTGTAGAGATACCTTCTGTACTCCTTTGTGCGCTGTAGAGATACCTTCTGTACTCCTTTGTGCGCTGTAGAGATACCTTCTGTACTCCTTTGTACGCTGTAGAGATACCTCGTGTACTCCTTTGTGCGCTGTAGAGATACCTTCTGTACTCCTTTGTGCGCTGTAGAGATACCTTCTGTACTCCTTTGTGCGCTGTAGAGATACCTTCTGTACTCCTTTGTACGTTCTAGAGATATTTCCTGTACTCCTTTGTGCGCTGTAGAGATACCTTCTGTACTCCTTTGTGCGCTGTAGAGATACTTTCTGTACTACTTTGTGCGCTGTAGAGATACCTTCTGTACTCCTTTGTGCGCTGTAGAGATACCTTTTGTACTCCTTTGTACGCTGTAGAGATACCTCGTGTACTCCTTTGTACGTTCTAGAGATATTTCCTGTACTCCTTTGTGCGCTCTAGAGATACCTTCTGTACTCCTTTGTGCGCTGTGGGGATACCTTCTGTACTCCTTTGTGCGCTGTAGAGATACCTTCTGTACTCCTTTGTGCGCTGTAGAGATACCTTCTGTACTCCTTTGTACGCTGTAGAGATACCTCGTGTACTTCTTTGTGCGCTGTAGAGATACCTTCTGTACTCCTTTGTACGCTGTAGAGATACCTTCTGTACTCCTTTGTGCGCTGTAGAGATACCTTCTGTACTCCTTTGTACGTTCTAGAGATATTTCCTGTACTCCTTTGTACGCTGTAGAGATACCTTCTGTACTCCTTTGTGCGCTGTAGAGATACTTTCTGTACTCCTTTGTACGCTGTAGAGATACCTCGTGTACTCCTTTGTACGTTCTAGAGCTATTTCCTGTACTCCTTTGTGCGCTGTAGAGATACCTTCTGTACTCCTTTGTGCGCTGTAGAGATACCTTCTGTACTCCTTTGTGCGCTGTAGAGATACCTTCTGTACTCCTTTGTACGCTGTAGAGATACCTCGTGTACTCCTTTGTACGTTCTAGAGATATTTCCTGTACTCCTTTGTGCGCTGTAGAGATACCTTCTGTACTCCTTTGTGCGCTGTAGAGATACCTTCTGTACTCCTTTGTGCGCTGTAGAGATACCTTCTGTACTCCTCTGTGCGCTGTAGAGATACCTTCTGTACTCCTTTGTACGCTGTAGAGATACCTCGTGTACTCCTTTGTACGTTTTAGAGATATTTCCTGTACTCCTTTGTGCGCAGTAGAGATACCTTCTGTACTCCTTTGTGCGCTGTAGAGATACCTTCTGTACTCCTTTGTGCGCTGTAGAGATACCTTCTGTACTCTTTTGTACGCTGTAGAGATACCTTCTGTACTCCTTTGTGCGCTGTAGAGATACCTTCTGTACTCCTTTGTGCGCTGTAGAGATACCTTCTGTACTCCTTTGTGCGCTGTAGAGATACCTTCTGTACTCCTTTGTGCGCTGTAGAGATACCTTCTGTACTCCTTTGTGCGCTGTAGAGATACCTTCTGTACTCTTTTGTGCGCTGTAGAGATACCTTCTGTACTCCTTTGTGCGCTGTAGAGATACATTCTGTACTCCTTTGTACGCTGTAGAGATACCTCGTGTACTCCTTTGTGCGCTGTAGAGATACCTTCTGTACTCCTTTGTGCGCTGTAGAGATACCTTCTGTACTCCTTTGTGCGCTGTAGAGATACCTTCTGTACTCCTTTGTACGTTCTAGAGATATTTCCTGTACTCCTTTGTGCGCTGTAGAGATACCTTCTGTACTTCTTTGTGCGCTGTAGAGATACCTTCTGTACTCCTTTGTGCGCTGTAGAGATACCTTCTGTACTCCTTTGTGCGCTGTAGAGATACCTTCTGTACTCCTTTGTACGCTGTAGAGATACCTCGTGTACTCCTTTGGACGTTCTAGAGATATTTCCTGTACTCCTTTGTGCGCTGTAGAGATACCTTCTGTACTCCTTTGTGCGCTGTAGAGATACCTTCTGTACTCCTTTGTGCGCTGTAGAGATACCTTCTGTACTCCTTTGTGCGCTGTAGAGATACCTTCTGTACTCCTTTGTACGCTGTAGAGATACCTCGTGTACTCCTTTGTACGTTCTAGAGATATTTCCTGTACTCCTTTGTGCGCTGTAGAGATACCTTCTGTACTCCTTTGTGCGCTGTAGAGATACCTTCTGTACTCCTTTGTGCGCTGTAGAGATACCTTCTGTACTCCTTTGTACGCTGTAGAGATACCTCGTGTACTCTTTGTACGTTCTAGAGATATTTCCTGTACTCCTTTGTGCGCTGTAGAGATACCTTCTGTACTCCTTTGTGCGCTGTAGAGATACCTTCTGTACTCCTTTGTGCGCTGTAGAGATACCTTCTGTACTCCTTTGTACGCTGTAGAGATACCTCGTGTAATCCTTTGTACGTTCTAGAGATATTTCCTGTACTCCTTTGTGCGCTGTAGAGATACCTTATGTACTCCTTTGTGTGCTGTAGAGATACCTTCTGTACTCCTTTGTGCGCTGTAGAGATACCTTCTGTACTCCTTTGTGCGCTGTAGAGATACCTTCTGTACTCCTTTGTGCGCTGTAGAGATACCTTCTGTACTCCTTTGTACGCTGTAGAGATACCTCGTGTACTCCTTTGTGCGCTGTAGAGATACCTTCTGTACTCCTTTGTGCGCTGTAGAGATACCTTCTGTACTCCTTTGTGCGCTGTAGAGATACCTTCTGTACTCCTTTGTACGTTCTAGAGATATTTCCTGTACTCCTTTGTGCGCTGTAGAGATACCTTCTGTACTCCTTTGTGCGCTGTAGAGATACTTTCTGTACTACTTTGTGCGCTGTAGAGATACCTTCTGTACTCCTTTGTGCGCTGTAGAGATACCTTTTGTACTCCTTTGTACGCTGTAGAGATACCTCGTGTACTCCTTTGTACGTTCTAGAGATATTTCCTGTACTCCTTTGTGCGCTCTAGAGATACCTTCTGTACTCCTTTGTGCGCTGTGGGGATACCTTCTGTACTCCTTTGTGCGCTGTAGAGATACCTTCTGTACTCCTTTGTGCGCTGTAGAGATACCTTCTGTACTCCTTTGTACGCTGTAGAGATACCTCGTGTACTTCTTTGTGCGCTGTAGAGATACCTTCTGTACTCCTTTGTACGCTGTAGAGATACCTCGTGTACTCTTTTGTACGTTCTAGAGATATTTCCTGTACTCCTTTGTGCGCTGTAGAGATACCTTCTGTACTCCTTTGTGCGCTGTAGAGATACCTTCTGTACTCCTTTGTGCGCTGTAGAGATACCTTCTGTACCCCTTTGTGCGCTGTAGAGATACCTTCTGTACTCCTTTGTACGCTGTAGAGATACCTCGTGTACTCCTTTGTACGTTCTAGAGATATTCCCTGTACTCCTTTGTGCGCTGTAGAGATACCTTCTGTACTTCTTTGTGCGCTGTAGAGATACCTTCTGTACTCCTTTGTGCGCTGTAGAGATACCTTCTGTACTCCTTTGTGCGCTGTAGAGATACCTTCTGTACTCCTTTGTACGCTGTAGAGATACCTCGTGTACTCCTTTGTACGTTCTAGAGATATTTCCTGTACTCCTTTGTGCGCTGTAGAGATACCTGCTGTACTCCTTTGTGCGCTGTAGAGGTACCTTCTGTACTCCTTTGTGCGCTGTAGAGATACCTTCTGTACTCCTTTGTGCGCTGTAGAGATACCTTCTGTACTCCTTTGTGCGCTGTAGAGATACCTTCTGTACTCCTTTGTACGCTGTAGAGATACCTCGTGTACTCCTTTGTGCGCTGTAGAGATACCTTCTGTACTCCTTTGTGCGCTGTAGAGATACCTTCTGTACTCCTTTGTGCGCTGTAGAGATACCTTCTGTACTCCTTTGTACGTTCTAGAGATATTTCCTGTACTCCTTTGTGCGCTGTAGAGATACCTTCTGTACTCCTTTGTACGCTGTAGAGATACCTCGTGTACTCCTTTGTACGTTCTAGAGATATTTCCTGTACTCCTTTGTGCGCTGTAGAGATACCTTCTGTACTCCTTTGTGTGCTGTAGAGATACCTTCTGTACTCCTTTGTGCGCTGTAGAGATACCTTCTGTACTCCTTTGTACGCTGTAGAGATACCTTCTGTACTCCTTTGTGCGCTGTAGAGATACCTTCTGTACTCCTTTGTACTCTGTAGAGATACCTCGTGTACTCCTTTGTACGTTCTAGAGATATTTCCTGTACTCCTTTGTGCGCTGTAGAGATACCTTCTGTACTCCTTTGTGCGCTGTAGAGATACCTTCTGTACTCCTTTGTGCGCTGTAGAGGTACCTTCTGTACTCCTTTGTGCGCTGTAGAGATACCTTCTGTACTCCTTTGTACGCTGTAGAGATACCTCGTGTACTCCTTTGTACGTTCTAGAGATATTTCCTGTACTCCTTTGTACGTTCTAGAGATATTTCCTGTACTCCTTTGTGCGCTGTAGAGATACCTTCTGTACTCCTTTGTACGCTGTAGAGATACCTCGTGTACTCCTTTGTACGTTCTAGAGATATTTCCTGTACTCCTTTGTGCGCTGTAGAGATACCTTCTGTACTCCTTTGTGTGCTGTAGAGATACCTTCTGTACTCCTTTGTGCGCTGTAGAGATACCTTCTGTACTCCTTTGTACGCTGTAGAGATACCTTCTGTACTCCTTTGTGCGCTGTAGAGATACCTTCTGTACTCCTTTGTACGCTGTAGAGATACCTCGTGTACTCCTTTGTACGTTCTAGAGATATTTCCTGTACTCCTTTGTGCGCTGTAGAGATACCTTCTGTACTCCTTTGTGCGCTGTAGAGATACCTTCTGTACTCCTTTGTGCGCTGTAGAGATACCTTCTGTACTCCTTTGTACGCTGTGGAGATACCTTCTGTACTCCTTTGTGCGCTGTAGAGATACCTTCTGCACTCCTTTGTACGATGTAGAGATACCTCGTGTACTCCTTTGTACGTTCTAGAGATATTTCCTGTACTCCTTTGTGCGCTGTAGAGATACCTTCTGTACTCCTTTGTGCGCTGTAGAGATACCTTCTGTACTCCTTTGTACGCTGTAGAGATACCTCGTGTACTCCTTTGTACGTTCTAGAGATATTTCCTGTGCTCCTTTGTGCGCTGTAGAGATACCTTCTGTAATCCTTTGTGCGCTGTAGAGATACCTTCTGTACTCCTTTGTGCGCTGTAGAGATACCTTCTGTGCTCCTTTGTGCGCTGTAGAGATACCTTCTGTACTCCTTTTTGCGCTGTAGAGATACCTTCTGTACTCCTTTGTACGCTGTAGAGATACCTCGTGTACTCCTTTGTGCGCTGTAGAGATACCTTCAGTACTCCTTTGTGCGCTGTAGAGATACCTTCTGTACTCCTTTGTGCGCTGTAGAGATACCTTCTGTACTCCTTTGTATGTTCTAGAGATATTTCCTGTACTCCTTTGTGCGCTGTAGAGATACCTTCTGTACTCCTTTGTACGCTGTAGAGATACCTCGTGTACTCCTTTGTACGTTCTAGAGATATTTCCTGTACTCCTTTGTGCGCTGTAGAGATACCTTCTGTACTCCTTTGTGCGCTGTAGAGATACCTTCTGTACTCCTTTGTGCGCTGTAGAGATACCTTCTGTACTCCTTTGTACGCTGTAGAGATACCTCGTGTACTCTTTGTACGTTCTAGAGATATTTCCTGTACTCCTTTGTGCGCTGTAGAGATACCTTCTGTAGTCCTTTGTGCGCTGTAGAGATACCTTCTGTACTCCTTTGTGCGCTGTAGAGATACCTTCTGTACTCCTTTGTACGCTGTAGAGATACCTCGTGTAATCCTTTGTACGTTCTAGAGATATTTCCTGTACTCCTTTGTGCGCTGTAGAGATACCTTATGTACTCCTTTGTGTGCTGTAGAGATACCTTCTGTACTCCTTTGTGCGCTGTAGAGATACCTTCTGTACTCTTTTGTGCGCTGTAGAGATACCTTCTGTACTCCTTTGTGCGCTGTAGAGATACCTTCTGTACTCCTTTGTACGCTGTAGAGATACCTCGTGTACTCCTTTGTGCGCTGTAGAGATACCTTCTGTACTCCTTTGTGCGCTGTAGAGATACCTTCTGTACTCCTTTGTGTGCTGTAGAGATACCTTCTGTACTCCTTTGTACGTTCTAGAGATATTTCCTGTACTCCTTTGTGCGCTGTAGAGATACCTTCTGTACTCCTTTGTGCGCTGTAGAGATACCTTCTGTACTACTTTGTGCGCTGTAGAGATGCCTTCTGTACTCCTTTGTGCGCTGTAGAGATACCTTCTGTACTCCTTTGTACGCTGTAGAGATACCTCGTGTACTCCTTTGTACGTTCTAGAGATATTTCCTGTACTCCTTTGTGCGCTGTAGAGATACCTTCTGTACTCCTTTGTGCGCTGTAGAGATACCTTCTGTACTCCTTTGTGCGCTGTAGAGATACCTTCTGTACTCCTTTGTGCGCTGTAGAGATACCTTCTGTACTCCTTTGTACGCTGTAGAGATACCTCGTGTACTTCTTTGTGCGCTGTAGAGATACCTTCTGTACTCCTTTGTACGCTGTAGAGATACCTCGTGTACTCTTTTGTACGTTCTAGAGATATTTCCTGTACTCCATTGTGCGCTGTAGAGATACCTTCTGTACTCCTTTGTGCGCTGTAGAGATACCTTCTGTACTCCTTTGTGCGCTGTAGAGATACCTTCTGTACCCCTTTGTGCGCTGTAGAGATACCTTCTGTACTCCTTTGTACGCTGTAGAGATACCTCGTGTACTCCTTTGTACGTTCTAGAGATATTTCCTGTACTCCTTTGTGCGCTGTAGAGATACCTTCTGTACTTCTTTGTGCGCTGTAGAGATACCTTCTGTACTCCTTTGTGCGCTGTAGAGATACCTTCTGTACTCCTTTGTGCGCTGTAGAGATACCTTCTGTACTCCTTTGTACGCTGTAGAGATACCTCGTGTACTCCTTTGTACGTTCTAGAGATATTTCCTGTACTCCTTTGTGCGCTGTAGAGATACCTTCTGTACTCCTTTGTGCGCTGTAGAGGTACCTTCTGTACTCCTTTGTGCGCTGTAGAGATACCTTCTGTACTCCTTTGTGCGCTGTAGAGATACCTTCTGTACTCCTTTGTGCGCTGTAGAGATACCTTCTGTACTCCTTTGTACGCTGTAGAGATACCTCGTGTACTCCTTTGTGCGCTGTAGAGATACCTTCTGTACTCCTTTGTGCGCTGTAGAGATACCTTCTGTACTCCTTTGTGCGCTGTAGAGATACCTTCTGTACTCCTTTGTACGTTCTAGAGATATTTCCTGTACTCCTTTGTGCGCTGTAGAGATACCTTCTGTACTCCTTTGTACGCTGTAGAGATACCTCGTGTACTCCTTTGCACGTTCTAGAGATATTTCCTGTACTCCTTTGTGCGCTGTAGAGATACCTTCTGTACTCCTTTGTGTGCTGTAGAGATACCTTCTGTACTCCTTTGTGCGCTGTAGAGATACCTTCTGTACTCCTTTGTACGCTGTAGAGATACCTTCTGTACTCTTTTGTGCGCTGTAGAGATACCTTCTGTACTCCTTTGTACGCTGAAGAGATACCTCGTGTACTCCTTTGTACGTTCTAGAGATATTTCCTGTACTCCTTTGTGCGCTGTAGAGATACCTTCTGTACTCCTTTGTGCGCTGTAGAGATACCTTCTGTACTCCTTTGTGCGCTGTAGAGATACCTTCTGTACTCCTTTGTACGCTGTGGAGATACCTTCTGTACTCCTTTGTGCGCTGTAGAGATACCTTCTGTACTCCTTTGTACGATGTAGAGATACCTCGTGTACTCCTTTGTACGTTCTAGAGATATTTCCTGTACTCCTTTGTGCGCTGTAGAGATACCTTCTGTACTCCTTTGTGCGCTGTAGAGATACCTTCTGTACTCCTTTGTACGCTGTAGAGATACCTCGTGTACTTCTTTGTACGTTCTAGAGATATTTCCTGTACTCCTTTGTGCGCTGTAGAGATACCTTCTATAATCCTTTGTGCGCTGTAGAGATACCTTCTGTACTCCTTTGTGCGCTGTAGAGATACCTTCTGTACTCCTTTGTGCGCTGTAGAGATACCTTCTGTACTCCTTTGTGCGCTGTAGAGATACCTTCTGTACTCCTTTGTACGCTGTAGAGATACCTCGTGTACTCCTTTGTGCGCTGTAGAGATACCTTCAGTACTCCTTTGTGCGCTGTAGAGATACCTTCTGAACTCCTTTGTGCGCTGTAGAGATACCTTCTGTACTCCTTTGTACGTTCTAGAGATATTTCCTGTACTCCTTTGTGCGCTGTAGAGATACCTTCTGTACTCCTTTGTGCGCTGTAGAGATACCTTCTGTACTCCTTTGTGCGCTGTAGAGATACCTTCTGTACTCCTTTGTGCGCTGTAGAGATACCTTCTGTACTCCTTTGTACGCTGTAGAGATACCTCGTGTACTCCTTTGTGCGCTGTAGAGATACCTTCTGTACTCCTTCGTACGCTGTAGAGATACCTCGTGTACTCCTTTGTACGTTCTAGAGATATTTACTGTACTCCTTTGTGCGCTGTAGAGATACCTTCTGTACTCTTTTGTGCGCTGTAGAGATACCTTCTGTACTCCTTTGTAAGCTGTAGAGATACCTTCTGTACTCCTCTGTGCGCTGTAGAGATACCTTCTGTACTCCTTTGTACGCTGTAGAGATACCTCGTGTACTCCTTTGTACGTTCTAGAGATATTTCCTGTACTCCTTTGTGCGCTGTAGAGATACCTCCTGTACTCCTTTGTGCGCTGTAGAGATACCTTCTGTACTCCTTTGTGCGCTGTAGAGATACCTTCTGTACTCCTTTGTGCGCTGTAGAGATACCTTCTGTACTCCTTTGTACGCTGTAGAGATACCTCGTGTACTCCTTTGTGCGCTGTAGAGATACCTTCTGTACTCCTTTGTACGCTGTAAAGATACCTCGTGTACTCTTTTGTACGTTCAAGAGATATTTCCTGTACTCTTTTGTGCGCTGTAGAGATACCTTCTCTACTCCTTTGTGCGCTGTAGAGATACCTTCTGTACTCCTTTGTGCGCTGTAGAGATACCTTCTGTACTCCTTTGTGCGCTGTAGAGATACCTTCTGTACTCCTTTGTACGCTGTAGAGATACCTCGTGTACTCCTTTGTACGTTCTAGAGATATTTCCTGTACTCCTTTGTGCGCTGTAGAGATACCTTCTGTACTCCTTTGTGCGCTGTAGAGATACCTTCTGTACTCCTTTGTGCGCTGTAGAGATACCTTCTGTACTCCTTTGTGCGCTGGAGAGATACCTTCTGTACTCCTTTGTACGCTGTAGAGATACCTCGTGTACTCCTTTGTACGTTCTAGAGATATTTCCTGTACTCCTTTGTGCGCTGTAGAGATACCTTCTGTACTCCTTTGTGCGCTGTAGAGATACCTTCTGTACTCCTTTGTGCGCTGTAGAGATACCTTCTGTACTCCTTTGTGCGCTGTAGAGATACCTTCTGTACTCCTTTGTGCGCTGTAGAGATACCTTCTGTACTCCTTTGTACGCTGTAGAGATACCTCGTGTACTCCTTTGTGCGCTGTAGAGATACCTTCTGTACTCCTTTGTGCGCTGTAGAGATACCTTCTGTACTCCTTTGTACGCTGTAGAGATACCTCGTGTACTCCTTTGTACGTTCTAGAGATATTTCCTGTACTCCTTTGTGCGCTGTAGAGATACCTTCTGTACTCCTTTGTGCGCTGTAGAGATACCTTCTGTACTCCTTTGTGCGCTGTAGAGATACCTTCTGTACTCCTTTGTGCGCTGTAGAGATACCTTCTGTACTCCTTTGTACGCTGTAGAGATACCTCGTGTACTTCTTTGTGCGCTGTAGAGATACCTTCTGTACTCCTTTGTACGCTGTAGAGATACCTCGTGTACTCTTTTGTACGTTCTAGAGATATTTCCTGTACTCCATTGTGCGCTGTAGAGATACCTTCTGTACTCCTTTGTGCGCTGTAGAGATACCTTCTGTACTCCTTTGTGCGCTGTAGAGATACCTTCTGTACCCCTTTGTGCGCTGTAGAGATACCTTCTGTACTCCTTTGTACGCTGTAGAGATACCTCGTGTACTCCTTTGTACGTTCTAGAGATATTTCCTGTACTCCTTTGTGCGCTGTAGAGATACCTTCTGTACTTCTTTGTGCGCTGTAGAGATACCTTCTGTACTCCTTTGTGCGCTGTAGAGATACCTTCTGTACTCCTTTGTGCGCTGTAGAGATACCTTCTGTACTCCTTTGTACGCTGTAGAGATACCTCGTGTACTCCTTTGTACGTTCTAGAGATATTTCCTGTACTCCTTTGTGCGCTGTAGAGATACCTTCTGTACTCCTTTGTGCGCTGTAGAGGTACCTTCTGTACTCCTTTGTGCGCTGTAGAGATACCTTCTGTACTCCTTTGTGCGCTGTAGAGATACCTTCTGTACTCCTTTGTGCGCTGTAGAGGTACCTTCTGTACTCCTTTGTGCGCTGTAGAGATACCTTCTGTACTCCTTTGTGCGCTGTAGAGATACCTTCTGTACTCCTTTGTACGCTGTAGAGATACCTCGTGTACTCCTTTGTGCGCTGTAGAGATACCTTCTGTACTCCTTTGTGCGCTGTAGAGATACCTTCTGTACTCCTTTGTGCGCTGTAGAGATACCTTCTGTACTCCTTTGTACGTTCTAGAGATATTTCCTGTACTCCTTTGTGCGCTGTAGAGATACCTTCTGTACTCCTTTGTACGCTGTAGAGATACCTCGTGTACTCCTTTGCACGTTCTAGAGATATTTCCTGTACTCCTTTGTGCGCTGTAGAGATACCTTCTGTACTCCTTTGTGTGCTGTAGAGATACCTTCTGTACTCCTTTGTGCGCTGTAGAGATACCTTCTGTACTCCTTTGTACGCTGTAGAGATACCTTCTGTACTCTTTTGTGCGCTGTAGAGATACCTTCTGTACTCCTTTGTACGCTGAAGAGATACCTCGTGTACTCCTTTGTACGTTCTAGAGATATTTCCTGTACTCCTTTGTGCGCTGTAGAGATACCTTCTGTACTCCTTTGTGCGCTGTAGAGATACCTTCTGTACTCCTTTGTGCGCTGTAGAGATACCTTCTGTACTCCTTTGTACGCTGTGGAGATACCTTCTGTACTCCTTTGTGCGCTGTAGAGATACCTTCTGTACTCCTTTGTACGATGTAGAGATACCTCGTGTACTCCTTTGTACGTTCTAGAGATATTTCCTGTACTCCTTTGTGCGCTGTAGAGATACCTTCTGTACTCCTTTGTGCGCTGTAGAGATACCTTCTGTACTCCTTTGTACGCTGTAGAGATACCTCGTGTACTTCTTTGTACGTTCTAGAGATATTTCCTGTACTCCTTTGTGCGCTGTAGAGATACCTTCTATAATCCTTTGTGCGCTGTAGAGATACCTTCTGTACTCCTTTGTGCGCTGTAGAGATACCTTCTGTACTCCTTTGTGCGCTGTAGAGATACCTTCTGTACTCCTTTGTGCGCTGTAGAGATACCTTCTGTACTCCTTTGTACGCTGTAGAGATACCTCGTGTACTCCTTTGTGCGCTGTAGAGATACCTTCAGTACTCCTTTGTGCGCTGTAGAGATACCTTCTGAACTCCTTTGTGCGCTGTAGAGATACCTTCTGTACTCCTTTGTACGTTCTAGAGATATTTCCTGTACTCCTTTGTGCGCTGTAGAGATACCTTCTGTACTCCTTTGTGCGCTGTAGAGATACCTTCTGTACTCCTTTGTGCGCTGTAGAGATACCTTCTGTACTCCTTTGTGCGCTGTAGAGATACCTTCTGTACTCCTTTGTACGCTGTAGAGATACCTCGTGTACTCCTTTGTGCGCTGTAGAGATACCTTCTGTACTCCTTCGTACGCTGTAGAGATACCTCGTGTACTCCTTTGTACGTTCTAGAGATATTTACTGTACTCCTTTGTGCGCTGTAGAGATACCTTCTGTACTCTTTTGTGCGCTGTAGAGATACCTTCTGTACTCCTTTGTAAGCTGTAGAGATACCTTCTGTACTCCTCTGTGCGCTGTAGAGATACCTTCTGTACTCCTTTGTACGCTGTAGAGATACCTCGTGTACTCCTTTGTACGTTCTAGAGATATTTCCTGTACTCCTTTGTGCGCTGTAGAGATACCTCCTGTACTCCTTTGTGCGCTGTAGAGATACCTTCTGTACTCCTTTGTGCGCTGTAGAGATACCTTCTGTACTCCTTTGTGCGCTGTAGAGATACCTTCTGTACTCCTTTGTACGCTGTAGAGATACCTCGTGTACTCCTTTGTGCGCTGTAGAGATACCTTCTGTACTCCTTTGTACGCTGTAGAGATACCTCGTGTACTCTTTTGTACGTTCAAGAGATATTTCCTGTACTCTTTTGTGCGCTGTAGAGATACCTTCTCTACTCCTTTGTGCGCTGTAGAGATACCTTCTGTACTCCTTTGTGCGCTGTAGAGATACCTTCTGTACTCCTTTGTGCGCTGTAGAGATACCTTCTGTACTCCTTTGTACGCTGTAGAGATACCTCGTGTACTCCTTTGTACGTTCTAGAGATATTTCCTGTACTCCTTTGTGCGCTGTAGAGATACCTTCTGTACTCCTTTGTGCGCTGTAGAGATACCTTCTGTACTCCTTTGTGCGCTGTAGAGATACCTTCTGTACTCCTTTGTGCGCTGGAGAGATACCTTCTGTACTCCTTTGTACGCTGTAGAGATACCTCGTGTACTCCTTTGTACGTTCTAGAGATATTTCCTGTACTCCTTTGTGCGCTGTAGAGATACCTTCTGTACTCCTTTGTGCGCTGTAGAGATACCTTCTGTACTCCTTTGTGCGCTGTAGAGATACCTTCTGTACTCCTTTGTGCGCTGTAGAGATACCTTCTGTACTCCTTTGTGCGCTGTAGAGATACCTTCTGTACTCCTTTGTACGCTGTAGAGATACCTCGTGTACTCCTTCGTGCGCTGTAGAGATACCTTCTGTACTCCTTTGTGCGCTGTAGAGATACCTTCTGTACTCCTTTGTGCGCTGTAGAGATACCTTCTGTACTCCTTTGTTCGTTCTAGAGATATTTCCTGTACTCCTTTGTGCGCTGTAGTGATACCTTCTGTACTCCTTTGTGCGCTGTAGAGATATTTCCTGTACTCCTTTGTGCGCTGTAGAGATACCTTCTGTACTCCTTTGTGCGCTGTAGAGATACCTTCTGTACTCCTTTGTACGCTGTAGAGATACCTCGTGTACTCCTTTGTACGTTCTAGAGATATTTCCTGTACTCCTTTGTGCGCTGTAGAGATACTTTCTGTACTCCTTTGTGTGCTGTAGAGATACCTTCTGTACTCCTTTGTGCGCTGTAGAGATACCTTCTGTACTCCTTTGTACGCTGTAGAGATACCTTCTGTACTCCTTTGTGCGCTGTAGAGATACCTTCTGTACTCCTTTGTACGCTGTAGAGATACCTCGTGTACTCCTTTGTACGTTCTAGAGATATTTCCTGTACTCCTTTGTGCGCTGTAGAGATACCTTCTGTACTCCTTTGTGCGCTGTAGAGATACCTTCTGTACTCCTTTGTGCGCTGTAGAGATACCTTCTGTACTCCTTTGTACGCTGTGGAGATACCTTCTGTACTCCTTTGTGCGCTGTAGAGATACCTTCTGTACTCCTTTGTACGCTGTAGAGATACCTCGTGTACTCCTTTGTACGTTCTAGAGATATTTCCTGTACTCCTTTGTGCGCTGTAGAGATACCTTCTGTACTCCTTTGTGCGCTGTAGAGATACCTTCTGTACTCCTTTGTACGCTGTAGAGATACCTCGTGTACTCCTTTGTACGTTCTAGAGATATTTCCTGTACTCCTTTGTGCGCTGTAGAGATACCTTCTCTACTCCTTTGTGCGCTGTAGAGATACCTTATGTACTCCTTAGTGTGCTGTAGAGATACCTTCTGTACTCCTTTGTGCGCTGTAGAGATACCTTCTGTACTCCTTTGTGCGCTGTAGAGATACCTCCTGTACTCCTTTGTGCGCTGTAGAGATACCTTCTGTACTCCTTTGTACGCTGTAGAGATACCTCGTGTACTCCTTTGTGCGCTGTAGAGATACCTTCTGTACTCCTTTGTGCGCTGTAGAGATACCTTCTGTACTCCTTTGTGCGCTGTAGAGATACCTTCTGTACTCCTTTGTACGTTCTAGAGATATTTCCTGTACTCCTTTGTGCGCTGTAGAGATACCTTCTGTACTCCTATGTGCGCTGTAGAGATACCTTCTGTACTCCTTTGTGCGCTGTAGAGATACCTTCTGTACTCCTTTGTGCGCTGTAGAGATACCTTCTGTACTCCTTTGTACGCTGTAGAGATACCTCGTGTACTTCTTTGTGCGCTGTAGAGATACCTTCTGTACTCCTTTGTACGCTGTAGAGATACCTCGTGTACTCTTTTGTACGTTCTAGAGATATTTCCTGTACTCCTTCGTGCGCTGTAGAGATACCTTCTGTACTCCTTTGTGCGCTGTAGAGATACCTTCTGTACTCCTTTGTGCGCTGTAGAGATACCTTCTGTACTCCTTTGTGCGCTGTAGAGATACCTTCTGTACTCCTCTGTACGCTGTAGAGATACCTCGTGTACTCCTTCGTACGTTCTAGAGATATTTCCTGTACTCTTTTGTGCGCTGAAGAGATACCTTCTGTACTCCTTTGTACGCTGTAGAGATACCTCGTGTACTCCTTTGTACGTTCTAGAGATATTTCCTGTACTCCTTTGTGCGCTGTAGAGATACCTTCTGTACTCCTTTGTGTGCTGTAGAGATACCTTCTGTACTCCTTTGTGCGCTGTAGAGATACCTTCTGTACTCCTTTGTACGCTGTAGAGATACCTTCTGTACTCCTTTGTGCGCTGTAGAGATACCTTCTGTACTCCTTTGTACGCTGTAGAGATACCTCGTGTACTCCTTTGTACGTTCTAGAGATATTTCCTGTACTCCTTTGTGCGCTGTAGAGATACCTTCTGTACTCCTTTGTGCGCTGTAGAGATACCTTCTGTACTCCTTTGTGCGCTGTAGAGATACCTTCTGTACTCCTTTGTACGCTGTGGAGATACCTTCTGTACTCCTTTGTGCGCTGTAGAGATACCTTCTGTACTCCTTTGTACGCTGTAGAGATACCTCGTGTACTCCTTTGTACGTTCTAGAGATATTTCCTGTACTCCTTTGTGTGCTGTAGAGATACCTTCTGTACTCCTTTGTGCGCTGTAGAGATACCCTCTGTACTCCTTTGTACGCTGTAGAGATACCTCGTGTACTCCTTTGTACGTTCTAGAGATATTTCCTGTACTCCTTTGTGCGCTGTAGAGATACCTTCTGTAATCCTTTGTGCGCTGTAGAGATACCTTCTGTACTCCTTTGTGCGCTGTAGAGATACCTTCTGTACTCCTTTGTGCGCTGTAGAGATACCTTCTGTACTCCTTTGTGCGCTGTAGAGATACCTTCTGTACTCCTTTGTACGCTGTAGAGATACCTCGTGTACTCCTTTGTGCGCTGTAGAGATACCTTCTGTACTCCTTCGTACGCTGTAGAGATACCTCGTGTACTCCTTTGTACGTTCTAGAGATATTTACTGTACTCCTTTGTGCGCTGTAGAGATACCTTCTGTACTCCTTTGTGCGCTGTAGAGATACCTTCTGTACTCCTTTGTGCGCTGTAGAGATACCTTCTGTACTCCTTTGTGCGCTGTAGAGATACCTTCTGTACTCCTTTGTACGCTGTAGAGATACCTCGTGTACTTCTTTGTGCGCTGTAGAGATACCTTCTGTACTCCTTTGTGCGCTGTAGAGATACCTTCTGTACTCCTTTGTGCGCTGTAGAGATACCTTCTGTACTCCTTTGTACGTTCTAGAGATATTTCCTGTACTCCTTTGTGCGCTGTAGAGATACCTTCTGTACTCCTCTGTGCGCTGTAGAGATACCTTCTGTACTCCTTTGTAAGCTGTAGAGATACCTTCTGTACTCCTCTGTGCGCTGTAGAGATACCTTCTGTACTCCTTTGTACGCTGTAGAGATACCTCGTGTACTCCTTTGTACGTTCTAGAGATATTTCCTGTACTCCTTTGTGCGCTGTAGAGATACCTTCTGTACTCCTTTGTGCGCTGTAGAGAAACCTTCTGTACTCCTTTGTGCGCTGTAGAGATACCTTCTGTACTCCTTTGTGCGCTGTAGAGATACCTTCTGTACTCCTTTGTACGCTGTAGAGATACCTCGTGTACTCCTTTGTACGTTCTAGAGATATTTCCTGTACTCCTTTGTGCGCTGTAGAGATACCTTCTGTACTCCTTTGTGCGCTGTAGAGATACCTTCTGTACTCCTTTGTGCGCTGTAGAGATACCTTCTGTACTCCTTTGTGCGCTGTAGAGATACCTTCTGTACTCCTTTTTGCGCTGTAGAGATACCTTCTGTACTCCTTTGTACGCTGTAGAGATACATCGTGTACTTCTTTGTGCGCTGTAGAGATACCTTCTGTACTCCTTTGTGCGCTGTAGAGATACCTTCTGTACTCCTTTGTGCGCTGTAGAGATACCTTCTGTACTCTTTTGTTCGTTCTAGAGATATTTCCTGTACTCCTTTGTGCGCTGTAGAGATACCTTCTGTACTCCTTTGTGCGCTGTAGAGATATTTCCTGTACTCCTTTGTGCGCTGTAGAGATACCTTCTGTACTCCTTTTTGCGCTGTAGAGATACCTTCTGTACTCCTTTGTACGCTGTAGAGATACCTCGTGTACTCCTTTGTACGTTCTAGAGATATTTCCTGTACTCCTTTGTGCGCTGTAGAGATACCTTCTGTACTCCTTTGTGTGCTGTAGAGATACCTTCTGTACTCCTTTTTGCGCTGTAGAGATACCTTCTGTACTCCTTTGTACGCTGTAGAGATACCTTCTGTACTCCTTTGTGCGCTGTAGAGATACCTTCTGTACTCCTTTGTACGCTGTAGAGATACCTCGTGTACTCCTTTGTACGTTCTAAAGATATTTCCTGTACTCCTTTGTGCGCTGTAGAGATACCTTCTGTACTCCTTTGTGCGCTGTAGAGATACCTTCTGTACTCCTTTGTGCGCTGTAGAGATACCTTCTGTACTCCTTTGTACGCTGTGGAGATACCTTCTGTACTCCTTTGTGCGCTGTAGAGATACCTTCTGTACTCCTTTGTACGCTGTAGAGATACCTCGTGTACTCCTTTGTACGTTCTAGAGATATTTCCTGTACTCCTTTGTGCGCTGTAGAGATACCTTCTGTACTCCATTGTGCGCTGTAGAGATACCTTCTGTACTCCTTTGTACGCTGTAGAGATACCTCGTGAACTCCTTTGTACGTTCTAAAGATATTTCCTGTACTCCTTTGTGCGCTGTAGAGATACCTTCTGTACTCCTTTGTGCGCTGTAGAGATACCTTCTGTACTCCTTTGTGCGCTGTAGAGATACCTTCTGTACTCCTTTGTGCGCTGTAGATTTACCTTCTGTACTCCTTTGTGCGCTGTAGAGATACCTTCTGTACTCCTTTGTACGCTGTAGAGATACCTCGTGTACTCCTTTGTGCGCTGTAGAGATACCTTCTGTACTCCTTTGTGCGCTGTAGAGATACCTTCTGTACTCCTTTGTGCGCTGTAGAGATACCTTCTGTACTCCTTTGTACGTTCTAAAGTTATTTCCTGTACTCCTTTGCGCGCTGTAGAGATACCTTCTGTACTCCTTTGTGCGCTGTAGAGATACCTTCTGTACTCCTTTGTGCGCTGTAGAGATACCTTCTGTACTCCTTTGTGCGCTGTAGAGATACCTTCTGTACTCCTTTGTACGCTGTAGAGATACCTCGTGTACTCCTTTGTGCGCTGTAGAGATACATTCTGTACTCCTTCGTACGCTGGAGAGATACCTCGTGTACTCCTTTGTACGTTCTAGAGATATTTACTGTACTCCTTTGTGCGCTGTAGAGATACCTTCTGTACTCCTTTGTGCGCTGTAGAGATACCTTCTGTACTCCTTTGTGCGCTGTAGAGATACCTTCTGTACTCCTTTGTGCGCTGTAGAGATACCTTCTGTAGTCCTTTGTACGCTGTAGAGATACCTCGTGTACTCCTTTGTACGTTCTAGAGATATTTCCTGTACTCCTTTGTGTGCTGTAGAGATACCTTCTGTACTCCTTTGTGCGCTGTAGAGATACCTTCTGTACTCCTTTGTGCGCTGTAGAGATACCTTCTGTACTCCTTTGTGCGCTGTAGAGATACCTTCTGTACTCCTTTGTACGCTGTAGAGATACCTCGTGTACTCCTTTGTACGTTCTAGAGATATTTCCTGTACTCCTTTGTGCGCTGTAGAGATACCTTCTGTACTCCTTTGTGCGCTGTAGAAATACCTCGTGTACTCCTTTGTACGTTCTAGAGATATTTCCTGTACTCCTTTGTGCGCTGTAGAGATACCTTCTGTACTCCTTTGTGCGCTGTAGAGATACCTTCTGTACTCCTTTGTGCACTGTAGAGATACCTTCTGTACTCCTTTGTACGCTGTAGAGATACCTTCTGTACTCCTTTGTGCGCTGTAGAGATACCTTCTGTACTCCTTTGTACGCTGTAGAGATACCTCGTGTACTCCTTTGTACGTTCTAGAGATATTTGTTGTACTCCTTTGTGCGATGTAGAGATACCTTCTGTACTCCTTTGTGCGCTGTAGAGATACCTTCTGTACTCCATTGTACGCTGTAGAGATACCTTCTGTACTCCTTTGTGCGCTGTAGAGATACCTTCTGTACTCCTTTGTACGCTGTAGAGATACCTCGTGTACTCCTTTGTACGTTCTAGAGATATTTCCTGTACTCCTTTGTGCGCTGTAGAGATACCTTCTGTACTCCTTTGTGCGCTGTAGAGATACCTTCTGTACACCTTTGTGTGCTGTAGAGATACCTTCTGTACTCCTTTGTACGCTGTAGAGATACCTTCTGTACTCCTTTGTGCGCTGTAGAGATACCTTCTGTACTCCTTTGTACGCTGTATAGATACCTCGTGTACTCCTTTGTACGTTCTAGACATATTTCCTGTACTCCTTTGTGCGCTGTAGAGATACCTTCTGTACTCCTTTGTGCGCTGTAGAGATACCTTCTGTACTTTTTTGTACGCTGTAGAGATACCTCGTGTACTCCTTTGTACGTTCTAGAGATATTTCCTGTACTCCTTTGTGCGCTGTAGAGATACCTTCTGTACTCCTTTGTGCGCTGTAGAGATACCTTCTGTACTCCTTTGTTCGCTGTAGAGATACCTTCTGTACTCCTTTGTGCGCTGTAGAGATACCTTCTGTACTCCTTTGTGCGCTGTAGAGATACCTTCTGTACTCCTTTGTACGCTGTAGAGATACCTCGTGTACTCCTTTGTGCGCTGTAGAGATACCTTCTGTACTCCTTTGTGCGCTGTAGAGATACCTTCTGTACTCCTTTTTGCGCTGTAGAGATACCTTCTGTACTCCTTTGTACGTTCTAGAGATATTTCCTGTACTCCTTTGTGCGCTGTAGAGATACCTTCTGTACTCCTTTGTGCGCTGTAGAGATACCTTCTGTACTCCTTTGTGCGCTGTAGAGATACCTTCTGTACTCCTTTGTGCGCTGTAGAGATACCTTCTGTACTCCTCTGTACGCTGTAGAGATACCTCGTGTACTCCTTTGTACGTTCTAGAGATATTTCCTGTACTCCTTTGTGCGCTGTAGAGATACCTTCTGTACTCCTTTGTGCGCTGTAGAGATACCTTCTGTACTCCTTTGTGCGCTGTAGAGATACCTTCTGTACTCCTTTGTGCGCTGTAGAGATACCTTCTGTACTCCTTTGTGCGCTGTAGAGATACCTTCTGTACTCCTTTGTACGCTGTAGAGATACCTCGTGTACTCCTTTGTGCGCTGTAGAGATACCTTCTGTACTCCTTTGT
The DNA here is from genome assembly GCA_030386875.1 of Morinoia aosen. NCBI lineage: Eukaryota > Metazoa > Arthropoda > Malacostraca > Amphipoda > Talitridae > Morinoia > Morinoia aosen. The sequence goes on along the minus strand of CM059576.1, from coordinate 53,408,053 downwards.
GCGCTGTAGAGATACCTTCTGTACTCCTTTGTGCGCTGTAGAGATACCTTCTGTACTCCTTTGTACGTTCTAAAGTTATTTCCTGTACTCCTTTGTGCGCTGTAGAGATACCTTCTGTACTCCTTTGTGCGCTGTAGAGATACCTTCTGTACTCCTTTGTGCGCTGTAGAGATACCTTCTGTACTCCTTTGTGCGCTGTAGAGATACCTTCTGTACTCCTTTGTACGCTGTAGAGATACCTCGTGTACTCCTTTGTGCGCTGTAGAGATACCTTCTGTACTCCTTCGTACGCTGTAGAGATACCTCGTGTACTCCTTTGTACGTTCTAGAGATATTTACTGTACTCCTTTGTGCGCTGTAGAGATACCTTCTGTACTCCTTTGTGCGCTGTAGAGATACCTTCTGTACTCCTTTGTGCGTTGTAGAGATACCTTCTGTACTCCTTTGTGCGCTGTAGAGATACCTTCTGTACTCCTTTGTACGCTGTAGAGATACCTCGTGCACTCCTTTGTACGTTCTAGAGATATTTCCTGTACTCCTTTGTGCGCTGTAGAGATACCTTCTGTACTCCTTTGTGCGCTGTAGAGATACCTTCTGTACTCCTTTGTGCGCTGTAGAGATACCTTCTGTACTCCTTTGTGCGCTGTAGAGATACCTTCTGTACTCCTTTGTACGCTGTAGAGATACCTCGTGTACTCCTTTGTACGTTCTAGAGATATTTCCTGTACTCCTTTGTGCGCTGTAGAGATACCTTCTGTACTCCTTTGTGCGCTGTAGAAATACCTCGTGTACTCCTTTGTACGTTCTAGAGATATTTCCTGTACTCCTTTGTGCGCTGTAGAGATACCTTCTGTACTCCTTTGTGCGCTGTAGAGATACCTTCTGTACTCCTTTGTGCACTGTAGAGATACCTTCTGTACTCCTTTGTACGCTGTAGAGATACCTTCTGTACTCCTTTGTGCGCTGTAGAGATACCTTCTGTACTCCTTTGTACGCTGTAGAGATACCTCGTGTACTCCTTTGTACGTTCTAGAGATATTTGTTGTACTCCTTTGTGCGCTGTAGAGATACCTTCTGTACTCCTTTGTGCGCTGTAGAGATACCTTCTGTACTCCTTTGTACGCTGTAGAGATACCTTCTGTACTCCTTTGTGCGCTGTAGAGATACCTTCTGTACTCCTTTGTACGCTGTAGAGATACCTCGTGTACTCCTTTGTACGTTCTAGAGATATTTCCTGTACTCCTTTGTGCGCTGTAGAGATACCTTCTGTACTCCTTTGTGCGCTGTAGAGATACCTTCTGTACACCTTTGTGCGCTGTAGAGATACCTTCTGTACTCCTTTGTACGCTGTATAGATACCTCGTGTACTCCTTTGTACGTTCTAGAGATATTTCCTGTACTCCTTTGTGCGCTGTAGAGATACCTTCTGTACTCCTTTGTGCGCTGTAGAGATACCTTCTGTACTTTTTTGTACGCTGTAGCGATACCTCGTGTACTCCTTTGTACGTTCTAGAGATATTTCCTGTACTCCTTTGTGCGCTGTAGAGATACCTTCTGTACTCCTTTGTGCGCTGTAGAGATACCTTCTGTACTCCTTTGTTCGCTGTAGAGATACCTTCTGTACTCCTTTGTGCGCTGTAGAGATACCCTCTGTACTCCTTTGTGCGCTGTAGAGATACCTTCTGTACTCCTTTGTACGCTGTAGAGATACCTCGTGTACTCCTTTGTGCGCTGTAGAGATACCTTCTGTACTCCTTTGTGCGCTGTAGAGATACCTTCTGTACTCCTTTGTGCGCTGTAGAGATACCTTCTGTACTCCTTTGTACGTTCTAGAGATATTTCCTGTACTCCTTTGTGCGCTGTAGAGATACCTTCTGTACTCCTTTGTGCGCTGTAGAGATACCTTCTGTACTCCTTTGTGCGCTGTAGAGATACCTTCTGTACTCCTTTGTGCGCTGTAGAGATACCTTCTGTACTCCTCTGTACGCTGTAGAGATACCTCGTGTACTCCTTTGTACGTTCTAGAGATATTTCCTGTACTCCTTTGTGCGCTGTAGAGATACCTTCTGTACTCCTTTGGGCGCTGTAGAGATACCTTCTGTACTCCTTTGTGTGCTGTAGAGATACCTTCTGTACTCCTTTGTGCGCTGTAGAGATACCTTCTGTACTCCTTTGTACGCTGTAGAGATACCTAGTGTACTCCTTTGTACGTTCTAGATATATTTCCTGTACTCCTTTGTGCGCTCTAGAGATACCTTCTGTACTCCTTTGTGCGCTGTAGAGATACCTTCTGTACTCCTTTGTGCGCTGTAGAGATACCTTCTGTACTCCTTTGTGCGCAGTAGAGAGACCTTCTGTGCTCCTTTGTGCGCTGTAGAGATACCTTCTGGACTCCTTTGTACGCTGTAGAGATACCTCGTGTACTCCTTTGTACGTTCTAGAGATATTTCCTGTACTCCTTTGTGCGCTGTAGAGATACCTTCTGTACTTCTTTGTGCGCTGTAGAAATACCTTCTGTACTCCTTTGTACGCTGTAGAGATACCTCGTGTACTCCTTTGTACGTTCTAGAGATATTTCCTGTACTCCTTTGTGCGCTGTAGAGATACCTTCGGTACTCCTTTGTGCGCTGTAGAGATACCTTCTGTACTCCTTTGTGCGCTGTAGAGATACCTTCTGTACTCCTTTGTGCGCTGTAGAGATACCTTCTGTACTCCTTTGTGCGCTGTAGAGATACCTTCTGTACTCCTTTGTACGCTGTAGAGATACCTCGTGTACTCCTTTGTACGTTCTAGAGATATTTCCTGTACTCCTTTGTGCGCTGTAGAGATACCTTCTGTACTCCTTTGTGCGCTGTAGAGATACCTTCTGTACTCCTTTGTGCGCTGTAGAGATACCTTCTGTACTCCTTTGTGCGCTGTAGAGATACCTTCTGTACTCCTTTGTACGCTGTAGAGATACCTCGTGTACTCCTTTGTACGTTCTAGAGATATTTCCTGTACTCCTTTGTGCGCTGTAGAGATACCTTCTGTACTCCTTTGTGCGCTGTAGAAATACCTCGTGTACTCCTTTGTACGTTCTAGAGATATTTCCTGTACTCCTTTGTGCGCTGTAGAGATACCTTCTGTACTCCTTTGTGCGCTGTAGAGATACCTTCTGTACTCCTTTGTGCACTGTAGAGATACCTTCTGTACTCCTTTGTACGCTGTAGAGATACCTTCTGTACTCCTTTGTGCGCTGTAGAGATACCTTCTGTACTCCTTTGTGCGCTGTAGAGATACCTTCTGTACTCCTTTGTGCGCTGTAGAGATACCTTCTGTACTCCTTTGTACGCTGTAGAGATACCTCGTGTACTCCTTTGTACGTTCTAGAGATATTTCCTGTACTCCTTTGTGCGCTGTAGAGATACCTTCTGTACTCCTTTGTACGCTGTAGAGATACCTCGTGTACTCCTTTGTGCGCTGTAGAGATACCTTCTGTACTCCTTCGTACGCTGTAGAGATACCTCGTGTACTCCTTTGTACGTTCTAGAGATATTTCCTGTACTCCTTTGTGCGCTGTAGAGATACCTTCTGTACTCCTTTGTGCGCTGTAGAGATACCTTCTGTACTCCTTTGTGCGCTGTAGAGATACCTTCTGTACTCCTTTGTACGCTGTAGAGATACCTTCTGTACTCCTTTGTGCGCTGTAGAGATACCTTCTGTACTCCTTTGTACGCTGTAGAGATACCTCGTGTACTCCTTTGTACGTTCTAGAGATATTTCCTGTACTCCTTTGTGCGCTGTAGAGATACCTTCTGTACTCCTTTGTGCGCTGTAGAGATACCTTCTGTACTCCTTTGTACGTTCTAGAGATATTTCCTGTACTCCTTTGTACGCTGTAGAGATACCTTCTGTACTCCTTTGTGCGCTGTAGAGATACCTTCTGTACTCCTTTGTACGCTGTAGAGATACCTCGTGTACTCCTTTGTACGTTCTAGAGATATTTCCTGTACTCCTTTGTGCGCTGTAGAGGTACCTTCTGTACTCCTTTGTGCGATGTAGAGATACCTTCTGTACTCCTTTGTGCGCTGTAGAGATACCTTCTGTACTCCTTTGTGCGCTGTAGAGATACCTTCTGTACTCCTTTGTACGCTGTAGAGATACCTCGTGTACTCCTTTGTACGTTCTAGAGATATTTCCTGTACTCCTTTGTGCGCTGTAGAGATACCTTCTGTACTCCTTTGTGCGCTGTAGAGATACCTTCTGTACTCCTTTGTGCGCTGTAGAGATACCTTCTGTACTCCTCTGTGCGCTGTAGAGATACCTTCTGTACCCCTTTGTACGCTGTAGAGATACCTCGTGTACTCCTTTGTACGTTTTAGAGATATTTCCTGTACTCCTTTGTGCGCTGTAGAGATACCTTCTGTACTCCTTTGTGCGCTGTAGAGATACCTTCTGTACTCCTTTGTGCGCTGTAGAGATACCTTCTGTACTCTTTTGTACGCTGTAGAGATACCTTCTGTACTCCTTTGTGCGCTGTAGAGATACCTTCTGTACTCCTTTGTGCGCTGTAGAGATACCTTCTGTACTCCTTTGTGCGCTGTAGAGATACCTTCTGTACTCCTTTGTGTGCTGTAGAGATACCTTCTGTACTCCTTTGTGCGCTGTAGAGATACCTTCTGTACTCCTTTGTGCGCTGTAGAGATACCTTCTGTACTCCTTTGTGCGCTGTAGAGATACCTTCTGTACTCCTTTGTACGCTGTAGAGATACCTCGTGTTCTCCTTTGTGCGCTGTAGAGATACCTTCTGTACTCCTTTGTGCGCTGTAGAGATACCTTCTGTACTCCTTTGTGCGCTGTAGAGATACCTTCTGTACTCCTTTGTACGTTCTAGAGATATTTCCTGTACTCCTTTGTGCGCTGTAGAGATACCTTCTGTACTTCTTTGTGCGCTGTAGAGATACCTTCTGTACTCCTTTGTGCGCTGTAGAGATACCTTCTGTACTCCTTTGTGCGCTGTAGAGATACCTTCTGTACTCCTTTGTACGCTGTAGAGATACCTCGTGTACTCCTTTGGACGTACTAGAGATATTTCCTGTACTCCTTTGTGCGCTGTAGAGATACCTTCTGTACTCCTTTGTGCGCTGTAGAGATACCTTCTGTACTCCTTTGTGCGCTGTAGAGATACCTTCTGTACTCCTTTGTGCGCTGTAGAGATACCTTCTGTACTCCTTTGTACGCTGTAGAGATACCTCGTGTACTCCTTTGTACGTTCTAGAGATATTTCCTGTACTCCTTTGTGCGCTGTAGAGATACCCTCTGTACTCCTTTGTGCGCTGTAGAGATACCTTCTGTACTCCTTTGTGCGCTGTAGAGATACCTTCTGTACTCCTTTGTGCGCTGTAGAGATACCTTCTGTACTCCTTTGTACGCTGTAGAGATACCTCGTGTACTCCTTTGTACGTTCTAGAGATATTTCCTGTACTCCTTTGTGCGCTGTAGAGATACCTTCTGTACTCCTTTGTGCGCTGTAGAGATACCTTCTGTACTCCTTTGTGCGCTGTAGAGATACCTTCTGTACTCCTTTGTGCGCTGTAGAGATACCTTCTGTACTCCTTTGTTCGCTGTAGAGATACCTCGTGTACTCCTTTGTACGTTCTAGAGATATTTCCTGTACTCCTTTGTGCGCTGTAGAGATACCTTCTGTACTCCTTTGTGCGCTGTAGAAATACCTCGTGTACTCCTTTGTACGTTCTAGAGATATTTCCTGTACTCCTTTGTGCGCTGTAGAGATACCTTCTGTACTCCTTTGTGCGCTGTAGAGATACCTTCTGTACTCCTTTGTGCACTGTAGAGATACCTTCTGTACTCCTTTGTACGCTGTAGAGATACCTTCTGTACTCCTTTGTGCGCTGTAGAGATACCTTCTGTACTCCTTTGTACGCTGTAGAGATACCTCGTGTACTCCTTTGTACGTTCTAGAGATATTTGTTGTACTCCTTTGTGCGCTGTAGAGATACCTTCTGTACTTCTTTGTGCGCTGTAGAGATACCTTCTGTACTCCTTTGTACGCTGTAGAGATACCTTCTGTACTCCTTTGTGCGCTGTAGAAATACCTTCTGTACTCCTTTGTACGCTGTAGAGATACCTCGTGTACTCCTTTGTACGTTCTAGAGATATTTCCTGTACTCCTTTGTGCGCTGTAGAGATACCTTCTGTACTCCTTTGTGCGCTGTAGAGATACCTTCTGTACACCTTTGTGCGCTGTAGAGATACCTTCTGTACTCCTTTGTACGCTGTAGAGATACCTTCTGTACTCCTTTGTGCGCTGTAGAGATACCTTCTGTACTCCTTTGTACGCTGTATAGATACCTCGTGTACTCCTTTGTACGTTCTAGAGATATTTCCTGTACTCCTTTGTGCGCTGTAGAGATACCTTCTGTACTCCTTTGTGCGCTGTAGAGATACCTTCTGTACTTTTTTGTACGCTGTAGAGATATCTCGTGTACTCCTTTGTACGTTCTAGAGATATTTCCTGTACTCCTTTGTGCGCTGTAGAGATACCTTCTGTACTCCTTTGTGCGCTGTAGAGATACCTTCTGTACTCCTTTGTTCGCTGTAGAGATACCTTCTGTACTCCTTTGTGCGCTGTAGAGATACCTTCTGTACTCCTTTGTGCGCTGTAGAGATACCTTCGGTACTCCTTTGTTCGCTGTAGAGATACCTTCTGTACTCCTTTGTGCGCTGTAGAGATACCTTCTGTACTCCTTTGTGCGCTGTAGAGATACCTTCTGTACTCCTTTGTGCGCTGTAGAGATACCTTCTGTACTCCTTTGTACGTTCTAGAGATATTTCCTGTACTCCTTTGTGCGCTGTAGAGATACCTTCTGTACTCCTTTGTGCGCTGTAGAGATACCTTCTGTACTCCTTTGTGCGCTGTAGAGATACCTTCTGTACTCCTTTGTGCGCTGTAGAGATACCTTCTGTACTCCTCTGTACGCTGTAGAGATACCTCGTGTACTCCTTTGTACGTTCTAGAGATATTTCCTGTACTCCTTTGTGCGCTGTAGAGATACCTTCTGTACTCCTTTGTGCGCTGTAGAGATACCTTCTGTACTCCTTTGTGCGCTGTAGAGATACCTTCTGTACTCCTTTGTGCGCTGTAGAGATACCTTCTGTACTCCTTTGTACGCTGTAGAGATACCTAGTGTACTCCTTTGTACGTTCTAGATATATTTCCTGTACTCCTTTGTGCGCTCTAGAGATACCTTCTGTACTCCTTTGTGCGCTGTAGAGATACCTTCTGTACTCCTTTGTGCGCTGTAGAGATACCTTCTGTACTCCTTTGTGCGCAGTAGAGATACCTTCTGTGCTCCTTTGTGCGCTGTAGAGATACCTTCTGTACTCCTTTGTACGCTGTAGAGATACCTCGTGTACTCCTTTGTACGTTCTAGAGATATTTCCTGTACTCCTTTGGTGCGCTGTAGAGATACCTTCTGTACTCCTTTGTGCGCTGTAGAGATACCTTCTGTACTCCTTTGTGCGCTGTAGAGATACCTTCTGTACTCCTCTGTTCGCTGTAGAGATACCTTCTGTACCCCTTTGTACGCTGTAGAGATACCTCGTGTACTCCTTTGTACGTTTTAGAGATATTTCCTGTACTCCTTTGTGCGCTGTAGAGATACCTTCTGTACTCCTTTGTGCGCTGTAGAGATACCTTCTGTACTCCTTTGTGCGCTGTAGAGATACCTTCTGTACTCTTTTGTACGCTGTAGAGATACCTTCTGTACTCCTTTGTGCGCTGTAGAGATACCTTCTGTACTCCTTTGTGCGCTGTAGAGATACCTTCTGTACTCCTTTGTGCGCTGTAGAGATACCTTCTGTACTCCTTTGTGCGCTGTAGAGATACCTTCTGTACTCCTTTGTACGTTCTAGAGATATTTCCTGTACTCCTTTGTGCGCTGTAGAGATACCTTCTGTACTTCTTTGTGCGCTGTAGAGATACCTTCTGTACTCCTTTGTGCGCTGTAGAGATACCTTCTGTACTCCTTTGTGCGCTGTAGAGATACCTTCTGTACTCCTTTGTACGCTGTAGAGATACCTCGTGTACTCCTTTGTACGTTCTAGAGATATTTCCTGTACTCCTTTGTGCGCTGTAGAGATACCTTCTGTACTCCTTTGTGCGCTGTAAAAATACCTCGTGTACTCCTTTGTACGTTCTAGAGATATTTCCTGTACTCCTTTGTGCGCTGTAGAGATACCTTCTGTACTCCTTTGTGCGCTGTAGAGATACCTTCTGTACTCCTTTGTGCACTGTAGAGATACCTTCTGTACTCCTTTGTACGCTGTAGAGATACCTTCTGTACTCCTTTGTGCGCTGTAGAGATACCTTCTGTACTCCTTTGTACGCTGTAGAGATACCTCGTGTACTCCTTTGTACGTTCTAGAGATATTTGTTGTACTCCTTTGTGCGCTGTAGAGATACCTTCTGTACTCCTTTGTGCGCTGTAGAGATACCTTCTGTACTCCTTTGTACGCTGTAGAGATACCTTCTGTACTCCTTTGTGCGCTGTAGAGATACCTTCTGTACTCCTTTGTACGCTGTAGAGATACCTCGTGTACTCCTATGTACGTTCTAGAGATATTTCCTGTACTCCTTTGTGCGCTGTAGAGATACCTTCTGTACTCCTTTGTGCGCTGTAGAGATACCTTCTGTACACCTTTGTGCGCTGTAGAGATACCTTCTGTACTCCTTTGTACGCTGTAGAGATACCTTCTGTACTCCTTTGTGCGCTGTAGAGATACCTTCTGTACTCCTTTGTACGCTGTATAGATACCTCGTGTACTCCTTTGTACGTTCTAGAGATATTTCCTGTACTCCTTTGTGCGCTGTAGAGATACCTTCTGTACTCCTTTGTGCGCTGTAGAGATACCTTCTGTACTTTTTTGTACGCTGTAGAGATACCTCGTGTACTCCTTTGTACGTTCTAGAGATATTTCCTGTACTCCTTTGTGCGCTGTAGAGATACCTTCTGTACTCCTTTGTGCGCTGTAGAGATACCTTCTGTACTCCTTTGTTCGCTGTAGAGATACCTTCTGTACTCCTTTGTGCGCTGTAGAGATACCTTCTGTACTCCTTTGTGCGCTGTAGAGATACCTTCTGTACTCCTTTGTACGCTGTAGAGATACCTCGTGTACTCCTTTGTGCGCTGTAGAGATACCTTCTGTACTCCTTTGTGCGCTGTAGAGATACCTTCTGTACTCCTTTGTGCGCTGTAGAGATACCTTCTGTACTCCTTTGTACGTTCTAGAGATATTTCCTGTACTCCTTTGTGCGCTGTAGAGATACCTTCTGTACTCCTTTGTGCGCTGTAGAGATACCTTCTGTACTCCTTTGTGCGCTGTAGAGATACCTTCTGTACTCCTTTGTGCGCTGTAGAGATACCTTCTGTACTCCTCTGTACGCTGTAGAGATACCTCGTGTACTCCTTTGTACGTTCTAGAGATATTTCCTGTACTCCTTTGTGCGCTGTAGAGATACCTTCTGTACTCCTTTGTGCGCTGTAGAGATACCTTCTGTACTCCTTTGTGCGCTGTAGAGATACCTTCTGTACTCCTTTGTGCGCTGTAGAGATACCTTCTGTACTCCTTTGTACGCTGTAGAGATACCTAGTGTACTCCTTTGTACGTTCTAGATATATTTCCTGTACTCCTTTGTGCGCTCTAGAGATACCTTCTGTACTCCTTTGTGCGCTGTAGAGATACCTTCTGTACTCCTTTGTGCGCTGTAGAGATACCTTCTGTACTCCTTTGTGCGCAGTAGAGATACCTTCTGTGCTCCTTTGTGCGCTGTAGAGATACCTTCTGTACTCCTTTGTACGCTGTAGAGATACCTCGTGTACTCCTTTGTACGTTCTAGAGATATTTCCTGTACTCCTTTGTGCGCTGTAGAGATACCTTCTGTACTTCTTTGTGCGCTGTAGAGATACCTTCTGTACTCCTTTGTACGCTGTAGAGATACCTCGTGTACTCCTTTGTACGTTCTAGAGATATTTCCTGTACTCCTTTGTGCGCTGTAGAGATACCTTCGGTACTCCTTTGTGCGCTGTAGAGATACCTTCTGTACTCCTTTGTGTGCTGTAGAGATACCTTCTGTACTCCTTTGTACGCTGTAGAGATACCTTCTGTACTCCTTTGTGCGCTGTAGAGATACCTTCTGTACTCCTTTGTACGCTGTAGAGATACCTCGTGTACTCCTTTGTACGTTCTAGAGATATTTCCTGTACTCCTTTGTGCGCTGTAGAGATACCTTCTGTACTCCTTTGTGCGCTGTAGAGATACCTTCTGTACTCCTTTGTGCGCTGTAGAGATACCTTCTGTACTCCTTTGTACGCTGTAGAGATACCTTCTGTACTCCTTTTTGCGCTGTAGAGATACCTTCTGTACTCCTTTGTACGCTGTAGAGATACCTCGTGTACTCCTTTGTACGTTCTAGAGATATTTCCTGTACTCCTTTGTGCGCTGAAGAGATACCTTCTGTACTCCTTTGTGCGCTGTAGAGATACCTTCTGTACTCCTTTGTACGTTCTAGAGATATTTCCTGTACTCCTTTGTACGCTGTAGAGATACTTTCTGTACTCCTTTGTGCGCTGTAGAGATACCTTCTGTACTCCTTTGTACGCTGTAGAGATACCTCGTGTACTCCTTTGTACGTTCTAGAGATATTTCCTGTACTCCTTTGTGCGCTGTAGAGGTACCTTCTGTACTCCTTTGTGCGCTGTAGAGATACCTTCTGTACTCCTTTGTGCGCTGTAGAGATACCTTCTGTACTCCTTTGTGCGCTGTAGAGATACCTTCTGTACTCCTTTGTACGCTGTAGAGATACCTCGTGTACTCCTTTGTACGTTCTAGAGATATTTCCTGTACTCCTTTGTGCGCTGTAGAGATACCTTCTGTACTCCTTTGTGCGCTGTAGAGATACCTTCTGTACTCCTTTGTGCGCTGTAGAGATACCTTCTGTACTCCTCTGTGCGCTGTAGAGATACCTTCTGTACCCCTTTGTACGCTGTAGAGATACCTCGTGTACTCCTTTGTACGTTTTAGAGATATTTCCTGTACTCCTTTGTGCGCTGTAGAGATACCTTCTGTACTCCTTTGTGCGCTGTAGAGATACCTTCTGTACTCCTTTGTGCGCTGTAGAGATACCTTCTGTACTCTTTTGTACGCTGTAGAGATACCTTCTGTACTCCTTTGTGCGCTGTAGAGATACCTTCTGTACTCCTTTGTGCGCTGTAGAGATACCTTCTGTACTCCTCTGTGCGCTGTAGAGATACCTTCTGTACTCCTTTGTGCGCTGTAGAGATACCTTCTGTACTCCTTTGTGCGCTGTAGAGATACCTTCTGTACTCCTTTGTGCGCTGTAGAGATACCTTCTGTACTCCTTTGTGCGCTGTAGAGATACCTTCTGTACTCCTTTGTACGCTGTAGAGATACCTCGTGTTCTCCTTTGTGCGCTGTAGAGATACCTTCTGTACTCCTTTGTGCGCTGTAGAGATACCTTCTGTACTCTTTTGTGCGCTGTAGAGATACCTTCTGTACTCCTTTGTACGTTCTAGAGATATTTCCTGTACTCCTTTGTGCGCTGTAGAGATACCTTCTGTACTTCTTTGTGCGCTGGAGAGATACCTTCTGTACTCCTTTGTGCGCTGTAGAGATACCTTCTGTACTCCTTTGTGCGCTGTAGAGATACCTTCTGTACTCCTTTGTACGCTGTAGAGATACCTCGTGTTCTCCTTTGGACGTTCTAGAGATATTTCCTGTACTCCTTTGTGCGCTGTAGAGATACCTTCTGTACTCCTTTGTGCGCTGTAGAGATACCTTCTGTACTCCTTTGTGCGCTGTAGAGATACCTTCTGTACTCCTTTGTGCGCTGTAGAGATACCTTCTGTACTCCTTTGTACGCTGTAGAGATACCTCGTGTACTCCTTTGTACGTTCTAGAGATATTTCCTGTACTCCTTTGTGCGCTGTAGAGATACCCTCTGTACTCCTTTGTGCGCTGTAGAGATACCTTCTGTACTCCTTTGTGCGCTGTAGAGATGCCTTCTGTACTCCTTTGTACGCTGTAGAGATACCTTCTGTACACCTTTGTGCGCTGTAGAGATACCTTCTGTACTCCTTTGTACGCTGTAGAGATACCTTCTGTACTCCTTTGTGCGCTGTAGAGATACCTTCTGTACTCCTTTGTACGCTGTATAGATACCTCGTGTACTCCTTTGTACGTTCTAGAGATATTTCCTGTACTCCTTTGTGCGCTGTAGAGATACCTTCTGTACTCCTTTGTGCGCTGTAGAGATACCTTCTGTACTTTTTTGTACGCTGTAGAGATACCTCGTGTACTCCTTTGTACGTTCTAGAGATATTTCCTGTACTCCTTTGTGCGCTGTAGAGATACCTTCTGTACTCCTTTGTGCGCTGTAGAGATACCTTCTGTACTCCTTTGTACGCTGTAGAGATACCTTCTGTACTCCTTTGTGCGCTGTAGAGATACCTTCTGTACTCCTTTGTACGCTGTAGAGATACCTAGTGTACTCCTATGTACGTTCTAGAGATATTTCCTGTACTCCTTTGTGCGCTGTAGAGATACCTTCTGTACTCCTTTGTGCGCTGTAGAGATACCTTCTGTACACCTTTGTGCGCTGTAGAGATACCTTCTGTACTCCTTTGTACGCTGTAGAGATACCTTCTGTACTCCTTTGTGCGCTGTAGAGATACCTTCTGTACTCCTTTGTACGCTGTATAGATACCTCGTGTACTCCTTTGTACGTTCTAGAGATATTTCCTGTACTCCTTTGTGCGCTGTAGAGATACCTTCTGTACTCCTTTGTGCGCTGTAGAGATACCTTCTGTACTTTTTTGTACGCTGTAGAGATACCTCGTGTACTCCTTTGTACGTTCTAGAGATATTTCCTGTACTCCTTTGTGCGCTGTAGAGATACCTTCTGTACTCCTTTGTGCGCTGTAGAGATACCTTCTGTACTCCTTTGTTCGCTGTAGAGATACCTTCTGTACTCCTTTGTGCGCTGTAGAGATACCTTCTGTACTCCTTTGTGCGCTGTAGAGATACCTTCTGTACTCCTTTGTACGCTGTAGAGATACCTCGTGTACTCCTTTGTGCGCTGTAGAGATACCTTCTGTACTCCTTTGTGCGCTGTAGAGATACCTTCTGTACTCCTTTGTGCGCTGTAGAGATACCTTCTGTACTCCTTTGTGCGCTGTAGAGATACCTTCTGTACTCCTTTGTGCGCTGTAGAGATACCTTCTGTACTCCTCTGTACGCTGTAGAGATACCTCGTGTACTCCTTTGTACGTTCTAGAGATATTTCCTGTACTCCTTTGTGCGCTGTAGAGATACCTTCTGTACTCCTTTGTGCGCTGTAGAGATACCTTCTGTACTCCTTTGTGCGCTGTAGAGATACCTTCTGTACTCCTTTGTGCGCTGTAGAGATACCTTCTGTACTCCTTTGTACGCTGTAGAGATACCTAGTGTACTCCTTTGTACGTTCTAGATACATTTCCTGTACTCCTTTGTGCGCTCTAGAGATACCTTCTGTACTCCTTTGTGCGCTGTAGAGATACCTTCTGTACTCCTTTGTGCGCTGTAGAGATACCTTCTGTACTCCTTTGTGCGCAGTAGAGATACCTTCTGTGCTCCTTTGTGCGCTGTAGAGATACCTTCTGTACTCCTTTGTACGCTGTAGAGATACCTCGTGTACTCCTTTGTACGTTCTAGAGATATTTCCTGTACTCCTTTGTGCGCTGTAGAGATACCTTCTGTACTTCTTTGTGCGCTGTAGAGATACCTTCTGTACTCCTTTGTACGCTGTAGAGATACCTCGTGTACTCCTTTGTACGTTCTAGAGATATTTCCTGTACTCCTTTGTGCGCTGTAGAGATACCTTCGGTACTCCTTTGTGCGCTGTAGAGATACCTTCTGTACTCCTTTGTGTGCTGTAGAGATACCTTCTGTACTCCTTTGTACGCTGTAGAGATACCTTCTGTACTCCTTTGTGCGCTGTAGAGATACCTTCTGTACTCCTTTGTACGCTGTAGAGATACCTCGTGTACTCCTTTGTACGTTCTAGAGATATTTCCTGTACTCCTTTGTGCGCTGTAGAGATACCTTCTGTACTCCTTTGTGCGCTGTAGAGATACCTTCTGTACTCCTTTGTGCGCTGTAGAGATACCTTCTGTACTCCTTTGTACGCTGTAGAGATACCTTCTGTACTCCTTTTTGCGCTGTAGAGATACCTTCTGTACTCCTTTGTACGCTGTAGAGATACCTCGTGTACTCCTTTGTACGTTCTAGAGATATTTCCTGTACTCCTTTGTGCGCTGAAGAGATACCTTCTGTACTCCTTTGTGCGCTGTAGAGATACCTTCTGTACTCCTTTGTACGTTCTAGAGATATTTCCTGTACTCCTTTGTACGCTGTAGAGATACTTTCTGTACTCCTTTGTGCGCTGTAGAGATACCTTCTGTACTCCTTTGTACGCTGTAGAGATACCTCGTGTACTCCTTTGTACGTTCTAGAGATATTTCCTGTACTCCTTTGTGCGCTGTAGAGGTACCTTCTGTACTCCTTTGTGCGCTGTAGAGATACCTTCTGTACTCCTTTGTGCGCTGTAGAGATACCTTCTGTACTCCTTTGTGCGCTGTAGAGATACCTTCTGTACTCCTTTGTACGCTGTAGAGATACCTCGTGTACTCCTTTGTACGTTCTAGAGATATTTCCTGTACTCCTTTGTGCGCTGTAGAGATACCTTCTGTACTCCTTTGTGCGCTGTAGAGATACCTTCTGTACTCCTTTGTGCGCTGTAGAGATACCTTCTGTACTCCTCTGTGCGCTGTAGAGATACCTTCTGTACCCCTTTGTACGCTGTAGAGATACCTCGTGTACTCCTTTGTACGTTTTAGAGATATTTCCTGTACTCCTTTGTGCGCTGTAGAGATACCTTCTGTACTCCTTTTTGCGCTGTAGAGATACCTTCTGTACTCCTTTGTGCGCTGTAGAGATACCTTCTGTACTCTTTTGTACGCTGTAGAGATACCTTCTGTACTCCTTTGTGCGCTGTAGAGATACCTTCTGTACTCCTTTGTGCGCTGTAGAGATACCTTCTGTACTCCTTTGTGCGCTGTAGAGATACCTTCTGTACTCCTTTGTGCGCTGTAGAGATACCTTCTGTACTCCTTTGTGCGCTGTAGAGATACCTTCTGTACTCCTTTGTGCGCTGTAGAGATACCTTCTGTACTCCTTTGTGCGCTGTAGAGATACCTTCTGTACTCCTTTGTACGCTGTAGAGATACCTCGTGTTCTCCTTTGTGCGCTGTAGAGATACCTTCTGTACTCCTTTGTGCGCTGTATAGATACCTTCTGTACTCTTTTGTGCGCTGTAGAGATACCTTCTGTACTCCTTTGTACGTTCTAGAGATATTTCCTGTACTCCTTTGTGCGCTGTAGAGATACCTTCTGTACTTCTTTGTGCGCTGGAGAGATACCTTCTGTACTCCTTTGTGCGCTGTAGAGATACCTTCTGTACTCCTTTGTGCGCTATAGAGATACCTTCTGTACTCCTTTGTACGCTGTAGAGATACCTCGTGTTCTCCTTTGGACGTTCTAGAGATATTTCCTGTACTCCTTTGTGCGCTGTAGAGATACCTTCTGTACTCCTTTGTGCGCTGTAGAGATACCTTCTGTACTCCTTTGTGCGCTGTAGAGATACCTTCTGTACTCCTTTGTGCGCTGTAGAGATACCTTCTGTACTCCTTTGTACGCTGTAGAGATACCTCGTGTACTCCTTTGTACGTTCTAGAGATATTTCCTGTACTCCTTTGTGCGCTGTAGAGATACCCTCTGTACTCCTTTGTGCGCTGTAGAGATACCTTCTGTACTCCTTTGTGCGCTGTAGAGATGCCTTCTGTACTCCTTTGTACGCTGTAGAGATACCTTCTGTACACCTTTGTGCGCTGTAGAGATACCTTCTGTACTCCTTTGTACGCTGTAGAGATACCTTCTGTACTCCTTTGTGCGCTGTAGAGATACCTTCTGTACTCCTTTGTACGCTGTATAGATACCTCGTGTACTCCTTTGTACGTTCTAGAGATATTTCCTGTACTCCTTTGTGCGCTGTAGAGATACCTTCTGTACTCCTTTGTGCGCTGTAGAGATACCTTCTGTACTTTTTTGTACGCTGTAGAGATACCTCGTGTACTCCTTTGTACGTTCTAGAGATATTTCCTGTACTCCTTTGTGCGCTGTAGAGATACCTTCTGTACTCCTTTGTGCGCTGTAGAGATACCTTCTGTACTCCTTTGTACGCTGTAGAGATACCTTCTGTACTCCTTTGTGCGCTGTAGAGATACCTTCTGTACTCCTTTGTACGCTGTAGAGATACCTCGTGTACTCCTATGTACGTTCTAGAGATATTTCCTGTACTCCTTTGTGCGCTGTAGAGATACCTTCTGTACTCCTTTGTGCGCTGTAGAGATACCTTCTGTACACCTTTGTGCGCTGTAGAGATACCTTCTGTACTCCTTTGTACGCTGTAGAGATACCTTCTGTACTCCTTTGTGCGCTGTAGAGATACCTTCTGTACTCCTTTGTACGCTGTATAGATACCTCGTGTACTCCTTTGTACGTTCTAGAGATATTTCCTGTACTCCTTTGTGCGCTGTAGAGATACCTTCTGTACTCCTTTGTGCGCTGTAGAGATACCTTCTGTACTTTTTTGTACGCTGTAGAGATACCTCGTGTACTCCTTTGTACGTTCTAGAGATATTTCCTGTACTCCTTTGTGCGCTGTAGAGATACCTTCTGTACTCCTTTGTGCGCTGTAGAGATACCTTCTGTACTCCTTTGTTCGCTGTAGAGATACCTTCTGTACTCCTTTGTGCGCTGTAGAGATACCTTCTGTACTCCTTTGTGCGCTGTAGAGATACCTTCTGTACTCCTTTGTACGCTGTAGAGATACCTCGTGTACTCCTTTGTGCGCTGTAGAGATACCTTCTGTACTCCTTTGTGCGCTGTAGAGATACCTTCTGTACTCCTTTGTGCGCTGTAGAGATACCTTCTGTACTCCTTTGTACGTTCTAGAGATATTTCCTGTACTCCTTTGTGCGCTGTAGAGATACCTTCTGTACTCCTTTGTGCGCTGTAGAGATACCTTCTGTACTCCTTTGTGCGCTGTAGAGATACCTTCTGTACTCCTTTGTGCGCTGTAGAGATACCTTCTGTACTCCTCTGTACGCTGTAGAGATACCTCGTGTACTCCTTTGTACGTTCTAGAGATATTTCCTGTACTCCTTTGTGCGCTGTAGAGATACCTTCTGTACTCCTTTGTGCGCTGTAGAGATACCTTCTGTACTCCTTTGTGCGCTGTAGAGATACCTTCTGTACTCCTTTGTGCGCTGTAGAGATACCTTCTGTACTCCTTTGTACGCTGTAGAGATACCTAGTGTACTCCTTTGTACGTTCTAGATATATTTCCTGTACTCCTTTGTGCGCTCTAGAGATACCTTCTGTACTCCTTTGTGCGCTGTAGAGATACCTTCTGTACTCCTTTGTGCGCTGTAGAGATACCTTCTGTACTCCTTTGTGCGCAGTAGAGATACCTTCTGTGCTCCTTTGTGCGCTGTAGAGATACCTTCTGTACTCCTTTGTACGCTGTAGAGATACCTCGTGTACTCCTTTGTACGTTCTAGAGATATTTCCTGTACTCCTTTGTGCGCTGTAGAGATACCTTCTGTACTTCTTTGTGCGCTGTAGAGATACCTTCTGTACTCCTTTGTACGCTGTAGAGATACCTCGTGTACTCCTTTGTACGTTCTAGAGATATTTCCTGTACTCCTTTGTGCGCTGTAGAGATACCTTCGGTACTCCTTTGTGTGCTGTAGAGATACCTTCTGTACTCCTTTGTGTGCTGTAGAGATACCTTCTGTTTTCCTTTGTACGCTGTAGAGATACCTTCTGTACTCCTTTGTGCGCTGTAGAGATACCTTCTGTACTCCTTTGTACGCTGTAGAGATACCTCGTGTACTCCTTTGTACGTTCTAGAGATATTTCCTGTACTCCTTTGTGCGCTGTAGAGATACCTTCTGTACTCCTTTGTGCGCTGTAGAGATACCTTCTGTACTCCTTTGTGCGCTGTAGAGATACCTTCTGTACTCCTTTGTACGCTGTAGAGATACCTTCTGTACTCCTTTGTGCGCTGTAGAGATACCTTCTGTACTCCTTTGTACGCTGTAGAGATACCTCGTGTAATCCTTTGTACGTTCTAGAGATATTTCCTGTACTCCTTTGTGCGCTGTAGAGATACCTCGTGTACTCCTTTGTACGTTCTAGAGATATTTCCTGTACTCCTTTGTGCGCTGTAGAGATACCTTCTGTACTCCTTTGTGCGCTGTAGAGATACCTTCTGTACTCCTTTGTGCGCTGTAGAGATACCTTCTGTACTCCTCTGTGCGCTGTAGAGATACCTTCTGTACCCCTTTGTACGCTGTAGAGATACCTCGTGTACTCCTTTGTACGTTTTAGAGATATTTCCTGTACTCCTTTGTGCGCTGTAGAGATACCTTCTGTACTCCTTTGTGCGCTGTAGAGATACCTTCTGTACTCCTTTGTGCGCTGTAGAGATACCTTCTGTACTCTTTTGTACGCTGTAGAGATACCTTCTGTACTCCTTTGTGCGCTGTAGAGATACCTTCTGTACTCCTTTGTGCGCTGTAGAGATACCTTCTGTACTCCTTTGTGCGCTGTAGAGATACCTTCTGTACTCCTCTGTGCGCTGTAGAGATACCTTCTGTACTCCTTTGTGCGCTGTAGAGATACCTTCTGTACTCCTTTGTGCGCTGTAGAGATACCTTCTGTACTCCTTTGTGCGCTGTAGAGATACCTTCTGTACTCCTTTGTACGCTGTAGAGATACCTCGTGTTCTCCTTTGTGCGCTGTAGAGATACCTTCTGTACTCCTTTGTGCGCTGTAGAGATACCTTCTGTACTCTTTTGTGCGCTGTAGAGATACCTTCTGTACTCCTTTGTACGTTCTAGAGATATTTCCTGTACTCCTTTGTGCGCTGTAGAGATACCTTCTGTACTTCTTTGTGCGCTGGAGAGATACCTTCTGTACTCCTTTGTGCGCTGTAGAGATACCTTCTGTACTCCTTTGTGCGCTGTAGAGATACCTTCTGTACTCCTTTGTACGCTGTAGAGATACCTCGTGTTCTCCTTTGGACGTTCTAGAGATATTTCCTGTACACCTTTGTGCGCTGTAGAGATACCTTCTGTACTCCTTTGTGCGCTGTAGAGATACCTTCTGTACTCCTTTGTGCGCTGTAGAGATACCTTCTGTACTCCTTTGTGCGCTGTAGAGATACCTTCTGTACTCCTTTGTACGCTGTAGAGATACCTCGTGTACTCCTTTGTACGTTCTAGAGATATTTCCTGTACTCCTTTGTGCGCTGTAGAGATACCCTCTGTACTCCTTTGTGCGCTGTAGAGATACCTTCTGTACTCCTTTGTGCGCTGTAGAGATGCCTTCTGTACTCCTTTGTACGCTGTAGAGATACCTCGTGTACTCTTTGTACGTTCTAGAGATATTTCCTGTACTCCTTTGTGCGCTGTAGAGATACCTTATGTACTCCTTTGTGTGCTGTAGAGATACCTTCTGTACTCCTTTGTGCGCTGTAGAGATACCTTCTGTACTCCTTTGTGCGCTGTAGAGATACCTTCTGTACTCCTTTGTGCGCTGTAGAGATACCTTCTGTACTACTTTGTGCGCTGTAGAGATACCTTCTGTACTCCTTTGTGCGCTGTAGAGATACCTTTTGTACTCCTTTGTACGCTGTAGAGATACCTCGTGTACTCCTTTGTACGTTCTAGAGATATTTCCTGTACTCCTTTGTGCGCTCTAGAGATACCTTCTGTACTCCTTTGTGCGCTGTAGAGATACCTTCTGTACTCCTTTGTGCGCTGTAGAGATACCTTCTGTACTCCTTTGTGCGCTGTAGAGATACCTTCTGTACTCCTTTGTACGCTGTAGAGATACCTCGTGTACTTCTTTGTGCGCTGTAGAGATACCTTCTGTACTCCTTTTTACGCTGTAGAGATACCTCGTGTACTCTTTTGTACGTTCTAGAGATATTTCCTGTACTCCTTTGTGCGCTGTAGAGATACCTTCTGTACTCCTTTGTGCGCTGTAGAGATACCTTCTGTACTCCTTTGTGCGCTGTAGAGATACCTTCTGTACCCCTTTGTGCGCTGTAGAGATACCTTCTGTACTCCTTTGTACGCTGTAGAGATACCTCGTGTACTCCTTTGTACGTTCTAGAGATATTTCCTGTACTCCTTTGTGCGCTGTAGAGATATCTTCTGTACTCCTTTGTACGCTGTAGAGATACCTCGTGTACTCCTCTGTACGTTCTAGAGATATTTCCTGTACTCCTTTGTGCGCTGTAGAGATACCTTCTGTACTCCTTTGTGCGCTGTAGAGATACCTTCTGTACTCCTTTGTGCGCTGTAGAGATACCTTCTGTACTCCTTTGTACGCTGTAGAGATACCTCGTGTACTCTTTGTACGTTCTAGAGATATTTCCTGTACTCCTTTGTGCGCTGTAGAGATACCTTCTGTACTCCTTTGTGCGCTGTAGAGATACCTTCTGTACTCCTTTGTGCGCTGTAGAGATACCTTCTGTACTCCTTTGTACGCTGTAGAGATACCTCGTGTAATCCTTTGTACGCTCTAGAGATATTTCCTGTACTCCTTTGTGCGCTGTAGAGATACCTTATGTACTCCTTTGTGTGCTGTAGAGATACCTTCTGTACTCCTTTGTGCGCTGTAGAGATACCTTCTGTACTCCTTTGTGCGCTGTAGAGATACCTTCTGTACTCCTTTGTGCGCTGTAGAGATACCTTCTGTACTCCTTTGTGCGCTGTAGAGATACCTTCTGTACTCCTTTGTGCGCTGTAGAGATACCTTCTGTACTCCTTTGTGCGCTGTAGAGATACTTTCTGTACTCCTTTGTGCGCTGTAGAGATACCTTCTGTACTCCTTTGTGCGCTGTAGAGATACCTTCTGTACTCCTTTGTGCGCTGTAGAGATACCTTCTGTACTCCTTTGTGCGCTGTAGAGATACCTTCTGTACTCCTTTGTGCGCTGTAGAGATACCTTCTGTACTCCTTTGTGCGCTGTAGAGATACCTTCTGTACTCCTTTGTGCGCTGTAGAGATACCTTCTGTACTCCTTTGTGCGCTGTAGAGATACCTTCTGTACTCCTTTGTGCGCTGTAGAGATACCTTCTGTACTCCTTTGTGCGCTGTAGAGATACCTTCTGTACTCCTTTGTGCGCTGTAGAGATACCTTCTGTACTCCTTTGTGCGCTGTAGAGATACCTTCTGTACTCCTTTGTGCGCTGTAGAGATACCTTCTGTACTCCTTTGTGCGCTGTAGAGATACCTTCTGTACTCCTTTGTGCGCTGTAGAGATACCTTCTGTACTCCTTTGTGCGCTGTAGAGATACCTTCTGTATTCCTTTGTGTGCTGTAGAGGTACCTTCTGTACTCCTTTGTGCGCTGTAGAGATACCTTCTGTACTCCTTTGTGCGCTGTAGAGATACCTTCTGTACTCCTTTGTGCGCTGTAGAGATACCTTCTGTACTCCTTTGTGCGCTGTAGAGATACCTTCTGTACTCCTTTGTGCGCTGTAGAGATACCTTCTGTACTCCTTTGTACGCTGTAGAGATACCTCGTGTACTCCTTTGTGCGCTGTAGAGATACCTTCTCTACTCCTTTGTGCGCTGTAGAGATACCTTCTGTACTCCTTTGTGCGCTGTAGAGATACCTTCTGTACTCCTTTGTTCGTTCTAGAGATATTTCCTGTACTCCTTTGTGCGCTGTAGTGATACCTTCTGTACTCCTTTGTGCGCTGTAGAGATATTTCCTGTACTCCTTTGTGCGCTGTAGAGATACCTTCTGTACTCCTTTGTGCGCTGTAGAGATACCTTCTGTACTCCTTTGTACGCTGTAGAGATACCTCGTGTACTCCTTTGTACGTTCTAGAGATATTTCCTGTACTCCTTTGTGCGCTGTAGAGATACCTTCTGTACTCCTTTGTGTGCTGTAGAGATACCTTCTGTACTCCTTTGTGCGCTGTAGAGATACCTTCTGTACTCCTTTGTACGCTGTAGAGATACCTTCTGTACTCCTTTGTGCGCTGTAGAGATACCTTCTGTACTCCTTTGTACGCTGTAGAGATACCTCGTGTACTCCTTTGTACGTTCTAGAGATATTTCCTGTACTCCTTTGTGCGCTGTAGAGATACCTTCTGTACTCCTTTGTGCGCAGTAGAAATACCTTCTGTACTCCTTTGTGCGCTGTAGAGATACCTTCTGTACTCCTTTGTACGCTGTGGAGATACCTTCTGTACTCCTTTGTGCGCTGTAGAGATACCTTCTGTACTCCTTTGTACGCTGTAGAGATACCTCGTGTACTCCTTTGTACGTTCTAGAGATATTTCCTGTACTCCTTTGTGCGCTGTAGAGATACCTTCTGTACTCCTTTGTGCGCTGTAGAGATACCTTCTGTACTCCTTTGTACGCTGTAGTGATACCTTCTGTACTCCTTTGTGCGCTGTAGAGATATTTCCTGTACTCCTTTGTGCGCTGTAGAGATACCTTCTGTACTCCTTTGTGCGCTGTAGAGATACCTTCTGTACTCCTTTGTACGCTGTAGAGATACCTCGTGTACTCCTTTGTACGTTCTAGAGATATTTCCTGTACTCCTTTGTGCGCTGTAGAGATACCTTCTGTACTCCTTTGTGCGCTGTAGAAATACCTCGTGTACTCCTTTGTACGTTCTAGAGATATTTCCTGTACTCCTTTGTGCGCTGTAGAGATACCTTCTGTACTCCTTTGTGCGCTGTAGAGATACCTTCTGTACTCCTTTGTGCACTGTAGAGATACCTTCTGTACTCCTTTGTACGCTGTAGAGATACCTTCTGTACTCCTTTGTGCGCTGTAGAGATACCTTCTGTACTCCTTTGTACGCTGTAGAGATACCTCGTGTACTCCTTTGTACGTTCTAGAGATATTTGTTGTACTCCTTTGTGCGCTGTAGAGATACCTTCTGTACTCCTTTGTGCGCTGTAGAAATACCTCGTGTACTCCTTTGTACGTTCTAGAGATATTTCCTGTACTCCTTTGTGCGCTGTAGAGATACCTTCTGTACTCCTTTGTGCGCTGTAGAGATACCTTCTGTACTCCTTTGTGCACTGTAGAGATACCTTCTGTACTCCTTTGTACGCTGTAGAGATACCTTCTGTACTCCTTTGTGCGCTGTAGAGATACCTTCTGTACTCCTTTGTACGCTGTAGAGATACCTCGTGTACTCCTTTGTACGTTCTAGAGGTATTTGTTGTACTCCTTTGTGCGCTGTAGAGATACCTTCTGTACTCCTTTGTGCGCTGTAGAGATACCTTCTGTACTCCTTTGTACGCTGTAGAGATACCTTCTGTACTCCTTTGTGCGCTGTAGAGATACCTTCTGTTCTCCTTTGTACGCTGTAGAGATACCTCGTGTACTCCTTTGTACGTTCTAGAGATATTTCCTGTACTCCTTTGTGCGCTGTAGAGATACCTTCTGTACTCCTTTGTGCGCTGTAGAGATACCTTCTGTACTCCTTTGTGCGCTGTAGAGATACCTTCTGAACTCTTTTGTACGCTGTAGAGATACCTTCTGTACTCCTTTGTGCGCTGTAGAGATACCTTCTGTACTCCTTTGTACGCTGTAGAGATACCTCGTGTACTCCTTTGTACGTTCTAGAGATATTTCCTGTACTCCTTTGTGCGCTGTAGAGATACCTTCTGTACTCCTTTGTGCGCTGTAGAGATACCTTCTGTACTTTTTTGTACGCTGTAGAGATACCTCGTTTACTCCTTTGTACGTTCTAGAGATATTTCCTGTACTCCTTTGTGCGCTGTAGAGATACCTTCTGTACTCCTTTGTGCGCTGTAGAGATACCTTCTGTACTCCTTTGTTCGCTTTAGAGATACCTTCTGTACTCCTTTGTGCGCTGTAGAGATACCTTCTGTACTCCTTTGTGCGCTGTAGAGATACCTTCTGTACTCCTTTGTACGCTGTAGAGATACCTCGTGTACTCCTTTGTGCGCTGTAGAGATACCTTCTGTACTCCTTTGTGCGCTGTAGAGATACCTTCTGTACTCCTTTGTGCGCTGTAGAGATACCTTCTGTACTCCTTTGTACGTTCTAGAGATATTTCCTGTACTCCTTTGTGCGCTGTAGAGATACCCTGTGTACTCCTTTGTGCGCTGTAGAGATACCTTCTGTACTCCTTTGTGCGCTGTAGAGATACCTTCTGTACTCCTTTGTGCGCTGTAGAGATACCTTCTGTACTCCTCTGTACGCTGTAGAGATACCTCGTGTACTCCTTTGTACGTTCTAGAGATATTTCCTGTACTCCTTTGTGCGCTGTAGAGATACCTTCTGTACTCCTTTGTGCGCTGTAGAGATACCTTCTGTACTCCTTTGTGCGCTGTAGAGATACCTTCTGTACTCCTTTGTGCGCTGTAGAGATACCTTCTGTACTCCTTTGTACGCTGTAGAGATACCTAGTGTACTCCTTTGTACGTTCTAGATATATTTCCTGTACTCATTTGTGCGCTCTAGAGATACCTTCTGTACTCCTTTGTGCGCTGTAGAGATACCTTCTGTACTCCTTTGTGCGCTGTTGAGATACCTTCTGTACTCCTTTGTGCGCTGTAGAGATACCTTCTGTACTCCTTTGTGCGCTGTAGAGATACCTTCTGTACTCCTTTGTACGCTGTAGAGATACCTCGTGTACTCCTTTGTACGTTCTAGAGATATTTCCTGTACTCCTTTGTGCGCTGTAGAGATACCTTCTGTACTTCTTTGTGCGCTGTAGAGATACCTTCTGTACTCCTTTGTACGCTGTAAAGATACCTCGTGTACTCCTTTGTACGTTCTAGAGATATTTCCTGTACTCCTTTGTGCGCTGTAGAGATACCTTCTGTACTCCTTTGTGCGCTGTAGAGATACCTTCTGTACTCCTTTGTGCGCTGTAGAGATACCTTCTGTACTCCTTTGTACGCTGTAGAGATACCTTCTGTACTCCTTTGTGCGCTGTAGAGATACCTTCTGTACTCCTTTGTACGCTGTAGAGATACCTCGTGTACTCCTTTGTACGTTCTAGAGATATTTCCTGTACTCCTTTGTGCGCTGTAGAGATACCTTCTGTACTCCTTTGTGCGCTGTAGAGATACCTTCTGTACTCCTTTGTGCGCTGTAGAGATACCTTCTGTACTCCTTTGTACGCTGTGGAGATACCTTCTGTACTCCTTTGTGCTCTGTAGAGATACCTTCTGTACTCCTTTGTACGCTGTAGAGATACCTCGTGTACTCCTTTGTACGTTCTAGAGATATTTCCTGTACTCCTTTGTGCGCTGTAGAGATACCTTCTGTACTCCTTTGTGCGCTGTAGAGATACCTTCTGTACTCCTGTGTACGCTGTAGAGATACCTCGTGTACTCCTTTGTACGTTCTAGAGATATTTCCTGTACTCCTTTGTGCGCTGTAGAGATACCTTCTGTACTCCTTTGTGCGCTGTAGAGATACCTTCTGTACTTTTTTGTACGCTGTAGAGATACCTCGTTTACTCCTTTGTACGTTCTAGAGATATTTCCTGTACTCCTTTGTGCGCTGTAGAGATACCTTCTGTACTCCTTTGTGCGCTGTAGAGATACCTTCTGTACTCCTTTGTTCGCTTTAGAGATACCTTCTGTACTCCTTTGTGCGCTGTAGAGATACCTTCTGTACTCCTTTGTGCGCTGTAGAGATACCTTCTGTACTCCTTTGTACGCTGTAGAGATACCTCGTGTACTCCTTTGTGCGCTGTAGAGATACCTTCTGTACTCCTTTGTGCGCTGTAGAGATACCTTCTGTACTCCTTTGTGCGCTGTAGAGATACCTTCTGTACTCCTTTGTACGTTCTAGAGATATTTCCTGTACTCCTTTGTGCGCTGTAGAGATACCCTGTGTACTCCTTTGTGCGCTGTAGAGATACCTTCTGTACTCCTTTGTGCGCTGTAGAGATACCTTCTGTACTCCTTTGTGCGCTGTAGAGATACCTTCTGTACTCCTCTGTACGCTGTAGAGATACCTCGTGTACTCCTTTGTACGTTCTAGAGATATTTCCTGTACTCCTTTGTGCGCTGTAGAGATACCTTCTGTACTCCTTTGTGCGCTGTAGAGATACCTTCTGTACTCCTTTGTGCGCTGTAGAGATACCTTCTGTACTCCTTTGTGCGCTGTAGAGATACCTTCTGTACTCCTTTTTACGCTGTAGAGATACCTAGTGTACTCCTTTGTACGTTCTAGATATATTTCCTGTACTCATTTGTGCGCTCTAGAGATACCTTCTGTACTCCTTTGTGCGCTGTAGAGATACCTTCTGTACTCCTTTGTGCGCTGTAGAGATACCTTCTGTACTCCTTTGTGCGCTGTAGAGATACCTTCTGTACTCCTTTGTGCGCTGTAGAGATACCTTCTGTACTCCTTTGTACGCTGTAGAGATACCTCGTGTACTCCTTTGTACGTTCTAGAGATATTTCCTGTACTCCTTTGTGCGCTGTAGAGATACCTTCTGTACTTCTTTGTGCGCTGTAGAGATACCTTCTGTACTCCTTTGTACGCTGTAAAGATACCTCGTGTACTCCTTTGTACGTTCTAGAGATATTTCCTGTACTCCTTTGTGCGCTGTAGAGATACCTTCTGTACTCCTTTGTGCGCTGTAGAGATACCTTCTGTACTCCTTTGTGCGCTGTAGAGATACCTTCTGTACTCCTTTGTACGCTGTAGAGATACCTTCTGTACTCCTTTGTGCGCTGTAGAGATACCTTCTGTACTCCTTTGTACGCTGTAGAGATACCTCGTGTACTCCTTTGTACGTTCTAGAGATATTTCCTGTACTCCTTTGTGCGCTGTAGAGATACCTTCTGTACTCCTTTGTGCGCTGTAGAGATACCTTCTGTACTCCTTTGTGCGCTGTAGAGATACCTTCTGTACTCCTTTGTACGCTGTGGAGATACCTTCTGTACTCCTTTGTGCTCTGTAGAGATACCTTCTGTACTCCTTTGTACGCTGTAGAGATACCTCGTGTACTCCTTTGTACGTTCTAGAGATATTTCCTGTACTCCTTTGTGCGCTGTAGAGATACCTTCTGTACTCCTTTGTGCGCTGTAGAGATACCTTCTGTACTCCTTTGTACGCTGTAGAGATACCTCGTGTACTCCTTTGTACGTTCTAGAGATATTTCCTGTACTCCTTTGTGCGCTGTAGAGATACCTTCTGTAATCCTTTGTGCGCTGTAGAGATACCTCGTGTACTCTTTTGTACGTTCTAGAGATATTTCCTGTACTCCTTTGTGCGCTGTAGAGATACCTTCTGTACTCCTTTGTGCGCTGTAGAGATACCTTCTGTACTCCTTTGTGCGCTGTAGAGATACCTTCTGTACCCCTTTGTGCGCTGTAGAGATACCTTCTGTACTCCTTTGTACGCTGTAGAGATACCTCGTGTACTCCTTTGTACGTTCTAGAGATATTTCCTGTACTCCTTTGTGCGCTGTAGAGATAACTTCTGTACTCCTTTGTACGCTGTAGAGATACCTCGTGTACTCCTTTGTACGTTCTAGAGATATTTCCTGTACTCCTTTGTGCGCTGTAGAGATACCTTCTGTACTCCTTTGTGCGCTGTAGAGATACCTTCTGTACTCCTTTGTGCGCTGTAGAGATACCTTCTGTACTCCTTTGTACGCTGTAGAGATACCTCGTGTACTCTTTGTACGTTCTAGAGATATTTCCTGTACTCCTTTGTGCGCTGTAGAGATACCTTCTGTACTCCTTTGTGCGCTGTAGAGATACCTTCTGTACTCCTTTGTGCGCTGTAGAGATACCTTCTGTACTCCTTTGTACGCTGTAGAGATACCTCGTGTAATCCTTTGTACGCTCTAGAGATATTTCCTGTACTCCTTTGTGCGCTGTAGAGATACCTTATGTACTCCTTTGTGTGCTGTAGAGATACCTTCTGTACTCCTTTGTGCGCTGTAGAGATACCTTCTGTACTCCTTTGTGCGCTGTAGAGATACCTTCTGTACTCCTTTGTGCGCTGTAGAGATACCTTCTGTACTCCTTTGTGCGCTGTAGAGATACCTTCTGTACTCCTTTGTGCGCTGTAGAGATACCTTCTGTACTCCTTTGTGCGCTGTAGAGATACCTTCTGTACTCCTTTGTGCGCTGTAGAGATACCTTCTGTACTCCTTTGTGCGCTGTAGAGATACCTTCTGTACTCCTTTGTGCGCTGTAGAGATACCTTCTGTACTCCTTTGTGCGCTGTAGAGATACCTTCTGTACTCCTTTGTGCGCTGTAGAGATACCTTCTGTACTCCTTTGTGCGCTGTAGAGATACCTTCTGTACTCCTTTGTGCGCTGTAGAGATACCTTCTGTACTCCTTTGTGCGCTGTAGAGATACCTTCTGTACTCCTTTGTGCGCTGTAGAGATACCTTCTGTACTCCTTTGTGCGCTGTAGAGATACCTTCTGTACTCCTTTGTGCGCTGTAGAGATGCCTTCTGTACTCCTTTGTGCGCTGTAGAGATACCTTCTGTACTCCTTTGTGCGCTGTAGAGATACCTTATGTACTCCTTTGTGCGCTGTAGAGATACCTTCTGTACTCCTTTGTGCGCTGTAGAGATACCTTCTGTACTCCTTTGTGCGCTGTAGAGATACCTTCTGTATTCCTTTGTGTGCTGTAGAGGTACCTTCTGTACTCCTTTGTGCGCTGTAGAGATACCTTCTGTACTCCTTTGTGCGCTGTAGAGATACCTTCTGTACTCCTTTGTGCGCTGTAGAGATACCTTCTGTACTCCTTTGTGCGCTGTAGAGATACCTTCTGTACTCCTTTGTGCGCTGTAGAGATACCTTCTGTACTCCTTTGTACGCTGTAGAGATACCTCGTGTACTCCTTTGTGCGCTGTAGAGATACCTTCTCTACTCCTTTGTGCGCTGTAGAGATACCTTCTGTACTCCTTTGTGCGCTGTAGAGATACCTTCTGTACTCCTTTGTTCGTTCTAGAGATATTTCCTGTACTCCTTTGTGCGCTGTAGTGATACCTTCTGTACTCCTTTGTGCGCTGTAGAGATATTTCCTGTACTCCTTTGTGCGCTGTAGAGATACCTTCTGTACTCCATTGTGCGCTGTAGAGATACCTTCTGTACTCCTTTGTACGCTGTAGAGATACCTCGTGTACTCCTTTGTACGTTCTAGAGATATTTCCTGTACTCCTTTGTGCGCTGTAGAGATACCTTCTGTACTCCTTTGTGTGCTGTAGAGATACCTTCTGTACTCCTTTGTGCGCTGTAGAGATACCTTCTGTACTCCTTTGTACGCTGTAGAGATACCTTCTGTACTCCTTTGTGCGCTGTAGAGATACCTTCTGTACTCCTTTGTACGCTGTAGAGATACCTCGTGTACTCCTTTGTACGTTCTAGAGATATTTCCTGTACTCCTTTGTGCGCTGTAGAGATACCTTCTGTACTCCTTTGTGCGCTGTAGAGATACCTTCTGTACTCCTTTGTGCGCTGTAGAGATACCTTCTGTACTCCTTTGTACGCTGTGGAGATACCTTCTGTACTCCTTTGTGCGCTGTAGAGATACCTTCTGTACTCCTTTGTACGCTGTAGAGATACCTCGTGTACTCCTTTGTACGTTCTAGAGATATTTCCTGTACTCCTTTGTGCGCTGTAGAGATACCTTCTGTACTCCTTTGTGCGCTGTAGAGATACCTTCTGTACTCCTTTGTACGCTGTAGAGATACCTCGTGTACACCTTTGTACGTTCTAGAGATATTTCCTGTACTCCTTTGTGCGCTGTAGAGATACCTTCTCTACTCCTTTGTGCGCTGTAGAGATACCTTCTGTACTCTTTTGTGCGCTGTAGAGATACCTTCTGTACTCCTTTGGGCGTTGTAGAGATACCTTCTGTACTCCTTTGTGCGCTGTAGAGATACCTTCTGTACTCCTTTGTACGCTGTAGAGATACCTCGTGTACTCCTTTGTGCGCTGTAGAGATACCTTCTGTACTCCTTTGTGCGCTGTAGAGATACCTTCTGTACTCCTTTGAGCGCTGTAGAGATACCTTCTGTACTCCTTTGTACGTTCTAAAGATATTTCCTGTACTCCTTTGTGCGCTGTAGAGATACCTTCTGTACTCCTTTGTGCGCTGTAGAGATACCTTCTGTACTCCTTTGTGCGCTGTAGAGATACCTTCTGTACTCCTTTGTGCGCTGTAGAGATACCTTCTGTACTCCTTTTTACGCTGTAGAGATACCTCGTGTACTCCTTTGTGCGCTGTAGAGATACCTTCTGTACTCCTTCGTACGCTGTAGAGATACCTCGTGTACTCCTTTGTACGTTCTAGAGATATTTACTGTACTCCTTTGTGCGCTGTAGAGATACCTTCTGTACTCCTTTGTGCGCTGTAGAGATACCTTCTGTACTCCTTTGTGCGCTGTAGAGATACCTTCTGTACTCCTTTGTGCGCTGTAGAGATACCTTCTGTACTCCTTTGTACGCTGTAGAGATACCTCGTGTACTCCTTTGTACGTTCTAGAGATGTTTCCTGTACTCCTTTGTGCGCTGTAGAGATACCTTCTGTACTCCTTTGTGCGCTGTAGAGATACCTTCTGTACTCCTTTGTGCGCTGTAGATATACCTTCTGTACTCCTTTGTGCGCTGTAGAGATACCTTCTGTACTCCTTTGTACGCTGTAGAGATACCTCGTGTACTCCTTTGTACGTTCTAGAGATATTTCCTGTACTCCTTTGTGCGCTGTAGAGATACCTTCTGTACTCCTTTGTGCGCTGTAGAAATACCTCGTGTACTCCTTTGTACGTTCTAGAGATATTTCCTGTACTCCTTTGTGCGCTGTAGAGATACCTTCTGTACTCCTTTGTGCGCTGTAGAGATACCTTCTGGACTCCTTTGTGCACTGTAGAGATACCTTCTGTACTCCTTTGTACGCTGTAGAGATACCTTCTGTACTCCTTTGTGCGCTGTAGAGATACCTCCTGTACTCCTTTGTACGCTGTAGAGATACCTCGTGTACTCCTTTGTACGTTCTAGAGATATTTGTTGTACTCCTTTGTGCGCTGTAGAGATACCTTCTGTACTCCTTTGTGCGCTGTAGAAATACCTCGTGTACTCCTTTGTACGTTCTAGAGATATTTCCTGTACTCCTTTGTGCGCTGTAGAGATACCTTCTGTACTCCTTTGTGCGCTGTAGAGATACCTTCTGTACTCCTTTGTGTACTGTAGAGATACCTTCTGTACTCCTTTGTACGCTGTAGAGATACCTTCTGTACTCCTTTGTGCGCTGTAGAGATACCTTCTGTACTCCTTTGTACGCTGTAGAGATACCTCGTGTACTCCTTTGTACGTTCTAGAGGTATTTGTTGTACTCCTTTGTGCGCTGTAGAGATACCTTCTGTACTCCTTTGTGCGCTGTAGAGATACCTTCTGTACTCCTTTGTACGCTGTAGAGATACCTTCTGTACTCCTTTGTGCGCTGTAGAGATACCTTCTGTACTCCTTTGTACGCTGTAGAGATACCTCGTGTACTCCTTTGTACGTTCTAGAGATATTTCCTGTACTCCTTTGTGCGCTGTAGAGATACCTTCTGTACTCCTTTGTGCGCTGTAGAGATACCTTCTGTACTCCTTTGTGCGCTGTAGAGATACCTTCTGAACTCCTTTGTACGCTGTAGAGATACCTTCTGTACTCCTTTGTGCGCTGTAGAGATACCTTCTGTACTCCTTTGTACGCTGTAGAGATACCTCGTGTACTCCTTTGTACGTTCTAGAGATATTTCCTGTACTCCTTTGTGCGCTGTAGAGATACCTTCTGTACTCCTTTGTGCGCTGTAGAGATACCTTTTGTACTTTTTTGTACGCTGTAGAGATACCTCGTGTACTCCTTTGTACGTTCTAGAGATATTTCCTGTACTCCTTTGTGCGCTGTAGAGATACCTTCTGTACTCCTTTGTGCGCTGTAGAAATACCTTCTGTACTCCTTTGTGCGCTGTAGAGATACCTTCTGTACTCCTTTTTACGCTGTAGAGATACCTCGTGTACTCCTTTGTGCGCTGTAGAGATACCTTCTGTACTCCTTCGTACGCTGTAGAGATACCTCGTGTACTCCTTTGTACGTTCTAGAGATATTTACTGTACTCCTTTGTGCGCTGTAGAGATACCTTCTGTACTCCTTTGTGCGCTGTAGAGATACCTTCTGTACTCCTTTGTGCGCTGTAGAGATACCTTCTGTACTCCTTTGTGCGCTGTAGAGATACCTTCTGTACTCCTTTGTACGCTGTAGAGATACCTCGTGTACTCCTTTGTACGTTCTAGAGATGTTTCCTGTACTCCTTTGTGCGCTGTAGAGATACCTTCTGTACTCCTTTGTGCGCTGTAGAGATACCTTCTGTACTCCTTTCTGCGCTGTAGATATACCTTCTGTACTCCTTTGTGCGCTGTAGAGATACATTCTGTACTCCTTTGTACGCTGTAGAGATACCTCGTGTACTCCTTTGTACGTTCTAGAGATATTTCCTGTACTCCTTTGTGCGCTGTAGAGATACCTTCTGTACTCCTTTGTGCGCTGTAGAAATACCTCGTGTACTCCTTTGTACGTTCTAGAGATATTTCCTGTACTCCTTTGTGCGCTGTAGAGATACCTTCTGTACTCCTTTGTGCGCTGTAGAGATACCTTCTGTACTCCTTTGTGCACTGTAGAGATACCTTCTGTACTCCTTTGTACGCTGTAGAGATACCTTCTGTACTCCTTTGTGCGCTGTAGAGATACCTTCTGTACTCCTTTGTACGCTGTAGAGATACCTCGTGTACTCCTTTGTCCTTTGTACGTTCTAGAGATATTTGTTGTACTCCTTTGTGCGCTGTAGAGATACCTTCTGTACTCCTTTGTGCGCTGTAGAAATACCTCGTGTACTCCTTTGTACGTTCTAGAGATATTTCCTGTACTCCTTTGTGCGCTGTAGAGATACCTTCTGTACTCCTTTGTACGCTGTAGAGATACCTTCTGTACTCCTTTGTGCGCTGTAGAGATACCTTCTGTACTCCTTTGTACGCTGTAGAGATACCTCGTGTACTCCTTTGTACGTTCTAGAGATATTTCCTGTACTCCTTTGTGCGCTGTAGAGATACCTTCTGTACTCCTTTGTGCGCTGTAGAGATACCTTCTGTACTCCTTTGTGCGCTGTAGAGATACCTTCTGTACTCCTTTGTACGCTGTGGAGATACCTTCTGTACTCCTTTGTGCGCTGTAGAGATACCTTCTGTACTCCTTTGTACGCTGTAGAGATACCTCGTGTACTCCTTTGTACGTTCTAGAGATATTTCCTGTACTCCTTTGTGCGCTGTAGAGATACCTTCTGTACTCCTTTGTGCGCTGTAGAGATACCTTCTGTACTCCTTTGTACGCTGTAGAGATACCTCGTGTACACCTTTGTACGTTCTAGAGATATTTCCTGTACTCCTTTGTGCGCTGTAGAGATACCTTCTCTACTCCTTTGTGCGCTGTAGAGATACCTTCTGTACTCTTTTGTGCGCTGTAGAGATACCTTCTGTACTCCTTTGGGCGTTGTAGAGATACCTTCTGTACTCCTTTGTGCGCTGTAGAGATACCTTCTGTACTCCTTTGTACGCTGTAGAGATACCTCGTGTACTCCTTTGTGCGCTGTAGAGATACCTTCTGTACTCCTTTGTGCGCTGTAGAGATACCTTCTGTACTCCTTTGAGCGCTGTAGAGATACCTTCTGTACTCCTTTGTACGTTCTAAAGATATTTCCTGTACTCCTTTGTGCGCTGTAGAGATACCTTCTGTACTCCTTTGTGCGCTGTAGAGATACCTTCTGTACTCCTTTGTGCGCTGTAGAGATACCTTCTGTACTCCTTTGTGCGCTGTAGAGATACCTTCTGTACTCCTTTTTACGCTGTAGAGATACCTCGTGTACTCCTTTGTGCGCTGTAGAGATACCTTCTGTACTCCTTCGTACGCTGTAGAGATACCTCGTGTACTCCTTTGTACGTTCTAGAGATATTTACTGTACTCCTTTGTGCGCTGTAGAGATACCTTCTGTACTCCTTTGTGCGCTGTAGAGATACCTTCTGTACTCCTTTGTGCGCTGTAGAGATACCTTCTGTACTCCTTTGTGCGCTGTAGAGATACCTTCTGTACTCCTTTGTACGCTGTAGAGATACCTCGTGTACTCCTTTGTACGTTCTAGAGATGTTTCCTGTACTCCTTTGTGCGCTGTAGAGATACCTTCTGTACTCCTTTGTGCGCTGTAGAGATACCTTCTGTACTCCTTTGTGCGCTGTAGATATACCTTCTGTACTCCTTTGTGCGCTGTAGAGATACCTTCTGTACTCCTTTGTACGCTGTAGAGATACCTCGTGTACTCCTTTGTACGTTCTAGAGATATTTCCTGTACTCCTTTGTGCGCTGTAGAGATACCTTCTGTACTCCTTTGTGCGCTGTAGAAATACCTCGTGTACTCCTTTGTACGTTCTAGAGATATTTCCTGTACTCCTTTGTGCGCTGTAGAGATACCTTCTGTACTCCTTTGTGCGCTGTAGAGATACCTTCTGGACTCCTTTGTGCACTGTAGAGATACCTTCTGTACTCCTTTGTACGCTGTAGAGATACCTTCTGTACTCCTTTGTGCGCTGTAGAGATACCTCCTGTACTCCTTTGTACGCTGTAGAGATACCTCGTGTACTCCTTTGTACGTTCTAGAGATATTTGTTGTACTCCTTTGTGCGCTGTAGAGATACCTTCTGTACTCCTTTGTGCGCTGTAGAAATACCTCGTGTACTCCTTTGTACGTTCTAGAGATATTTCCTGTACTCCTTTGTGCGCTGTAGAGATACCTTCTGTACTCCTTTGTGCGCTGTAGAGATACCTTCTGTACTCCTTTGTGTACTGTAGAGATACCTTCTGTACTCCTTTGTACGCTGTAGAGATACCTTCTGTACTCCTTTGTGCGCTGTAGAGATACCTTCTGTACTCCTTTGTACGCTGTAGAGATACCTCGTGTACTCCTTTGTACGTTCTAGAGGTATTTGTTGTACTCCTTTGTGCGCTGTAGAGATACCTTCTGTACTCCTTTGTGCGCTGTAGAGATACCTTCTGTACTCCTTTGTACGCTGTAGAGATACCTTCTGTACTCCTTTGTGCGCTGTAGAGATACCTTCTGTACTCCTTTGTACGCTGTAGAGATACCTCGTGTACTCCTTTGTACGTTCTAGAGATATTTCCTGTACTCCTTTGTGCGCTGTAGAGATACCTTCTGTACTCCTTTGTGCGCTGTAGAGATACCTTCTGTACTCCTTTGTGCGCTGTAGAGATACCTTCTGAACTCCTTTGTACGCTGTAGAGATACCTTCTGTACTCCTTTGTGCGCTGTAGAGATACCTTCTGTACTCCTTTGTACGCTGTAGAGATACCTCGTGTACTCCTTTGTACGTTCTAGAGATATTTCCTGTACTCCTTTGTGCGCTGTAGAGATACCTTCTGTACTCCTTTGTGCGCTGTAGAGATACCTTTTGTACTTTTTTGTACGCTGTAGAGATACCTCGTGTACTCCTTTGTACGTTCTAGAGATATTTCCTGTACTCCTTTGTGCGCTGTAGAGATACCTTCTGTACTCCTTTGTGCGCTGTAGAAATACCTTCTGTACTCCTTTGTGCGCTGTAGAGATACCTTCTGTACTCCTTTTTACGCTGTAGAGATACCTCGTGTACTCCTTTGTGCGCTGTAGAGATACCTTCTGTACTCCTTCGTACGCTGTAGAGATACCTCGTGTACTCCTTTGTACGTTCTAGAGATATTTACTGTACTCCTTTGTGCGCTGTAGAGATACCTTCTGTACTCCTTTGTGCGCTGTAGAGATACCTTCTGTACTCCTTTGTGCGCTGTAGAGATACCTTCTGTACTCCTTTGTGCGCTGTAGAGATACCTTCTGTACTCCTTTGTACGCTGTAGAGATACCTCGTGTACTCCTTTGTACGTTCTAGAGATGTTTCCTGTACTCCTTTGTGCGCTGTAGAGATACCTTCTGTACTCCTTTGTGCGCTGTAGAGATACCTTCTGTACTCCTTTCTGCGCTGTAGATATACCTTCTGTACTCCTTTGTGCGCTGTAGAGATACATTCTGTACTCCTTTGTACGCTGTAGAGATACCTCGTGTACTCCTTTGTACGTTCTAGAGATATTTCCTGTACTCCTTTGTGCGCTGTAGAGATACCTTCTGTACTCCTTTGTGCGCTGTAGAAATACCTCGTGTACTCCTTTGTACGTTCTAGAGATATTTCCTGTACTCCTTTGTGCGCTGTAGAGATACCTTCTGTACTCCTTTGTGCGCTGTAGAGATACCTTCTGTACTCCTTTGTGCACTGTAGAGATACCTTCTGTACTCCTTTGTACGCTGTAGAGATACCTTCTGTACTCCTTTGTGCGCTGTAGAGATACCTTCTGTACTCCTTTGTACGCTGTAGAGATACCTCGTGTACTCCTTTGTCCTTTGTACGTTCTAGAGATATTTGTTGTACTCCTTTGTGCGCTGTAGAGATACCTTCTGTACTCCTTTGTGCGCTGTAGAAATACCTCGTGTACTCCTTTGTACGTTCTAGAGATATTTCCTGTACTCCTTTGTGCGCTGTAGAGATACCTTCTGTACTCCTTTGTGCGCTGTAGAGATACCTTCTGTACTCCTTTGTGCACTGTAGAGATACCTTCTGTACTCCTTTGTACGCTGTTGAGATACCTTCTGTACTCCTTTGTGCGCTGTAGAGATACCTTCTGTACTCCTTTGTACGCTGTAGAGATACCTCGTGTACTCCTTTGTACGTTCTAGAGGTATTTGTTGTACTCCTTTGTGCGCTGTAGAGATACCTTCTGTACTCCTTTGTGCGCTGTAGAGATACCTTCTGTACTCCTTTGTACGCTGTAGAGATACCTTCTGTACTCCTTTGTGCGCTGTAGAGATACCTTCTGTTCTCCTTTGTACGCTGTAGAGATACCTCGTGTACTCCTTTGTACGTTCTAGAGATATTTCCTGTACTCCTTTGTGCGCTGTAGAGATACCTTCTGTACTCCTTTGTGCGCTGTAGAGATACCTTCTGTACTCCTTTGTGCGCTGTAGAGATACCTTCTGAACTCCTTTGTACGCTGTAGAGATACCTTCTGTACTCCTTTGTGCGCTGTAGAGATACCTTCTGTACTCCTTTGTACGCTGTAGAGATACCTCGTGTACTCCTTTGTACGTTCTAGAGATATTTCCTGTACTCCTTTGTGCGCTGTAGAGATACCTTCTGTACTCCTTTGTGCGCTGTAGAGATACCTTCTGTACTTTTTTGTACGCTGTAGAGATACCTCGTTTACTCCTTTGTACGTTCTAGAGATATTTCCTGTACTCCTTTGTGCGCTGTAGAGATACCTTCTGTACTCCTTTGTGCGCTGTAGAGATACCTTCTGTACTCCTTTGTTCGCTGTAGAGATACCTTCTGTACTCCTTTGTGCGCTGTAGAGATACCTTCTGTACTCCTTTGTGCGCTGTAGAGATACCTTCTGTACTCCTTTGTACGCTGTAGAGATACCTCGTGTACTCCTTTGTGCGCTGTAGAGATACCTTCTGTACTCCTTTGTGCGCTGTAGAGATACCTTCTGTACTCCTTTGTGCGCTGTAGAGATACCTTCTGTACTCCTTTGTACGTTCTAGAGATATTTCCTGTACTCCTTTGTGCGCTGTAGAGATACCCTGTGTACTCCTTTGTGCGCTGTAGAGATACCTTCTGTACTCCTTTGTGCGCTGTAGAGATACCTTCTGTACTCCTTTGTGCGCTGTAGAGATACCTTCTGTACTCCTCTGAACGCTGTAGAGATACCTCGTGTACTCCTTTGTACGTTCTAGAGATATTTCCTGTACTCCTTTGTGCGCTGTAGAGATACCTTCTGTACTCCTTTGTGCGCTGTAGAGATACCTTCTGTACTCCTTTGTGCGCTGTAGAGATACCTTCTGTACTCCTTTGTGCGCTGTAGAGATACCTTCTGTACTCCTTTGTACGCTGTAGAGATACCTAGTGTACTCCTTTGTACGTTCTAGATATATTTCCTGTACTCATTTGTGCGCTCTAGAGATACCTTCTGTACTCCTTTGTGCGCTGTAGAGATACCTTCTGTACTCCTTTGTGCGCTGTAGAGATACCTTCTGTACTCCTTTGTGCGCTGTAGAGATACCTTCTGTACTCCTTTGTGCGCTGTAGAGATACCTTCTGTACTCCTTTGTACGCTGTAGAGATACCTCGTGTACTCCTTTGTACGTTCTAGATATATTTCCTGTACTCATTTGTGCGCTCTAGAGATACCTTCTGTACTCCTTTGTGCGCTGTAGAGATACCTTCTGTACTCCTTTGTGCGCTGTAGAGATACCTTCTGTACTCCTTTGTGCGCTGTAGAGATACCTTCTGTACTCCTTTGTGCGCTGTAGAGATACCTTCTGTACTCCTTTTTACGCTGTAGAGATACCTCGTGTACTCCTTTGTGCGCTGTAGAGATACCTTCTGTACTCCTTCGTACGCTGTAGAGATACCTCGTGTACTCCTTTGTACGTTCTAGAGATATTTACTGTACTCCTTTGTGCGCTGTAGAGATACCTTCTGTACTCCTTTGTGCGCTGTAGAGATACCTTCTGTACTCCTTTGTGCGCTGTAGAGATACCTTCTGTACTCCTTTGTGCGCTGTAGAGATACCTTCTGTACTCCTTTGTACGCTGTAGAGATACCTCGTGTACTCCTTTGTACGTTCTAGAGATGTTTCCTGTACTCCTTTGTGCGCTGTAGAGATACCTTCTGTACTCCTTTGTGCGCTGTAGAGATACCTTCTGTACTCCTTTCTGCGCTGTAGATATACCTTCTGTACTCCTTTGTGCGCTGTAGAGATACATTCTGTACTCCTTTGTACGCTGTAGAGATACCTCGTGTACTCCTTTGTACGTTCTAGAGATATTTCCTGTACTCCTTTGTGCGCTGTAGAGATACCTTCTGTACTCCTTTGTGCGCTGTAGAAATACCTCGTGTACTCCTTTGTACGTTCTAGAGATATTTCCTGTACTCCTTTGTGCGCTGTAGAGATACCTTCTGTACTCCTTTGTGCGCTGTAGAGATACCTTCTGTACTCCTTTGTGCACTGTAGAGATACCTTCTGTACTCCTTTGTACGCTGTAGAGATACCTTCTGTACTCCTTTGTGCGCTGTAGAGATACCTTCTGTACTCCTTTGTACGCTGTAGAGATACCTCGTGTACTCCTTTGTACGTTCTAGAGATATTTGTTGTACTCCTTTGTGCGCTGTAGAGATACCTTCTGTACTCCTTTGTGCGCTGTAGAAATACCTCGTGTACTCCTTTGTACGTTCTAGAGATATTTCCTGTACTCCTTTGTGCGCTGTAGAGATACCTTCTGTACTCCTTTGTGCGCTGTAGAGATACCTTCTGTACTCCTTTGTGCACTGTAGAGATACCTTCTGTACTCCTTTGTACGCTGTTGAGATACCTTCTGTACTCCTTTGTGCGCTGTAGAGATACCTTCTGTACTCCTTTGTACGCTGTAGAGATACCTCGTGTACTCCTTTGTACGTTCTAGAGGTATTTGTTGTACTCCTTTGTGCGCTGTAGAGATACCTTCTGTACTCCTTTGTGCGCTGTAGAGATACCTTCTGTACTCCTTTGTACGCTGTAGAGATACCTTCTGTACTCCTTTGTGCGCTGTAGAGATACCTTCTGTTCTCCTTTGTACGCTGTAGAGATACCTCGTGTACTCCTTTGTACGTTCTAGAGATATTTCCTGTACTCCTTTGTGCGCTGTAGAGATACCTTCTGTACTCCTTTGTGCGCTGTAGAGATACCTTCTGTACTCCTTTGTGCGCTGTAGAGATACCTTCTGAACTCCTTTGTACGCTGTAGAGATACCTTCTGTACTCCTTTGTGCGCTGTAGAGATACCTTCTGTACTCCTTTGTACGCTGTAGAGATACCTCGTGTACTCCTTTGTACGTTCTAGAGATATTTCCTGTACTCCTTTGTGCGCTGTAGAGATACCTTCTGTACTCCTTTGTGCGCTGTAGAGATACCTTCTGTACTTTTTTGTACGCTGTAGAGATACCTCGTTTACTCCTTTGTACGTTCTAGAGATATTTCCTGTACTCCTTTGTGCGCTGTAGAGATACCTTCTGTACTCCTTTGTGCGCTGTAGAGATACCTTCTGTACTCCTTTGTTCGCTGTAGAGATACCTTCTGTACTCCTTTGTGCGCTGTAGAGATACCTTCTGTACTCCTTTGTGCGCTGTAGAGATACCTTCTGTACTCCTTTGTACGCTGTAGAGATACCTCGTGTACTCCTTTGTGCGCTGTAGAGATACCTTCTGTACTCCTTTGTGCGCTGTAGAGATACCTTCTGTACTCCTTTGTGCGCTGTAGAGATACCTTCTGTACTCCTTTGTACGTTCTAGAGATATTTCCTGTACTCCTTTGTGCGCTGTAGAGATACCCTGTGTACTCCTTTGTGCGCTGTAGAGATACCTTCTGTACTCCTTTGTGCGCTGTAGAGATACCTTCTGTACTCCTTTGTGCGCTGTAGAGATACCTTCTGTACTCCTCTGTACGCTGTAGAGATACCTCGTGTACTCCTTTGTACGTTCTAGAGATATTTCCTGTACTCCTTTGTGCGCTGTAGAGATACCTTCTGTACTCCTTTGTGCGCTGTAGAGATACCTTCTGTACTCCTTTGTGCGCTGTAGAGATACCTTCTGTACTCCTTTGTGCGCTGTAGAGATACCTTCTGTACTCCTTTGTACGCTGTAGAGATACCTAGTGTACTCCTTTGTACGTTCTAGATATATTTCCTGTACTCATTTGTGCGCTCTAGAGATACCTTCTGTACTCCTTTGTGCGCTGTAGAGATACCTTCTGTACTCCTTTGTGCGCTGTAGAGATACCTTCTGTACTCCTTTGTGCGCTGTAGAGATACCTTCTGTACTCCTTTGTGCGCTGTAGAGATACCTTCTGTACTCCTTTGTACGCTGTAGAGATACCTCGTGTACTCCTTTGTACGTTCTAGAGATATTTCCTGTACTCCTTTGTGCGCTGTAGAGATACCTTCTGTACTTCTTTGTGCGCTGTAGAGATACCTTCTGTACTCCTTTGTACGCTGTAAAGATACCTCGTGTACTCCTTTGTACGTTCTAGAGATATTTCCTGTACTCCTTTGTGCGCTGTAGAGATACCTTCTGTACTCCTTTGTGCGCTGTAGAGATACCTTCTGTACTCCTTTGTGCGCTGTAGAGATACCTTCTGTACTCCTTTGTACGCTGTAGAGATACCTTCTGTACTCCTTTGTGCGCTGTAGAGATACCTTCTGTACTCCTTTGTACGCTGTAGAGATACCTCGTGTACTCCTTTGTACGTTCTAGAGATATTTCCTGTACTCCTTTGTGCGCTGTAGAGATACCTTCTGTACTCCTTTGTGCGCTGTAGAGATACCTTCTGTACTCCTTTGTACGTTCTAGAGATATTTCCTGTACTCCTTTGTACGC
Organism: Morinoia aosen; assembly: GCA_030386875.1. NCBI lineage: Eukaryota > Metazoa > Arthropoda > Malacostraca > Amphipoda > Talitridae > Morinoia > Morinoia aosen. The sequence goes on along the minus strand of CM059576.1, from coordinate 53,366,277 downwards.
TGTAGAGATACCTTCTGTACTCCTTTGTAAGCTGTAGAGATACCTCGTGTACTCCTTTGTACGTTCTAGAGATATTTCCTGTACTCCTTTGTGCGCTGTAGAGATACCTTCTGTACTCCTTTGTGCGCTGTAGAGATACCTTCTGTACTCCTTTGTGCGCTGTAGAGATACCTTCTGTACTCCTTTGTGCGCTGTAGAGATACCTTCTGTACTCCTTTGTACGCTGTAGAGATACCTCGTGTACTCCTTTGTACGTTCTAGAGATATTTCCTGTACTCCTTTGTGCGCTGTAGAGATACCTTCTGTACTCCTTTGTGCGCTGTAGAGATACCTTCTGTACTCCTTTGTGCGCTGTAGAGATACCTTCTGTACTCCTCTGTGCGCTGTAGAGATACCTTCTGTACTCCTTTGTACGCTGTAGAGATACCTCGTGTACTCCTTTGTACGTTTTAGAGATATTTCCTGTACTCCTTTGTGCGCTGTAGAGATACCTTCTGTACTCCTTTGTGCGCTGTAGAGATACCTTCTGTACTCCTTTGTGCGCTGTAGAGATACCTTCTGTACTCTTTTGTACGCTGTAGAGATACCTTCTGTACTCCTTTGTGCGCTGTAGAGATACCTTCTGTACTCCTTTGTGCGCTGTAGAGATACCTTCTGTACTCCTTTGTGCGCTGTAGAGATACCTTCTGTACTCCTTTGTGCGCTGTAGAGATACCTTCTGTACTCCTTTGTGCGCTGTAGAGATACCTTCTGTACTCCTTTGTGCGCTGTAGAGATACCTTCTGTACTCCTTTGTGCGCTGTAGAGATACCTTCTGTACTCCTTTGTGCGCTGTAGAGATACCTTCTGTACTCCTTTGTACGCTGTAGAGATACCTCGTGTACTCCTTTGTGCGCTGTAGAGATACCTTCTGTACTCCTTTGTGCGCTGTAGAGATACCTTCTGTACTCCTTTGTGCGCTGTAGAGATACCTTCTGTACTCCTTTGTACGTTCTAGAGATATTTCCTGTACTCCTTTGTGCGCTGTAGAGATACCTTCTGTACTTCTTTGTGCGCTGTAGAGATACCTTCTGTACTCCTTTGTGCGCTGTAGAGATACCTTCTGTACTCCTTTGTGCGCTGTAGAGATACCTTCTGTACTCCTTTGTACGCTGTAGAGATACCTCGTGTACTCCTTTAGACGTTCTAGAGATATTTCCTGTACTCCTTTGTGCGCTGTAGAGATACCTTCTGTACTCCTTTGTGCGCTGTAGAGATACCTTCTGTACTCCTTTGTGCGCTGTAGAGATACCTTCTGTACTCCTTTGTGCGCTGTAGAGATACCTTCTGTACTCCTTTGTACGCTGTAGAGATACCTCGTGTACTCCTTTGTACGTTCTAGAGATATTTCCTGTACTCCTTTGTGCGCTGTAGAGATACCTTCTGTACTCCTTTGTGCGCTGTAGAGATACCTTCTGTACTCCTTTGTGCGCTGTAGAGATACCTTCTGTACTCCTTTGTACGCTGTAGAGATACCTCGTGTACTCTTTGTACGTTCTAGAGATATTTCCTGTACTCCTTTGTGCGCTGTAGAGATACCTTCTGTACTCCTTTGTGCGCTGTAGAGATACCTTCTGTACTCCTTTGTGCGCTGTAGAGATACCTTCTGTACTCCTTTGTACGCTGTAGAGATACCTCGTGTAATCCTTTGTACGTTCTAGAGATATTTCCTGTACTCCTTTGTGCGCTGTAGAGATACCTTATGTACTCCCTTGTGTGCTGTAGAGATACCTTCTGTACTCCTTTGTGCGCTGTAGAGATACCTTCTGTACTCCTTTGTGCGCTGTAGAGATACCTTCTGTACTCCTTTGTGCGCTGTAGAGATACCTTCTGTACTCCTTTGTACGCTGTAGAGATACCTCGTGTACTCCTTTGTGCGCTGTAGAGATACCTTCTGTACTCCTTTGTGCGCTGTAGAGATACCTTCTGTACTCCTTTGTGCGCTGAAGAGATACCTTCTGTACTCCTTTGTACGTTCTAGAGATATTTCCTGTACTCCTTTGTGCGCTGTAGAGATACCTTTTGTACTCCTTTGTGCGCTGTAGAGATACCTTCTGTACTACTTTGTGCGCTGTAGAGATACCTTCTGTACTCCTTTGTGCGCTGTAGAGATACCTTCTGTACTCCTTTGTACGCTGTAGAGATACCTCGTGTACTCCTTTGTACGTTCTAGAGATATTTCCTGTACTCCTTTGTGCGCTGTAGAGATACCTTCTGTACTCCTTTGTGCGCTGTAGAGATACCTTCTGTACTCCTTTGTGCGCTGTAGAGATACCTTCTGTACTCCTTTGTGCGCTGTAGAGATACCTTCTGTACTTCTTTGTACGCTGTGGAGATACCTCGTGTACTTCTTTGTGCGCTGTAGAGATACCTTCTGTACTCCTTTGTACGCTGTAGAGATACCTCGTGTACTCTTTTGTACGTTCTAGAGATATTTCCTGTACTCCTTTGTGCGCTGTAGTGATACCTTCTGTACTCCTTTGTGCGCTGAAGAGATACCTTCTGTACTCCTTTGTGCGCTGTAGAGATACCTTCTGTACTCCTTTGTACGCTGTAGAGATACCTCGTGTACTCCTTTGTACGTTCTAGAGATATTTCCTGTACTCCTTTGTGCGCTGTAGAGATACCTTCTGTACTCCTTTGTGCGCTGTAGAGATACCTTCTGTACTCCTTTGTGCGCTGTAGAGATACCTTCTGTACTCCTTTGTGCGCTGTAGAGATACCTTCTGTACTCCTTTGTACGCTGTAGAGATACCTCGTGTACTCCTTTGTACGTTCTAGAGATATTTCCTGTACTCCTTTGTGCGCTGTAAAGATACCTTCTGTACTCCTTTGTGCGCTGTAGAGGTACCTTCTGTACTCCTTTGTGCACTGTAGAGATACCTTCTGTACTCCTTTGTGCGCTGTAGAGATACCTTCTGTACTCCTTTGTGCGCTGTAGAGATACCTTCTGTACTCCTTTGTACGCTGTAGAGATACCTCGTGTACTCCTTTGTGCGCTGTAGAGATACCTTCTGTACTCCTTTGTGCGCTGTAGAGATACCTTCTGTACTCCTTTGTGCGCTGTAGAGATACCTTCTGTACTCCTTTGTACGTTCTAGAGATATTTCCTGTATTCCTTTGTGCGCTGTAGAGATACCTTCTGTACTCCTTTGTACGCTGTAGAGATACCTCGTGTACTCCTTTGTACGTTCTAGAGATATTTCCTGTACTCCTTTGTGCGCTGTAGAGATACCTTCTGTACTCCTTTGTGTGCTGTAGAGATACCTTCTGTACTCCTTTGTGCGCTGTAGAGATACCTTCTGTACTCCTTTGTACGCTGTAGAGATACCTTCTGTACTCCTTTGTGCGCTGTAGAGATACCTTCTGTACTCCTTTGTTCGCTGTAGAGATACCTCGTGTACTCCTTTGTACGTTCTAGAGATATTTCCTGTACTCCTTTGTGCGCTGTGGAGATACCTTCTGTACTCCTTTGTGCGCTGTAGAGATACCTTCTGTACTCCTTTGTGCGCTGTAGAGATACCTTCTGTACTCCTTTGTACGCTGTGGAGATACCTTCTGTACTCCTTTGTGCTCTGTAGAGATACCTTCTGTACTCCTTTGTACGCTGTAGAGATACCTCGTGTACTCCTTTGTACGTTCTAGAGATATTTCCTGTACTCCTTTGTGCGCTGTAGAGATACCTTCTGTACTCCTTTGTGCGCTGTAGAGATACCTTCTGTACTCCTTTGTACGCTGTAGAGATACCTCGTGTACTCCTTTGTACGTTCTAGAGATATTTCCTGTACTCCTTTGTGCGCTGTAGAGATACCTTCTGTAATCCTTTGTGCGCTGTAGAGATACCTTCTGTACTCCTTTGTGCGCTGTAGAGATACCTTCTGTACTCCTTTGTGCGCTGTAGAGATACCTTCTGTACTCCTTTGTGCGCTGTAGAGATACCTTCTGTACTCCTTTGTACGCTGTAGAGATACCTCGTGTACTCATTTGTGCGCTGTAGAGATACCTTCAGTACTCCTTTGTGCGCTGTAGAGATACCTTCTGTACTCCTTTGTGCGCTGTAGAGATACCTTCTGTACTCCTTTGTACGTTCTAGAGATATTTCCTGTACTCCTTTGTGCGCTGTAGAGATACCTTCTGTACTCCTTTGTGCGCTGTAGAGATACCTTCTGTACTCCTTTGTGCGCTGTAGAGATACCTTCTGTACTCCTTTGTGCGCTGTAGAGATACCTTCTGTACTCCTTTGTACGCTGTAGAGATACCTCGTGTACTCCTTTGTGCGCTGTAGAGATACCTTCTGTACTCCTTCGTACGCTGTAGAGATACCTCGTGTACTCCTTTGTACGTTCTAGAGATATTTACTGTACTCCTTTGTGCGCTGTAGAGATACCTTCTGTACTCCTTTGTGCGCTGTAGAGATACCTTCTGTACTCCTTTGTGCGCTGTAGAGATACCTTCTGTACTCCTTTGTGCGCTGTAGAGATACCTTCTGTACTCCTTTGTACGCTGTAGAGATACCTCGTGTACTCCTTTGTGCGCTGTAGAGATACCTTCTGTACTCCTTTGTGCTTTGTAGAGATACCTTCTGTACTCCTTTGTGCGCTGTAGAGATACCTTCTGTACTCCTTTGTACGTTCTAGAGATATTTCCTGTACTCCTTTGTGCGCTGCAGAGATACCTTCTGTACTCCTTTGTGCGCTGTAGAGATACCTTCTGTACTCCTTTGTAAGCTGTAGAGATACCTTCTGTACTCCTCTGTGCGCTGTAGAGATACCTTCTGTACTCCTTTGTACGCTGTAGAGATACCTCGTGTACTCCTTTGTACGTTCTAGAGATATTTCCTGTACTCCTTTGTGCGCTGTAGAGATACCTTCTGTACTCCTTTGTGCGCTGTAGAGATACCTTCTGTACTCCTTTGTGCGCTGTAGAGATACCTTCTGTACTCCTTTGTGCGCTGTAGAGATACCTTCTGTACTCCTTTGTACGCTGTAGAGATACCTCGTGTACTCCTTTGTGCGCTGTAGAGATACCTTCTGTACTCCTTTGTACGCTGTAGAGATACCTCGTGTACTCTTTTGTACGTTCAAGAGATATTTCCTGTACTCTTTTGTGCGCTGTAGAGATACATTCTGTACTCCTTTGTGCGCTGTAGAGATACCTTCTGTACTCCTTTGTGCGCTGTAGAGATACCTTCTGTACTCCTTTGTGCGCTGTAGAGATACCTTCTGTACTCCTTTGTACGCTGTAGAGATACCTCGTGTACTCCTTTGTACGTTCTAGAGATATTTCCTGTACTCCTTTGTGCGCTGTAGAGATACCTTCTGTACTCCTTTGTGCGCTGTAGAGATACCTTCTGTACTCCTTTGTGCGCTGTAGAGATACCTTCTGTACTCCTTTGTGCGCTGGAGAGATACCTTCTGTACTCCTTTGTACGCTGTAGAGATACCTCGTGTACTCCTTTGTACGTTCTAGAGATATTTCCTGTACTCCTTTGTGCGCTGTAGAGATACCTTCTGTACTCCTTTGTGCGCTGTAGAGATACCTTCTGTACTCCTTTGTGCGCTGTAGAGATACCTTCTGTACTCCTTTGTGCGCTGTAGAGATACCTTCTGTACTCCTTTGTGCGCTGTAGAGATACCTTCTGTACTCCTTTGTACGCTGTAGAGATACCTCGTGTACTCCTTTGTGCGCTGTAGAGATACCTTCTGTACTCCTTTGTGCGCTGTAGAGATACCTTCTGTACTCCTTTGTGCGCTGTAGAGATACCTTCTGTACTCCTTTGTTCGTTTTAGAGATATTTCCTGTACTCCTTTGTGCGCTGTAGTGATACCTTCTGTACTCCTTTGTGCGCTGTAGAGATATTTCCTGTACTCCTTTGTGCGCTGTAGAGATACCTTCTGTACTCCTTTGTGCGCTGTAGAGATACCTTCTGTACTCCTTTGTACGCTGTAGAGATACCTCGTGTACTCCTTTGTACGTTCTAGAGATATTTCCTGTACTCCTTTGTGCGCTGTAGAGATACCTTCTGTACTCCTTTGTGTGCTGTAGAGATACCTTCTGTACTCCTTTGTGCGCTGTAGAGATACCTTCTGTACTCCTTTGTGCGCTGTAGAGATACCTTCTGTACTCCTTTGTACGCTGTAGAGATACCTTCTGTACTCCTTTGTGCGCTGTAGAGATACCTTCTGTACTCCTTTGTACGCTGTAGAGATACCTCGTGTACTCCTTTGTACGTTCTAGAGATATTTCCTGTACTCCTTTGTGCGCTGTAGAGATACCTTCTGTACTCCTTTGTGCGCTGTAGAGATACCTTCTGTACTCCTTTGTGCGCTGTAGAGATACCTTCTGTACTCCTTTGTGCGCTGTAGAGATACCTTCTGTACTCCTTTGTACGCTGTAGAGATACCTCGTGTACTCCTTTGTACGTTCTAGAGATATTTCCTGTACTCCTTTGTGCGCTGTAGAGATACCTTCTGTACTCCTTTGTGCGCTGTAGAGATACCTTCTGTACTCCTTTGTGCGCTGTAGAGATACCTTCTGTACTCCTTTGTACGCTGTAGAGATACCTTCTGTACTCCTTTGTGCGCTGTAGAGATACCTTCTGTACTCCTTTGTACGCTGTAGAGATACCTCGTGTACTCCTTTGTACGTTCTAGAGATATTTCCTGTACTCCTTTGTGCGCTGTAGAGATACCTTCTGTACTCCTTTGTGCGCTGTAGAGATACTTTCTGTACTTTTTTGTACGCTGTAGAGATACCTCGTGTACTCCTTTGTACGTTCTAGAGATATTTCCTGTACTCCTTTGTGCGCTGTAGAGATACCTTCTGTACTCCTTTGTGCGCTGTAGAGATACCTTCTGTACTCCTTTGTTCGCTGTAGAGATACCTTCTGTACTCCTTTGTGCGCTGTAGAGATACCTTCTGTACTCCTTTGTGCGCTGTAGAGATACCTTCTGTACTCCTTTGTACGCTGTAAAGATACCTCGTGTACTCCTTTGTGCGCTGTAGAGATACCTTCTGTACTCTTTTGTGCGCTGTAGAGATACCTTCTGTACTCCTTTGTGCGCTGTAGAGATACCTTCTGTACTCCTTTGTACGTTCTAGAGATATTTCCTGTACTCCTTTGTGCGCTGTAGAGATACCTTGTGTACTCCTTTTTGCGCTGTAGAGATACCTTCTGTACTCCTTTGTGCGCTGTAGAGATACCTTCTGTACTCCTTTGTGCGCTGTAGAGATACCTTCTGTACTCCTCTGTACGCTGTAGAGATACCTCGTGTACTCCTTTGTACGTTCTAGAGATATTTCCTGTACTCCTTTGTGCGCTGTAGAGATACCTTCTGTACTCCTTTGTGCGCTGTAGAGATACCTTCTGTACTCCTTTGTGCGCTGTAGAGATACCTTCTGTACTCCTTTGTGCGCTGTAGAGATACCTTCTGTACTCCTTTGTACGCTGTAGAGATACCTAGTGTACTTCTTTGTACGTTCTAGATATATTTCCTGTACTCATTTGTGCGCTCTAGAGATACCTTCTGTACTCCTTTGTGCGCTGTAGAGATACCTTCTGTACTCCTTTGTGCGCTGTAGAGATACCTTCTGTACTCCTTTGTGCGCTGTAGAGATACCTTCTGTACTCCTTTGTGCGCTGTAGAGATACCTTCTGTACTCCTTTGTACGCTGTAGAGATACCTCGTGTACTCCTTTGTACGTTCTAGAGATATTTCCTGTACTCCTTTGTGCGCTGTAGAGATACCTTCTGTACTTCTTTGTGCGCTGTAGAGATACCTTCTGTACTCCTTTGAACGCTGTAGAGATACCTCGTGTACTCCTTTGTACGTTCTAGAGATATTTCCTGTACTCCTTTGTGCGCTGTAGAGATACCTTCGGTACTCCTTTGTGCGCTGTAGAGATACCTTCTGTACTCCTTTGTGCGCTGTAGAGATACCTTCTGTACTCCTTTGTACGCTGTAAAGATACCTTCTGTACTCCTTTGTGCGCTGTAGAGATACCTTCTGTACTCCTTTGTACGCTGTAGAGATACCTCGTGTACTCCTTTGTACGTTCTAGAGATATTTCCTGTACTCCTTTGTGCGCTGTAGAGATACCTTCTGTACTCCTTTGTGCGCTGTAGAGATACCTTCTGTACTCCTTTGTGCGCTGTAGAGATACTTTCTGTACTCCTTTGTACGCTGTAGAGATACCTTCTGTACTCCTTTGTGCGCTGTAGAGATACCTTCTGTACTCCTTTGTACGCTGTAGAGATACCTCGTGTACTCCTTTGTACGTTCTAGAGATATTTCCTGTACTCCTTTGTGCGCTGTAGAGATACCTTCTGTACTCCTTTGTGCGCTGTAGAGATACCTTCTGTACTCCTTTGTGCGCTGTAGAGATACTTTCTGAACTCCTTTGTACGCTGTAGAGATACCTTCTGTACTCCTTTGTGCGCTGTAGAGATACCTTCTGTACTCCTTTGTACGCTGTAGAGATACCTCGTGTACTCCTTTGTACGTTCTAGAGATATTTCCTGTACTCCTTTGTGCGCTGTAGAGATACCTTCTGTACTCCTTTGTGCGCTGTAGAGATACCTTTTGTACTTTTTTGTACGCTGTAGAGATACCTCGTGTACTCCTTTGTACGTTCTAGAGATATTTCCTGTTCTCCTTTGTGCGCTGTAGAGATACCTTCTGTACTCCTTTGTGCGCTGTAGAGATACCTTCTGTACTCCTTTGTGCGCTGTAGAGATACCTTCTGTACTCCTTTTTACGCTGTAGAGATACCTCGTGTACTCCTTTGTGCGCTGTAGAGATACCTTCTGTACTCCTTCGTACGCTGTAGAGATACCTCGTGTACTACTTTGTACGTTCTAGAGATATTTACTGTACTCCTTTGTGCGCTGTAGAGATACCTTCTGTACTCCTTTGTGCGCTGTAGAGATACCTTCTGTACTCCTTTGTGCGCTGTAGAGATACCTTCTGTACTCCTTTGTGCGCTGTAGAGATACCTTCTGTACTCCTTTGTACGCTGTAGAGATACCTCGTGTACTCCTTTGTACGTTCTAGAGATGTTTCCTGTACTCCTTTGTGCGCTGTAGAGATACCTTCTGTACTCCTATGTGCGCTGTAGAGATACCTTCTGTACTCCTTTCTGCGCTGTAGATATACCTTCTGTACTCCTTTGTGCGCTGTAGAGATACATTCTGTACTCCTTTGTACGCTGTAGAGATACCTCGTGTACTCCTTTGTACGTTCTAGAGATATTTCCTGTACTCCTTCGTGCGCTGTAGAGATACCTTCTGTACTCCTTTGTGCGCTGTAGAAATACCTCGTGTACTCCTTTGTACGTTCTAGAGATATTTCCTGTACTCCTTTGTGCGCTGTAGAGATACCTTCTGTACTCCTTTGTGCGCTGTAGAGATACCTTCTGTACTCCTTTGTGCACTGTAGAGATACCTTCTGTACTCCTTTGTACGCTGTAGAGATACCTTCTGTACTCCTTTGTGCGCTGTAGAGATACCTTCTGTACTCCTTTGTACGCTGTAGAGATACCTCGTGTACTCCTTTGTACGTTCTAGAGATATTTGTTGTACTCCTTTGTGCGCTGTAGAGATACCTTCTGTACTCCTTTGTGCGCTGTAGAAATACCTCGTGTACTCCTTTGTACGTTCTAGAGATATTTCCTGTACTCCTTTGTGCGCTGTAGAGATACCTTCTGTACTCCTTTGTGCGCTGTAGAGATACCTTCTGTACTCCTTTGTGCACTGTAGAGATACCTTCTGTACTCCTTTGTACGCTGTAGAGATACCTTCTGTACTCCTTTGTGCGCTGTAGAGATACCTTCTGTACTCCTTTGTACGCTGTAGAGATACCTCGTGTAATCCTTTGTACGTTCTAGAGGTATTTGTTGTACTCCTTTGTGCGCTGTAGAGATACCTTCTGTACTCTTTTGTGCGCTGTAGAGATACCTTCTGTACTCCTTTGTACGCTGTAGAGATACCTTCTGTACTCCTTTGTGCGCTGTAGAGATACCTTCTGTTCTCCTTTGTACGCTGTAGAGATACCTCGTGTACTCCTTTGTACGTTCTAGAGATATTTCCTGTACTCCTTTGTGCGCTGTAGAGATACCTTCTGTACTCCTTTGTGCGCTGTAGAGATACCTTCTGTACTCCTTTGTGCGCTGTAGAGATACCTTCTGAACTCCTTTGTACGCTGTAGAGATACCTTCTGTACTCCTTTGTGCGCTGTAGAGATACCTTCTGTACTCCTTTGTACGCTGTAGAGATACCTCGTGTACTCCTTTGTACGTTCTAGAGATATTTCCTGTACTCCTTTTTGCGCTGTAGAGATACCTTCTGTACTCCTTTGTGCGCTGTAGAGATACCTTCTGTACTTTTTTGTACGCTGTAGAGATACCTCGTTTACTCCTTTGTACGTTCTAGAGATATTTCCTGTACTCCTTTGTGCGCTGTAGAGATACCTTCTGTACTCCTTTGTGCGCTGTAGAGATACCTTCTGTACTCCTTTGTTCGCTGTAGAGATACCTTCTGTACTCCTTTGTGCGCTGTAGAGATACCTTCTGTACTCCTTTGTGCGCTGTAGAGATACCTTCTGTACTCCTTTGTACGCTGTAGAGATACCTCGTGTACTCCTTTGTGCGCTGTAGAGATACCTTCTGTACTCCTTTGTGCGCTGTAGAGATACCTTCTGTACTCCTTTGTGCGCTGTAGAGATACCTTCTGTACTCCTTTGTACGTTCTAGAGATATTTCCTGTACTCCTTTGTGCGCTGTAGAGATACCCTGTGTACTCCTTTGTGCGCTGTAGAGATACCTTCTGTACTCCTTTGTGCGCTGTAGAGATACCTTCTGTACTCCTTTGTGCGCTGTAGAGATACCTTCTGTACTCCTCTGTACGCTGTAGAGATACCTCGTGTACTCCTTTGTACGTTCTAGAGATATTTCCTGTACTCCTTTGTGCGCTGTAGAGATACCTTCTGTACTCCTTTGTGCGCTGTAGAGATACCTTCTGTACTCCTTTGTGCGCTGTAGAGATACCTTCTGTACTCCTTTGTGCGCTGTAGAGATACCTTCTGTACTCCTTTGTACGCTGTAGAGATACCTAGTGTACTCCTTTGTACGTTCTAGATATATTTCCTGTACTCATTTGTGCGCTCTAGAGATACCTTCTGTACTCCTTTGTGCGCTGTAGAGATACCTTCTGTACTCCTTTGTGCGCTGTAGAGATACCTTCTGTACTCCTTTGTGCGCTGTAGAGATACCTTCTGTACTCCTTTGTGCGCTGTAGAGATACCTTCTGTACTCCTTTGTACGCTGTAGAGATACCTCGTGTACTCCTTTGTACGTTCTAGAGATATTTCCTGTACTCCTTTGTGCGCTGTAGAGATACCTTCTGTACTTCTTTGTGCGCTGTAGAGATACCTTCTGTACTCCTTTGTACGCTGTAAAGATACCTCGTGTACTCCTTTGTACGTTCTAGAGATATTTCCTGTACTCCTTTGTGCGCTGTAGAGATACCTTCTGTACTCCTTTGTGCGCTGTAGAGATACCTTCTGTACTCCTTTGTGCGCTGTAGAGATACCTTCTGTACTCCTTTGTACGCTGTAGAGATACCTTCTGTACTCCTTTGTGCGCTGTAGAGATACCTTCTGTACTCCTTTGTACGCTGTAGAGATACCTCGTGTACTCATTTGTACGTTCTAGAGATATTTCCTGTACTCCTTTGTGCGCTGTAGAGATACCTTCTGTACTCCTTTGTGCGCTGTAGAGATACCTTCTGTACTCCTTTGTACGTTCTAGAGATATTTCCTGTACTCCTTTGTACGCTGTAGAGATACCTTCTGTACTCCTTCGTAAGCTGTAGAGATACCTCGTGTACTCCTTTGTACGTTCTAGAGATATTTCCTGTACTCCTTTGTGCGCTGTAGAGATACCTTCTGTACTCCTTTGTGCGCTGTAGAGATACCTTCTGTACTCCTTTGTGCGCTGTAGAGATACCTTCTGTACTCCTTTGTGCGCTGTAGAGATACCTTCTGTACTCCTTTGTACGCTGTAGAGATACCTCGTGTACTCCTTTGTACGTTCTAGAGATATTTCCTGTACTCCTTTGTGCGCTGTAGAGATACCTTCTGTACTCCTTTGTGCGCTGTAGAGATACCTTCTGTACTCCTTTGTGCGCTGTAGAGATACCTTCTGTACTCCTCTGTGCGCTGTAGAGATACCTTCTGTACTCCTTTGTACGCTGTAGAGATACCTCGTGTACTCCTTTGTACGTTTTAGAGATATTTCCTGTACTCCTTTGTGCGCTGTAGAGATACCTTCTGTACTCCTTTGTGCGCTGTAGACATACCTTCTGTACTCCTTTGTGCGCTGTAGAGATACCTTCTGTACTCTTTTGTACGCTGTAGAGATACCTTCTGTACTCCTTTGTGCGCTGTAGAGATACCTTCTGTACTCCTTTGTGCGCTGTAGAGATACCTTCTGTACTCCTTTGTGCGCTGTAGAGATACCTTCTGTACTCCTTTGTGCGCTGTAGAGATACCTTCTGTACTCCTTTGTGCGCTGTAGAGATACCTTCTGTACTCCTTTGTGCGCTGTAGAGATACCTTCTGTACTCCTTTGTGCGCTGTAGAGATACCTTCTGTACTCCTTTGTACGCTGTAGAGATACCTCGTGTACTCCTTTGTGCGCTGTAGAGATACCTTCTGTACTCCTTTGTGCGCTGTAGAGATACCTTCTGTACTCCTTTGTGCGCTGTAGAGATACCTTCTGTACTCCTTTGTACGTTCTAGAGATATTTCCTGTACTCCTTTGTGCGCTGTAGAGATACCTTCTGTACTTCTTTGTGCGCTGTAGAGATACCTTCTGTACTCCTTTGTGCGCTGTAGAGATACCTTCTGTACTCCTTTGTACGCTGTAGAGATACCTCGTGTACTCCTTTAGACGTTCTAGAGATATTTCCTGTACTCCTTTGTGCGCTGTAGAGATACCTTCTGTACTCCTTTGTGCGCTGTAGAGATACCTTCTGTACTCCTTTGTGCGCTGTAGAGATACCTTCTGTACTCCTTTGTGCGCTGTAGAGATACCTTCTGTACTCCTTTGTACGCTGTAGAGATACCTCGTGTACTCCTTTGTACGTTCTAGAGATATTTCCTGTACTCCTTTGTGCGCTGTAGAGATACCTTCTGTACTCCTTTGTGCGCTGTAGAGATACCTTCTGTACTCCTTTGTGCGCTGTAGAGATACCTTCTGTACTCCTTTGTACGCTGTAGAGATACCTCGTGTACTCTTTGTACGTTCTAGAGATATTTCCTGTACTCCTTTGTGCGCTGTAGAGATACCTTCTGTACTCCTTTGTGCGCTGTAGAGATACCTTCTGTACTCCTTTGTGCGCTGTAGAGATACCTTCTGTACTCCTTTGTACGCTGTAGAGATACCTCGTGTAATCCTTTGTACGTTCTAGAGATATTTCCTGTACTCCTTTGTGCGCTGTAGAGATACCTTATGTACTCCTTTGTGTGCTGTAGAGATACCTTCTGTACTCCTTTGTGCGCTGTAGAGATACCTTCTGTACTCCTTTGTGCGCTGTAGAGATACCTTCTGTACTCCTTTGTGCGCTGTAGAGATACCTTCTGTACTCCTTTGTACGCTGTAGAGATACCTCGTGTACTCCTTTGTGCGCTGTAGAGATACCTTCTGTACTCCTTTGTGCGCTGTAGTGATACCTTCTGTACTCCTTTGTGCGCTGAAGAGATACCTTCTGTACTCCTTTGTACGTTCTAGAGATATTTCCTGTACTCCTTTGTGCGCTGTAGAGATACCTTCTGTACTCCTTTGTGCGCTGTAGAGATACCTTCTGTACTACTTTGTGCGCTGTAGAGATACCTTCTGTACTCCTTTGTGCGCTGTAGAGATACCTTCTGTACTCCTTTGTACGCTGTAGAGATACCTCGTGTACTCCTTTGTACGTTCTAGAGATATTTCCTGTACTCCTTTGTGCGCTGTAGAGATACCTTCTGTACTCCTTTGTGCGCTGTAGAGATACCTTCTGTACTCCTTTGTGCGCTGTAGAGATACCTTCTGTACTCCTTTGTGCGCTGTAGAGATACCTTATGTACTTCTTTGTACGCTGTGGAGATACCTCGTGTACTTCTTTGTGCGCTGTAGAGATACCTTCTGTACTCCTTTGTACGCTGTAGAGATACCTCGTGTACTCTTTTGTACGTTCTAGAGATATTTCCTGTACTCCTTTGTGCGCTGTAGTGATACCTTCTGTACTCCTTTGTGCGCTGAAGAGATACCTTCTGTACTCCTTTGTGCGCTGTAGAGATACCTTCTGTACTCCTTTATGCGCTGTAGAGATACCTTCTGTACTCCTTTGTACGCTGTAGAGATACCTCGTGTACTCCTTTGTACGTTCTAGAGATATTTCCTGTACTCCTTTGTGCGCTGTAGAGATACCTTCTGTACTCCTTTGTGCGCTGTAGAGATACCTTCTGTACTCCTTTGTGCGCTGTAGAGATACCTTCTGTACTCCTTTGTGCGCTGTAGAGATACCTTCTGTACTCCTTTGTACGCTGTAGAGATACCTCGTGTACTCCTTTGTACGTTCTAGAGTTATTTCCTGTACTCCTTTGTGCGCTGTAAAGATACCTTCTGTACTCCTTTGTGCGCTGTAGAGGTACCTTCTGTACTCCTTTGTGCGCTGTAGAGATACCTTCTGTACTCCTTTGTGCGCTGTAGAGATACCTTCTGTACTCCTTTGTGCGCTGTAGAGATACCTTCTGTACTCCTTTGTACGCTGTAGAGATACCTCGTGTACTCCTTTGTGCGCTGTAGAGATACCTTCTGTACTCCTTTGTGCGTTGTAGAGATACCTTCTGTACTCCTTTGTGCGCTGTAGAGATACCTTCTGTACTCCTTTGTACGTTCTAGAGATATTTCCTGTATTCCTTTGTGCGCTGTAGAGATACCTTCTGTACTCCTTTGTACGCTGTAGAGATACCTCGTGTACTCCTTTGTACGTTCTAGAGATATTTCCTGTACTCCTTTGTGCGCTGTAGAGATACCTTCTGTACTCCTTTGTGTGCTGTAGAGATACCTTCTGTACTCCTTTGTGCGCTGTAGAGATACCTTCTGTACTCCTTTGTACGCTGTAGAGATACCTTCTGTACTCCTTTGTGCGCTGTAGAGATACCTTCTGTACTCCTTTGTACGCTGTAGAGATACCTCGTGTACTCCTTTGTACGTTCTAGAGATATTTCCTGTACTCCTTTGTGCGCTGTAGAGATACCTTCTGTACTCCTTTGTGCGCTGTAGAGATACCTTCTGTACTCCTTTGTGCGCTGTAGAGATACCTTCTGTACTCCTTTGTACGCTGTGGAGATACCTTCTGTACTCCTTTGTGCTCTGTAGAGATACCTTCTGTACTCCTTTGTACGCTGTAGAGATACCTCGTGTACTCCTTTGTACGTTCTAGAGATATTTCCTGTACTCCTTTGTGCGCTGTAGAGATACCTTCTGTACTCCTTTGTGCGCTGTAGAGATACCTTCTGTACTCCTTTGTACGCTGTAGAGATACCTCGTGTACTCCTTTGTACATTCTAGAGATATTTCCTGTACTCCTTTGTGCGCTGTAGAGATACCTTCTGTAATCCTTTGTGCGCTGTAGAGATACCTTCTGTACTCCTTTGTGCGCTGTAGAGATACCTTCTGTACTCCTTTGTGCGCTGTAGAGATACCTTCTGTACTCCTTTGTGCGCTGTAGAGATACCTTCTGTACTCCTTTGTACGCTGTAGAGATACCTCGTGTACTCATTTGTGCGCTGTAGAGATACCTTCAGTACTCCTTTGTGCGCTGTAGAGATACCTTCTGTACTCCTTTGTGCGCTGTAGAGATACCTTCTGTACTCCTTTGTACGTTCTAGAGATATTTCCTGTACTCCTTTGTGCGCTGTAGAGATACCTTCTGTACTCCTTTGTGCGCTGTAGAGATACCTTCTGTACTCCTTTGTGCGCTGTAGAGATACCTTCTGTACTCCTTTGTGCGCTGTAGAGATACCTTCTGTACTCCTTTGTACGCTGTAGAGATACCTCGTGTACTCCTTTGTGCGCTGTAGAGATACCTTCTGTACTCCTTCGTACGCTGTAGAGATACCTCGTGTACTCCTTTGTACGTTCTAGAGATATTTACTGTACTCCTTTGTGCGCTGTAGAGATACCTTCTGTACTCCTTTGTGCGCTGTAGAGATACCTTCTGTACTCCTTTGTGCGCTGTAGAGATACCTTCTGTACTCCTTTGTGCGCTGTAGAGATACCTTCTGTACTCCTTTGTACGCTGTAGAGATACCTCGTGTACTCCTTTGTGCGCTGTAGAGATACCTTCTGTACTCCTTTGTGCTTTGTAGAGATACCTTCTGTACTCCTTTGTGCGCTGTAGAGATACCTTCTGTACTCCTTTGTACGTTCTAGAGATATTTTCTGTACTCCTTTGTGCGCTGTAGAGATACCTTCTGTACTCCTTTGTGCGCTGTAGAGATACCTTCTGTACTCCTTTGTAAGCTGTAGAGATACCTTCTGTACTCCTCTGTGCGCTGTAGAGATACCTTCTGTACTCCTTTGTACGCTGTAGAGATACCTCGTGTACTCCTTTGTACGTTCTAGAGATATTTCCTGTACTCCTTTGTGCGCTGTAGAGATACCTTCTGTACTCCTTTGTGCGCTGTAGAGATACCTTCTGTACTCCTTTGTGCGCTGTAGAGATACCTTCTGTACTCCTTTGTGCGCTGTAGAGATACCTTCTGTACTCCTTTGTACGCTGTAGAGATACCTCGTGTACTCCTTTGTGCGCTGTAGAGATACCTTCTGTACTCCTTTGTACGCTGTAGAGATACCTCGTGTACTCTTTTGTACGTTCAAGAGATATTTCCTGTACTCTTTTGTGCGCTGTAGAGATACATTCTGTACTCCTTTGTGTGCTGTAGAGATACCTTCTGTACTCCTTTGTGCGCTGTAGAGATACCTTCTGTACTCCTTTGTGCGCTGTAGAGATACCTTCTGTACTCCTTTGTACGCTGTAGAGTTACCTCGTGTACTCCTTTGTACGTTCTAGAGATATTTCCTGTACTCCTTTGTGCGCTGTAGAGATACCTTCTGTACTCCTTTGTGCGCTGTAGAGATACCTTCTGTACTCCTTTGTGCGCTGTAGAGATACCTTCTGTACTCCTTTGTGCGCTGGAGAGATACCTTCTGTACTCCTTTGTACGCTGTAGAGATACCTCGTGTACTCCTTTGTACGTTCTAGAGATATTTCCTGTACTCCTTTGTGCGCTGTAGAGATACCTTCTGTACTCCTTTGTGCGCTGTAGAGATACCTTCTGTACTCCTTTGTGCGCTGTAGAGATACCTTCTGTACTCCTTTGTGCGCTGTAGAGATACCTTCTGTACTCCTTTGTGCGCTGTAGAGATACCTTCTGTACTCCTTTGTACGCTGTAGAGATACCTCGTGTACTCCTTTGTGCGCTGTAGAGATACCTTCTGTACTCCTTTGTGCGCTGTAGAGATACCTTCTGTACTCCTTTGTGCGCTGTAGAGATACCTTCTGTACTCCTTTGTTCGTTTTAGAGATATTTCCTGTACTCCTTTGTGCGCTGTAGTGATACCTTCTGTACTCCTTTGTGCGCTGTAGAGATATTTCCTGTACTCCTTTGTGCGCTGTAGAGATACCTTCTGTACTCCTTTGTGCGCTGTAGAGATACCTTCTGTACTCCTTTGTACGCTGTAGAGATACCTCGTGTACTCCTTTGTACGTTCTAGAGATATTTCCTGTACTCCTTTGTGCGCTGTAGAGATACCTTCTGTACTCCT
Source organism: Morinoia aosen (assembly GCA_030386875.1). Lineage (NCBI taxonomy): Eukaryota > Metazoa > Arthropoda > Malacostraca > Amphipoda > Talitridae > Morinoia > Morinoia aosen. Next base: position 53,348,367 of record CM059576.1, on the reverse strand, counting down.
TTGTGTGCTGTAGAGATACCTTCTGTACTCCTTTGTGCGCTGTAGAGATACCTTCTGTACTCCTTTGTGCGCTGTAGAGATACCTTCTGTACTCCTTTGTACGCTGTAGAGATACCTTCTGTACTCCTTTGTGCGCTGTAGAGATACCTTCTGTACTCCTTTGTACGCTGTAGAGATACCTCGTGTACTCCTTTGTACGTTCTAGAGATATTTCCTGTACTCCTTTGTGCGCTGTAGAGATACCTTCTGTACTCCTTTGTGCGCTGTAGAGATACCTTCTGTACTCCTTTGTGCGCTGTAGAGATACCTTCTGTACTCCTTTGTGCGCTGTAGAGATACCTTCTGTACTCCTTTGTACGCTGTAGAGATACCTCGTGTACTCCTTTGTACGTTCTAGAGATATTTCCTGTACTCCTTTGTGCGCTGTAGAGATACCTTCTGTACTCCTTTGTGCGCTGTAGAGATACCTTCTGTACTCCTTTGTGCGCTGTAGAGATACCTTCTGTACTCCTTTGTACGCTGTAGAGATACCTTCTGTACTCCTTTGTGCGCTGTAGAGATACCTTCTGTACTCCTTTGTACGCTGTAGAGATACCTCGTGTACTCCTTTGTACGTTCTAGAGATATTTCCTGTACTCCTTTGTGCGCTGTAGAGATACCTTCTGTACTCCTTTGTGCGCTGTAGAGATACTTTCTGTACTTTTTTGTACGCTGTAGAGATACCTCGTGTACTCCTTTGTACGTTCTAGAGATATTTCCTGTACTCCTTTGTGCGCTGTAGAGATACCTTCTGTACTCCTTTGTGCGCTGTAGAGATACCTTCTGTACTCCTTTGTTCGCTGTAGAGATACCTTCTGTACTCCTTTGTGCGCTGTAGAGATACCTTCTGTACTCCTTTGTGCGCTGTAGAGATACCTTCTGTACTCCTTTGTACGCTGTAAAGATACCTCGTGTACTCCTTTGTGCGCTGTAGAGATACCTTCTGTACTCTTTTGTGCGCTGTAGAGATACCTTCTGTACTCCTTTGTGCGCTGTAGAGATACCTTCTGTACTCCTTTGTACGTTCTAGAGATATTTCCTGTACTCCTTTGTGCGCTGTAGAGATACCTTGTGTACTCCTTTTTGCGCTGTAGAGATACCTTCTGTACTCCTTTGTGCGCTGTAGAGATACCTTCTGTACTCCTTTGTGCGCTGTAGAGATACCTTCTGTACTCCTCTGTACGCTGTAGAGATACCTCGTGTACTCCTTTGTACGTTCTAGAGATATTTCCTGTACTCCTTTGTGCGCTGTAGAGATACCTTCTGTACTCCTTTGTGCGCTGTAGAGATACCTTCTGTACTCTTTTGTGCGCTGTAGAGATACCTTCTGTACTCCTTTGTGCGCTGTAGAGATACCTTCTGTACTCCTTTGTACGCTGTAGAGATACCTAGTGTACTTCTTTGTACGTTCTAGATATATTTCCTGTACTCATTTGTGCGCTCTAGAGATACCTTCTGTACTCCTTTGTGCGCTGTAGAGATACCTTCTGTACTCCTTTGTGCGCTGTAGAGATACCTTCTGTACTCCTTTGTGCGCTGTAGAGATACCTTCTGTACTCCTTTGTGCGCTGTAGAGATACCTTCTGTACTCCTTTGTACGCTGTAGAGATACCTCGTGTACTCCTTTGTACGTTCTAGAGATATTTCCTGTACTCCTTTGTGCGCTGTAGAGATACCTTCTGTACTTCTTTGTGCGCTGTAGAGATACCTTCTGTACTCCTTTGAACGCTGTAGAGATACCTCGTGTACTCCTTTGTACGTTCTAGAGATATTTCCTGTACTCCTTTGTGCGCTGTAGAGATACCTTCGGTACTCCTTTGTGCGCTGTAGAGATACCTTCTGTACTCCTTTGTGCGCTGTAGAGATACCTTCTGTACTCCTTTGTACGCTGTAAAGATACCTTCTGTACTCCTTTGTGCGCTGTAGAGATACCTTCTGTACTCCTTTGTACGCTGTAGAGATACCTCGTGTACTCCTTTGTACGTTCTAGAGATATTTCCTGTACTCCTTTGTGCGCTGTAGAGATACCTTCTGTACTCCTTTGTGCGCTGTAGAGATACCTTCTGTACTCCTTTGTGCGCTGTAGAGATACCTTCTGTACTCCTTTGTACGCTGTAGAGATACCTTCTGTACTCCTTTGTGCGTTGTAGAGATACCTTCTGTACTCCTTTGTACGCTGTAGAGATACCTCGTGTACTCCTTTGTACGTTCTAGAGATATTTCCTGTACTCCTTTGTGCGCTGTATAGATACCTTCTGTAGTCCTTTGTGCGCTGTGGAGAGACCTTCTGTACTCCTTTGTACGTTCTAGAGATATTTCCTGTACTCCTTTGTACGCTGTAGAGATACCTTCTGTACTCCTTTGTGCGCTGTAGAGATACCTTCTGTACTCCTTTGTACGCTGTAGAGATACCTCGTGTACTCCTTTGTACGTTCTAGAGATATTTCCTGTACTCCTTTGTGCGCTGTAGAGATACCTTCTGTACTCCTTTGTGCGCTGTAGAGATACCTTCTGTACTCCTTTGTGCGCTGTAGAGATACCTTCTGTACTCCTTTGTGCGCTGTAGAGATACCTTCTGTACTCCTTTGTACCCTGTAGAGATACCTCGTGTACTCCTTTGTACGTTCTAGAGATATTTCCTGTACTCCTTTGTGCGCTGTAGAGATACCTTCTGTACTCCTTTGTGCGCTGTAGAGATACCTTCTGTACTCCTTTGTGCGCTGTAGAGATACCTTCTGTACTCCTCTGTGCGCTGTAGAGATACCTTCTGTACTCCTTTGTACGCTGTAGAGATACCTCGTGTACTCCTTTGTACGTTTTAGAGATATTTCCTGTACTTCTTTGTGCGCTGTAGAGGTACCTTCTGTACTCCTTTGTGCGCTGTAGAGATACCTTCTGTACTCCTTTGTGCGCTGTAGAGATACCTTCTGTACTCTTTTGTACGCTGTAGAGATACCTTCTGTACTCCTTTGTGCGCTGTAGAGATACCTTCTGTACTCCTTTGTGCGCTGTAGAGATACCTTCTGTACTCCTTTGTGCGCTGTAGAGATACCTTCTGTACTCCTTTGTGCGCTGTAGAGATACCTTCTGTACTCCTTTGTACGTTCTAGAGATATTTCCTGTACTCCTTTGTGCGCTGTAGAGATACCTTCTGTACTCCTTTGTACGCTGTAGAGAACCTCGTGTACTCCTTTGTGCGCTGTAGAGATACCTTCTGTACTCCTTTGTGCGCTGTAGAGATACCTTCTGTACTCTTTTGTGCGCTGTAGAGATACCTTCTGTACTCCTTTGTACGTTCTAGAGATATTTCCTGTACTCCTTTGTGCGCTGTAGAGATACCTTCTGTACTCCTTTGTGCGCTGTAGAGATACCTTCTGTACTCCTTTGTGCGCTGTAGAGATACCTTTTGTACTCCTTTGTGCGCTGTAGAGATACCTTCTGTACTCCTTTGTACGCTGTAGAGATACCTCGTGTACTCCTTTGTACGTTCTAGAGATATTTTCTGTACTCCTTTGTGCGCTGTAGAGATACCTTCTGTACTCCTTTGTGCGCTGTAGAGATACCTTCTGTACTCCTTTGTGTGCTGTAGAGATACCTTCTGTACTCCTTTGTGCGCTGTAGAGATACCTTCTGTACTCCTTTGTACGCTGTAGAGATACCTCGTGTACTCCTTTGTACGTTCTAGAGATATTTCCTGTACTCCTTTGTGCGCTGTAGAGATACCTTCTGTACTCCTTTGTGCGCTGTAGAGATACCTTCTGTACTTCTTTGTGCGCTGTAGAGATACCTTCTGTACTTCTTTGTGCGCTGTAGAGATACCTTCTGTACTCCTTTGTGCGCTGTAGAGATACCTTCTGTACTCCTTTGTACGCTGTAGAGATACCTTCTGTACTCCTTTGTGCGCTGTAGAGATACCTTCTGTACTCCTTTGTGCGCTGTAGAGATACCTTCTGTACTCCTTTGTACGCTGTAGAGATACCTTCTGTACTCCTTTTTACGCTGTAGAGATACCTCGTGTACTCCTTTGTGCGCTGTAGAGATACCTTCTGTACTCCTTCGTACGCTGTAGAGATACCTCGTGTACTCCTTTGTACGTTCTAGAGATATTTACTGTACTCCTTTGTGCGCTGTAGAGATACCTTCTGTACTCCTTTGTGCGCTGTAGAGATACCTTCTGTACTCCTTTGTGCGCTGTAGAGATACCTTCTGTACTCCTTTGTGCGCTGTAGAGATACCTTCTGTACTCCTTTGTACGCTGTAGAGATACCTCGTGTACTCCTTTGTACGTTCTAGAGATATTTCCTGTACTCCTTTGTGCGCTGTAGAGATACCTTCTGTACTCCTTTGTGCGCTGTAGAGATACCTTCTGTACTCTTTTGTGCGCTGTAGAGATACCTTCTGTACTCCTTTGTGCGCTGTAGAGATACCTTCTGTACTCCTTTGTACGCTGTAGAGATACCTCGTGTACTCCTTTGTACGTTCTAGAGATATTTCCTGTACTCCTTTGTGCGCTGTAGAGATACCTTCTGTACTCCTTTGTGCGATGTAGAAATACCTCGTGTACTCCTTTGTACGTTCTAGAGATATTTCCTGTACTCCTTTGTGCGCTGTAGAGATACCTTCTGTACTCCTTTGTGCGCTGTAGAGATACCTTCTGTACTCCTTTGTGCACTGTAGGGATACCTTCTGTACTCCTTTGTACGCTGTAGAGATACCTTCTGTACTCCTTTGTGCGCTGTAGAGATACCTTCTGTACTCCTTTGTACGCTGTAGAGATACCTCGTGTACTCCTTTGTACGTTCTAGAGATATTTGTTGTACTCCTTTGTGCGCTGTAGAGATACCTTCTGTACTCCTTTGTGCGCTGTAGAAATACCTCGTGTACTCCTTTGTACGTTCTAGAGATATTTCCTGTACTCCTTTGTGCGCTGTAGAGATACCTTCTGTAGTCCTTTGTGCGCTGTAGAGATACCTTCTGTACTCCTTTGTACGTTCTAGAGATATTTCCTGTACTCCTTTGTACGCTGTAGAGATACCTTCTGTACTCCTTTGTGCGCTGTAGAGATACCTTCTGTACTCCTTTGTACGCTGTAGAGATACCTCGTGTACTCCTTTGTACGTTCTAGAGATATTTCCTGTACTCCTTTGTGCGCTGTAGAGATACCTTCTGTACTCCTTTGTGCGCTGTAGAGATACCTTCTGTACTCCTTTGTGCGCTGTAGAGATACCTTCTGTACTCCTTTGTGCGCTGTAGAGATACCTTCTGTACTCCTTTGTACCCTGTAGAGATACCTCGTGTACTCCTTTGTACGTTCTAGAGATATTTCCTGTACTCCTTTGTGCGCTGTAGAGATACCTTCTGTACTCCTTTGTGCGCTGTAGAGATACCTTCTGTACTCCTTTGTGCGCTGTAGAGATACCTTCTGTACTCCTCTGTGCGCTGTAGAGATACCTTCTGTACTCCTTTGTACGCTGTAGAGATACCTCGTGTACTCCTTTGTACGTTTTAGAGATATTTCCTGTACTTCTTTGTGCGCTGTAGAGATACCTTCTGTACTCCTTTGTGCGCTGTAGAGATACCTTCTGTACTCCTTTGTGCGCTGTAGAGATACCTTCTGTACTCTTTTGTACGCTGTAGAGATACCTTCTGTACTCCTTTGTGCGCTGTAGAGATACCTTCTGTACTCCTTTGTGCGCTGTAGAGATACCTTCTGTACTCCTTTGTGCGCTGTAGAGATACCTTCTGTACTCCTTTGTGCGCTGTAGAGATACCTTCTGTACTCCTTTGTACGTTCTAGAGATATTTCCTGTACTCCTTTGTGCGCTGTAGAGATACCTTCTGTACTCCTTTGTACGCTGTAGAGAACCTCGTGTACTCCTTTGTGCGCTGTAGAGATACCTTCTGTACTCCTTTGTGCGCTGTAGAGATACCTTCTGTACTCTTTTGTGCGCTGTAGAGATACCTTCTGTACTCCTTTGTACGTTCTAGAGATATTTCCTGTACTCCTTTGTGCGCTGTAGAGATACCTTCTGTACTCCTTTGTGCGCTGTAGAGATACCTTCTGTACTCCTTTGTGCGCTGTAGAGATACCTTTTGTACTCCTTTGTGCGCTGTAGAGATACCTTATGTACTCCTTTGTACGCTGTAGAGATACCTCGTGTACTCCTTTGTACGTTCTAGAGATATTTTCTGTACTCCTTTGTGCGCTGTAGAGATACCTTCTGTACTCCTTTGTGCGCTGTAGAGATACCTTCTGTACTCCTTTGTGTGCTGTAGAGATACCTTCTGTACTCCTTTGTGCGCTGTAGAGATACCTTCTGTACTCCTTTGTACGCTGTAGAGATACCTCGTGTACTCCTTTGTACGTTCTAGAGATATTTCCTGTACTCCTTTGTGCGCTGTAGAGATACCTTCTGTACTCCTTTGTGCGCTGTAGAGATACTTTCTGTACTTCTTTGTGCGCTGTAGAGATACCTTCTGTACTCCTTTGTACGTTCTAGAGATATTTGTTGTACTCCTTTGTGCGCTGTAGAGATACCTTCTGTACTTCTTTGTGCGCTGTAGAGATACCTTCTGTACTCCTTTGAACGCTGTAGAGATACCTCGTGTACTCCTTTGTACGTTCTAGAGATATTTCCTGTACTCCTTTGTGCGCTGTAGAGATACCTTCGGTACTCCTTTGTGCGCTGTAGAGATACCTTCTGTACTCCTTTGTGCGCTGTAGAGATACCTTCTGTACTCCTTTGTACGCTGTAAAGATACCTTCTGTACTCCTTTGTGCGCTGTAGAGATACCTTCTGTACTCCTTTGTACGCTGTAGAGATACCTCGTGTACTCCTTTGCACGTTCTAGAGATATTTCCTGTACTCCTTTGTGCGCTGTAGAGATACCTTCTGTACTCCTTTGTGCGCTGTAGAGATACCTTCTGTACTCCTTTGTGCGCTGTAGAGATACCTTCTGTACTCCTTTGTACGCTGTAGAGATACCTTCTGTACTCCTTTGTGCGCTGTAGAGATACCTTCTGTACTCCTTTGTACGCTGTAGAGATACCTCGTGTACTCCTTTGTACGTTCTAGAGATATTTCCTGTACTCCTTTGTGCGCTGTAGAGATACCTTCTGTAGTCCTTTGTGCGCTGTAGAGATACCTTCTGTACTCCTTTGTACGTTCTAGAGATATTTCCTGTACTCCTTTGTACGCTGTAGAGATACCTTCTGTACTCCTTTGTGCGCTGTAGAGATACCTTCTGTACTCCTTTGTACGCTGTAGAGATACCTCGTGTACTCCTTTGTACGTTCTAGAGATATTTCCTGTACTCCTTTGTGCGCTGTAGAGATACCTTCTGTACTCCTTTGTGCGCTGTAGAGATACCTTCTGTACTCCTTTGTGCGCTGTAGAGATACCTTCTGTACTCCTTTGTGCGCTGTAGAGATACCTTCTGTACTCCTTTGTACCCTGTAGAGATACCTCGTGTACTCCTTTGTACGTTCTAGAGATATTTCCTGTACTCCTTTGTGCGCTGTAGAGATACCTTCTGTACTCCTTTGTGCGCTGTAGAGATACCTTCTGTACTCCTTTGTGCGCTGTAGAGATACCTTCTGTACTCCTCTGTGCGCTGTAGAGATACCTTCTGTACTCCTTTGTACGCTGTAGAGATACCTCGTGTACTCCTTTGTACGTTTTAGAGATATTTCCTGTACTTCTTTGTGCGCTGTAGAGATACCTTCTGTACTCCTTTGTGCGCTGTAGAGATACCTTCTGTACTCCTTTGTGCGCTGTAGAGATACCTTCTGTACTCTTTTGTACGCTGTAGAGATACCTTCTGTACTCCTTTGTGCGCTGTAGAGATACCTTCTGTACTCCTTTGTGCGCTGTAGAGATACCTTCTGTACTCCTTTGTGCGCTGTAGAGATACCTTCTGTACTCCTTTGTGCGCTGTAGAGATACCTTCTGTACTCCTTTGTACGTTCTAGAGATATTTACTGTACTCCTTTGTGCGCTGTAGAGATACCTTCTGTACTCCTTTGTACGCTGTAGAGAACCTCGTGTACTCCTTTGTGCGCTGTAGAGATACCTTCTGTACTCCTTTGTGCGCTGTAGAGATACCTTCTGTACTCTTTTGTGCGCTGTAGAGATACCTTCTGTACTCCTTTGTACGTTCTAGAGATATTTCCTGTACTCCTTTGTGCGCTGTAGAGATACCTTCTGTACTCCTTTGTGCGCTGTAGAGATACCTTCTGTACTCCTTTGTGCGCTGTAGAGATACCTTTTGTACTCCTTTGTGCGCTGTAGAGATACCTTCTGTACTCCTTTGTACGCTGTAGAGATACCTCGTGTACTTCTTTGTACGTTCTAGAGATATTTTCTGTACTCCTTTGTGCGCTGTAGAGATACCTTCTGTACTCCTTTGTGCGCTTTAGAGATACCTTCTGTACTCCTTTGTGTGCTGTAGAGATACCTTCTGTACTCCTTTGTGCGCTGTAGAGATACCTTCTGTACTCCTTTGTACGCTGTAGAGATACCTCGTGTACTCCTTTGTACGTTCTAGAGATATTTCCTGTACTCCTTTGTGCGCTGTAGAGATACCTTCTGTACTCCTTTGTGCGCTGTAGAGATACCTTCTGTACTTCTTTGTGCGCTGTAGAGATACCTTCTGTACTCCTTTGTGCGCTGTAGAGATACCTTCTGTACTCCTTTGTGCGCTGTAGAGATACCTTCTGTACTCCTTTGTACGCTGTAGAGATACCTTCTGTACTCCTTTGTGCGCTGTAGAGATACCTTCTGTACTCCTTTGTGCGCTGTAGAGATACCTTCTGTACTCCTTTGTACACTGTAGAGATACCTTCTGTACTCCTTTTTACGCTGTAGAGATACCTCGTGTACTCCTTTGTGCGCTGTAGAGATACCTTCTGTACTCCTTCGTACGCTGTAGAGATACCTTCTGTACTCCTTTGTGCGCTGTAGAGATACCTTCTTTACTCCTTTGTACGCTGTAGAGATGCCTCGTGTACTCCTTTGTACGTTCTAGAGATATTTCCTGTACTCCTTTGTGCGCTGTAGAGATACCTTCTGTACTCCTTTGTGCGCTGTAGAGATACCTTCTGTACTCCTTTGTGCGCTGTAGAGATACCTTCTGTACTCCTCTGTGTGCTGTAGAGATACCTTCTGTACTCCTTTGTACGCTGTAGAGATACCTCGTGTACTCCTTTGTACGTTTTAGAGATATTTCCTGTACTCCTTTGTGCGCTGTAGAGATACCTTCTGTACTCCTTTGTGCGCTGTAGAGATACCTTCTGTCCTCCTTTGTGCGCTGTAGAGATACCTTCTGTACTCTTTTGTACGCTGTAGAGATACCTTCTGTACTCCTTTGTGCGCTGTAGAGATACCTTCTGTACTCCTTTGTGCGCTGTAGAGATACCTTCTGTACTTCTTTGTGCGCTGTAGAGATACCTTCTGTACTCCTTTGTGCGCTGTAGAGATACCTTCTGTACTCCTTTGTACGTTCTAGAGATATTTCCTGTACTCCTTTGTGCGCTGTAGAGATACCTTCTGTACTCCTTTGTACGCTGTAGAGAACCTCGTGTACTCCTTTGTGCGCTGTAGAGATACCTTCTGTACTCCTTTGTGCGCTGTAGAGATACCTTCTGTACTCTTTTGTGCGCTGTAGAGATACCTTCTGTACTCCTTTGTACGTTCTAGAGATATTTCCTGTACTCCTTTGTGCGCTGTAGAGATACCTTCTGTACTCCTTTGTGCGCTGTAGAGATACCTTCTGTACTCCTTTGTGCGCTGTAGAGATACCTTCTGTACTCCTTTGTGCGTTGTAAAGATACCTTCTGTACTCCTTTGTACGCTGTAGAGATACCTCGTGTACTCCTTTGTACGTTCTGGAGATATTTTCTGTACTCCTTTGTGCGCTGTAGAGATACCTTCTGTACTCCTTTGTGCGCTGTAGAGATACCTTCTGTACTCCTTTGTGTGCTGTAGAGATACCTTCTGTACTCCTTTGTGCGCTGTAGAGATACCTTCTGTACTCCTTTGTACGCTGTAGAGATACCTCGTGTACTCCTTTGTACGTTCTAGAGATATTTCCTGTACTCCTTTGTGCGCTGTAGAGATACCTTCTGTACTCCTTTGTGCGCTGTAGAGATACCTTCTGTACTTCTTTGTGCGCTGTAGAGATACCTTCTGTACTCCTTTGTGCGCTGTAGAGATACCTTCTGTACTCTTTTGTGCGCTGTAGAGATACCTTCTGTACTCCTTTGTACGCTGTAGAGATACCTTCTGTACTCCTTTGTGCGCTGTAGAGATACCTTCTGTACTCCTTTGTACGCTGTAGAGATACCTCGTGTACTCCTTTGTACGTTCTAGAGATATTTCCTGTACTCCTTTGTGCGCTGTAGAGATACCTTCTGTACTCCTTTGTGCGCTGTAGAGATACCTTCTGTACTCCTTTGTGCGCTGTAGAGATACCTTCTGTACTCCTTTGTGCGCTGTAGAGATACCTTCTGTACTCCTTTGTACGTTCTAGAGATATTTCCTGTACTCCTTTGTGCGCTGTAGAGATACCTTGTGTACTCCTTTGTGCGCTGTAGAGATACCTTCTGTACTCCTTTGTGCGCTGTAGAGATACCTTCTGTACTCCTTTGTGCGCTGTAGAGATACCTTCTGTACTCCTCTGTACGCTGTAGAGATACCTCGTGTACTCCTTTGTACGTTCTAGAGATATTTCCTGTACTCCTTTGTGCGCTGTAGAGATACATTCTGTACTCCTTTGTGCGCTGTAGAGATACCTTCTGTACTCCTTTGTGCGCTGTAGAGATACCTTCTGTACTCCTTTGTGCGCTGTAGAGATACCTTCTGTACTCCTTTGTACGCTGTAGAGATACCTAGTGTACTCCTTTGTACGTTCTAGATATATTTCCTGTACTCATTTGTGCGCTCTAGAGATACCTTCTGTACTCCTTTGTGCGCTGTAGAGATACCTTCTGTACTCCTTTGTGCGCTGTAGAGATACCTTCTGTACTCCTTTGTGCGCTGTAGAGATACCTTCTGTACTCCTTTGTGCGCTGTAGAGATACCTTCTGTACTCCTTTGTACGCTGTAGAGATACCTCGTGTACTCCTTTGTACGTTCTAGAGATATTTCCTGTACTCCTTTGTGCGCTGTAGAGATACCTTCGGTACTCCTTTGTGCGCTGTAGAGATACCTTCTGTACTCCTTTGTGCGCTGTAGAGATACCTTCTGTACTCCTTTGTACGCTGTAGAGATACCTTCTGTACTCCTTTGTGCTCTGTAGAGATACCTTCTGTACTCCTTTGTACGCTGTAGAGATACCTCGTGTACTCCTTTGTACGTTCTAGAGATATTTCCTGTACTCCTTTGTGCGCTGTAGAGATACCTTCTGTACTCCTTTGTGCGCTGTAGAGATACCTTCTGTACTCCTTTGTGCGCTGTAGAGATACTTTCTGTACTCCTTTGTACGCTGTAGAGATACCTTCTGTACTCCTTTGTGCGCTGTAGAGATACCTTCTGTACTCCTTTGTACGCTGTAGAGATACCTCGTGTACTCCTTTGTACGTTCTAGAGATATTTCCTGTACTCCTTTGTGCGCTGTAGAGATACCTTCTGTACTCCTTTGTGCGCTGTAGAGATACCTTCTGTACTCCTTTGTACGTTCTAGAGATATTTCCTGTACTCCTTTGTACGTTGTAGAGATACCTTCTGTACTCCTTTGTGCGCTGTAGAGATACCTTCTGTACTCCTTTGTACGCTGTAGAGATACCTCGTGTACTCCTTTGTACGTTCTAGAGATATTTCCTGTACTCCTTTGTGCGCTGTAGAGATACCTTCTGTACTCCTTTGTGCGCTGTAGAGATACCTTCTGTACTCCTTTGTGCGCTGTAGAGATACCTTCTGTACTCCTTTGTGCGCTGTAGAGATACCTTCTGTACTCCTTTGTACGCTGTAGAGATACCTCGTGTACTCCTTTGTACGTTCTAGAGATATTTCCTGTACTCCTTTGTGCGCTGTAGAGATACCTTCTGTACTCCTTTGTGCGCTGTAGAGATACCTTCTGTACTCCTTTGTGCGCTGTAGAGATACCTTCTGTACTCCTCTGTGCGCTGTAGAGATACCTTCTGTACTCCTTTGTACGTTGAAGAGATACCTCGTGTACTCCTTTGTACGTTTTAGAGATATTTCCTGTACTCTCTTGTGCGCTGTAGAGATACCTTCTGTACTCCTTTGTGCGCTGTAGAGATACCTTCTGTACTCCTTTGTGCGCTGTAGAGATACCTTCTGTACTCTTTTGTACGCTGTAGAGATACCTACTGTACTCCTTTGTGCGCTGTAGAGATACCTTCTGTTCTCCTTTGTGCGCTGTAGAGATACCTTCTGTACTCCTTTGTGCGCTGTAGAGATACCTTCTGTACTCCTTTGTGCGCTGTAGAGATACCTTCTGTACTCCTTTGTACGTTCTAGAGATATTTCCTGTACTCCTTTGTGCGCTGTAGAGATACCTTCTGTACTCCTTTGTGCGCTGTAGAGATACCTTCTGTACTCCTTTGTGCGCTGTAGAGATACCTTCTGTACTCCTCTGTGCGCTGTAGAGATACCTTCTGTACTCCTTTGTTCGCTGTAGAGATACCTCGTGTACTCCTTTGTACGTTTTAGAGATATTTCCTGTACTCCTTTGTGCGCTGTAGAGATACCTTCTGTACTCCTTTGTGCGCTGTAGAGATACCTTCTGTACTCCTTTGTGCGCTGTAGAGATACCTTCTGTACTCTTTTGTACGCTGTAGAGATACCTTCTGTACTCCTTTGTGCGCTGTAGAGATACCTTCTGTACTCCTTCGTGCGCTGTAGAGATACCTTCTGTACTTCTTTGTGCGCTGTAGAGATACCTTCTGTACTCCTTTGTGCGCTGTAGAGATACCTTCTGTACTCCTTTGTACGTTCTAGAGATATTTCCTGTACTCCTTTGTGCGCTGTAGAGATACCTTCTGTACTCCTTTGTACGCTGTAGAGAACCTCGTGTACTCCTTTGTGCGCTGTAGAGATACCTTCTGTACTCCTTTGTGCGCTGTAGAGATACCTTCTGTACTCTTTTGTGCGCTGTAGAGATACCTTCTGTACTCCTTTGTACGTTCTAGAGATATTTCCTGTACTCCTTTGTGCGCTGTAGAGATACCTTCTGTACTCCTTTGTGCGCTGTAGAGATACCTTCTGTACTCCTTTGTGCGCTGTAGAGATACCTTCTGTACTCCTTTGTGCGCTGTAAAGATACCTTCTGTACTCCTTTGTACGCTGTAGAGATACCTCGTGTACTCCTATGTACGTTCTAGAGATATTTTCTGTACTCCTTTGTGCGCTGTAGAGATACCTTCTGTACTCCTTTGTGCGCTGTAGAGATACCTTCTGTACTCCTTTGTGCGCTGTAGAGATACCTTCTGTACTCTTTTGTGCGCTGTAGAGATACCTTCTGAACTCCTTTGTACGCTGTAGAGATACCTTCTGTACTCCTTTGTGCGCTGTAGAGATACCTTCTGTACTCCTTTGTACGCTGTAGAGATACCTCGTGTACTCCTTTGTACGTTCTAGAGATATTTCCTGTACTCCTTTGTGCGCTGTAGAGATACCTTCTGTACTCCTTTGTGCGCTGTAGAGATACCTTCTGTACTCCTTTGTGCGCTGTAGAGATACCTTCTGTACTCCTTTGTGCGCTGTAGAGATACCTTCTGTACTCCTTTGTACGTTCTAGAGATATTTCCTGTACTCCTTTGTGCGCTGTAGAGATACCTTGTGTACTCCTTTGTGCGCTGTAGAGATACCTTCTGTACTCCTTTGTGCGCTGTAGAGATACCTTCTGTACTCCTTTGTGCGCTGTAGAGATACCTTCTGTACTCCTCTGTACGCTGTAGAGATACCTCGTGTACTCCTTTGTACGTTCTAGAGATATTTCCTGTACTCCTTTGTGCGCTGTAGAGATACCTTCTGTACTCCTTTGTGCGCTGTAGAGATACCTTCTGTACTCCTTTGTGCGCTGTAGAGATACCTTCTGTACTCCTTTGTGCGCTGTAGAGATACCTTCTGTGCTCCTTTGTACGCTGTAGAGATACCTAGTGTACTCCTTTGTACGTTCTAGATATATTTCCTGTACTCATTTGTGCGCTCTAGAGATACCTTCTGTACTCCTTTGTGCGCTGTAGAGATACCTTCTGTACTCCTTTGTGCGCTGTAGAGATACCTTCTGTACTCCTTTGTGCGCTGTAGAGATACCTTCTGTACTCCTTTGTGCGCTGTAGAGATACCTTCTGTACTCCTTTGTACGCTGTAGAGATACCTCGTGTACTCCTTTGTACGTTCTAGAGATATTTCCTGTACTCCTTTGTGCGCTGTAGAGATACCTTCGGTACTCCTTTGTGCGCTGTAGAGATACCTTCTGTACTCCTTTGTGCGCTGTAGAGATACCTTCTGTACTCCTTTGTACGCTGTAGAGATACCTTCTGTACTCCTTTGTGCGCTGTAGAGATACCTTCTGTACTCCTTTGTACGCTGTAGAGATACCTCGTGTACTCCTTTGTACGTTCTAGAGATATTTCCTGTACTCCTTTGTGCGCTGTAGAGATACCTTCTGTACTCCTTTGTGCGCTGTAGAGATACCTTCTGTACTCCTTTGTGCGCTGTAGAGATACCTTCTGTACTCCTTTGTACGCTGTAGAGATACCTTCTGTACTCCTTTGTGCGCTGTAGAGATACCTTCTGTACTCCTTTGTACGCTGTAGAGATACCTCGTGTACTCCTTTGTACGTTCTAGAGATATTTCCTGTACTCCTTTGTGCGCTGTAGAGATACCTTCTGTACTCCTTTGTGCGCTGTAGAGATACCTTCTGTACTCCTTTGTACGTTCTAGAGATATTTCCTGTACTCCTTTGTACGCTGTAGAGATACCTTCTGTACTCCTTTGTGCGCTGTAGAGATACCTTCTGTACTCTTTTGTACGCTGTAGAGATACCTCGTGTACTCCTTTGTACGTTCTAGAGATATTTCCTGTACTCCTTTGTGCGCTGTAGAGATACCTTCTGTACTCCTTTGTGCGCTGTAGAGATACCTTCTGTACTCCTTTGTGCGCTGTAGAGATACCTTCTGTACTCCTTTGTGTGCTGTAGAGATACCTTCTGTACTCCTTTGTACGCTGTAGAGATACCTCCTGTACTCCTTTGTACGTTCTAGAGATATTTCCTGTACTCCTTTGTGCGCTGTAGAGATACCTTCTGTACTCCTTTGTGCGCTGTAGAGATACCTTCTGTACTCCTTTGTGCGCTGTAGAGATACCTTCTGTACTCCTCTGTGCGCTGTAGAGATACCTTCTGTACTCCTTTGTACGCTGAAGAGATACCTCGTGTACTCCTTTGTACGTTTTAGAGATATTTCCTGTACTTTCTTCTGCGCTGTAGAGATACCTTCTGTACTCCTTTGTGCGCTGTAGAGATACCTTCTGTACTCCTTTGTGCGCTGTAGAGATACCTTCTGTACTCTTTTGTACGCTGTAGAGATACCTACTGTACTCCTTTGTGCGCTGTAGAGATACCTTCTGTTCTCCTTTGTGCGCTGTAGAGATACCTTCTGTACTCCTTTGTGCGCTGTAGAGATACCTTCTGTACTCCTTTGTGCGCTGTAGAGATACCTTCTGTACTCCTTTGTACGTTCTAGAGATATTTCCTGTACTCCTTTGTGCGCTGTAGAGATACCTTCTGTACTCCTTTGTACGCTGTAGAGAACCTCGTGTACTCCTTTGTGCGCTGTAGAGATACCTTCTGTACTCCTTTGTGCGCTGTAGAGATACCTTCTGTACTCTTTTGTGCGCTGTAGAGATACCTTCTGTACTCCTTTGTACGTTCTAGAGATATTTCCTGTACTCCTTTGTGCGCTGTAGAGATACCTTCTGTACTCCTTTGTGCGCTGTAGAGATACCTTCTGTACTCCTTTGTGCGCTGTAGAGATACCTTCTGTACTCCTTTGTGCGCTGTAGAGATACCTTCTGTACTCCTTTGTACGCTGTAGAGATACCTCGTGTACTCCTTTGTACGTTCTAGAGATATTTCCTGTACTCCTTTGTGCGCTGTAGAGATACCTTCTGTACTCCTTTGTGCGCTGTAGAGATACCTTCTGTACTCCTTTGTGTGCTGTAGAGATACCTTCTGTACTCCTTTGTGCGCTGTAGAGATACCTTCTGTACTCTTTTGTACGCTGTAGAGATACCTCGTGTACTCCTTTGTACGCTGTAGAGATACCTTCTGTACTCCTTTGTGCGCTGTAGAGATACCTTCTGTACTCCTTTGTGCGCTGTAGAGATATTTACTGTACTCCTTTGTGCGCTGTAGAGATACCTTCTGTACTCCTTTGTGCGCTGTAGAGATACCTTCTGTACTCCTTTGTGCGCTGTAGAGATACCTTCTGTACTCCTTTGTGCGCTGTAGAGATACCTTCTGTACTCCTTTGTACGCTGTAGAGATACCTCGTGTACTCCTTTGTACGTTCTAGAGATATTTCCTGTACTCCTTTGTGCGCTGTAGAGATACCTTCTGTACTCCTGTGTGCGCTGTAGAGATACCTTCTGTACTCCTTTGTGCGCTGTAGAGATACCTTCTGTACTCCTTTGTGCGCTGTAGAGATACCTTCTGTACTCCTTTGTACGCTGTAGAGATACCTCGTGTACTCCTTTGTACGTTCTAGAGATATTTCCTGTACTCCTTTGTGCGCTGTAGAGATACCTTCTGTACTCCTTTGTGCGCTGTAGAAATACCTCGTGTACTCATTTGTACGTTCTAGAGATATTTCCTGTACTCCTTTGTTCGCTGTAGAGATACCTTCTGTACTCCTTTGTGCGCTGTAGAGATACCTTCTGTACTCCTTTGTGCACTGTGGAGATACCTTCTGTACTCCTTTGTACGCTGTAGAGATACCTTCTGTACTCCTTTGTGCGCTGTAGAGATACCTTCTGTACTCCTTTGTACGCTGTAGAGATACCTCGTGTACTCCTTTGTACGTTCTAGAGATATTTGTTGTACTCCTTTGTGCGCTGTAGAGATACCTTCTGTACTCCTTTGTGCGCTGTAGAGATACCTTCTGTACTCCTTTGTACGCTGTAGAGATACCTTCTGTACTCCTTTGTGCGCTGTAGAGATACCTTCTGTACTCCTTTGTACGCTGTAGAGATACCTCGTGTACTCCTTTGTACGTTCTAGAGATATTTCCTGTACTCCTTTGTGCGCTGTAGAGATACCTTCTGTACTCCTTTGTGCGCTGTAGAGATACCTTCTGTACACCTTTGTGCGCTGTAGAGATACATTCTGTACTCCTTTGTACGCTGTAGAGATACCTTCTGTACTCCTTTGTGCGCTGTAGAGATACCTTCTGTACTCCTTTGTACGCTGTAGAGATACCTCGTGTACTCCTTTGTACGTTCTAGAGATATTTCCTGTACTCCTTTGTGCGCTGTAGAGATACCTTCCGTACTCCTTTGTGCGCTGTAGAGATACCTTCTGTACTTTTTTGTACGCTGTAGAGATACCTCGTGTACTCCTTTGTACGTTCTAGAGATATTTCCTGTACTCCTTTGTGCGCTGTAGAGATACCTTCTGTACTCCTTTGTGCGCTGTAGAGATACCTTCTGTACTCCTTTGTTCGCTGTAGAGATACCTTCTGTACTCCTTTGTGCGCTGTAGAGATACCTTCTGTACTCCTTTGTGCGCTGTAGAGATACCTTCTGTACTCCTTTGTACGCTGTAGAGATACCTCGTGTACTCCTTTGTGCGCTGTAGAGATACCTTCTGTACTCCTTTGTGCGCTGTAGAGATACCTTCTGTACTCCTTTGTGCGCTGTAGAGATACGTTCTGTACTCCTTTGTACGTTCTAGAGATATTTCCTGTACTCCTTTGTGCGCTGTAGAGATACCTTCTGTACTCCTTTGTGCGCTGTAGAGATACCTTCTGTACTCCTTTGTGCGCTGTAGAGATACCTTCTGTACTCCTTTGTGCGCTGTAGAGATACCTTCTGTACTACTCTGTACGCTGTAGAGATACCTCGTGTACTCCTTTGTACGTTCTAGAGATATTTCCTGTACTCCTTTGTGCGCTGTAGAGATACCTTCTGTACTCCTTTGTGCTCTGTAGAGATACCTTCTGTACTCCTTTGTGCGCTGTAGAGATACCTTCTGTACTCCTTTGTGCGCTGTAGAGATACCTTCTGTACTCCTTTGTACGCTGTAGAGATACCTAGTGTACTCCTTTGTACGTTCTAGATATATTTCCTGTACTCCTTTGTGCGCTCTAGAGATACCTTCTGTACTTCTTTGTGCGCTGTAGAGATACCTTCTGTACTCCTTTGTGCGCTGTAGAAATACCTTCTGTACTCCTTTGTGCGCAGTAGAAATACCTTCTGTACTCCTTTGTGCGCTGTAGAGATACCTTCTGTACTCCTTTGTACGCTGTAGAGATACCTCGTGTACTCCTCTGTACGTTCTAGAGATATTTCCTGTACTCCTTTGTACGTTCTAGAGATATTTCCTGTACTCCTTTGTGCGCTGTAGAGATACCTTTGGTACTCCTTTGTGCGCTGTAGAGATACCTTCTGTACTCCTTTGTGCGCTGTAGAGATACCTTCTGTACTCCTTTGTACGCTGTAGAGATACCTTCTGTACTCCTTTGTGCGCTGTAGAGATACCTTCTGTACTCCTTTGTACGCTGTAGAGATACCTCGTGTACTCCTTTGTACGTTCTAGAGATATTTCCTGTACTCCTTTGTGCGCTGTAGAGATACCTTCTGTACTCCTTTGTGCGCTGTAGAGATACCTTCTGTACTCCTTTGTGCGCTGTAGAGATACCTTCTGTACTCCTTTGTACGCTGTAGAGATACCTTCTGTACTCCTTTGTGCGCTGTAGAGATACCTTCTGTACTCCTTTGTACGCTGTAGAGATACCTCGTGTACTCCTTTGTACGTTCTAGAGATATTTCCTGTACTCCTTTGTGCGCTGTAGAGATACCTTCTGTACTCCTTTGTGCGCTGTAGAGATACCTTCTGTACTCCTTTGTGCGCTGTAGAGATACCTTCTGTACTCCTCTGTGCGCTGTAGAGATACCTTCTGTACTCCTTTGTACGCTGTAGAGATACCTCGTGTACTCCTTTGTACGTTTTAGAGATATTTCCTGTACTTCTTTGTGCGCTGTAGAGATACCTTCTGTACTCCTTTGTGCGCTGTAGAGATACCTTCTGTACTCCTTTGTGCGCTGTAGAGATACCTTCTGTACTCTTTTGTACGCTGTAGAGATACCTTCTGTACTCCTTTGTGCGCTGTAGAGATACCTTCTGTACTCCTTTGTGCGCTGTAGAGATACCTTCTGTACTCCTTTGTGCGCTGTAGAGATACCTTCTGTACTCCTTTGTGCGCTGTAGAGATACCTTCTGTACTCCTTTGTACGTTCTAGAGATATTTCCTGTACTCCTTTGTGCGCTGTAGAGATACCTTCTGTACTCCTTTGTACGCTGTAGAGAACCTCGTGTACTCCTTTGTGCGCTGTAGAGATACCTTCTGTACTCCTTTGTGCGCTGTAGAGATACCTTCTGTACTCTTTTGTGCGCTGTAGAGATACCTTCTGTACTCCTTTGTACGTTCTAGAGATATTTCCTGTACTCCTTTGTGCGCTGTAGAGATACCTTCTGTACTCCTTTGTGCGCTGTAGAGATACCTTCTGTACTCCTTTGTGCGCTGTAGAGATACCTTTTGTACTCCTTTGTGCGCTGTAGAGATACCTTCTGTACTCCTTTGTACGCTGTAGAGATACCTCGTGTACTCCTTTGTACGTTCTAGAGATATTTTCTGTACTCCTTTGTGCGCTGTAGAGATACCTTCTGTACTCCTTTGTGCGCTGTAGAGATACCTTCTGTACTCCTTTGTGTGCTGTAGAGATACATTCTGTACTCCTTTGTGCGCTGTAGAGATACCTTCTGTACTCCTTTGTACGCTGTAGAGATACCTCGTGTACTCCTTTGTACGTTCTAGAGATATTTCCTGTACTCCTTTGTGCGCTGTAGAGATACCTTCTGTACTCCTTTGTGCGCTGTAGAGATACCTTCTGTACTTCTTTGTGCGCTGTAGAGATACCTTCTGTACTCCTTTGTGCGCTGTAGAGATACCTTCTGTACTCCTTTGTGCGCTGTAGAGATACCTTCTGTACTCCTTTGTACGCTGTAGAGATACCTTCTGTACTCCTTTGTGCGCTGTAGAGATACCTTCTGTACTCCTTTGTGCGCTGTAGAGATACCTTCTGTACTCCTTTGTACGCTACAGAGATACCTTCTGTACTCCTTTTTACGCTGTAGAGATACCTCGTGTACTCCTTTGTGCGCTGTAGAGATACCTTCTGTACTCCTTCGTACGCTGTAGAGATACCTTCTGTACTCCTTTGTGCGCTGTAGAGATACCTTCTGTACTCCTTTGTACGCTGTAGAGATGCCTCGTGTACTCCTTTGTACGTTCTAGAGATATTTCCTGTACTCCTTTGTGCGCTGTAGAGATACCTTCTGTACTCCTTTGTGCGCTGTAGAGATACCTTCTGTACTCCTTTGTGCGCTGTAGAGATACCTTCTGTACTCCTCTGTGCGCTGTAGAGATACCTTCTGTACTCCTTTGTTCGCTGTAGAGATACCTCGTGTACTCCTTTGTACGTTTTAGAGATATTTCCTGTACTCCTTTGTGCGCTGTAGAGATACCTTCTGTACTCCTTTGTGCGCTGTAGAGATACCTTCTGTACTCCTTTGTGCGCTGTAGAGATACCTTCTGTACTCTTTTGTACGCTGTAGAGATACCTTCTGTACTCCTTTGTGCGCTGTAGAGATACCTTCTGTACTCCTTCGTGCGCTGTAGAGATACCTTCTGTACTTCTTTGTGCGCTGTAGAGATACCTTCTGTACTCCTTTGTGCGCTGTAGAGATACCTTCTGTACTCCTTTGTACGTTCTAGAGATATTTCCTGTACTCCTTTGTGCGCTGTAGAGATACCTTCTGTACTCCTTTGTACGCTGTAGAGAACCTCGTGTACTCCTTTGTGCGCTGTAGAGATACCTTCTGTACTCCTTTGTGCGCTGTAGAGATACCTTCTGTACTCTTTTGTGCGCTGTAGAGATACCTTCTGTACTCCTTTGTACGTTCTAGAGATATTTCCTGTACTCCTTTGTGCGCTGTAGAGATACCTTCTGTACTCCTTTGTGCGCTGTAGAGATACCTTCTGTACTCCTTTGTGCGCTGTAGAGATACCTTCTGTACTCCTTTGTGCGCTGTAAAGATACCTTCTGTACTCCTTTGTACGCTGTAGAGATACCTCGTGTACTCCTATGTACGTTCTAGAGATATTTTCTGTACTCCTTTGTGCGCTGTAGAGATACCTTCTGTACTCCTTTGTGCGCTGTAGAGATACCTTCTGTACTCCTTTGTGTGCTGTAGAGATACCTTCTGTACTCCTTTGTGCGCTGTAGAGATACCTTCTGTACTCCTTTGTACGCTGTAGAGATACCTCGTGTACTCCTTTGTACGTTCTAGAGATATTTCCTGTACTCCTTTGTGCGCTGTAGAGATACCTTCTGTACTCCTTTGTGCGCTGTAGAGATACCTTCTGTACTTCTTTGTGCGCTGTAGAGATACCTTCTGTACTCCTTTGTGCGCTGTAGAGATACCTTCTGTACTCTTTTGTGCGCTGTAGAGATACCTTCTGTACTCCTTTGTACGCTGTAGAGATACCTTCTGTACTCCTTTGTGCGCTGTAGAGATACCTTCTGTACTCCTTTGTACGCTGTAGAGATACCTCGTGTACTCCTTTGTACGTTCTAGAGATATTTCCTGTACTCCTTTGTGCGCTGTAGAGATACCTTCTGTACTCCTTTGTGCGCTGTAGAGATACCTTCTGTACTCCTTTGTGCGCTGTAGAGATACCTTCTGTACTCCTTTGTGCGCTGTAGAGATACCTTCTGTACTCCTTTGTACGTTCTAGAGATATTTCCTGTACTCCTTTGTGCGCTGTAGAGATACCTTGTGTACTCCTTTGTGCGCTGTAGAGATACCTTCTGTACTCCTTTGTGCGCTGTAGAGATACCTTCTGTACTCCTTTGTGCGCTGTAGAGATACCTTCTGTACTCCTCTGTACGCTGTAGAGATACCTCGTGTACTCCTTTGTACGTTCTAGAGATATTTCCTGTACTCCTTTGTGCGCTGTAGAGATACCTTCTGTACTCCTTTGTGCGCTGTAGAGATACCTTCTGTACTCCTTTGTGCGCTGTAGAGATACCTTCTGTACTCCTTTGTGCGCTGTAGAGATACCTTCTGTACTCCTTTGTACGCTGTAGAGATACCTAGTGTACTCCTTTGTACGTTCTAGATATATTTCCTGTACTCATTTGTGCGCTCTAGAGATACCTTCTGTACTCCTTTGTGCGCTGTAGAGATACCTTCTGTACTCCTTTGTGCGCTGTAGAGATACCTTCTGTACTCCTTTGTGCGCTGTAGAGATACCTTCTGTACTCCTTTGTGCGCTGTAGAGATACCTTCTGTACTCCTTTGTACGCTGTAGAGATACCTCGTGTACTCCTTTGTACGTTCTAGAGATATTTCCTGTACTCCTTTGTGCGCTGTAGAGATACCTTCGGTACTCCTTTGTGCGCTGTAGAGATACCTTCTGTACTCCTTTGTGCGCTGTAGAGATACCTTCTGTACTCCTTTGTACGCTGTAGAGATACCTTCTGTACTCCTTTGTGCGCTGTAGAGATACCTTCTGTACTCCTTTGTACGCTGTAGAGATACCTCGTGTACTCCTTTGTACGTTCTAGAGATATTTCCTGTACTCCTTTGTGCGCTGTAGAGATACCTTCTGTACTCCTTTGTGCGCTGTAGAGATACCTTCTGTACTCCTTTGTGCGCTGTAGAGATACCTTCTGTACTCCTTTGTACGCTGTAGAGATACCTTCTGTACTCCTTTGTGCGCTGTAGAGATACCTTCTGTACTCCTTTGTACGCTGTAGAGATACCTCGTGTACTCCTTTGTACGTTCTAGAGATATTTCCTGTACTCCTTTGTGCGCTGTAGAGATACCTTCTGTACTCCTTTGTGCGCTGTAGAGATACCTTCTGTACTCCTTTGTACGTTCTAGAGATATTTCCTGTACTCCTTTGTACGCTGTAGAGATACCTTCTGTACTCCTTTGTGCGCTGTAGAGATACCTTCTGTACTCCTTTGTACGCTGTAGAGATACCTCGTGTACTCCTTTGTACGTTCTAGAGATATTTCCTGTACTCCTTTGTGCGCTGTAGAGATACCTTCTGTACTCCTTTGTGCGCTGTAGAGATACCTTCTGTACTCCTTTGTGCGCTGTAGAGATACCTTCTGTACTCCTTTGTGTGCTGTAGAGATACCTTCTGTACTCCTTTGTACGCTGTAGAGATACCTCCTGTACTCCTTTGTACGTTCTAGAGATATTTCCTGTACTCCTTTGTGCGCTGTAGAGATACCTTCTGTACTCCTTTGTGCGCTGTAGAGATACCTTCTGTACTCCTTTGTGCGCTGTAGAGATACCTTCTGTACTCCTCTGTGCGCTGTAGAGATACCTTCTGTACTCCTTTGTACGCTGAAGAGATACCTCGTGTACTCCTTTGTACGTTTTAGAGATATTTCCTGTACTTTCTTCTGCGCTGTAGAGATACCTTCTGTACTCCTTTGTGCGCTGTAGAGATACCTTCTGTACTCCTTTGTGCGCTGTAGAGATACCTTCTGTACTCTTTTGTACGCTGTAGAGATACCTACTGTACTCCTTTGTGCGCTGTAGAGATACCTTCTGTTCTCCTTTGTGCGCTGTAGAGATACCTTCTTTACTCCTTTGTGCGCTGTAGAGATACCTTCTGTACTCCTTTGTGCGCTGTAGAGATACCTTCTGTACTCCTTTGTACGTTCTAGAGATATTTCCTGTACTCCTTTGTGCGCTGTAGAGATACCTTCTGTACTCCTTTGTACGCTGTAGAGAACCTCGTGTACTCCTTTGTGCGCTGTAGAGATACCTTCTGTACTCCTTTGTGCGCTGTAGAGATACCTTCTGTACTCTTTTGTGCGCTGTAGAGATACCTTCTGTACTCCTTTGTACGTTCTAGAGATATTTCCTGTACTCCTTTGTGCGCTGTAGAGATACCTTCTGTACTCCTTTGTGCGCTGTAGAGATACCTTCTGTACTCCTTTGTGCGCTGTAGAGATACCTTCTGTACTCCTTTGTGCGCTGTAGAGATACCTTCTGTACTCCTTTGTACGCTGTAGAGATACCTCGTGTACTCCTTTGTACGTTCTAGAGATATTTCCTGTACTCCTTTGTGCGCTGTAGAGATACCTTCTGTACTCCTTTGTGCGCTGTAGAGATACCTTCTGTACTCCTTTGTGTGCTGTAGAGATACCTTCTGTACTCCTTTGTGCGCTGTAGAGATACCTTCTGTACTCTTTTGTACGCTGTAGAGATACCTCGTGTACTCCTTTGTACGCTGTAGAGATACCTTCTGTACTCCTTTGTGCGCTGTAGAGATACCTTCTGTACTCCTTTGTGCGCTGTAGAGATATTTACTGTACTCCTTTGTGCGCTGTAGAGATACCTTCTGTACTCCTTTGTGCGCTGTAGAGATACCTTCTGTACTCCTTTGTGCGCTGTAGAGATACCTTCTGTACTCCTTTGTGCGCTGTAGAGATACCTTCTGTACTCCTTTGTACGCTGTAGAGATACCTCGTGTACTCCTTTGTACGTTCTAGAGATATTTCCTGTACTCCTTTGTGCGCTGTAGAGATACCTTCTGTACTCCTGTGTGCGCTGTAGAGATACCTTCTGTACTCCTTTGTGCGCTGTAGAGATACCTTCTGTACTCCTTTGTGCGCTGTAGAGATACCTTCTGTACTCCTTTGTACGCTGTAGAGATACCTCGTGTACTCCTTTGTACGTTCTAGAGATATTTCCTGTACTCCTTTGTGCGCTGTAGAGATACCTTCTGTACTCCTTTGTGCGCTGTAGAAATACCTCGTGTACTCCTTTGTACGTTCTAGAGATATTTCCTGTACTCCTTTGTTCGCTGTAGAGATACCTTCTGTACTCCTTTGTGCGCTGTAGAGATACCTTCTGTACTCCTTTGTGCACTGTGGAGATACCTTCTGTACTCCTTTGTACGCTGTAGAGATACCTTCTGTACTCCTTTGTGCGCTGTAGAGATACCTTCTGTACTCCTTTGTACGCTGTAGAGATACCTCGTGTACTCCTTTGTACGTTCTAGAGATATTTGTTGTACTCCTTTGTGCGCTGTAGAGATACCTTCTGTACTCCTTTGTGCGCTGTAGAGATACCTTCTGTACTCCTTTGTACGCTGTAGAGATACCTTCTGTACTCCTTTGTGCGCTGTAGAGATACCTTCTGTACTCCTTTGTACGCTGTAGAGATACCTCGTGTACTCCTTTGTACGTTCTAGAGATATTTCCTGTACTCCTTTGTGCGCTGTAGAGATACCTTCTGTACTCCTTTGTGCGCTGTAGAGATACCTTCTGTACACCTTTGTGCGCTGTAGAGATACATTCTGTACTCCTTTGTACGCTGTAGAGATACCTTCTGTACTCCTTTGTGCGCTGTAGAGATACCTTCTGTACTCCTTTGTACGCTGTAGAGATACCTCGTGTACTCCTTTGTACGTTCTAGAGATATTTCCTGTACTCCTTTGTGCGCTGTAGAGATACCTTCCGTACTCCTTTGTGCGCTGTAGAGATACCTTCTGTACTTTTTTGTACGCTGTAGAGATACCTCGTGTACTCCTTTGTACGTTCTAGAGATATTTCCTGTACTCCTTTGTGCGCTGTAGAGATACCTTCTGTACTCCTTTGTGCGCTGTAGAGATACCTTCTGTACTCCTTTGTTCGCTGTAGAGATACCTTCTGTACTCCTTTGTGCGCTGTAGAGATACCTTCTGTACTCCTTTGTGCGCTGTAGAGATACCTTCTGTACTCCTTTGTACGCTGTAGAGATACCTCGTGTACTCCTTTGTGCGCTGTAGAGATACCTTCTGTACTCCTTTGTGCGCTGTAGAGATACCTTCTGTACTCCTTTGTGCGCTGTAGAGATACGTTCTGTACTCCTTTGTACGTTCTAGAGATATTTCCTGTACTCCTTTGTGCGCTGTAGAGATACCTTCTGTACTCCTTTGTGCGCTGTAGAGATACCTTCTGTACTCCTTTGTGCGCTGTAGAGATACCTTCTGTACTCCTTTGTGCGCTGTAGAGATACCTTCTGTACTACTCTGTACGCTGTAGAGATACCTCGTGTACTCCTTTGTACGTTCTAGAGATATTTCCTGTACTCCTTTGTGCGCTGTAGAGATACCTTCTGTACTCCTTTGTGCTCTGTAGAGATACCTTCTGTACTCCTTTGTGCGCTGTAGAGATACCTTCTGTACTCCTTTGTGCGCTGTAGAGATACCTTCTGTACTCCTTTGTACGCTGTAGAGATACCTAGTGTACTCCTTTGTACGTTCTAGATATATTTCCTGTACTCCTTTGTGCGCTCTAGAGATACCTTCTGTACTTCTTTGTGCGCTGTAGAGATACCTTCTGTACTCCTTTGTGCGCTGTAGAAATACCTTCTGTACTCCTTTGTGCGCAGTAGAAATACCTTCTGTACTCCTTTGTGCGCTGTAGAGATACCTTCTGTACTCCTTTGTACGCTGTAGAGATACCTCGTGTACTCCTCTGTACGTTCTAGAGATATTTCCTGTACTCCTTTGTACGTTCTAGAGATATTTCCTGTACTCCTTTGTGCGCTGTAGAGATACCTTTGGTACTCCTTTGTGCGCTGTAGAGATACCTTCTGTACTCCTTTGTGCGCTGTAGAGATACCTTCTGTACTCCTTTGTACGCTGTAGAGATACCTTCTGTACTCCTTTGTGCGCTGTAGAGATACCTTCTGTACTCCTTTGTACGCTGTAGAGATACCTCGTGTACTCCTTTGTACGTTCTAGAGATATTTCCTGTACTCCTTTGTGCGCTGTAGAGATACCTTCTGTACTCCTTTGTGCGCTGTAGAGATACCTTCTGTACTCCTTTGTGCGCTGTAGAGATACCTTCTGTACTCCTTTGTACGCTGTAGAGATACCTTCTGTACTCCTTTGTGCGCTGTAGAGATACCTTCTGTACTCCTTTGTACGCTGTAGAGATACCTCGTGTACTCCTTTGTACGTTCTAGAGATATTTCCTGTACTCCTTTGTGTGCTGTAGAGATACCTTCTGTACTCCTTTGTGCGCTGTAGAGATACCTTCTGTAGTCCTTTGTACGTTCTAGAGATATTTCCTGTACTCCTTTGTACGCTGTAGAGATACCTTCTGTACTCCTTTGTGCGCTGTAGAGATACCTTCTGTACTCCTTTGTACGCTGTAGAGATACCTCGTGTACTCCTTTGTACGTTCCAGAGATATTTCCTGTACTCCTTTGTGCGCTGTAGAGATACCTTCTGTACTTCTTTGTGCGCTGTAGAGATACCTTCTGTACTCCTTTGTGCGCTGTAGAGATACCTTCTGTACTCCTTTGTGCGCTGTAGAGATACCTTCTGTACTCCTTTGTGCGCTGTAGAGATACCTTCTGTACTCCTTTGTACGCTGTAGAGATACCTCGTGTACTCCTTTGTACGTTCCAGAGATATTTCCTGTACTCCTTTGTGCGCTGTAGAGATACCTTCTGTACTTCTTTGTGCGCTGTAGAGATACCTTCTGTACTCCTTTGTGCGCTGTAGAGATACCTTCTGTACTCCTTTGTGCGCTGTAGAGATACCTTCTGTACTCCTTTGTACGCTGTAGAGATACCTCGTGTACTCCTTTGTACGTTCTAGAGATAATTCCTGTACTCCTTAGTGCGCTGTAGAGATACCTTCTGTACTCCTTCGTGCGCTGTAGAGATACCTTCTGTACTCCTTTGTACGCTGTAGAGATACCTTCTGTACTCCTCTGTGCGCTGTAGAGATACCTTCTGTACTCCTTTGTACGCTGTAGAGATACCTCGTGTACTCCTTTGTACGTTTTAGAGATATTTCCTGTACTCCTTTGTGCGCTGTAGAGATACCTTCTGTACTCCTTTGTGCGCTGTAGAGATACCTTCTGTACTCCTTTGTGCGCTGTAGAGATACCTTCTGTACTCTTTTGTACGCTGTAGAGATACCTTCTGTACTCCTTTGTGCGCTGTAGAGATACCTTCTGTATTCCTTTGTGCGCTGTAGAGATACCTTCTGTACTCCTTTGTGCGCTGTAGAGATACCTTCTGTACTCCTTTGTGCGCTGTAGAGATACCTTCTGTACTCCTTTGTGCGCTGTAGAGATACCTTCTGTACTCCTTTGTGCGCTGTAGAGATACCTTCTGTACTCCTTTGTGCGCAGTAGAGATACCTTCTGTACTCCTTTGTACGCTGTAGAGATACCTCGTGTACTCCTTTGTGCGCTGTAGAGATACCTTCTGTACTCCTTTGTGCGCTGTAGAGATACCTTCTGTACTCCTTTGTGCGCTGTAGAGATACCTTCTGTACTCATTTGTACGTTCTAGAGATATTTCCTGTACTCCTTTGTGCGCTGTAGAGATACCTTCTGTACTCCTTTGTGCGCTGTAGAGATACCTTCTGTACTCCTTTGTGCGCTGTAGAGATACCTTCTGTACTCCTTTGTGCGCTGTAGAGATACCTTTTGTACTCCTTTGTACGCTGTAGAGATACCTCGTGCACTCCTTTGGACGTTCTAGAGATATTTCCTGTACTCCTTTGTGCGCTGTAGAGATACCTTCTGTACTCCTTTGTGCGCTGTAGAGATACCTTCTGTACTCCTTTGTGCGCTGTAGAGATACCTTCTGTACTCCTTTGTGCGCTGTAGAGATACCTTCTGTACTCCTTTGTACGCTGTAGAGATACCTCGTGTACTTCTTTGTACGTTCTAGAGATATTTCCTGTACTCCTTTGTGCGCTGTAGAGATACCTTCTGTACTCCTTTGTGCGCTGTAGAGATACCTTCTGTACTCCTTTGTGCGCTGTAGAGATACCTTCTGTACTCCTTTGTACGCTGTAGAGATACCTCGTGTACTCTTTGTACGTTCTAGAGATATTTCCTGTACTCCTTTGTGCGCTGTAGAGATACCTTCTGTACTCCTTTTTGCGCTGTAGAGATACCTTCTGTACTCCTTTGTGCGCTGTAGAGATACCTTCTGTACTCCTTTGTACGCTGTAGAGATACCTCGTGTAATCCTTTGTACGTTCTAGAGATATTTCCTGTTCTCCTTTGTGCGCTGTAGAGATACCTTATGTACTCCTTTGTGTGCTGTAGAGATACCTTCTGTACTCCTTTGTGCGCTGTAGAGATACCTTCTGTACTCCTTCGTGCGCTGTAGAGATACCTTCTGTACTCCTTTGTGCGCTGTAGAGATACCTTCTGTACTCCTTTGTACGCTGTAGAGATACCTCGTGTACTCCTTTGTGCGCTGTAGAGATACCTTCTGTACTCCTTTGTGCGCTGTAGAGATACCTTCTGTACTCCTTTGTGCGCTGTAGAGATACCTTCTGTACTCCTTTGTACGTTCTAGAGATATTTCCTGTACTCCTTTGTGCGCTGTAGAGATACCTTCTGTACTCCTTTGTGGGCTGTAGAGATACCTTCTGTACTCCTTTGTGCGCTGTAGAGATACCTTCTGTACTCCTTTGTGCGCTGTAGAGATACCTTCTGTACTCCTTTGTACGCTGTAGAGATACCTCGTGTACTCCTTTGTACGTTCTAGAGATATTTCCTGTACTCCTTTGTGCGCTGTAGAGATACCTTCTGTACTCCTTTGTGCGCTGTAGAGGTACCTTCTGAACTCCTTTGTGCGCTGTAGAGATACCTTCTGTACTCCTTTGTGCGCTGAAGAGATACCTTCTGTACTCCTTTGTGCGCTGTAGAGATACCTTCTGTACTCCTTTGTACGCTGTAGAGATACCTCGTGTACTCCTTTGTGCGCTGTAGAGATACCTTCTGTACTCCTTTGTGCGCTGTAGAGATACCTTCTGTACTCCTTTGTGCGCTGTAGAGATACCTTCTGTACTCATTTGTACGTTCTAGAGATATTTCCTGTACTCCTTTGTGCGCTGTAGAGATACCTTCTGTACTCCTTTGTGCGCTGTAGAGATATTTCCTGTACTCCTTTGTGCGCTGTAGAGATACCTTCTGTACTCCTTTGTGCGCTGTAGAGATACCTTCTGTACTCCTTTGTACGCTGTAGAGATACCTCGTGTACTCCTTTGTACGTTCTAGAGATATTTCCTGTACTCCTTTGTGCGCTGTAGAGATACCTTCTGTACTCCTTTGTGCGCTGTAGAGATACCTTCTGTACTCCTTTGTGCGCTGTAGAGATACCTTCTGTACTCCTTTGTACGCTGTGGAGATACCTTCTGTACTCCTTTGTGCGCTGTAGAGATACCTTCTGTACTCCTTTGTACGCTGTAGAGATACCTCGTGTACTCCTTTGTACGTTCTAGAGATATTTCCTGTACTCCTTTGTGCGCTGTAGAGATACCTTCTGTACTCCTTTGTGCGCTGTAGAGATACCTTCTGTACTCCTTTGTACGCTGTAGAGATACCTCGTGTACTCCTTTGTACGTTCTAGAGATATTTCCTGTACTCCTTTGTGCGCTGTAGAGATACCTTCTGTAATCCTTTGTGCGCTGTAGAGATACCTTCTGTACTCCTTTGTGCGCTGTAGAGATACCTTCTGTACTCCTTTGTGCGCTGTAGAGATACCTTCTGTACTCCTTTGTGCGCTGTAGAGATACCTTCTGTACTCCTTTGTACGCTGTAGAGATACCTCGTGTACTCCTTTTTGTGCTGTAGAGATACCTTCAGTACTCCTTTGTGCGCTGTAGAGATACCTTCTGTACTCCTTTGTGCGCTGTACAGATACCTTCTGTACTCCTTTGTACGTTCTAGAGATATTTCCTGTACTCCTTTGTGCGCTGTAGAGATACCTTCTGTACTCCTTTGTGCGCTGTAGAGATACCTTCTGTACTCCTTTGTGCGCTGTAGAGATACCTTCTGTACTCCTTTGTGCGCTGTAGAGATACCTTCTGTACTCCTTT
Source organism: Morinoia aosen (assembly GCA_030386875.1). Classification (NCBI taxonomy): domain Eukaryota; kingdom Metazoa; phylum Arthropoda; class Malacostraca; order Amphipoda; family Talitridae; genus Morinoia; species Morinoia aosen. The sequence continues at coordinate 53,317,143 of CM059576.1, read as the reverse complement.
GTACGCTGTAGAGATACCTTCTGTACTCCTTTGTGCGCTGTAGAGATACCTTCTGTACTCCTTTGTACGCTGTAGAGATACCTCGTGTACTCCTTTGTACGTTCTAGAGATATTTCCTGTACTCCTTTGTGCGCTGTTGAGATACCTTCTGTACTCCTTTGTGCGCTGTAGAGATACCTTCTGTACTCCTTTGTGCGCTGTAGAGATACCTTCTGTACTCCTTTGTACGCTGTGGAGATACCTTCTGTACTCCTTTGTGCGCTGTAGAGATACCTTCTGTACTCCTTTGTACGCTGTAGAGATACCTCGTGTACTCCTTTGTACGTTCTAGAGATATTTCCTGTACTCCTTTGTGCGCTGTAGAGATACCTTCTGTACTCCTTTGTGCGCTGTAGAGATACCTTCTGTACTCCTTTGTACGCTGTAGAGATACCTCGTGTACTCCTTTGTACGTTCTAGAGATATTTCCTGTACTCCTTTGTGCGCTGTAGAGATACCTTCTGTAATCCTTTGTGCGCTGTAGAGATACCTTCTGTACTCCTTTGTGCGCTGCAGAGATACCTTCTGTACTCCTTTGTGCGCTGTAGAGATACCTTCTGTACTCCTTTGTGCGCTGTAGAGATACCTTCTGTACTCCTTTGTACGCTGTAGAGATACCTCGTGTACTCCTTTGTGCGCTGTAGAGATACCTTCAGTACTCCTTTGTGCGCTGTAGAGATACCTTCTGTACTCCTTTGTGCGCTGTAGAGATACCTTCTGTACTCCTTTGTACGTTCTAGAGATATTTCCTGTACTCCTTTGTGCGCTGTAGAGATACCTTCTGTACTCCTTTGTGCGCTGTAGAGATACCTTCTGTACTCCTTTGTGCGCTGTGGAGATACCTTCTGTACTCCTTTGTGCGCTGTAGAGATACCTTCTGTACTCCTTTGTACGCTGTAGAGATACCTCGTGTACTCCTTTGTGCGCTGTAGAGATACCTTCTGTACTCCTTCGTACGCTGTAGAGATACCTCGTGTACTCCTTTGTACGTTCTAGAGATATTTACTGTACTCCTTTGTGCGCTGTAGAGATACCTTCTGTACTCCTTTGTGCGCTGTAGAGATACCTTCTGTACTCCTTTGTGCGCTGTAGAGATACCTTCTGTACTCCTTTGTGCGCTGTAGAGATACCTTCTGTACTCCTTTGTACGTTCTAGAGATATTTCCTGTACTCCTTTGTGCGCTGTAGAGATACCTTCTGTACTCCTTTGTGCGCTGTAGAGATACCTTCTGTACTCCTTTGTGCGCTGTAGAGATACCTTCTGTACTCCTTTGTGCGCTGTAGAGATACCTTCTGTACTCCTTTGTACGCTGTGGAGATACCTTCTGTACTCCTTTGTGCGCTGTAGAGATACCTTCTGTACTCCTTTGTACGCTGTAGAGATACCTCGTGTACTCCTTTGTACGTTCTAGAGATATTTCCTGTACTCCTTTGTGCGCTGTAGAGATACCTTCTGTACTCCTTTGTGCGCTGTAGAGATACCTTCTGTACTCCTTTGTACGCTGTAGAGATACCTCGTGTACTCCTTTGTACGTTCTAGAGATATTTCCTGTACTCCTTTGTGCGCTGTAGAGATACCTTCTGTAATCCTTTGTGCGCTGTAGAGATACCTTCTGTACTCCTTTGTGCGCTGTAGAGATACCTTCTGTACTCCTTTGTGCGCTGTAGAGATACCTTCTGTACTCCTTTGTGCGCTGTAGAGATACCTTCTGTACTCCTTTGTACGCTGTAGAGATACCTCGTGTACTCCTTTGTGCGCTGTAGAGATACCTTCAGTACTCCTTTGTGCGCTGTAGAGATACCTTCTGTACTCCTTTGTGCGCTGTAGAGATACCTTCTGTACTCCTTTGTACGTTCTAGAGATATTTCCTGTACTCCTTTGTGCGCTGTAGAGATACCTTCTGTACTCCTTTGTGCGCTGTAGAGATACCTTCTGTACTCCTTTATGCAGTCATCTATCTGGGTATTAGTACTAAACAGAGGTGATATAAGCCGATCATGTCGAGGCATAGCTGCTCACTCCTGTTTAGTACTAATACCCAGATAATACTAATACTTTGTGCGCTGTAGAGATACCTTCTGTACTCCTTTGTGCGCTGTTGAGATACCTTCTGTACTCCTTTGTACGCTGTAGAGATAGCTCGTGTACTCTTTTGTGCGCTGTAGAGATACCTTCTGTACTCCTTCGTACGCTGTAGAGATACCTCGTGTACTCCTTTGTACGTTCTAGAGATATTTACTGTACTCCTTTGTGCGCTGTAGAAATACCTTCTGTACTCCTTTGTGCGCTGTAGAGATACCTTCTGTACTCCTTTGTGCGCTGTAGAGAGACCTTCTGTACTCCTTTGTGCGCTGTAGAGATACCTTCTGTACTCCTTTGTACGCTGTAGAGATACCTCGTGTACTCCTTTGTGCGCTGTAGAGATACCTTCTGTACTCCTTTGTGCGCTGTAGAGATACCTTCTGTACTCCTTTGTGCGCTGTAGAGATACCTTCTGTACTCCTTTGTACGTTCTAGAGATATTTCCTGTACTCCTTTGTGCGCTGTAGAGATACCTTCTGTACTCCTTTGTGCGCTGTAGAGATACCTTCTGTACTCCTTTGTAAGCTGTAGAGATACCTTCTGTACTCCTCTGTGCGCTGTAGAGATACCTTCTGTACTCCTTTGTACGCTGTAGAGATACCTCGTGTACTCCTTTGTACGTTCTAGAGATATTTCCTATACTCCTTTGTGCGCTGTAGAGATACCTTCTGTACTCCTTTGTGCGCTGTGGAGATACCTTCTGTACTCCTTTGTGCGCTGTAGAGATACCTTCTGTACTCCTTTGTGCGCTGTAGAGATACCTTCTGTACTCCTTTGTACGCTGTAGAGATACCTCGTGTACTCCTTTGTGCGCTGTAGAGATACCTTCTGTACTCCTTTGTACGCTGTAGAGATACCTCGTGTACTCTTTTGTACGTTCTAGAGATATTTCCTGTACTCTTTTGTGCGCTGTAGAGATACCTTCTGTACTCCTTTGTGCGCTGTAGAGATACCTTCTGTAATCCTTTGTGCGCTGTAGAGATACCTTCTGTACTCCTTTGTGCGCTGTAGAGATACCTTCTGTACTCCTTTGTACGCTGTAGAGATACCTCGTGTACTCCTTTGTACGTTCTAGAGATATTTCCTGTACTCCTTTGTGCGCTGTAGAGATACCTTCTGTACTCCTTTGTGCGCTGTAGAGATACCTTCTGTACTCCTTTGTGCGCTGTAGAGATACCTTCTGTACTCCTTTGTGCGCTGGAGAGATACCTTCTGTACTCCTTTGTACGCTGTAGAGATACCTCGTGTACTCCTTTGTACGTTCTAGAGATATTTCCTGTACTCCTTTGTGCGCTGTAGAGATACCTTCTGTACTCCTTTGTGCGCTGTAGAGATACCTTCTGTACTCCTTTGTGCGCTGTAGAGATACCTTCTGTACTCCTTTGTGCGCTGTAGAGATACCTTCTGTACTCCTTTGTGCGCTGTAGAGATACCTTCTGTACTCCTTTGTACGCTGTAGAGATACCTCGTGTACTCCTTTGTGCGCTGTAGAGATACCTTCTGTACTCCTTTGTGCGCTGTAGAGATACCTTCTGTACTCCTTTGTGCGCTGTAGAGATACCTTCTGTACTCCTATGTTCGTTCTAGAGATATTTCCTGTACTCCTTTGTGCGCTGTAGAGATACCTTCTGTACTCCTTTGTGCGCTGTAGAGATATTTCCTGTACTCCTTTGTGCGCTGTAGAGATACCTTCTGTACTCCTTTGTGCGCTGTAGAGATACCTTCTGTACTCCTTTGTACGCTGTAGAGATACCTCGTGTACTCCTTTGTACGTTCTAGAGATATTTCCTGTACTCCTTTGTGCGCTGTAGAGATACCTTCTGTACTCCTTTGTGTGCTGTAGAGATACCTTCTGTACTCCTTTGTGCGCTGTAGAGATACCTTCTGTACTCCTTTCTACGCTGTAGAGATACTTTCTGTACTCCTTCGTGCGCTGTAGAGATACCTTCTGTACTCCTTTGTACGCTGTAGAGATACCTCGTGTACTCCTTTTTACGTTCTAGAGATATTTCCTGTACTCCTTTGTGCGCTGTAGAGATACCTTCTGTACTCCTTTGTGCGCTGTAGAGATACCTTCTGTACTCCTTTGTGCGCTGTAGAGATACCTTCTGTACTCCTTTGTACGCTGTGGAGATACCTTCTGTACTCCTTTGTGTGCTGTAGAGATACCTTCTGTACTCCTTTGTACGCTGTAGAGATACCTCGTGTACTCCTTTGTACGTTCTAGAGATATTTCCTGTACTCCTTTGTGCGCTGTAGAGATACCTTCTGTACTCCTTTGTGCGCTGTAGAGATACCTTCGGTACTCCTTTGTACGCTGTAGAGATACCTCGTGTACTCCTTTGTACGTTCTAGAGATATTTCCTGTACTCCTTTGTGCGCTGTAGAGATACCTTCTCTACTCCTTTGTGCGCTGTAGAGATACCTTCAGTACTCCTTTGTGCGCTGTAGAGATACCTTCTGTACTTCTTTGTGCGCTGTAGAGATACCTTCTGTACTCCTTTGTGCGCTGTAGAGATACCTTCTGTACTCCTTTGTACGCTGTAGAGATACCTCGTGTACTCCTTTGTGCGCTGTAGAGATACCTTCTGTACTCCTTTGTGCGCTGTAGAGATACCTTCTGTACTCCTTTTTGCGCTGTAGAGATACCTTCTGTACTCCTTTGTACGTTCTAAAGATATTTCCTGTACTCCTTTGTGCGCTGTAGAGATACCTTCTGTACTCCTTTGTGCGCTGTAGAGATACCTTCTGTACTCCTTTGTGCGCTGTAGAGATACCTTCTGTACTCCTTTGTGCGCTGTAGAGATACCTTCTGTACTCCTTTTTACGCTGTAGAGATACCTCGTGTACTCCTTTGTGCGCTGTAGAGATACCTTCTGTACTCCTTCGTACGCTGTAGAGATACCTCGTGTACTCTTTTGTACGTTCTAGAGATATTTCCTGTACTCCTTTGTGCGCTGTAGAGATACCTTCTGTACTCCTTTGTGCGCTGTAGAGATACTTTCTGTACTCCTTTGTGCGCTGTAGAGATACCTTCTGTACTCCTTTGTGCGCTGTAGAGATACCTTCTGTACTCCTTTGTACGCTGTAGAGATACCTCGTGTACTCCTTTGTACGTTCTAGAGATATTTCCTGTACTCCTTTGTGCGCTGTAGAGATACCTTCTGTACTCCTTTGTGCGCTGTAGAGATACCTTCTGTACTCCTTTGTGCACTGTAGAGATACCTTCTGTACTCCTTTGTACGCTGTAGAGATACCTTCTGTACTCCTTTGTGCGCTGTAGAGATACCTTCTGTACTCCTTTGTACGCTGTTGAGATACCTTCTGTACTCCTTTGTACGTTCTAGAGATATTTGTTGTACTCCTTTGTGCGCTGTAGAGATACCTTCTGTACTCCTTTGTGCGCTGTAGAAATACCTCGTGTACTCCTTTGTACGTTCTAGAGATATTTCCTGTACTCCTTTGTGCGCTGTAGAGATACCTTCTGTACTCCTTTGTGCGCTGTAGAGATACCTTCTGTACTCCTTTGTGCACTGTAGAGATACCTTCTGTACTCCTTTGTACGCTGTAGAGATACCTTCTGTACTCCTTTGTGCGCTGTAGAGATACCTTCTGTACTCCTTTGTACGCTGTAGAGATACCTCGTGTACTCCTTTGTACGTTCTAGAGGTATTTGTTGTACTCCTTTGTGCGCTGTAGAGATACCTTCTGTACTCCTTTGTGCGCTGTAGAGATACCTTCTGTACTCCTTTGTACGCTGTAGAGATACCTTCTGTACTCCTTTGTGCGCTGTAGAGATACCTTCTGTACTCCTTTGTACGCTGTAGAAATACCTCGTGTACTCCTTTGTACGTTCTAGAGATATTTCCTGTACTCCTTTGTGCGCTGTAGAGATACCTTCTGTACTCCATTGTGCGCTGTAGAGATACCTTCTGTACTCCTTTGTGCGCTGTAGAGATACCTTCTGTACTCCTTTGTACGCTGTAGAGATACCTTCTGTACTCCTTTGTGCGCTGTAGAGATACCTTCTGTACTCCTTTGTACGCTGTAGAGATACCTCGTGTACTCCTTTGTACGTTCTAAAGATATTTCCTGTACTCCTTTGTGCGCTGTAGAGATACCTTCTGTACTCCTTTGTGCGCTGTAGAGATACCTTCTGTACTTTTTTGTACGCTGTAGAGATACCTCGTGTACTCCTTTGTACGTTCTAGAGATATTTCCTGTACTCCTTTGTGCGCTGTAGAGATACCTTCTGTACTCCTTTGTGCGCTGTAGAGATACCTTCTGTACTCCTTTGTTCGCTGTAGAGATACCTTCTGTACTCATTTGTGCGCTGTAGAGATACCTTCTGTACTCCTTTGTGCGCTGTAGAGATACCTTCTGTACTCCTTTGTACGCTGTAGAGATACCTCGTGTACTCCTTTGTGCGCTGTAGAGATACCTTCTGTACTCCTTTGTGCGCTGTAGAGATACCTTCTGTGCTCCTTTGTGCGCTGTAGAGATACCTTCTGTACTCCTTTGTACGTTCTAGAGATATTTCCTGTACTCCTTTGTGCGCTGTAGAGATACCTTGTGTACTCCTTTGTGCGCTGTAGAGATACCTTCTGTACTTCTTTGTGCGCTGTAGAGATACCTTCTGTACTCCTTTGTCCGCTGTAGAGATACCTTCTGAACTCCTCTGTACGCTGTAGAGATACCTCGTGTACTCCTTTGTACGTTCTAGAGATATTTCCTGTACTCGTTTGTGCGCTGTAGAGATACATTCTGTACTCCTTTGTGCGCTGTAGAGATACCTTCTGTACTCCTTTGTGCGCTGTAGAGATACCTTCTGTACTCCTTTGTGGCCTGTAGAGATACCTTCTGTACTCCTTTGTACGCTGTAGAGATACCTAGTGTACTCCTTTGTACGTTCTAGATATATTTCCTGTACTCATTTGTGCGCTCTAGAGATACCTTCTGTACTCATTTGTGCGCTGTAGAGATACTTTCTGTACTCCTTTGTGCGCTGTAGAGATACCTTCTGTACTCCTTTGTGCGCTGTAGAGATACCTTCTGTACTCCTTTGTGCGCTGTAGAGATACCTTCTGTACTCCTTTGTACGCTGTAGAGATACCTCGTGTACTCCTTTGTACGTTCTAGCGATATTTCCTGTACTCCTTTGTGCGCTGTAGAGATACCTTCTGTACTTCTTTGTGCGCTGTAGAGATACCTTCTGTACTCCTTTGTACGCTGTAGAGATACCTCGTGTACTCCTTTGTACGTTCTAGAGATATTTCCTGTACTCCTTTGTGCGCTGTAGAGATACCTTCGGTACTCCTTTGTGCGCTGTAGAGATACCTTCTGTACCCCTTTGTGCGCTGTAGAGATACCTTCTGTACTCCTTTGTACGCTGTAGAGATACCTTCTGTACTCCTTTGTGCGCTGTAGAGATACCTTCTGTACTCCTTTGTACGCTGTAGAGATACCTCGTGTACTCCTTTGTACGTTCTAGAGATATTTCCTGTACTCCTTTGTGCGCTGTAGAGATACCTTCTGTACTCCTTTGTGCGCTGTAGAGATACCTTCTGTACTCCTTTGTGCGCTGTAGAGATACCTTCTGTACTCCTTTGTACGCTGTAGAGATACCTTCTGTACTCCTTTGTGCTCTGTAGAGATACCTTCTGTACTCCTTTGTACGCTGTAGAGATACCTCGTGTACTCCTTTGTACGTTCTAGAGATATTTCCTGTACTCCTTTGTGCGCTGTAGAGATACCTTCTGTACTCCTTTGTGCGCTGTAGAGATACCTTCTGTACTCCTTTGTACGTTCTAGAGATATTTCCTGTACTCCTTCGTACGCTGTAGAGATACCTTCTGTACTCCTTTGTGCGCTGTAGAGATACCTTCTGTACTCCTTTGTACGCTGTAGAGATACCTCGTGTACTCCTTTGTACGTTCTAGAGATATTTCCTGTACTCCTTTGTGCGCTGTAGAGATACCTTCTGTACTCCTTTGTGCGCTGTAGAGATACCATCTGTACTCCTTTGTGCGCTGTATAGATACCTTCTGTACTCCTTTGTGCGCTGTAGAGATACCTTCTGTACTCCTTTGTACGCTGTAGAGATACCTCGTGTACTCCTTTGTACGTTCTAGAGATATTTCCTGTACTCCTTTGTGCGCTGTAGAGATACCTTCTGTACTCCTTTGTGCGCTGTAGAGATACCTTCTGTACTCCTTTGTGCGCTGTAGAGATACCTTCTGTACTCCTCTGTGCGCTGTAGAGATACCTTCTGTACTCCTTTGTACGCTGTAGAGATACCTCGTGTACTCCTTTGTACGTTTTAGAGATATTTCCTGTACTCTTTTGTGCGCTGTAGAGATACCTTCTGTACTCCTTTGTGCGCTGTAGAGATACCTTCTGTACTCCTTTGTGCGCTGTAGAGATACCTTCTGTACTCTTTTGTTCGCTGTAGAGATACCTTCTGTACTCCTTTGTGCGCTGTAGAGATACCTTCTGTACTCCTTTGTGCGCTGTAGAGATACCTTTTGTACTCCTTTGTGCGCTGTAGAGATACCTTCTGTACTCCTTTGTGCGCTGTAGAGATACCTTCTGTACTCCTTTGTACGTTCTAGAGATATTTCCTGTACTCCTTTGTGCGCTGTAGAGATACCTTCTGTACTCCTTTGTACGCTGTAGAGAACCTCGTGTACTCCTTTGTGCGCTGTAGAGATACCTTCTGTACTCCTTTGTGCGCTGTAGAGATACCTTCTGTACTCTTTTGTGCGCTGTAGAGATACCTTCTGTACTCCTTTGTACGTTCTAGAGATATTTCCTGTACTCCTTTGTGCGCTGTAGAGATACCTTCTGTACTCCTTTGTGCGCTGTAGAGATACCTTCTGTACTCCTTTGTGCGCTGTAGAGATACCTTCTGTACTCCTTTGTGCGCTGTAGAGATACCTTCTGTACTCCTTTGTACGCTGTAGAGATACCTCGTGTACTCCTTTGTACGTTCTAGAGATATTTCCTGTACTCCTTTGTGCGCTGTAGAGATACCTTCTGTACTCCTTTGTGCGCTGTAGAGATACCTTTTGTACTCCTTTGTGTGCTGTAGAGATACCTTCTGTACTCCTTTGTGCGCTGTAGAGATACCTTCTGTACTCCTTTGTACGCTGTAGAGATACCTCGTGTACTCCTTTGTACGCTGTAGAGATACCTTCTGTACTCCTTTGTGCGCTGTAGAGATACCTTCTGTACTCCTTTGTACGCTGTAGAGATACCTCGTGTACTCCTTTGTACGTTCTAGAGATATTTCCTGTACTCCTTTGTGCGCTGTAGAGATACCTTCTGTACTCCTTTGTGCGCTGTAGAGATACCTTCTGTACTCCTTTGTACGTTCTAGAGATATTTCCTGTACTCCTTTGTACGCTGTAGAGATACCTTCTGTACTCCTTTGTGCGCTGTAGAGATACCTTCTGTACTCCTTTGTACGCTGTAGAGATACCTCGTGTACTCCTTTGTACGTTCTAGAGATATTTCCTGTACTCCTTTGTGCGCTGTAGAGATACCTTCTGTACTCCTTTGTGCGCTGTAGAGATACCTTCTGTACTCCTTTGTGCGCTGTATAGATACCTTCTGTACTCCTTTGTGCGCTGTAGAGATACCTTCTGTACTCCTTTGTACGCTGTAGAGATACCTCGTGTACTCCTTTGTACGTTCTAGAGATATTTCCTGTACTCCTTTGTGCGCTGTAGAGATACCTTCTGTACTCCTTTGTGCGCTGTAGAGATACCTTCTGTACTCCTTTGTGCGCTGTAGAGATACCTTCTGTACTCCTCTGTGCGCTGTAGAGATACCTTCTGTACTCCTTTGTACGCTGTAGAGATACCTCGTGTACTCCTTTGTACGTTTTAGAGATATTTCCTGTACTCCTTTGTGCGCTGTAGAGATACCTTCTGTACTCCTCTGTGCGCTGTAGAGATACCTTCTGTACTCCTTTGTGCGCTGTAGAGATACCTTCTGTACTTTTTTGTTCGCTGTAGAGATACCTTCTGTACTCCTTTGTGCGCTGTAGAGATACCTTCTGTACTCCTTTGTGCGCTGTAGAGATACCTTTTGTACTCCTTTGTGCGCTGTAGAGATACCTTCTGTACTCCTTTGTGCGCTGTAGAGATACCTTCTGTACTCCTTTGTGCGCTGTAGAGATACCTTCTGTACTCCTTTGTGCGCTGTAGAGATACCTTCTGTACTCCTTTGTACGCTGTAGAGATACCTTCTGTACTCCTTTGTGCGCTGTAGAGATACCTTCTGTACTCCTTTGTACGCTGTAGAGATACCTCGTGTACTCCTTTGTACGTTCTAGAGATATTTCCTGTACTCCTTTGTGCGCTGTAGAGATACCTTCTGTACTCCTTTGTGCGCTGTAGAGATACCTTCTGTACTCCTTTGTGCGCTGTAGAGATACCTTCTGTACTCCTTTGTACGCTGTGGAGATACCTTCTGTACTCCTTTGTGCGCTGTAGAGATACCTTCTGTACTCCTTTGTACGCTGTAGAGATACCTCGTGTACTCCTTTGTACGTTCTAGAGATATTTCCTGTACTCCTTTGTGCGCTGTAGAGATACCTTCTGTACTCCTTTGTGCGCTGTAGAGATACCTTCTGTACTCCTTTGTACGCTGTAGAGATACCTCGTGTACTCCTTTGTACGTTCTAGAGATATTTCCTGTACTCCTTTGTGCGCTGTAGAGATACCTTCTGTAATCCTTTGTGCGCTGTAGAGATACCTTCTGTACTCCTTTGTGCGCTGCAGAGATACCTTCTGTACTCCTTTGTGCGCTGTAGAGATACCTTCTGTACTCCTTTGTGCGCTGTAGAGATACCTTCTGTACTCCTTTGTACGCTGTAGAGATACCTCGTGTACTCCTTTGTGCGCTGTAGAGATACCTTCAGTACTCCTTTGTGCGCTGTAGAGATACCTTCTGTACTCCTTTGTGCGCTGTAGAGATACCTTCTGTACTCCTTTGTACGTTCTAGAGATATTTCCTGTACTCCTTTGTGCGCTGTAGAGATACCTTCTGTACTCCTTTGTGCGCTGTAGAGATACCTTCTGTACTCCTTTGTGCGCTGTAGAGATACCTTCTGTACTCCTTTATGCGCTGTAGAGATACCTTCTGTACTCCTTTGTACGCTGTAGAGATACCTCGTGTACTCCTTTGTGCGCTGTAGAGATACCTTCTGTACTCCTTCGTACGCTGTAGAGATACCTCGTGTACTCCTTTGTACGTTCTAGAGATATTTACTGTACTCCTTTGTGCGCTGTAGAGATACCTTCTGTACTCCTTTGTGCGCTGTAGAGATACCTTCTGTACTCCTTTGTGCGCTGTAGAGATACCTTCTGTACTCCTTTGTGCGCTGTAGAGATACCTTCTGTACTCCTTTGTACGTTCTAGAGATATTTCCTGTACTCCTTTGTGCACTGTAGAGATACCTTCTGTACTCCTTTGTGCGCTGTAGAGATACCTTCTGTACTCCTTTGTGCGCTGTAGAGATACCTTCTGTACTCCTTTGTGCGCTGTAGAGATACCTTCTGTACTCCTTTGTACGCTGTAGAGATACCTCGTGTACTCCTTTGTACGTTCTAGAGATATTTCCTGTACTCCTTTGTGCGCTGTAGAGATACCTTCTGTACTCCTTTGTGCGCTGTAGAGATACCTTCTGTACTCCTTTGTACGCTGTAGAGATACCTCGTGTACTCCTTTGTACGTTCTAGAGATATTTCCTGTACTCCTTTGTGCGCTGTAGAGATACCTTCTGTAATCCTTTGTGCGCTGTAGAGATACCTTCTGTACTCCTTTGTGCGCTGTAGAGATACCTTCTGTACTTTTTTGTGCGCTGTAGAGATACCTTCTGTACTCCTTTGTGCGCTGTAGAGATACCTTCTGTACTCCTTTGTACGCTGTAGAGATACCTCGTGTACTCCTTTGTGCGCTGTAGAGATACCTTCAGTACTCCTTTGTGCGCTGTAGAGATACCTTCTGTACTCCTTTGTGCGCTGTAGAGATACCTTCTGTACTCCTTTGTACGTTCTAGAGATATTTCCTGTACTCCTTTGTGCGCTGTAGAGATACCTTCTGTACTCCTTTGTGCGCTGTAGAGATACCTTCTGTACTCCTTTATGCAGTCATCTATCTGGGTATTAGTACTAAACAGAGGTGATATAAGCCGATCATGTCGAGGCATAGCTGCTCACTCCTGTTTAGTACTAATACCCAGATAATACTAATACTTTGTGCGCTGTAGAGATACCTTCTGTACTCCTTTGTGCGCTGTTGAGATACCTTCTGTACTCCTTTGTACGCTGTAGAGATAGCTCGTGTACTCTTTTGTGCGCTGTAGAGATACCTTCTGTACTCCTTCGTACGCTGTAGAGATACCTCGTGTACTCCTTTGTACGTTCTAGAGATATTTACTGTACTCCTTTGTGCGCTGTAGAAATACCTTCTGTACTCCTTTGTGCGCTGTAGAAATACCTTCTGTACTCCTTTGTGCGCTGTAGAGAGACCTTCTGTACTCCTTTGTGCGCTGTAGAGATACCTTCTGTACTCCTTTGTACGCTGTAGAGATACCTCGTGTACTCCTTTGTGCGCTGTAGAGATACCTTCTGTACTCCTTTGTGCGCTGTAGAGATACCTTCTGTACTCCTTTGTGCGCTGTAGAGATACCTTCTGTACTCCTTTGTACGTTCTAGAGATATTTCCTGTACTCCTTTGTGCGCTGTAGAGATACCTTCTGTACTCCTTTGTGCGCTGTAGAGATACCTTCTGTACTCCTTTGTAAGCTGTAGAGATACCTTCTGTACTCCTCTGTGCGCTGTAGAGATACCTTCTGTACTCCTTTGTACGCTGTAGAGATACCTCGTGTACTCCTTTGTACGTTCTAGAGATATTTCCTGTACTCCTTTGTGCGCTGTAGAGATACCTTCTGTACTCCTTTGTGCGCTGTGGAGATACCTTCTGTACTCCTTTGTGCGCTGTAGAGATACCTTCTGTACTCCTTTGTGCGCTGTAGAGATACCTTCTGTACTCCTTTGTACGCTGTAGAGATACCTCGTGTACTCCTTTGTGCGCTGTAGAGATACCTTCTGTACTCCTTTGTACGCTGTAGAGATACCTCGTGTACTCTTTTGTTCGTTCTAGAGATATTTCCTGTACTCCTTTGTGCGCTGTAGAGATACCTTCTGTACTCCTTTGTGCGCTGTAGAGATATTTCCTGTACTCCTTTGTGCGCTGTAGAGATACCTTCTGTACTCCTTTGTGCGCTGTAGAGATACCTTCTGTACTCCTTTGTACGCTGTAGAGATACCTCGTGTACTCCTTTGTACGTTCTAGAGATATTTCCTGTACTCCTTTGTGCGCTGTAGAGATACCTTCTGTACTCCTTTGTGTGCTGTAGAGATACCTTCTGTACTCCTTTGTGCGCTGTAGAGATACCTTCTGTACTCCTTTGTACGCTGTAGAGATACTTTCTGTACTCCTTCATGCGCTGTAGAGATACCTTCTGTACTCCTTTGTACGCTGTAGAGATACCTCGTGTACTCCTTTGTACGTTCTAGAGATATTTCCTGTACTCCTTTGTGCGCTGTAGAGATACCTTCTGTACTCCTTTGTGCGCTGTAGAGATACCTTCTGTACTCCTTTGTGCGCTGTAGAGATACCTTCTGTACTCCTTTGTACGCTGTGGAGATACCTTCTGTACTCCTTTGTGTGCTGTAGAGATACCTTCTGTACTCCTTTGTACGCTGTAGAGATACCTCGTGTACTCCTTTGTACGTTCTAGAGATATTTCCTGTACTCCTTTGTGCGCTGTAGAGATACCTTCTGTACTCCTTTGTGCGCTGTAGAGATACCTTCTGTACTCCTTTGTACGCTGTAGAGATACCTCGTGTACTCCTTTGTACGTTCTAGAGATATTTCCTGTACTCCTTTGTGCGCTGTAGAGATACCTTCTCTACTCCTTTGTGCGCTGTAGAGATACCTTCAGTACTCCTTTGTGCGCTGTAGAGATACCTTCTGTACTCCTTTGTGCGCTGTAGAGATACCTTCTGTACTCCTTTGTGCGCTGTAGAGATACCTTCTGTACTCCTTTGTACGCTGTAGAGATACCTCGTGTACTCCTTTGTGCGCTGTAGAGATACCTTCTGTACTCCTTTGTGCGCTGTAGAGATACCTTCTGTACTCCTTTGTGCGCTGTAGAGATACCTTCTGTACTCCTTTGTACGTTCTAAAGATATTTCCTGTACTCCTTTGTGCGCTGTAGAGATACCTTCTGTACTCCTTTGTGCGCTGTAGAGATACCTTCTGTACTCCTTTGTGCGCTGTAGAGATACCTTCTGTACTCCTTTGTGCGCTGTAGAGATACCTTCTGTACTCCTTTTTACGCTGTAGAGATACCTCGTGTACTCCTTTGTGCGCTGTAGAGATACCTTCTGTACTCCTTCGTACGCTGTAGAGATACCTCGTGTACTCCTTTGTACGTTCTAGAGATATTTACTGTACTCCTTTGTGCGCTGTAGAGATACCTTCTGTACTCCTTTGTGCGCTGTAGAGATACCTTCTGTACTCCTTTGTGCGCTGTAGAGATACGTTCTGTACTCCTTTGTGCGCTGTAGAGATACCTCCTGTACTCCTTTGTACGCTGTAGAGATACCTCGTGTACTCCTTTGTACGTTCTAGAGATATTTCCTGTACTCCTTTGTGCGCTGTAGAGATACCTTCTGTACTCCTTTGTGCGCTGTAGAGATACTTTCTGTACTCCTTTGTGCGCTGTAGAGATACCTTCTGTACTCCTTTGTGCGCTGTAGAGATACCTTCTGTACTCCTTTGTACGCTGTAGAGATACCTCGTGTACTCCTTTGTACGTTCTAGAGATATTTCCTGTACTCCTTTGTGCGCTGTAGAGATACCTTCTGTACTCCTTTGTGCGCTGTAGAGATACCTTCTGTACTCCTTTGTGCACTGTAGAGATACCTTCTGTACTCCTTTGTACGCTGTAGAGATACCTTCTGTACTCCTTTGTGCGCTGTAGAGATACCTTCTGTACTCCTTTGTACGCTGTTGAGATACCTCGTGTACTCCTTTGTACGTTCTAGAGATATTTGTTGTACTCCTTTGTGCGCTGTAGAGATACCTTCTGTACTCCTTTGTGCGCTGTAGAAATACCTCGTGTACTCCTTTGTACGTTCTAGAGATATTTCCTGTACTCCTTTGTGCGCTGTAGAGATACCTTCTGTACTCCTTTGTGCGCTGTAGAGATACCTTCTGTACTCCTTTGTGCACTGTAGAGATACCTTCTGTACTCCTTTGTACGCTGTAGAGATACCTTCTGTACTCCTTTGTGCGCTGTAGAGATACCTTCTGTACTCCTTTGTACGCTGTAGAGATACCTCGTGTACTCCTTTGTACGTTCTAGAGGTATTTGTTGTACTCCTTTGTGCGCTGTAGAGATACCTTCTGTACTCCTTTGTGCGCTGTAGAGATACCTTCTGTACTCCTTTGTACAATGTAGAGATACCTTCTGTACTCCTTTGTGCGCTGTAGAGATACCTTCTGTACTCCTTTGTACGCTGTAGAAATACCTCGTGTACTCCTTTGTACGTTCTAGAGATATTTCCTGTACTCCTTTGTGCGCTGTAGAGATACCTTCTGTACTCCATTGTGCGCTGTAGAGATACCTTCTGTACTCCTTTGTGCGCTGTAGAGATACCTTCTGTACTCCTTTGTACGCTGTAGAGATACCTTCTGTACTCCTTTGTGCGCTGTAGAGATACCTTCTGTACTCCTTTGTACGCTGTAGAGATACCTCGTGTACTCCTTTGTACGTTCTAAAGATATTTCCTGTACTCCTTTGTGCGCTGTAGAGATACCTTCTGTACTCCTTTGTGCGCTGTAGAGATACCTTCTGTACTTTTTTGTACGCTGTAGAGATACCTCGTGTACTCCTTTGTACGTTCTAGAGATATTTCCTGTACTCCTTTGTGCGCTGTAGAGATACCTTCTGTACTCCTTTGTGCGCTGTAGAGATACCTTCTGTACTCCTTTGTTCGCTGTAGAGATACCTTCTGTACTCATTTGTGCGCTGTAGAGATACCTTCTGTACTCCTTTATGCGCTGTAGAGATACCTTCTGTACTCCTTTGTACGCTGTAGAGATACCTCGTGTACTCCTTTGTGCGCTGTAGAGATACCTTCTGTACTCCTTTGTGCGCTGTAGAGATACCTTCTGTACTCCTTTGTGCGCTGTAGAGATACCTTCTGTACTCCTTTGTACGTTCTAGAGATATTTCCTGTACTCCTTTGTGCGCTGTAGAGATACCTTGTGTACTCCTTTGTGCGCTGTAGAGATACCTTCTGTACTTCTTTGTGCGCTGTAGAGATACCTTCTGAACTCCTTTGTGCGCTGTAGAGATACCTTCTGAACTCCTCTGTACGCTGTAGAGATACCTCGTGTACTCCTTTGTACGTTCTAGAGATATTTCCTGTACTCGTTTGTGCGCTGTAGAGATACATTCTGTACTCCTTTGTGCGCTGTAGAGATACCTTCTGTACTCCTTTGTGCGCTGTAGAGATACCTTCTGTACTCATTTGTGGCCTGTAGAGATACCTTCTGTACTCCTTTGTACGCTGTAGAGATACCTAGTGTACTCCTTTGTACGTTCTAGATATATTTCCTGTACTCATTTGTGCGCTCTAGAGATACCTTCTGTACTCATTTGTGCGCTGTAGAGATACTTTCTGTACTCCTTTGTGCGCTGTAGAGATACCTTCTGTACTCCTTTGTGCGCTGTAGAGATACCTTCTGTACTCCTTTGTGCGCTGTAGAGATACCTTCTGTACTCCTTTGTACGCTGTAGAGATACCTCGTGTACTCCTTTGTACGTTCTAGAGATATTTCCTGTACTCCTTTGTGCGCTGTAGAGATACCTTCTGTACTTCTTTGTGCGCTGTAGAGATACCTTCTGTACTCCTTTGTACGCTGTAGAGATACCTCGTGTACTCCTTTGTACGTTCTAGAGATATTTCCTGTACTCCTTTGTGCGCTGTAGAGATACCTTCGGTACTCCTTTGTGCGCTGTAGAGATACCTTCTGTACCCCTTTGTGCGCTGTAGAGATACCTTCTGTACTCCTTTGTACGCTGTAGAGATACCTTCTGTACTCCTTTGTGCGCTGTAGAGATACCTTCTGTACTCCTTTGTACGCTGTAGAGATACCTCGTGTACTCCTTTGTACGTTCTAGAGATATTTCCTGTACTCCTTTGTGCGCTGTAGAGATACCTTCTGTACTCCTTTGTGCGCTGTAGAGATACCTTCTGTACTCCTTTGTGCGCTGTAGAGATACCTTCTGTACTCCTTTGTACGCTGTAGAGATACCTTCTGTACTCCTTTGTGCGCTGTAGAGATACCTTCTGTACTCCTTTGTACGCTGTAGAGATACCTCGTGTACTCCTTTGTACGTTCTAGAGATATTTCCTGTACTCCTTTGTGCGCTGTAGAGATACCTTCTGTACTCCTTTGTGCGCTGTAGAGATACCTTCTGTACTCCTTTGTACGTTCTAGAGATATTTCCTGTACTCCTTTGTACGCTGTAGAGATACCTTCTGTACTCCTTTGTGCGCTGTAGAGATACCTTCTGTACTCCTTTGTACGCTGTAGAGATACCTCGTGTACTCCTTTGTACGTTCTAGAGATATTTCCTGTACTCCTTTGTGCGCTGTAGAGATACCTTCTGTACTCCTTTGTGCGCTGTAGAGATACCTTCTGTACTCCTTTGTGCGCTGTATAGATACCTTCTGTACTCCTTTGTGCGCTGTAGAGATACCTTCTGTACTCCTTTGTACGCTGTAGAGATACCTCGTGTACTCCTTTGTACGTTCTAGAGATATTTCCTGTACTCCTTTGTGCGCTGTAGAGATACCTTCTGTACTCCTTTGTGCGCTGTAGAGATACCTTCTGTACTCCTTTGTGCGCTGTAGAGATACCTTCTGTACTCCTCTGTGCGCTGTAGAGATACCTTCTGTACTCCTTTGTACGCTGTAGAGATACCTCGTGTACTCCTTTGTACGTTTTAGAGATATTTCCTGTACTCCTTTGTGCGCTGTAGAGATACCTTCTGTACTCCTTTGTGCGCTGTAGAGATACCTTCTGTACTCCTTTGTGCGCTGTAGAGATACCTTCTGTACTCTTTTGTTCGCTGTAGAGATACCTTCTGTACTCCTTTGTGCGCTGTAGAGATACCTTCTGTACTCCTTTGTGCGCTGTAGAGATACCTTTTGTACTCCTTTGTGCGCTGTAGAGATACCTTCTGTAATCCTTTGTGCGCTGTAGAGATACCTTCTGTACTCCTTTGTGCGCTGTAGAGATACCTTCTGTACTTTTTTGTGCGCTGTAGAGATACCTTCTGTACTCCTTTGTGCGCTGTAGAGATACCTTCTGTACTCCTTTGTACGCTGTAGAGATACCTCGTGTACTCCTTTGTGCGCTGTAGAGATACCTTCAGTACTCCTTTGTGCGCTGTAGAGATACCTTCTGTACTCCTTTGTGCGCTGTAGAGATACCTTCTGTACTCCTTTGTACGTTCTAGAGATATTTCCTGTACTCCTTTGTGCGCTGTAGAGATACCTTCTGTACTCCTTTGTGCGCTGTAGAGATACCTTCTGTACTCCTTTATGCAGTCATCTATCTGGGTATTAGTACTAAACAGAGGTGATATAAGCCGATCATGTCGAGGCATAGCTGCTCACTCCTGTTTAGTACTAATACCCAGATAATACTAATACTTTGTGCGCTGTAGAGATACCTTCTGTACTCCTTTGTGCGCTGTTGAGATACCTTCTGTACTCCTTTGTACGCTGTAGAGATAGCTCGTGTACTCTTTTGTGCGCTGTAGAGATACCTTCTGTACTCCTTCGTACGCTGTAGAGATACCTCGTGTACTCCTTTGTACGTTCTAGAGATATTTACTGTACTCCTTTGTGCGCTGTAGAAATACCTTCTGTACTCCTTTGTGCGCTGTAGAAATACCTTCTGTACTCCTTTGTGCGCTGTAGAGAGACCTTCTGTACTCCTTTGTGCGCTGTAGAGATACCTTCTGTACTCCTTTGTACGCTGTAGAGATACCTCGTGTACTCCTTTGTGCGCTGTAGAGATACCTTCTGTACTCCTTTGTGCGCTGTAGAGATACCTTCTGTACTCCTTTGTGCGCTGTAGAGATACCTTCTGTACTCCTTTGTACGTTCTAGAGATATTTCCTGTACTCCTTTGTGCGCTGTAGAGATACCTTCTGTACTCCTTTGTGCGCTGTAGAGATACCTTCTGTACTCCTTTGTAAGCTGTAGAGATACCTTCTGTACTCCTCTGTGCGCTGTAGAGATACCTTCTGTACTCCTTTGTACGCTGTAGAGATACCTCGTGTACTCCTTTGTACGTTCTAGAGATATTTCCTGTACTCCTTTGTGCGCTGTAGAGATACCTTCTGTACTCCTTTGTGCGCTGTGGAGATACCTTCTGTACTCCTTTGTGCGCTGTAGAGATACCTTCTGTACTCCTTTGTGCGCTGTAGAGATACCTTCTGTACTCCTTTGTACGCTGTAGAGATACCTCGTGTACTCCTTTGTGCGCTGTAGAGATACCTTCTGTACTCCTTTGTACGCTGTAGAGATACCTCGTGTACTCTTTTGTACGTTCTAGAGATATTTCCTGTACTCTTTTGTGCGCTGTAGAGATACCTTCTGTACTCCTTTGTGCGCTGTAGAGATACCTTCTGTACTCCTTTGTGCGCTGTAGAGATACCTTCTGTACTCCTTTGTGCGCTGTAGAGATACCTTCTGTACTCCTTTGTACGCTGTAGAGATACCTCGTGTACTCCTTTGTACGTTCTAGAGATATTTCCTGTACTCCTTTGTGCGCTGTAGAGATACCTTCTGTACTCCTTTGTGCGCTGTAGAGATACCTTCTGTACTCCTTTGTGCGCTGTAGAGATACCTTCTGTACTCCTTTGTACGCTGTGGAGATACCTTCTGTACTCCTTTGTGTGCTGTAGAGATACCTTCTGTACTCCTTTGTACGCTGTGGAGATACCTTCTGTACTCCTTTGTGCGCTGTAGAGATACCTTCTGTACTCCTTTGTGCGCTGTAGAGATACCTTCTGTACTCCTTTGTACGCTGTGGAGATACCTTCTGTACTCCTTTGTGCGCTGTAGAGATACCTTCTGTACTCCTTTGTGCGCTGTAGAGATACCTTCTGTACTCCTTTGTGCGCTGGAGAGATACCTTCTGTACTCCTTTGTACGCTGTAGAGATACCTCGTGTACTCCTTTGTACGTTCTAGAGATATTTCCTGTACTCCTTTGTGCGCTGTAGAGATACCTTCTGTACTCCTTTGTGCGCTGTAGAGATACCTTCTGTACTCCTTTGTGCGCTGTAGAGATACCTTCTGTACTCCTTTGTGCGCTGTAGAGATACCTTCTGTACTCCTTTGTGCGCTGTAGAGATACCTTCTGTACTCCTTTGTACGCTGTAGAGATACCTCGTGTACTCCTTTGTGCGCTGTAGAGATACCTTCTGTACTCCTTTGTGCGCTGTAGAGATACCTTCTGTACTCCTTTGTGCGCTGTAGAGATACCTTCTGTACTCCTTTGTTCGTTCTAGAGATATTTCCTGTACTCCTTTGTGCGCTGTAGAGATACCTTCTGTACTCCTTTGTGCGCTGTAGAGATATTTCCTGTACTCCTTTGTGCGCTGTAGAGATACCTTCTGTACTCCTTTGTGCGCTGTAGAGATACCTTCTGTACTCCTTTGTACGCTGTAGAGATACCTCGTTTACTCCTTTGTACGTTCTAGAGATATTTCCTGTACTCCTTTGTGCGCTGTAGAGATACCTTCTGTACTCCTTTGTGTGCTGTAGAGATACCTTCTGTACTCCTTTGTGCGCTGTAGAGATACCTTCTGTACTCCTTTGTACGCTGTAGAGATACTTTCTGTACTCCTTCATGCGCTGTAGAGATACCTTCTGTACTCCTTTGTACGCTGTAGAGATACCTCGTGTACTCCTTTGTACGTTCTAGAGATATTTCCTGTACTCCTTTGTGCGCTGTAGAGATACCTTCTGTACTCCTTTGTGCGCTGTAGAGATACCTTCTTTACTCCTTTGTGCGCTGTAGAGATACCTTCTGTACTCCTTTGTACGCTGTGGAGATACCTTCTGTACTCCTTTGTGTGCTGTAGAGATACCTTCTGTACTCCTTTGTACGCTGTAGAGATACCTCGTGTACTCCTTTGTACGTTCTAGAGATATTTCCTGTACTCCTTTGTGCGCTGTAGAGATACCTTCTGTACTCCTTTGTGCGCTGTAGAGATACCTTCTGTACTCCTTTGTACGCTGTAGAGATACCTCGTGTACTCCTTTGTACGTTCTAGAGATATTTCCTGTACTCCTTTGTGCGCTGTAGAGATACCTTCTCTACTCCTTTGTGCGCTGTAGAGATACCTTCAGTACTCCTTTGTGCGCTGTAGAGATACCTTCTGTACTCCTTTGTGCGCTGTAGAGATACCTTCTGTACTCCTTTGTGCGCTGTAGAGATACCTTCTGTACTCCTTTGTACGCTGTAGAGATACCTCGTGTACTCCTTTGTGCGCTGTAGAGATACCTTCTGTACTCCTTTGTGCGCTGTAGAGATACCTTCTGTACTCCTTTGTGCGCTGTAGAGATACCTTCTGTACTCCTTTGTACGTTCTAAAGATATTTCCTGTACTCCTTTGTGCGCTGTAGAGATACCTTCTGTACTCCTTTGTGCGCTGTAGAGATACCTTCTGTACTCCTTTGTGCGCTGTAGAGATACCTTCTGTACTCCTTTGTGCGCTGTAGAGATACCTTCTGTACTCCTTTTTACGCTGTAGAGATACCTCGTGTACTCCTTTGTGCGCTGTAGAGATACCTTCTGTACTCCTTCGTACGCTGTAGAGATACCTCGTGTACTCCTTTGTACGTTCTAGAGATATTTACTGTACTCCTTTGTGCGCTGTAGAGATACCTTCTGTACTCCTTTGTGCGCTGTAGAGATACCTTCTGTACTCCTTTGTGCGCTGTAGAGATACGTTCTGTACTCCTTTGTGCGCTGTAGAGATACCTCCTGTACTCCTTTGTACGCTGTAGAGATACCTCGTGTACTCCTTTGTACGTTCTAGAGATATTTCCTGTACTCCTTTGTGCGCTGTAGAGATACCTTCTGTACTCCTTTGTGCGCTGTAGAGATACTTTCTGTACTCCTTTGTGCGCTGTAGAGATACCTTCTGTACTCCTTTGTGCGCTGTAGAGATACCTTCTGTACTCCTTTGTACGCTGTAGAGATACCTCGTGTACTCCTTTGTACGTTCTAGAGATATTTCCTGTACTCCTTTGTGCGCTGTAGAGATACCTTCTGTACTCCTTTGTGCGCTGTAGAGATACCTTCTGTACTCCTTTGTGCACTGTAGAGATACCTTCTGTACTCCTTTGTACGCTGTAGAGATACCTTCTGTACTCCTTTGTGCGCTGTAGAGATACCTTCTGTACTCCTTTGTACGCTGTTGAGATACCTCGTGTACTCCTTTGTACGTTCTAGAGATATTTGTTGTACTCCTTTGTGCGCTGTAGAGATACCTTCTGTACTCCTTTGTGCGCTGTAGAAATACCTCGTGTACTCCTTTGTACGTTCTAGAGATATTTCCTGTACTCCTTTGTGCGCTGTAGAGATACCTTCTGTACTCCTTTGTGCGCTGTAGAGATACCTTCTGTACTCCTTTGTGCACTGTAGAGATACCTTCTGTACTCCTTTGTACGCTGTAGAGATACCTTCTGTACTCCTTTGTGCGCTGTAGAGATACCTTCTGTACTCCTTTGTACGCTGTAGAGATACCTCGTGTACTCCTTTGTACGTTCTAGAGGTATTTGTTGTACTCCTTTGTGCGCTGTAGAGATACCTTCTGTACTCCTTTGTGCGCTGTAGAGATACCTTCTGTACTCCTTTGTACAATGTAGAGATACCTTCTGTACTCCTTTGTGCGCTGTAGAGATACCTTCTGTACTCCTTAGTACGCTGTAGAAATACCTCGTGTACTCCTTTGTACGTTCTAGAGATATTTCCTGTACTCCTTTGTGCGCTGTAGAGATACCTTCTGTACTCCATTGTGCGCTGTAGAGATACCTTCTGTACTCCTTTGTGCGCTGTAGAGATACCTTCTGTACTCCTTTGTACGCTGTAGAGATACCTTCTGTACTCCTTTGTGCGCTGTAGAGATACCTTCTGTACTCCTTTGTACGCTGTAGAGATACCTCGTGTACTCCTTTGTACGTTCTAAAGATATTTCCTGTACTCCTTTGTGCGCTGTAGAGATACCTTCTGTACTCCTTTGTGCGCTGTAGAGATACCTTCTGTACTTTTTTGTACGCTGTAGAGATACCTCGTGTACTCCTTTGTACGTTCTAGAGATATTTCCTGTACTCCTTTGTGCGCTGTAGAGATACCTTCTGTACTCCTTTGTGCGCTGTAGAGATACCTTCTGTACTCCTTTGTTCGCTGTAGAGATACCTTCTGTACTCATTTGTGCGCTGTAGAGATACCTTCTGTACTCCTTTATGCGCTGTAGAGATACCTTCTGTACTCCTTTGTACGCTGTAGAGATACCTCGTGTACTCCTTTGTGCGCTGTAGAGATACCTTCTGTACTCCTTTGTGCGCTGTAGAGATACCTTCTGTACTCCTTTGTGCGCTGTAGAGATACCTTCTGTACTCCTTTGTACGTTCTAGAGATATTTCCTGTACTCCTTTGTGCGCTGTAGAGATACCTTGTGTACTCCTTTGTGCGCTGTAGAGATACCTTCTGTACTTCTTTGTGCGCTGTAGAGATACCTTCTGAACTCCTTTGTGCGCTGTAGAGATACCTTCTGAACTCCTCTGTACGCTGTAGAGATACCTCGTGTACTCCTTTGTACGTTCTAGAGATATTTCCTGTACTCGTTTGTGCGCTGTAGAGATACATTCTGTACTCCTTTGTGCGCTGTAGAGATACCTTCTGTACTCCTTTGTGCGCTGTAGAGATACCTTCTGTACTCCTTTGTGGCCTGTAGAGATACCTTCTGTACTCCTTTGTACGCTGTAGCGATACCTAGTGTACTCCTTTGTACGTTCTAGATATATTTCCTGTACTCATTTGTGCGCTCTAGAGATACCTTCTGTACTCATTTGTGCGCTGTAGAGATACTTTCTGTACTCCTTTGTGCGCTGTAGAGATACCTTCTGTACTCCTTTGTGCGCTGTAGAGATACCTTCTGTACTCCTTTGTGCGCTGTAGAGATACCTTCTGTACTCCTTTGTACGCTGTAGAGATACCTCGTGTACTCCTTTGTACGTTCTAGAGATATTTCCTGTACTCCTTTGTGCGCTGTAGAGATACCTTCTGTACTTCTTTGTGCGCTGTAGAGATACCTTCTGTACTCCTTTGTACGCTGTAGAGATACCTCGTGTACTCCTTTGTACGTTCTAGAGATATTTCCTGTACTCCTTTGTGCGCTGTAGAGATACCTTCGGTACTCCTTTGTGCGCTGTAGAGATACCTTCTGTACCCCTTTGTGCGCTGTAGAGATACCTTCTGTACTCCTTTGTACGCTGTAGAGATACCTTCTGTACTCCTTTGTGCGCTGTAGAGATACCTTCTGTACTCCTTTGTACGCTGTAGAGATACCTCGTGTACTCCTTTGTACGTTCTAGAGATATTTCCTGTACTCCTTTGTGCGCTGTAGAGATACCTTCTGTACTCCTTTGTGCGCTGTAGAGATACCTTCTGTACTCCTTTGTGCGCTGTAGAGATACCTTCTGTACTCCTTTGTACGCTGTAGAGATACCTTCTGTACTCCTTTGTGCGCTGTAGAGATACCTTCTGTACTCCTTTGTACGCTGTAGAGATACCTCGTGTACTCCTTTGTACGTTCTAGAGATATTTCCTGTACTCCTTTGTGCGCTGTAGAGATACCTTCTGTACTCCTTTGTGCGCTGTAGAGATACCTTCTGTACTCCTTTGTACGTTCTAGAGATATTTCCTGTACTCCTTTGTACGCTGTAGAGATACCTTCTGTACTCCTTTGTGCGCTGTAGAGATACCTTCTGTACTCCTTTGTACGCTGTAGAGATACCTCGTGTACTCCTTTGTACGTTCTAGAGATATTTCCTGTACTCCTTTGTGCGCTGTAGAGATACCTTCTGTACTCCTTTGTGCGCTGTAGAGATACCGTCTGTACTCCTTTGTGCGCTGTATAGATACCTTCTGTACTCCTTTGTGCGCTGTAGAGATACCTTCTGTACTCCTTTGTACGCTGTAGAGATACCTCGTGTACTCCTTTGTACGTTCTAGAGATATTTCCTGTACTCCTTTGTGCGCTGTAGAGATACCTTCTGTACTCCTTTGTGCGCTGTAGAGATACCTTCTTTACTCCTTTGTGCGCTGTAGAGATACCTTCTGTACTCCTTTGTACGCTGTGGAGATACCTTCTGTACTCCTTTGTGTGCTGTAGAGATACCTTCTGTACTCCTTTGTACGCTGTAGAGATACCTCGTGTACTCCTTTGTACGTTCTAGAGATATTTCCTGTACTCCTTTGTGCGCTGTAGAGATACCTTCTGTACTCCTTTGTGCGCTGTAGAGATACCTTCTGTACTCCTTTGTACGCTGTAGAGATACCTCGTGTACTCCTTTGTACGTTCTAGAGATATTTCCTGTACTCCTTTGTGCGCTGTAGAGATACCTTCTCTACTCCTTTGTGCGCTGTAGAGATACCTTCAGTACTCCTTTGTGCGCTGTAGAGATACCTTCTGTACTCCTTTGTGCGCTGTAGAGATACCTTCTGTACTCCTTTGTGCGCTGTAGAGATACCTTCTGTACTCCTTTGTACGCTGTAGAGATACCTCGTGTACTCCTTTGTGCGCTGTAGAGATACCTTCTGTACTCCTTTGTGCGCTGTAGAGATACCTTCTGTACTCCTTTGTGCGCTGTAGAGATACCTTCTGTACTCCTTTGTACGTTCTAAAGATATTTCCTGTACTCCTTTGTGCGCTGTAGAGATACCTTCTGTACTCCTTTGTGCGCTGTAGAGATACCTTCTGTACTCCTTTGTGCGCTGTAGAGATACCTTCTGTACTCCTTTGTGCGCTGTAGAGATACCTTCTGTACTCCTTTTTACGCTGTAGAGATACCTCGTGTACTCCTTTGTGCGCTGTAGAGATACCTTCTGTACTCCTTCGTACGCTGTAGAGATACCTCGTGTACTCCTTTGTACGTTCTAGAGATATTTACTGTACTCCTTTGTGCGCTGTAGAGATACCTTCTGTACTCCTTTGTGCGCTGTAGAGATACCTTCTGTACTCCTTTGTGCGCTGTAGAGATACGTTCTGTACTCCTTTGTGCGCTGTAGAGATACCTCCTGTACTCCTTTGTACGCTGTAGAGATACCTCGTGTACTCCTTTGTACGTTCTAGAGATATTTCCTGTACTCCTTTGTGCGCTGTAGAGATACCTTCTGTACTCCTTTGTGCGCTGTAGAGATACTTTCTGTACTCCTTTGTGCGCTGTAGAGATACCTTCTGTACTCCTTTGTGCGCTGTAGAGATACCTTCTGTACTCCTTTGTACGCTGTAGAGATACCTCGTGTACTCCTTTGTACGTTCTAGAGATATTTCCTGTACTCCTTTGTGCGCTGTAGAGATACCTTCTGTACTCCTTTGTGCGCTGTAGAGATACCTTCTGTACTCCTTTGTGCACTGTAGAGATACCTTCTGTACTCCTTTGTACGCTGTAGAGATACCTTCTGTACTCCTTTGTGCGCTGTAGAGATACCTTCTGTACTCCTTTGTACGCTGTTGAGATACCTCGTGTACTCCTTTGTACGTTCTAGAGATATTTGTTGTACTCCTTTGTGCGCTGTAGAGATACCTTCTGTACTCCTTTGTGCGCTGTAGAAATACCTCGTGTACTCCTTTGTACGTTCTAGAGATATTTCCTGTACTCCTTTGTGCGCTGTAGAGATACCTTCTGTACTCCTTTGTGCGCTGTAGAGATACCTTCTGTACTCCTTTGTGCACTGTAGAGATACCTTCTGTACTCCTTTGTACGCTGTAGAGATACCTTCTGTA
Source organism: Morinoia aosen (assembly GCA_030386875.1). Lineage (NCBI taxonomy): Eukaryota > Metazoa > Arthropoda > Malacostraca > Amphipoda > Talitridae > Morinoia > Morinoia aosen. Next base: position 53,289,833 of record CM059576.1, on the reverse strand, counting down.
CTCCTTTGTGCGCTGTAGAGATACCTTCTGTACTCCTTTGTACGCTGTAGAGATACCTCGTGTACTCCTTTGTACGTTCTAGAGGTATTTGTTGTACTCCTTTGTGCGCTGTAGAGATACCTTCTGTACTCCTTTGTGCGCTGTAGAGATACCTTCTGTACTCCTTTGTACAATGTAGAGATACCTTCTGTACTCCTTTGTGCGCTGTAGAGATACCTTCTGTACTCCTTAGTACGCTGTAGAAATACCTCGTGTACTCCTTTGTACGTTCTAGAGATATTTCCTGTACTCCTTTGTGCGCTGTAGAGATACCTTCTGTACTCCATTGTGCGCTGTAGAGATACCTTCTGTACTCCTTTGTGCGCTGTAGAGATACCTTCTGTACTCCTTTGTACGCTGTAGAGATACCTTCTGTACTCCTTTGTGCGCTGTAGAGATACCTTCTGTACTCCTTTGTACGCTGTAGAGATACCTCGTGTACTCCTTTGTACGTTCTAAAGATATTTCCTGTACTCCTTTGTGCACTGTAGAGATACCTTCTGTACTCCTTTGTGCGCTGTAGAGATACCTTCTGTACTTTTTTGTACGCTGTAGAGATACCTCGTGTACTCCTTTGTACGTTCTAGAGATATTTCCTGTACTCCTTTGTGCGCTGTAGAGATACCTTCTGTACTCCTTTGTGCGCTGTAGAGATACCTTCTGTACTCCTTTGTTCGCTGTAGAGATACCTTCTGTACTCATTTGTGCGCTGTAGAGATACCTTCTGTACTCCTTTATGCGCTGTAGAGATACCTTCTGTACTCCTTTGTACGCTGTAGAGATACCTCGTGTACTCCTTTGTGCGCTGTAGAGATACCTTCTGTACTCCTTTGTGCGCTGTAGAGATACCTTCTGTACTCCTTTGTGCGCTGTAGAGATACCTTCTGTACTCCTTTGTACGTTCTAGAGATATTTCCTGTACTCCTTTGTGCGCTGTAGAGATACCTTGTGTACTCCTTTGTGCGCTGTAGAGATACCTTCTGTACTTCTTTGTGCGCTGTAGAGATACCTTCTGAACTCCTTTGTGCGCTGTAGAGATACCTTCTGAACTCCTCTGTACGCTGTAGAGATACCTCGTGTACTCCTTTGTACGTTCTAGAGATATTTCCTGTACTCGTTTGTGCGCTGTAGAGATACATTCTGTACTCCTTTGTGCGCTGTAGAGATACCTTCTGTACTCCTTTGTGCGCTGTAGAGATACCTTCTGTACTCCTTTGTGGCCTGTAGAGATACCTTCTGTACTCCTTTGTACGCTGTAGCGATACCTAGTGTACTCCTTTGTACGTTCTAGATATATTTCCTGTACTCATTTGTGCGCTCTAGAGATACCTTCTGTACTCATTTGTGCGCTGTAGAGATACTTTCTGTACTCCTTTGTGCGCTGTAGAGATACCTTCTGTACTCCTTTGTGCGCTGTAGAGATACCTTCTGTACTCCTTTGTGCGCTGTAGAGATACCTTCTGTACTCCTTTGTACGCTGTAGAGATACCTCGTGTACTCCTTTGTACGTTCTAGAGATATTTCCTGTACTCCTTTGTGCGCTGTAGAGATACCTTCTGTACTTCTTTGTGCGCTGTAGAGATACCTTCTGTACTCCTTTGTACGCTGTAGAGATACCTCGTGTACTCCTTTGTACGTTCTAGAGATATTTCCTGTACTCCTTTGTGCGCTGTAGAGATACCTTCGGTACTCCTTTGTGCGCTGTAGAGATACCTTCTGTACCCCTTTGTGCGCTGTAGAGATACCTTCTGTACTCCTTTGTACGCTGTAGAGATACCTTCTGTACTCCTTTGTGCGCTGTAGAGATACCTTCTGTACTCCTTTGTACGCTGTAGAGATACCTCGTGTACTCCTTTGTACGTTCTAGAGATATTTCCTGTACTCCTTTGTGCGCTGTAGAGATACCTTCTGTACTCCTTTGTGCGCTGTAGAGATACCTTCTGTACTCCTTTGTGCGCTGTAGAGATACCTTCTGTACTCCTTTGTACGCTGTAGAGATACCTTCTGTACTCCTTTGTGCGCTGTAGAGATACCTTCTGTACTCCTTTGTACGCTGTAGAGATACCTCGTGTACTCCTTTGTACGTTCTAGAGATATTTCCTGTACTCCTTTGTGCGCTGTAGAGATACCTTCTGTACTCCTTTGTGCGCTGTAGAGATACCTTCTGTACTCCTTTGTACGTTCTAGAGATATTTCCTGTACTCCTTTGTACGCTGTAGAGATACCTTCTGTACTCCTTTGTGCGCTGTAGAGATACCTTCTGTACTCCTTTGTACGCTGTAGAGATACCTCGTGTACTCCTTTGTACGTTCTAGAGATATTTCCTGTACTCCTTTGTGCGCTGTAGAGATACCTTCTGTACTCCTTTGTGCGCTGTAGAGATACCGTCTGTACTCCTTTGTGCGCTGTATAGATACCTTCTGTACTCCTTTGTGCGCTGTAGAGATACCTTCTGTACTCCTTTGTACGCTGTAGAGATACCTCGTGTACTCCTTTGTACGTTCTAGAGATATTTCCTGTACTCCTTTGTGCGCTGTAGAGATACCTTCTGTACTCCTTTGTGCGCTGTAGAGATACCTTCTGTACTCCTTTGTGCGCTGTAGAGATACCTTCTGTACTCCTCTGTGCGCTGTAGAGATACCTTCTGTACTCCTTTGTACGCTGTAGAGATACCTCGTGTACTCCTTTGTACGTTTTAGAGATATTTCCTGTACTCCTTTGTGCGCTGTAGAGATACCTTCTGTACTCCTTTGTGCGCTGTAGAGATACCTTCTGTACTCCTTTGTGCGCTGTAGAGATACCTTCTGTACTCTTTTGTTCGCTGTAGAGATACCTTCTGTACTCCTTTGTGCGCTGTAGAGATACCTTCTGTACTCCTTTGTGCGCTGTAGAGATACCTTTTGTACTCCTTTGTGCGCTGTAGAGATACCTTCTGTACTCCTTTGTGCGCTGTAGAGATACCTTCTGTACTCCTTTGTACGTTCTAGAGATATTTCCTGTACTCCTTTGTGCGCTGTAGAGATACCTTCTGTACTCCTTTGTACGCTGTAGAGAACCTCGTGTACTCCTTTGTGCGCTGTAGAGATACCTTCTGTACTCCTTTGTGCGCTGTAGAGATACCTTCTGTACTCTTTTGTGCGCTGTAGAGATACCTTCTGTACTCCTTTGTACGTTCTAGAGAAATTTCCTGTACTCCTTTGTGCGCTGTAGAGATACCTTCTGTACTCCTTTGTGCGCTGTAGAGATACCTTCTGTACTCCTTTGTGCGCTGTAGAGATACCTTCTGTACTCCTTTGTGCGCTGTAGAGATACCTTCTGTACTCCTTTGTACGCTGTAGAGATACCTCGTGTACTCCTTTGTACGTTCTAGAGATATTTCCTGTACTCCTTTGTGCGCTGTAGAGATACCTTCTGTACTCCTTTGTGCGCTGTAGAGATACCTTTTGTACTCCTTTGTGTGCTGTAGAGATACCTTCTGTACTCCTTTGTGCGCTGTAGAGATACCTTCTGTACTCCTTTGTACGCTGTAGAGATACCTCGTGTACTCCTTTGTACGCTGTAGAGATACCTTCTGTACTCCTTTGTGCTCTGTAGAGATACCTTCTGTACTCCTTTGTACGCTGTAGAGATACCTCGTGTACTCCTTTGTACGTTCTAGAGATATTTCCTGTACTCCTTTGTGCGCTGTAGAGATACCTTCTGTACTCCTTTGTGCGCTGTAGAGATACCTTCTGTACTCCTTTGTACGTTCTAGAGATATTTCCTGTACTCCTTTGTACGCTGTAGAGATACCTTCTGTACTCCTTTGTGCGCTGTAGAGATACCTTCTGTACTCCTTTGTACGCTGTAGAGATACCTCGTGTACTCCTTTGTACGTTCTAGAGATATTTCCTGTACTCCTTTGTGCGCTGTAGAGATACCTTCTGTACTCCTTTGTGCGCTGTAGAGATACCTTCTGTACTCCTTTGTGCGCTGTATAGATACCTTCTGTACTCCTTTGTGCGCTGTAGAGATACCTTCTGTACTCCTTTGTACGCTGTAGAGATACCTCGTGTACTCCTTTGTACGTTCTAGAGATATTTCCTGTACTCCTTTGTGCGCTGTAGAGATACCTTCTGTACTCCTTTGTGCGCTGTAGAGATACCTTCTGTACTCCTTTGTGCGCTGTAGAGATACCTTCTGTACTCCTCTGTGCGCTGTAGAGATACCTTCTGTACTCCTTTGTACGCTGTAGAGATACCTCGTGTACTCCTTTGTACGTTTTAGAGATATTTCCTGTACTCCTTTGTGCGCTGTAGAGATACCTTCTGTACTCCTTTGTGCGCTGTAGAGATACCTTCTGTACTCCTTTGTGCGCTGTAGAGATACCTTCTGTACTCTTTTGTTCGCTGTAGAGATACCTTCTGTACTCCTTTTTGCGCTGTAGAGATACCTTCTGTACTCCTTTGTGCGCTGTAGAGATACCTTTTGTACTCCTTTGTGCGCTGTAGAGATACCTTCTGTACTCCTTTGTGCGCTGTAGAGATACCTTCTGTACTCCTTTGTACGTTCTAGAGATATTTCCTGTACTCCTTTGTGCGCTGTAGAGATACCTTCTGTACTCCTTTTTACGCTGTAGAGAACCTCGTGTACTCCTTTGTGCGCTGTAGAGATACCTTCTGTACTCCTTTGTGCGCTGTAGAGATACCTTCTTTACTCTTTTGTGCGCTGTAGAGATACCTTCTGTACTCCTTTGTACGTTCTAGAGATATTTCCTGTACTCCTTTGTGCGCTGTAGAGATACCTTCTGTACTCCTTTGTGCGCTGTAGAGATACCTTCTGTACTCCTTTGTGCGCTGTAGAGATACCTTCTGTACTCCTTTGTGCGCTGTAGAGATACCTTCTGTACTCCTTTGTACGCTGTAGAGATACCTCGTGTACTCCTTTGTACGTTCTAGAGATATTTCCTGTACTCCTTTGTGCGCTGTAGAGATACCTTCTGTACTCCTTTGTGCGCTGTAGAGATACCTTTTGTACTCCTTTGTGTGCTGTAGAGATACCTTCTGTACTCCTTTGTGCGCTGTAGAGATACCTTCTGTACTCCTTTGTACGCTGTAGAGATACCTCGTGTACTCCTTTGTACGTTCTAGAGATATTTCCTGTACTCCTTTGTGCGCTGTAGAGATACCTTCTGTACTCCTTTGTGCGCTGTAGAAATACCTTCTGTACTTCTTTGTGCGCTGTAGAGATACCTTCTGTACTCCTTTGTGCGCTGTAGAGATACCTTCTGTACTCCTTTGTGCGCTGTAGAGATACCTTCTGTACTCCTTTGTACGCTGTAGAGATACCTTGTGTACTCCTTTGTGCGCTGTAGAGATACCTTCTGTACTCCTTTATGCGCTGTAGAGATACCTTCTGTACTCCTTTATACGCTGTAGAGATACCTCGTGTACTCCTTTGTACGTTCTAGGGATATTTCCTGTACTCCTTTGTGCGCTGTAGAGATACCTTCTGTACTCCTTTGTGCGCTGTAGAGATACCTTCTGTACTCCTTTGTGCGCTGTAGAGATACCTTCTGTACTCCTTTGTGCGCTGTAGAGATACCTTCTGTACTCCTTTGTACGCTGTAGAGATACCTCGTGTACTCCTTTGTACGTTCTAGAGATATTTCCTGTACTCCTTTGTGCGCTGTAGAGATACCTTCTGTACTTCTTTGTGCGCTGTAGAGATACCTTCTGTACTCCTTTGTACGCTGTAGAGATACCTCGTGTACTCCTTTGTACGTTCTAGAGATATTTCCTGTACTCCTTTGTGCGCTGTAGAGATACCTTCTGTACTCCTTTGTGCGCTGTAGAGATACCTTCTGTACTCCTTTGTGCGCTGTAGAGATACCTTCTGTACTCCTTTGTACGCTGTAGAGATACCTCGTGTACTCCTTTGTACATTCTAGAGATATTTCCTGTACTCCTTTGTGCGCTGTAGAGATACCTTCGGTACTCCTTTGTGCGCTGTAGAGATACCTTCTGTACCCCTTTGTGCGCTGTAGAGATACCTTCTGTACTCCTTTGTACGCTGTAGAGATACCTTCTGTACTCCTTTGTGCGCTGTAGAGATACCTTCTGTACTCCTTTGTACGCTGTAGAGATACCTCGTGTACTCCTTTGTACGTTCTAGAGATATTTCCTGTACTCCTTTGTGCGCTGTAGAGATACCTTCTGTACTCCTTTGTGCGCTGTAGAGATACCTTCTGTACTCCTTTGTGCGCTGTAGAGATACCTTCTGTACTCCTTTGTACGCTGTAGAGATACCTTCTGTACTCCTTTGTGCGCTGTAGAGATACCTTCTGTACTCCTTTGTACGCTGTAGAGATACCTCGTGTACTCCTTTGTACGTTCTAGAGATATTTCCTGTACTCCTTTGTGCGCTGTAGAGATACCTTCTGTACTCCTTTGTGCGCTGTAGAGATACCTTCTGTACTCCTTTGTACGTTCTAGAGATATTTCCTGTACTCCTTTGTACGCTGTAGAGATACCTTCTGTACTCCTTTGTGCGCTGTAGAGATACCTTCTGTACTCCTTTGTACGCTGTAGAGATACCTCGTGTACTCCTTTGTACGTTCTAGAGATATTTCCTGTACTCCTTTGTGCGCTGTAGAGATACCTTCTGTACTCCTTTGTGCGCTGTAGAGATACCTTCTGTACTCCTTTGTGCGCTGTATAGATACCTTCTGTACTCCTTTGTGCGCTGTAGAGATACCTTCTGTACACCTTTGTACGCTGTAGAGATACCTCGTGTACTCCTTTGTACGTTCTAGAGATATTTCCTGTACTCCTTTGTGCGCTGTAGAGATACCTTCTGTACTCCTTTGTGCGCTGTAGAGATACCTTCTGTACTCCTTTGTGCGCTGTAGAGATACCTTCTGTACTCCTCTGTGCGCTGTAGAGATACCTTCTGTACTCCTTTGTACGCTGTAGAGATACCTCGTGTACTCCTTTGTACGTTTTAGAGATATTTCCTGTACTCCTTTGTGCGCTGTAGAGATACCTTCTGTACTCCTTTGTGCGCTGTAGAGATACCTTCTGTACTCCTTTGTGCGCTGTAGAGATACCTTCTGTACTCTTTTGTTCGCTGTAGAGATACCTTCTGTACTCCTTTGTGCGCTGTAGAGATACCTTCTGTACTCCTTTGTGCGCTGTAGAGATACCTTTTGTACTCCTTTGTGCGCTGTAGAGATACCTTCTGTACTCCTTTGTGCGCTGTAGAGATACCTTCTGTACTCCTTTGTACGTTCTAGAGATATTTCCTGTACTCCTTTGTGCGCTGTAGAGATACCTTCTGTACTCCTTTGTACGCTGTAGAGAACCTCGTGTACTCCTTTGTGCGCTGTAGAGATACCTTCTGTACTCCTTTGTGCGCTGTAGAGATACCTTCTGTACTCTTTTGTGCGCTGTAGAGATACCTTCTGTACTCCTTTGTACGTTCTAGAGATATTTCCTGTACTCCTTTGTGCGCTGTAGAGATACCTTCTGTACTCCTTTGTGCGCTGTAGAGATACCTTCTGTACTCCTTTGTGCGCTGTAGAGATACCTTCTGTACTCCTTTGTGCGCTGTAGAGATACCTTCTGTACTCCTTTGTACGCTGTAGAGATACCTCGTGTACTCCTTTGTACGTTCTAGAGATATTTCCTGTACTCCTTTGTGCGCTGTAGAGATACCTTCTGTACTCCTTTGTGCGCTGTAGAGATACCTTTTGTACTCCTTTGTGTGCTGTAGAGATACCTTCTGTACTCCTTTGTGCGCTGTAGAGATACCTTCTGTACTCCTTTGTACGCTTTAGAGATACCTCGTGTACTCCTTTTTACGCTGTAGAGATACCTTCTGTACTCCTTTGTGCGCTGTAGAGATACCTTCTGTACTCCTTTGTACGCTGTAGAGATACCTCGTGTACTCCTTTGTACGTTCTAGAGATATTTCCTGTACTCCTTTGTGCGCTGTAGAGATACCTTCTGTACTCCTTTGTGCGCTGTAGAGATACCTTCTGTACTCCTTTGTACGTTCTAGAGATATTTCCTGTACTCCTTTGTACGCTGTAGAGATACCTTCTGTACTCCTTTGTGCGCTGTAGAGATACCTTCTGTACTCCTTTGTACGCTGTAGAGATACCTCGTGTACTCCTTTGTACGTTCTAGAGATATTTCCTGTACTCCTTTGTGCGCTGTAGAGATACCTTCTGTACTCCTTTGTGCGCTGTAGAGATACCTTCTGTACTCCTTTGTGCGCTGTATAGATACCTTCTGTACTCCTTTGTGCGCTGTAGAGATACCTTCTGTACTCCTTTGTACGCTGTAGAGATACCTCGTGTACTCCTTTGTACGTTCTAGAGATATTTCCTGTACTCCTTTGTGCGCTGTAGAGATACCTTCTGTACTCCTTTGTGCGCTGTAGAGATACCTTCTGTACTCCTTTGTGCGCTGTAGAGATACCTTCTGTACTCCTCTGTGCGCTGTAGAGATACCTTCTGTACTCCTTTGTACGCTGTAGAGATACCTCGTGTACTCCGTTGTACGTTTTAGAGATATTTCCTGTACTCCTTTGTGCGCTGTAGAGATACCTTCTGTACTCCATTGTGCGCTGTAGAGATACCTTCTGTACTCCTTTGTGCGCTGTAGAGATACCTTCTGTACTCCTTTGTGCGCTGTAGAGATACCTTTTGTACTCCTTTGTGCGCTGTAGAGATACCTTCTGTACTCCTTTGTGCGCTGTAGAGATACCTTCTGTACTCCTTTGTACGTTCTAGAGATATTTCCTGTACTCCTTTGTGCGCTGTAGAGATACCTTCTGTACTCCTTTGTACGCTGTAGAGAACCTCGTGTACTCCTTTGTGCGCTGTAGAGATACCTTCTGTACTCCTTTGTGCGCTGTAGAGATACCTTCTGTACTCTTTTGTGCGCTGTAGAGATACCTTCTGTACTCCTTTGTACGTTCTAGAGATATTTCCTGTACTCCTTTGTGCGCTGTAGAGATACCTTCTGTACTCCTTTGTGCGCTGTAGAGATACCTTCTGTACTCCTTTGTGCGCTGTAGAGATACCTTCTGTACTCCTTTGTGCGCTGTAGAGATACCTTCTGTACTCCTTTGTACGCTGTAGAGATACCTCGTGTACTCCTTTGTACGTTCTAGAGATATTTCCTGTACTCCTTTGTGCGCTGTAGAGATACCTTCTGTACTCCTTTGTGCGCTGTAGAGATACCTTGTGTACTCCTTTGTGTGCTGTAGAGATACCTTCTGTACTCCTTTGTGCGCTGTAGAGATACCTTCTGTACTCCTTTGTACGCTGTAGAAATACCTCGTGTACTCCTTTGTACGTTCTAGAGATATTTCCTGTACTCCTTTGTGCGCTGTAGAGATACCTTCTGTACTCCTTTGTGCGCTGTAGAGATACCTTCTGTACTTCTTTGTGCGCTGTAGAGATACCTTCTGTACTCCTTTGTGCGCTGTAGAGATACCTTCTGTACTCCTTTGTGCGCTGTAGAGATACCTTCTGTACTCCTTTGTACGCTGTAGAGATACCTTCTGTACTCCTTCGTGCGCTGTAGAGATACCTCCTGTACTCCTTTGTGCGCTGTAGAGATACCTTCTGTACTCCTTTGTACGCTGTAGAGATACCTAGTGTACTCCTTTGTACGTTCTAGATATATTTCCTGTACTCATTTGTGCGCTCTAGAGATACCTTCTGTATTCCTTTGTGCGCTGTAGAGATACCTTTTGTACTCCTTTGTGCGCTGTAGAGATACCTTCTGTACTCCTTTGTGCGCTGTAGAGATACCTTCTGTACTCCTTTGTGCGCTGTAGAGATACCTTCTGTACTCCTTTGTTCGCTGTAGAGATACCTCGTGTACTCCTTTGTACGTTCTAGAGATATTTCCTGTACTCCTTTGTGCGCTGTAGAGATACTTTCTGTACTTCTTTGTGCGCTGTAGAGATACCTTCTGTACTCCTTTGTACGCTGTAGAGATACCTCGTGTACTCCTTTGTACGTTCTAGAGATATTTCCTGTACTCCTTTGTGCGCTGTAGAGATACCGTCGGTACTCCTTTGTGCGCTGTAGAGATACCTTCTGTACTCCTTTGTGCGCTGTAGAGATACCTTCTGTACTCCTTTGTACGCTGTAGAGATACCTTCTGTACTCCTTTGTGCGCTGTAGAGATACCTTCTGTACTCCTTTGTACGCTGTAGAGATACCTCGTGTACTCCTTTGTACGTTCTAGAGATATTTCCTGTACTCCTTTGTGCGCTGTAGAGATACCTTCTGTACTCCTTTGTGCGCTGTAGAGATACCTTCTGTACTCCTTTGTGCGCTGTAGAGATACCTTCTGTACTCCTTTGTACGCTGTAGAGATACCTTCTGTACTCCTTTATGCGCTGTAGAGATACCTTCTGTACTCCTTTGTACGCTGTAGAGATACCTCGTGTACTCCTTTGTACGTTCTAGAGATATTTCCTGTACTCCTTTGTGCGCTGTAGAGATACCTTCTGTACTCCTTTGTGCGCTGTAGAGATACCTTCTGTACTCCTTTGTACGTTCTAGAGATATTTCCAGTACTCCTTTGTACGCTGTAGAGATACCTTCTGTACTCCTTTGTGCGCTGTAGAGATACCTTCTGTACTCCTTTGTACGCTGTAGAGATACCTCGTGTACTCCTTTGTACGTCCTAGAGATATTTCCTGTACTCCTTTGTGCGCTGTAGAGATACCTTCTGTACTCCTTTGTGCGCTGTAGAGATACCTTCTGTACTCCTTTGTGCGCTGTAGAAATACCTTCTGTACTCCTTTGTGCGCTGTAGAGATACTTTCTTTTCTCCTTTGTACGCTGTAGAGATACCTCGTGTACTCCTTTGTACGTTCTAGAGATATTTCCTGTACTCCTTTGTGCGCTGTAGAGATACCTTCTGTACTCCTTTGTGCGCTGTAGAGATACCTTCTGTACTCCTTTGTGCACTGTAGAGATACCTTCTGTACTCCTCTGTGCGCTGTAGAGATACCTTCTGTACTCCTTTGTACGCTGTAGAGATACCTCGTGTACTCCTTTGTACGTTTTAGAGATATTTCCTGTACTCCTTTGTGCGCTGTAGAGATACCTTCTGTACTCCTTTGTGCGCTGTAGAGATACCTTCTGTACTCCTTTGTGCGCTGTAGAGATACCTTCTGTACTCTTTTGTTCGCTGTAGAGATACCTTCTGTACTCCTTTGTGCGCTGTAGAGATACCTTCTGTACTCCTTTGTGCGCTGCAGAGATACCTTCTGTACTCCTTTGTGCGCTGTAGAGATACCTTCTGTACTCCTTTGTGCGCTGTAGAGATACCTTCTGTACTCCTTTGTACGTTCTAGAGATATTTCCTGTACTCCTTTGTGCGCTGTAGAGATACCTTCTGTACTCCTTTGTACGCTGTAGAGAACCTCGTGTACTCCTTTGTGCGCTGTAGAGATACCTTCTGTACTCTTTTGTGCGCTGTAGAGATACCTTCTGTACTCTTTTGTGCGCTGTAGAGATACCTTCTGTACTCCTTTGTACGTTCTAGAGATATTTCCTGTACTCCTTTGTGCGCTGTAGAGATACCTTCTGTACTCCTTTGTGCGCTGTAGAGATACCTTCTGTACTCCTTTGTGCGCTGTAGAGATACCTTCTGTACTCCTTTGTGCGCTGTAGAGATACCTTCTGTACTCCTTTGTACGCTGTAGAGATACCTCGTGTACTCCTTTGTACGTTCTAGAGATATTTCCTGTACTCCTTTGTGCGCTGTAGAGATACCTTCTGTACTCCTTTGTGCGCTGTAGAGATACCTTCTGTACTCCTTTGTGTGCTGTAGAGATACCTTCTGTACTCCTTTGTGCGCTGTAGAGATACGTTCTGTACTCTTTTGTACGCTGTAGAGATACCTCGTGTACTCCTTTGTACGTTCTAGAGATATTTCCTGTACTCCTTTGTGCGCTGTAGAGATACCTTCTGTACTCCTTTGTGCGCTGTAGAGATACCTTCTGTACTTCTTTGTGCGCTGTAGAGATACCTTCTGTACTCCTTTGTGCGCTGTAGAGATACCTTCTGTACTCCTTTGTGCGCTGTAGAGATACCTTCTGTACTCCTTTGTGCGCTGTAGAGATACCTTCTGTACTCCTTTGTGCGCTGTAGAGATACCTCGTGTACTCCTTTGTACGTTCAAGAGATATTTCCCGTACTCCTTTGTGCGGTGTAGAGATACCGTCTGTACTCCTTTGTGCGCTGTAGAGATACCTTCTGTACTCCTTTGTGCGCTGTAGAGATACCTTCTGTACTCCTTTGTGCGCTGTAGAGATACCTTCTGTACTCCTTTGTACGCTGTAGAGATACCTCGTGTACTCCTTTGTACGTTCCAGAGATATTTCCTGTACTCCTTTGTGTGCTGTAGAGATACCTTCTGTACTCCTTTGTGCGCTGTAGAGATACCTTCTGTACTCCTTTGTGCGCTGTAGAGATACCTTCTGTACTCCTTTGTGCGCTGTAGAGATACCTTCTGTACTCCTTTGTACGCTGTAGAGATACCTCGTGTACTCCTTTGTACGTTCTAGAGATATTTCTTGTACTCCTTTGTGCGCTGTAGAAATACCTTCTGTACTCCTTTGTGTGCTGTAGAGATACCTTCTGTACTCCTTTGTGCGCTGTAGAGATACCTTCTGTACTCCTTTGTACGCTGTAGAGATACCTTCTGTACTCCTTTGTGCGCTGTAGAGATACCTTCTGTACTCCTTTGTACGCTGTAGAGATACCTCGTGTACTCCTTTGTACGTTCTAGAGATATTTCCTGTACTCCTTTGTGCGCTGTAGAGATACCTTCTGTACTCCTTTGTGCGCTGTAGAGATACCTTCTGTACTCCTTTGTGCGCTGTAGAGATACCTTCTGTACTCCTTTGTACGCTGTGGAGATACCTTCTGTACTCCTTTGTGCGCTGTAGAGATACCTTCTGTACTCCTTTGTACGCTGTAGAGATACCTCGTGTACTCCTTTGTACGTTCTAGAGATATTTCCTGTACTCCTTTGTGCGCTGTTGAGATACCTTCTGTACTCCTCTGTGCGCTGTAGAGATACCTTCTGTACTCCTTTGTACGCTGTAGAGATACCTCGTGTACTCCTTTGTACGTTCTAGAGATATTTCCTGTACTCCTTTGTGCGCTGTAGAGTTACCTTCTGTAATCCTTTGTGCGCTGTAGAGATACCTTCTGTACTCCTTTGTGCGCTGTAGAGATACCTTCTGTACTCCTTTGTGCGCTGTAGAGATACCTTCTGTACTCCTTTGTGCGCTGTAGAGATACCTTCTGTACTCCTTTGTACGCTGTAGAGATACCTCGTGTACTCCTTTGTGCGCTGTAGAGATACCTTCAGTACTCCTTTGTGCGCTGTAGAGATACCTTCTGTACTCCTTTGTGCGCTGTAGAGATACCTTCTGTACTCCTTTGTACGTTCTAGAGATATTTCCTGTACTCCTTTGTGCGCTGTAGAGATACCTTCTGTACTCCTTTGTGCGCTGTAGAGATACCTTCTGTACTCCTTTGTGCGCTGTAGAGATACCTTCTGTACTCCTTTGTGCGCTGTAGAGATACCTTCTGTACTCCTTTGTACGCTGTAGAGATACCTCGTGTACTCCTTTGTGCGCTGTAGAGATACCTTCTGTACCCCTTCGTACGCTGTAGAGATACCTCGTGTACTCCTTTGTACGTTCTAGAGATATTTACTGTACTCCTTTGTGCGCTGTAGAGATACCTTCTGTACTCCTTTGTGCGCTGTAGAGATACCTTCTGTACTCCTTTGTGCGCTGTAGAGATACCTTCTGTACTCCTTTGTGCGCTGTAGAGATACCTTCTGTACTCCTTTGTACGCTGTAGAGATACCTCGTGTACTCCTTTGTGCGCTGTAGAGATACCTTCTGTACTCCTTTGTGCGCTGTAGAGATACCTTCTGTACTCCTTTGTGCGCTGTAGAGATACCTTCTGTACTCCTTTGTACGTTCTAGAGATATTTCCTGTACTCCTTTGTGCGCTGTAGAGATACCTTCTGTACTCCTTTGTGCGCTGTAGAGATACCTTCTGCACTCCTTTGTAAGCTGTAGAGATACCTTCTGTACTCCTCTGTGCGCTGTAGAGATACCTTCTGTACTCCTTTGTACGCTGTAGAGATACCTCGTGTACTCCTTTGTACGTTCTAGAGATATTTCCTGTACTCCTTTGTGCGCTGTAGAGATACCTTCTGTACTCCTTTGTGCGCTGTAGAGATACCTTCTGTACTCCTTTGTGCGCTGTAGAGATACCTTCTGTACTCCTTTGAGCGCTGTAGAGATACCTTCTGTACTCCTTTGTACGCTGTAGAGATACCTCGTGTACTCCTTTGTGCGCTGTAGAGATACCTTCTGTACTCCTTTGTGCGCTGTAGAGATACCTTCTGTACTCCTTTGTACGCTGTAGAGATACCTCGTGTACTCCTTTGTACGTTCTAGAGATATTTCCTGTACTCCTTTGTGCGCTGTAGAGATACCTTCTGTACTCCTTTGTGCGCTGTAGAGATACCTTCTGTACTCCTTTGTGCGCTGTAGAGATACCTTCTGTACTCCTTTGTGCGCTGGAGAGATACCTTCTGTACTCCTTTGTACGCTGTAGAGATACCTCGTGTACTCCTTTGTACGTTCTAGAGATATTTCCTGTACTCCTTTGTGCGCTGTAGAGATACCTTCTGTACTCCTTTGTGCGCTGTAGAGATACCTTCTGTACTCCTTTGTGCGCTGTAGAGATACCTTCTGTACTCCTTTGTGCGCTGTAGAGATGCCTTCTGTACTCCTTTGTGCGCTGTAGAGATACCTTCTGTACTCCTTTGTACGCTGTAGAGATACCTCGTGTACTCCTTTGTGCGCTGTAGAGATACCTTCTGTACTCCTTTGTGCGCTGTAGAGATACCTTCTGTACTCCTTTGTGCGCTGTAGAGATACCTTCTGTACTCCTTTGTTCGTTCTAGAGATATTTCCTGTACTCCTTTGTGCGCTGTAGAGATACCTTCTGTACTCCTTTGTGCGCTGTAGAGATATTTCCTGTACTCCTTTGTGCGCTGTAGAGATACCTTCTGTACTCCTTTGTGCGCTGTAGAGATACCTTCTGTACTCCTTTGTACGCTGTAGAGATACCTCGTGTACTCCTTTGTACGTTCTAGAGATATTTCCTGTACTCCTTTGTGCGCTGTAGAGATACCTTCTGTACTCCTTTGTGTGCTGTAGAGATACCTTCTGTACTCCTTTGTGCGCTGTAGAGATACCTTCTGTACTCCTTTGTACGCTGTAGAGATACCTTCTGTACTCCTTTGTGCGCTGTAGAGATACCTTCTGTACTCCTTTGTACGCTGTAGAGATACCTCGTGTACTCCTTTGTGCGCTGTAGAGATACCTTCTGTACTCATTCGTACGCTGTAGAGATACCTCGTGTACTCCTTTGGACGTTCTAGAGATATTTACTGTACTCCTTTGTGCGCTGTAGAGATACCTTCTGTACTCCTTTGTGCGCTGTAGAGATACCTTCTGTACTCCTTTGTGCGCTGTAGAGATACCTTCTGTACTCCTTTGTGCGCTGTAGAGATACCTTCTTTACTCCTTTGTACGCTGTAGAGATACCTCGTGTACTCCTTTGTGCGCTGTAGAGATACCTTTTGTACTCCTTTGTGCGCTGTAGAGATACCTTCTGTACTCCTTTGTGCGCTGTAGAGATAACTTCTGTACTCCTTTGTACGTTCTAGAGATATTTCCTGTACTCCTTTGTGCGCTGTAGAGATACCTTCTGTACTCCTTTGTGCGCTGTAGAGATACCTTCTGTACTCCTTTGTAAGCTGTAGAGATACCTTCTGTACTCCTCTGTGCGCTGTAGAGATACCTTCTGTACTCCTTTGTACGCTGTAGAGATACCTCGTGTACTCCTTTGTACGTTCTAGAGATATTTCCTGTACTCCTTTGTGCGCTGTAGAGATACCTTCTGTACTCCTTTGTGCGCTGTAGAGATACCTTCTGTACTCCTTTGTGCGCTGTAGAGATACCTTCTGTACTCCTTTGTGCGCTGTAGAGATACCTTCTGTACTCCTTTGTACGCTGTAGAGATACCTCGTGTACTCCTTTGTGCGCTGTAGAGATACCTTCTGTACTCCTTTGTACGCTGTAGAGATACCTCGTGTACTCTTTTGTACGTTCTAGAGATATTTCCTGTACTCTTTTGTGCGCTGTAGAGATACCTTCTGTACTCCTTTGTGCGCTGTAGAGATACCTTCTGTACTCCTTTGTGCGCTGTAGAGATACCTTCTGTACTCCTTTGTGCGCTGTAGAGATACCTTCTGTACTCCTTTGTACGCTGTAGAGATACCTCGTGTACTCCTTTGTACGTTCTAGAGATATTTCCTGTACTCCTTTGTGCGCTGTAGAGATACCTTCTGTACTCCTTTGTGCGCTGTAGAGATACCTTCTGTACTCCTTTGTGCGCTGTATAGATACCTTCTGTACTCCTTTGTGCGCTGTAGAGAAACCTTCTGTACTCCTTTGTACGCTGTAGAGATACCTCGTGTACTCCTTTGTACGTTCTAGAGATATTTCCTGTACTCCTTTGTGCGCTGTAGAGATACCTTCTGTACTCCTTTGTGCGCTGTAGAGATACCTTCTTTACTCCTTTGTGCGCTGTAGAGATACCTTCTGTACTCCTCTGTGCGCTGTAGAGATACCTTCTGTACTCCTTTGTACGCTGTAGAGATACCTCGTGTACTCCTTTGTACGTTTTAGAGATATTTCCTTTACTCCTTTGTGCGCTGTAGAGATACCTTCTGTACTCCTTTGTGCGCTGTAGAGATACCTTCTGTACTCCTTTGTGCGCTGTAGAGATACCTTCTGTACTCTTTTGTTCGCTGTAGAGATACCTTCTGTACTCCTTTGTGCGCTGTAGAGATACCTTCTGTACTCCTTTGTGCGCTGTAGAGATACCTTTTGTACTCCTTTGTGCGCTGTAGAGATACCTTCTGTACTCCTTTGTGCGCTGTAGAGATACCTTCTGTACTCCTTTGTACGTTCTAGAGATATTTCCTGTACTCCTTTGTGCGCTGTAGAGATACCTTCTGTACTCCTTTGTACGCTGTAGAGAACCTCGTGTACTCCTTTGTGCGCTGTAGAGATACCTTCTGTACTCCTTTGTGCGCTGTAGAGATACCTTCTGTACTCTTTTGTGCGCTGTAGAGATACCTTCTGTACTCCTTTGTACGTTCTAGAGATATTTCCTGTACTCCTTTGTGCGCTGTAGAGATACCTTCTGTACTCCTTTGTGCGCTGTAGAGATACCTTCTGTACTCCTTTGTGCGCTGTAGAGATACCTTCTGTACTCCTTTGTGCGCTGTAGAGATACCTTCTGTACTCCTTTGTACGCTGTAGAGATACCTCGTGTACTCCTTTGTACGTTCTAGAGATATTTCCTGTACTCCTTTGTGCGCTGTAGAGATACCTTCTGTACTCCTTTGTGCGCTGTAGAGATACCTTTTGTACTCCTTTGTGTGCTGTAGAGATACCTTCTGTACTCCTTTGTGCGCTGTAGAGATACCTTCTGTACTCCTTTGTACGCTGTAGAGATACCTCGTGTACTCCTTTGTACGCTGTAGAGATACCTTCTGTACTCCTTTGTGCGCTGTAGAGATACCTTCTGTACTCCTTTGTACGCTGTAGAGATACCTCGTGTACTCCTTTGTACGTTCTAGAGATATTTCCTGTACTCCTTTGTGCGCTGTAGAGATACCTTCTGTACTCCTTTGTGCGCTGTAGAGATACCTTCTGTACTCCTTTGTACGTTCTAGAGATATTTCCTGTACTCCTTTGTACGCTGTAGAGATACCTTCTGTACTCCTTTGTGCGCTGTAGAGATACCTTCTGTACTCCTTTGTACGCTGTAGAGATACCTCGTGTACTCCTTTGTACGTTCTAGAGATATTTCCTGTACTCCTTTGTGCGCTGTAGAGATACCTTCTGTACTCCTTTGTGCGCTGTAGAGATACCTTCTGTACTCCTTTGTGCGCTGTATAGATACCTTCTGTACTCCTTTGTGCGCTGTAGAGATACCTTCTGTACTCCTTTGTACGCTGTAGAGATACCTCGTGTACTCCTTTGTACGTTCTAGAGATATTTCCTGTACTCCTTTGTGCGCTGTAGAGATACCTTCTGTACTCCTTTGTGCGCTGTAGAGATACCTTCTGTACTCCTTTGTGCGCTGTAGAGATACCTTCTGTACTCCTCTGTGCGCTGTAGAGATACCTTCTGTACTCCTTTGTACGCTGTAGAGATACCTCGTGTACTCCTTTGTACGTTTTAGAGATATTTCCTGTACTCCTTTGTGCGCTGTAGAGATACCTTCTGTACTCTTTTGTGCGCTGTAGAGATACCTTCTGTACTCCTTTGTGCGCTGTAGAGATACCTTCTGTACTCTTTTGTTCGCTGTAGAGATACCTTCTGTACTCCTTTGTGCGCTGTAGAGATACCTTCTGTACTCCTTTGTGCGCTGTAGAGATACCTTTTGTACTCCTTTGTGCGCTGTAGAGATACCTTCTGTACTCCTTTGTGCGCTGTAGAGATACCTTCTGTACTCCTTTGTACGTTCTAGAGATATTTCCTGTACTCCTTTGTGCGCTGTAGAGATACCTTCTGTACTCCTTTGTACGCTGTAGAGAACCTCGTGTACTCCTTTGTGCGCTGTAGAGATACCTTCTGTACTCCTTTGTGCGCTGTAGAGATACCTTCTGTACTCTTTTGTGCGCTGTAGAGATACCTTCTGTACTCCTTTGTACGTTCTAGAGATATTTCCTGTACTCCTTTGTGCGCTGTAGAGATACCTTCTGTACTCCTTTGTGCGCTGTAGAGATACCTTCTGTACTCCTTTGTGCGCTGTAGAGATACCTTCTGTACTCCTTTGTGCGCTGTAGAGATACCTTCTGTACTCCTTTGTACGCTGTAGAGATACCTCGTGTACTCCTTTGTACGTTCTAGAGATATTTCCTGTACTCCTTTGTGCGCTGTAGAGATACCTTCTGTACTCCTTTGTGCGCTGTAGAGATACCTTTTGTACTCCTTTGTGTGCTGTAGAGATACCTTCTGTACTCCTTTGTGCGCTGTAGAGATACCTTCTGTACTCCTTTGTACGCTGTAGAGATACCTCGTGTACTCCTTTGTACGCTGTAGAGATACCTTCTGTACTCCTTTGTGCGCTGTAGAGATACCTTCTGTACTCCTTTGTACGCTGTAGAGATACCTCGTGTACTCCTTTGTACGTTCTAGAGATATTTCCTGTACTCCTTTGTGCGCTGTAGAGATACCTTCTGTACTCCTTTGTGCGCTGTAGAGATACCTTCTGTACTCCTTTGTACGTTCTAGAGATATTTCCTGTACTCCTTTGTACGCTGTAGAGATACCTTCTGTACTCCTTTGTGCGCTGTAGAGATACCTTCTGTACTCCTTTGTACGCTGTAGAGATACCTCGTGTACTCCTTTGTACGTTCTAGAGATATTTCCTGTACTCCTTTGTGCGCTGTAGAGATACCTTCTGTACTCCTTTGTGCGCTGTAGAGATACCTTCTGTACTCCTTTGTGCGCTGTATAGATACCTTCTGTACTCCTTTGTGCGCTGTAGAGATACCTTCTGTACTCCTTTGTACGCTGTAGAGATACCTCGTGTACTCCTTTGTACGTTCTAGAGATATTTCCTGTACTCCTTTGTGCGCTGTAGAGATACCTTCTGTACTTTTTTGTGCGCTGTAGAGATACCTTCTGTACTCCTTTGTGCGCTGTAGAGATACCTTCTGTACTCCTCTGTGCGCTGTAGAGATACCTTCTGTACTCCTTTGTACGCTGTAGAGATACCTTCTGTACTCCTTTGTACGTTCTAGAGATATTTCCTGTACTCCTTTGTGCGCTGTAGAGATACCTTCTGTACTCCTTTGTGCGCTGTAGAGATACCTTCTGTACTCCTTTGTGCGCTGTAGAGATACCTTCTGTACTCCTTTGTACGCTGTAGAGATACCTGGTGTACTCCTTTGTACGTTCTAGAGATTTTCCTGTACTCCTTTGTGCGCTGTAGAGATACCTTCTGTACTCCTTTGTGCGCTGTAGAGATACCTTTTGTACTCCTTTGTGTGCTGTAGAGATACCTTCTGTACTCCTTTGTGCGCTGTAGAGATACCTTCTGTACTCCTTTGTACGCTGTAGAGATACCTCGTGTACTCCTTTGTACGTTCTAGAGATATTTCCTGTACTCCTTTGTGCGCTGTAGAGATACCTTCTGTACTCCTTTGTGCACTGTAGAGATACCTTCTGTACTTCTTTGTGCGCTGTAGAGATACCTTCTGTACTCCTTTGTGCGCTGTAGAGATACCTTCTGTACTCCTTTGTGCGCTGTAGAGATACCTTCTGTACTCCTTTGTAC
Organism: Morinoia aosen; assembly: GCA_030386875.1. Classification (NCBI taxonomy): domain Eukaryota; kingdom Metazoa; phylum Arthropoda; class Malacostraca; order Amphipoda; family Talitridae; genus Morinoia; species Morinoia aosen. The sequence goes on along the minus strand of CM059576.1, from coordinate 53,269,318 downwards.
GCTGTAGAGATACCTTCTGTACTCCTTTGTGCGCTGTAGAGATACCTTCTGTACTCCTTTGTGCGCTGTAGAGATACCTTCTGTACTCCTTTATACGCTGTAGAGATACCTCGTGTACTCCTTTGTACGTTCTAGAGATATTTCCTGTACTCCTTTGTGCGCTGTAGAGATACCTTCTGTACTCCTTTGTGCGCTGTAGAGATACCTTCTGTACTCCTTTGTGCGCTGTAGAGATACCTTCTGTACTCCTTTGTGCGCTGTAGAGATACCTTCTGTACTCCTTTGTACGTTCTAGAGATATTTCCTGTACTCCTTTGTGCGCTGTAGAGATACCTTGTGTACTCCTTTGTGCGCTGTAGAGATACCTTCTGTACTCCTTTGTGCGCAGTAGAGATACCTTCTGTACTCCTTTGTGCGCTGTAGAGATACCTTCTGTACTCCTCTGTACGCTGTAGAGATACCTCGTGTACTCTTTTGTACGTTCTAGAGATATTTCCTGTACTCCTTTGTGCGCTGTAGAGATACCTTCTGTACTCCTTTGTGCGCTGTAGAGATACCTTCTGTACTCCTTTGTGCGCTGTAGAGATACCTCCTGTACTCCTTTGTGCGCTGTAGAGATACCTTCTGTACTCCTTTGTACGCTGTAGAGATACCTAGTGTACTCCTTTGTACGTTCTAGATATATTTCCTGTACTCATTTGTGCGCTCTAGAGATACCTTCTGTATTCCTTTGTGCGCTGTAGAGATACCTTTTGTACTCCTTTGTGCGCTGTAGAGATACCTTCTGTACTCCTTTGTGCGCTGTAGAGATACCTTCTGTACTCCTTTGTGCGCTGTAGAGATACCTTCTGTACTCCTTTGTACGCTGTAGAGATACCTCGTGTACTCCTTTGTACGTTCTAGAGATATTTCCTGTACTCCTTTGTGCGCTGTAGAGATACTTTCTGTACTTCTTTGTGCGCTGTAGAGATACCTTCTGTACTCCTTTGTACGCTGTAGAGATACCTCGTGTACTCCTTTGTACGTTCTAGAGATATTTCCTGTACTCCTTTGTGCGCTGTAGAGATACCTTCGGTACTCCTTTGTGCGCTGTAGAGATACCTTCTGTACTCCTTTGTGCGCTGTAGAGATACCTTCTGTACTCCTTTGTACGCTGTAGAGATACCTTCTGTACTCCTTTGTGCGCTGTAGAGATACCTTCTGTACTCCTTTGTACGCTGTAGAGATACCTCGTGTACTCCTTTGTACGTTCTAGAGATATTTCCTGTACTCCTTTGTGCGCTGTAGAGATACCTTCTGTACTCCTTTGTGCGCTGTAGAGATACCTTCTGTACTCCTTTGTGCGCTGTAGAGATACCTTCTGTACTCCTTTGTACGCTGTAGAGATACCTTCTGTACTCCTTTGTGCGCTGTAGAGATACCTTCTGTACTCCTTTGTACGCTGTAGAGATACCTCGTGTACTCCTTTGTACGTTCTAGAGATATTTCCTGTACTCCTTTGTGCGCTGTAGAGATACCTTCTGTACTCCTTTGTGCGCTGTAGAGATACCTTCTGTACTCCTTTGTACGTTCTAGAGATATTTCCAGTACTCCTTTGTACGCTGTAGAGATACCTTCTGTACTCCTTTGTGCGCTGTAGAGATACCTTCTGTACTCCTTTGTACGCTGTAGAGATACCTCGTGTACTCCTTTGTACGTCCTAGAGATATTTCCTGTACTCCTTTGTGCGCTGTAGAGATACCTTCTGTACTCCTTTGTGCGCTGTAGAGATACCTTCTGTACTCCTTTGTGCGCTGTAGAAATACCTTCTGTACTCCTTTGTGCGCTGTAGAGATACTTTCTGTACTCCTTTGTACGCTGTAGAGATACCTCGTGTACTCCTTTGTACGTTCTAGAGATATTTCCTGTACTCCTTTGTGCGCTGTAGAGATACCTTCTGTACTCCTTTGTGCGCTGTAGAGATACCTTCTGTACTCCTTTTTGCGCTGTAGAGATACCTTCTGTACTCCTCTGTGCGCTGTAGAGATACCTTCTGTACTTCTTTGTACGCTGTGGAGATACCTCGTGTACTCCTTTGTACGTTTTAGAGATATTTCCTGTACTCCTTTGTGCGCTGTAGAGATACCTTCTGTACTCCTTTGTGCGCTGTAGAGATACCTTCTGTACTCCTTTGTGCGCTGTAGAGATACCTTCTGTACTCTTTTGTACGCTGTAGAGATACCTTCTGTACTCCTTTGTGCGCTGTAGAGATACCTTCTGTACTCCTTTGTGCGCTGCAGAGATACCTTCTGTACTCCTTTGTGCGCTGTAGAGATACCTTCTGTACTCCTTTGTGCGCTGTAGAGATACCTTCTGTACTCCTTTGTACGTTCTAGAGATATTTCCTGTACTCCTTTGTGCGCTGTAGAGATACCTTCTGTACTCCTTTGTACGCTGTAGAGAACCTCGTGTACTCCTTTGTGCGCTGTAGAGATACCTTCTGTACTCTTTTGTGCGCTGTAGAGATACCTTCTGTACTCTTTTGTGCGCTGTAGAGATACCTTCTGTACTCCTTTGTACGTTCTAGAGATATTTCCTGTACTCCTTTGTGCGCTGTAGAGATACCTTCTGTACTCCTTTGTGCGCTGTAGAGATACCTTCTGTACTCCTTTGTGCGCTGTAGAGATACCTTCTGTACTCCTTTGTGCGCTGTAGAGATACCTTCTGTACTCCTTTGTACGCTGTAGAGATACTTCGTGTACTCCTTTGTACGTTCTAGAGATATTTCCTGTACTCCTTTGTGCGCTGTAGAGATACCTTCTGTACTCCTTTGTGCGCTGTAGAGATACCTTCTGTACTCCTTTGTGTGCTGTAGAGATACCTTCTGTACTCCTTTGTGCGCTGTAGAGATACCTTCTGTACTCTTTTGTACGCTGTAGAGATACCTCGTGTACTCCTTTGTACGTTCTAGAGATATTTCCTGTACTCCTTTGTGCGCTGTAGAGATACCTTCTGTACTCCTTTGTGCGCTGTAGAGATACCTTCTGTACTTCTTTGTGCGCTGTAGAGATACCTTCTGTACTCCTTTGTGCGCTGTAGAGATACCTTCTGTACTCCTTTGTGCGCTGTAGAGATACCTTCTGTACTCCTTTGTGCGCTGTAGAGATACCTTCTGTACTCCTTTGTGCGCTGTAGAGATACCTCGTGTACTCCTTTGTACGTTCAAGAGATATTTCCCGTACTCCTTTGTGCGGTGTAGAGATACCGTCTGTACTCCTTTGTGCGCTGTAGAGATACCTTCTGTACTCCTTTGTGCGGTGTAGAGATACCTTCTGTACTCCTTTGTGCGCTGTAGAGATACCTTCTGTACTCCTTTGTACGCTGTAGAGATACCTCGTGTACTCCTTCGTACGTTCCAGAGATATTTCCTGTACTCCTTTGTGTGCTGTAGAGATACCTTCTGTACTCCTTTGTGCGCTGTAGAGATACCTTCTGTACTCCTTTGTGCGCTGTAGAGATTTCTTCTGTACTCCTTTGTGCGCTGTAGAGATACCTTCTGTACTCCTTGGTACGCTGTAGAGATACCTCGTGTACTCTTTTGTACGTTCTAGAGATATTTCCTGTACTCCTTTGTGCGCTGTAGAGATACCTTCTGTACTCCTTTGTGCGCTGTAGAGGTACCTTCTGTACTCCTTTGTGCGCTGTAGAGATACCTTCTGTACTCCTTTGTGCGCTGTAGAGATACCTTCTGTACTCCTTTGTGCGCTGTAGAGATACCTTCTGAACTCCTTTGTACGCTGTAGAGATACCTCGTGTACTCCTTTGTGCGCTGTAGAGATACCTTCTGTACTCCTTTGTGCGCTGTAGAGATACCTTCTGTACTCCTTTGTGCGCTGTAGAGATACCTTCTGTACTCCTTTGTACGTTCTAGAGATATTTCCTGTACTCCTTTGTGCGCTGTAGAGATACCTTCTGTACTCCTTTGTGCGCTGTAGAGATATTTCCTGTACTCCTTTGTGCGCTGTAGAGATACCTTCTGTACTCCTTTGTGCGCTGTAGAGATACCTTCTGTACTCCTTTGTACGCTGTAGAGATACCTCGTGTACTCCTTTGTACGTTCTAGAGATATTTCCTGTACTCCTTTGTGCGCTGTAGAAATACCTTCTGTACTCCTTTGTGTGCTGTAGAGATACCTTCTGTACTCCTTTGTGCGCTGTAGAGATACCTTCTGTACTCCTTTGTACGCTGTAGAGATACCTTCTGTACTCCTTTGTGCGCTGTAGAGATACCTTCTGTACTCCTTTGTACGCTGTAGAGATACCTCGTGTACTCCTTTGTACGTTCTAGAGATATTTCCTGTACTCCTTTGTGCGCTGTAGAGATACCTTCTGTACTCCTTTGTGCGCTGTAGAGATACCTTCTGTACTCCTTTGTGCGCTGTAGAGATACCTTCTGTACTCCTTTGTACGCTGTGGAGATACCTTCTGTACTCCTTTGTGCGCTGTAGAGATACCTTCTGTACTCCTTTGTACGCTGTAGAGATACCTCGTGTACTCCTTTGTACGTTCTAGAGATATTTCCTGTACTCCTTTGTGCGCTGTTGAGATACCTTCTGTACTCCTTTGTGCGCTGTAGAGATACCTTCTGTACTCCTTTGTACGCTGTAGAGATACCTCGTGTACTCCTTTGTACGTTCTAGAGATATTTCCTGTACTCCTTTGTGCGCTGTAGAGTTACCTTCTGTAATCCTTTGTGCGCTGTAGAGATACCTTCTGTACTCCTTTGTGCGCTGTAGAGATACCTTCTGTACTCCTTTGTGCGCTGTAGAGATACCTTCTGTACTCCTTTGTGCGCTGTAGAGATACCTTCTGTACTCCTTTGTACGCTGTAGAGATACCTCGTGTACTCCTTTGTGCGCTGTAGAGATACCTTCAGTACTCCTTTGTGCGCTGTAGAGATACCTTCTGTACACCTTTGTGCGCTGTAGAGATACCTTCTGTACTCCTTTGTACGTTCTAGAGATATTTCCTGTACTCCTTTGTGCGCTGTAGAGATACCTTCTGTACTCCTTTGTGCGCTGTAGAGATACCTTCTGTACTCCTTTGTGCGCTGTAGAGATACCTTCTGTACTCCTTTGTGCGCTGTAGAGATACCTTCTGTACTCCTTTGTACGCTGTAGAGATACCTCGTGTACTCCTTTGTGCGCTGTAGAGATACCTTCTGTACCCCTTCGTACGCTGTAGAGATACCTCGTGTACTCCTTTGTACGTTCTAGAGATATTTACTGTACTCCTTTGTGCGCTGTAGAGATACCTTCTGTACTCCTTTGTGCGCTGTAGAGATACCTTCTGTACTCCTTTGTGCGCTGTAGAGATACCTTCTGTACTCCTTTGTGCGCTGTAGAGATACCTTCTGTACTCCTTTGTACGCTGTAGAGATACCTCGTGTACTCCTTTGTGCGCTGTAGAGATACCTTCTGTACTCCTTTGTGCGCTGTAGAGATACCTTCTGTACTCCTTTGTGCGCTGTAGAGATACCTTCTGTACTCCTTTGTACGTTCTAGAGATATTTCCTGTACTCCTTTGTGCGCTGTAGAGATACCTTCTGTACTCCTTTGTGCGCTGTAGAGATACCTTCTGCACTCCTTTGTAAGCTGTAGAGATACCTTCTGTACTCCTCTGTGCGCTGTAGAGATACCTTCTGTACTCCTTTGTACGCTGTAGAGATACCTCGTGTACTCCTTTGTACGTTCTAGAGATATTTCCTGTACTCCTTTGTGCGCTGTAGAGATACCTTCTGTACTCCTTTGTGCGCTGTAGAGATACCTTCTGTACTCCTTTGTGCGCTGTAGAGATACCTTCTGTACTCCTTTGTGCGCTGTAGAGATACCTTCTGTACTCCTTTGTACGCTGTAGAGATACCTCGTGTACTCCTTTGTGCGCTGTAGAGATACCTTCTGTACTCCTTTGTGCGCTGTAGAGATACCTTCTGTACTCCTTTGTACGCTGTAGAGATACCTCGTGTACTCCTTTGTACGTTCTAGAGATATTTCCTGTACTCCTTTGTGCGCTGTAGAGATACCTTCTGTACTCCTTTGTGCGCTGTAGAGATACCTTCTGTACTCCTTTGTGCGCTGTAGAGATACCTTCTGTACTCCTTTGTGCGCTGGAGAGATACCTTCTGTACTCCTTTATACGCTGTAGAGATACCTCGTGTACTCCTTTGTACGTTCTAGAGATATTTCCTGTACTCCTTTGTGCGCAGTAGAGATACCTTCTGTACTCCTTTGTGCGCTGTAGAGATACCTTCTGTACTCCTTTGTGCGCTGTAGAGATACCTTCTGTACTCCTTTGTGCGCTGTAGAGATGCCTTCTGTACTCCTTTGTGCGCTGTAGAGATACCTTCTGTACTCCTTTGTACGCTGTAGAGATACCTCGTGTACTCCTTTGTGCGCTGTAGAGATACCTCCTGTACTCCTTTGTGCGCTGTAGAGATACCTTCTGTACTCCTTTGTGCGCTGTAGAGATACCTTCTGTACTCCTTTGTTCGTTCTAGAGATATTTCCTGTACTCCTTTGTGCGCTGTAGAGATACCTTCTGTACTCCTTTGTGCGCTGTAGAGATATTTCCTGTACTCCTTTGTGCGCTGTAGAGATACCTTCTGTACTCCTTTGTGCGCTGTAGAGATACCTTCTGTACTCCTTTGTACGCTGTAGAGATACCTCGTGTACTCCTTTGTACGTTCTAGAGATATTTTCTGTACTCCTTTGTGCGCTGTAGAGATACCTTCTGTACTCTTTTGTGTGCTGTAGAGATACCTTCTGTACTCCTTTGTGCGCTGTAGAGATACCTTCTGTACTCCTTTGTACGCTGTAGAGATACCTTCTGTACTCCTTTGTGCGCTGTAGAGATACCTTCTGTACTCCTTTGTACGCTGTAGAGATACCTCGTGTACTCCTTTGTGCGCTGTAGAGATACCTTCTGTACTCATTCGTACGCTGTAGAGATACCTCGTGTACTCCTTTGGACGTTCTAGAGATATTTACTGTACTCCTTTGTGCGCTGTAGAGATACCTTCTGTACTCCTTTGTGCGCTGTAGAGATACCTTCTGTACTCCTTTGTGCGCTGTAGAGATACCTTCTGTACTCCTTTGTGCGCTGTAGAGATACCTTCTTTACTCCTTTGTACGCTGTAGAGATACCTCGTGTACTCCTTTGTGCGCTGTAGAGATACCTTCTGTACTCCTTTGTGCGCTGTAGAGATACCTTCTGTACTCCTTTGTGCGCTGTAGAGATACCTTCTGTACTCCTTTGTACGTTCTAGAGATATTTCCTGTACTCCTTTGTGCGCTGTAGAGATACCTTCTGTACTCCTTTGTGCGCTGTAGAGATACCTTCTGTACTCCTTTGTAAGCTGTAGAGATACCTTCTGTACTCCTCTGTGCGCTGTAGAGATACCTTCTGTACTCCTTTGTACGCTGTAGAGATACCTCGTGTACTCCTTTGTACGTTCTAGAGATATTTCCTGTACTCCTTTGTGCGCTGTAGAGATACCTTCTGTACTCCTTTGTGCGCTGTAGAGATACCTTCTGTACTCCTTTGTGCGCTGTAGAGATACCTTCTGTACTCCTTTGTGCGCTGTAGAGATACCTTCTGTACTCCTTTGTACGCTGTAGAGATACCTCGTGTACTCCTTTGTGCGCTGTAGAGATACCTTCTGTACTCCTTTGTGCGCTGTAGAGATACCTCGTGTACTCTTTTGTACGTTCTAGAGATATTTCCTGTACTCTTTTGTGCGCTGTAGAGATACCTTCTGTACTCCTTTGTGCGCTGTAGAGATACCTTCTGTACTCCTTTGTGCGCTGTAGAGATACCTTCTGTACTCCTTTGTGCGCTGTAGAGATACCTTCTGTACTCCTTTGTACGCTGTAGAGATACCTCGTTTACTCCTTTGTACGTTCTAGAGATATTTCCTGTACTCCTTTGTGCGCTGTAGAGATACCTTCTGTACTCCTTTGTGCGCTGTAGAGATACCTTCTGTACTCCTTTGTGCGCTGTAGAGATACCTTCTGTACTCCTTTGTGCGCTGGAGAGATACCTTCTGTACTCCTTTGTACGCTGTAGAGATACCTCGTGTACTCCTTTGTACGTTCTAGAGATATTTCCTGTACTCCTTTGTGCGCTGTAGAGATACCTTCTGTACTCCTTTGTGCGCTGTAGAGATACCTTCTGTACTCCTTTGTGCGCTGTAGAGATACCTTCTGTACTCCTTTGTGCGCTGTAGAGATACCTTCTGTACTCCTTTGTGCGCTGTAGAGATACCTTCTGTACTCCTTTGTACGCTGTAGAGATACCTCGTGTACTCCTTTGTGCGCTGTAGAGATACCTTCTGTACTCCTTTGTGCGCTGTAGAGATACCTTCTGTACTCCTTTGTGCGCTGTAGGGATACCTTCTGTACTCCTTTGTTCGTTCTAGAGATATTTCCTGTACTCCTTTGTGCGCTGTAGAGATACCTTCTGTACTCCTTTGTGCGCTGTAGAGATATTTCCTGTACTCCTTTGTGCGCTTTAGAGATACCTTCTGTACTCCTTTGTGCGCTGTAGAGATACCTTCTGTACTCCTTTGTACGCTGTAGAGATACCTCGTAAACTCCTTTGTACGTTCTAGAGATATTTCCTGTACTCCTTTGTGCGCTGTAGAGATACCTTCTGTACTCCTTTGTGTGCTGTAGAGGTACCTTCTGTACTCCTTTGTGCGCTGTAGAGATACCTTCTGTACTCCTTTGTACGCTGTAGAGATACCTTCTGTACTCCTTTGTGCGCTGTAGAGATACCTTCTGTACTCCTTTGTACGCTGTAGAGATACCTCGTGTACTCCTTTGTACGTTCTAGAGATATTTCCTGTACTCCTTTGTGCGCTGTAGAGATACCTTCTGTACTCCTTTGTGCGCTGTAGAGATACCTTCTGTACTCCTTTGTGCGCTGTAGAGATACCTTCTGTACTCCTTTGTACGCTGTGGAGATACCTTCTGTACTTCTTTGTGCGCTGTAGAGATACCTTCTGTACTCCTTTGTACGCTGTGGAGATACCTCGTGTACTCCTTTGTACGTTCTAGAGATATTTCCTGTACTCCTTTGTGCGCTGTAGAGATACCTTCTGTACTCCTTTGTGCGCTGTAGAGATACCTTCTGTACTCCTTTGTACGCTGTAGAGATACCTCGTGTACTCCTTTGTACGTTCTAGAGATATTTCCTGTACTCCTTTGTGCGCTGTAGAGATACCTTCTGTACTCCTTTGTGCGCTGTAGAGATACCTTCTGTACTCCTTTGTACGCTGTAGAGATACCTCGTGTACTCCTTTGTGCGCTGTAGAGATACCTCCTGTACTCCTTTGTGCGCTGTAGAGATACCTTCTGTACTCCTTTGTGCGCTGTAGAGATACCTTCTGTACTCCTTTGTTCGTTCTAGAGATATTTCCTGTACTCCTTTGTGCGCTGTAGAGATACCTTCTGTACTCCTTTGTGCGCTGTAGAGATATTTCCTGTACTCCTTTGTGCGCTGTAGAGATACCTTCTGTACTCCTTTGTGCGCTGTTGAGATACCTTCTGTACTCCTTTGTACGCTGTAGAGATACCTCGTGTACTCCTTTGTACGTTCTAGAGATATTTTCTGTACTCCTTTGTGCGCTGTAGAGATACCTTCTGTACTCTTTTGTGTGCTGTAGAGATACCTTCTGTACTCCTTTGTGCGCTGTAGAGATACCTTCTGTACTCCTTTGTACGCTGTAGAGATACCTTCTGTACTCCTTTGTGCGCTGTAGAGATACCTTCTGTACTCCTTTGTACGCTGTAGAGATACCTCGTGTACTCCTTTGTGCGCTGTAGAGATACCTTCTGTACTCATTCGTACGCTGTAGAGATACCTCGTGTACTCCTTTGGACGTTCTAGAGATATTTACTGTACTCCTTTGTGCGCTGTAGAGATACCTTCTGTACTCCTTTGTGCGCTGTAGAGATACCTTCTGTACTCCTTTGTGCGCTGTAGAGATACCTTCTGTACTCCTTTGTGCGCTGTAGAGATACCTTCTTTACTCCTTTGTACGCTGTAGAGATACCTCGTGTACTCCTTTGTGCGCTGTAGAGATACCTTCTGTACTCCTTTGTGCGCTGTAGAGATACCTTCTGTACTCCTTTGTGCGCTGTAGAGATACCTTCTGTACTCCTTTGTACGTTCTAGAGATATTTCTCGTACTCCTTTGTGCGCTGTAGAGATACCTTCTGTACTCCTTTGTGCGCTGTAGAGATACCTTCTGTACTCCTTTGTAAGCTGTAGAGATACCTTCTGTACTCCTCTGTGCGCTGTAGAGATACCTTCTGTACTCCTTTGTACGCTGTAGAGATACCTCGTGTACTCCTTTGTACGTTCTAGAGATATTTCCTGTACTCCTTTGTGCGCTGTAGAGATACCTTCTGTACTCCTTTGTGCGCTGTAGAGATACCTTCTGTACTCCTTTGTGCGCTGTAGAGATACCTTCTGTACTCCTTTGTGCGCTGTAGAGATACCTTCTGTACTCCTTTGTACGCTGTAGAGATACCTCGTGTACTCCTTTGTGCGCTGTAGAGATACCTTCTGTACTCCTTTGTACGCTGTAGAGATACCTCGTGTACTCTTTTGTACGTTCTAGAGATATTTCCTGTACTCTTTTGTGCGCTGTAGAGATACCTTCTGTACTCCTTTGTGCGCTGTAGAGATACCTTCTGTTCTCCTTTGTGCGCTGTAGAGATACCTTCTGTACTCCTTTGTGCGCTGTAGAGATACCTTCTGTACTCCTTTGTACGCTGTAGAGATACCTCGTTTACTCCTTTGTACGTTCTAGAGATATTTCCTGTACTCCTTTGTGCGCTGTAGAGATACCTTCTGTACTCCTTTGTGCGCTGTAGAGATACCTTCTGTACTCCTTTGTGCGCTGTAGAGATACCTTCTGTACTCCTTTGTGCGCTGGAGAGATACCTTCTGTACTCCTTTGTACGCTGTAGAGATACCTCGTGTACTCCTTTGTACGTTCTAGAGATATTTCCTGTACTCCTTTGTGCGCTGTAGAGATACCTTCTGTACTCCTTTGTGCGCTGTAGAGATACCTTCTGTACTCCTTTGTGCGCTGTAGAGATACCTTCTGTACTCCTTTGTGCGCTGTAGAGATACCTTCTGTACTCCTTTGTGCGCTGTAGAGATACCTTCTGTACTCCTTTGTACGCTGTAGAGATACCTCGTGTACTCCTTTGTGCGCTGTAGAGATACCTTCTGTACTCCTTTGTGCGCTGTAGAGATACCTTCTGTACTCCTTTGTGCGCTGTAGGGATACCTTCTGTACTCCTTTGTTCGTTCTAGAGATATTTCCTGTACTCCTTTGTGCGCTGTAGAGATACCTTCTGTACTCCTTTGTGCGCTGTAGAGATATTTCCTGTACTCCTTTGTGCGCTTTAGAGATACCTTCTGTACTCCTTTGTGCGCTGTAGAGATACCTTCTGTACTCCTTTGTACGCTGTAGAGATACCTCGTAAACTCCTTTGTACGTTCTAGAGATATTTCCTGTACTCCTTTGTGCGCTGTAGAGATACCTTCTGTACTCCTTTGTGTGCTGTAGAGATACCTTCTGTACTCCTTTGTGCGCTGTAGAGATACCTTCTGTACTCCTTTGTACGCTGTAGAGATACCTTCTGTACTCCTTTGTGCGCTGTAGAGATACCTTCTGTACTCCTTTGTACGCTGTAGAGATACCTCGTGTACTCCTTTGTACGTTCTAGAGATATTTCCTGTACTCCTTTGTGCGCTGTAGAGATACCTTCTGTACTCCTTTGTGCGCTGTAGAGATACCTTCTGTACTCCTTTGTGCGCTGTAGAGATACCTTCTGTACTCCTTTGTACGCTGTGGAGATACCTTCTGTACTTCTTTGTGCGCTGTAGAGATACCTTCTGTACTCCTTTGTACGCTGTGGAGATACCTCGTGTACTCCTTTGTACGTTCTAGAGATATTTCCTGTACTCCTTTGTGCGCTGTAGAGATACCTTCTGTACTCCTTTGTGCGCTGTAGAGATACCTTCTGTACTCCTTTGTACGCTGTAGAGATACCTCGTGTACTCCTTTGTACGTTCTAGAGATATTTCCTGTACTCCTTTGTGCGCTGTAGAGATACCTTCTGTACTCCTTTGTGCGCTGTAGAGATACCTTCTGTACTCCTTTGTGCGCTGTAGAGATACCTTCTGTACTCCTTTGTGCGCTTTAGAGATACCTTCTGTACTCCTTTGTGCGCTGTAGAGATACCTTCTGTACTTCTTTGTACGCTGTAGAGATACCTCGTGTACTCCTTTGTGCGCTGTAGAGATACCTTCTGTACTCCTTTGTGCGCTGTAGAGATACCTTCTGTACTCCTTTGTGCGCTGTAGAGATACCTTCTGTACTCCTTTGTACGTTCTAAAGATATTTCCTGTACTCCTTTGTGCGCTGTAGAGATACCTTCTGTACTCCTTTGTGCGCTGTAGAGATACATTCTGTACTCCTTTGTGCGCTGTAGAGATACCTTCTGTACTCCTTTGTGCGCTGTAGAGATACCTTCTGTACTCCTTTTTACGCTGTAGAGATACCTCGTGTACTCCTTTGTGCGCTGTAGAGATACCTTCTGTACTCCTTCGTACGCTGTAGAGATACCTCGTGTACTCCTTTGTACGTTCTAGAGATATTTACTGTAGTCCTTTGTGCGCTGTAGAGATACCTTTTGTACTCCTTTGTGCGCTGTAGAGATACCTTCTGTACTCCTTTGTGTGCTGTAGAGATACCTTCTGTACTTCTTTGTGCGCTGTAGAGATACCTTCTGTACTCCTTTGTACGCTGTAGAGATACCTCGTGTACTCCTTTGTACGTTCTAGAGATATTTCCTGTACTCCTTTGTGCGCTGTAGAGATACCTTCTGTACTCCTTTGTGCGCTGTAGAGATACCTTCTGTACTCCTTTGTGCGCTGTAGAGATACCTTCTGTACTCCTTTGTGCGCTGTAGAGATACCTTCTGTACTCCTTTGTACGCTGTAGAGATACCTCGTGTACTCCTTTGTACGTTCTAGAGATATTTCCTGTACTCCTTTGTGCGCTGTAGAGATACCTTCTGTACTCCTTTGTGCGCTGTAGAAATACCTCGTGTACTCCTTTGTACGTTCTAGAGATATTTCCTGTACTCCTTTGTGCGCTGTAGAGATACCTTCTGTACTCCTTTGTGCGCTGTAGAGATACCTTCTGTACTCCTTTGTGCACTGTAGAGATACCTTCTGTACTCCTTTGTACGCTGTAGAGATACCTTCTGTACTCCTTTGTGCGATGTAGAGATACCTTCTGTACTCCTTTGTACTCTGTAGAGATACCTCGTGTACTGCTTTGTACGTTCTAGAGATATTTGTTGTACTCCTTTGTGCGCTGTAGAGATACCTTCTGTACTCCTTTGTGCGCTGTAGAAATACCTCGTGTACTCCTTTGTACGTTCTAGAGATATTTCCTGTACTCCTTTGTGCGCTGTAGAGATACCTTCTGTACTCCTTTGTGCGCTGTAGAGATACCTTCTGTACTCCTTTGTGCACTGTAGAGATACCTTCTGTACTCCTTTGTACGCTGTAGAGATACCTTCTGTACTCCTTTGTGCGCTGTAGAGATACCTTCTGTACTCCTTTGTACGCTGTAGAGATACCTCGTGTACTCCTTTGTACGTTCTAGAGGTATTTGTTGTACTCCTTTGTGCGCTGTAGAGATACCTTCTGTACTCCTTTGTGCGCTGTAGAGATACCTTCTGTACTCCTTTGTACGCTGTAGAGATACCTTCTGTACTCCTTTGTGCGCTGTAGAGATACCTTCTGTACTCCTTTGTACGCTGTAGAGATACCTCGTGTACTCCTTTGTACGTTCTAGAGATATTTCCTGTACTCCTTTGTGCGCTGTAGAGATACCTTCTGTACTCCTTTGTGCGCTGTAGAGATACCTTCTGTACTCCTTTGTTCGCTGTAGAGATACCTTCTGTACTCCTTTGTGCGCTGTAGAGATACCTTCTGTACTCCTTTGTGCGCTGTAGAGATACCTTCTGTACTCCTTTGTACGCTGTAGAGATACCTCGTGTACTCCTTTGTGCGCTGTAGAGATACCTTCTGTACTCCTTTGTGCGCTGTAGAGATACCTTCTGTACTCCTTTGTGCGCTGTAGAGATACCTTCTGTACTTCTTTGTACGTTCTAGAGATATTTCCTGTACTCCTTTGTGCGCTGTAGAGATACCTTGTGTACTCCTTTGTGCGCTGTAGAGATACCTTCTGTACTCCTTTGTGCGCTGTAGAGATACCTTCTGTAATCCTTTGTGCGCTGTAGAGATACCTTCTGTACTCCTCTGCACGCTGTAGAGATACCTCGTGTACTCCTTTGTACGTTCTAGAGATATTTCCTGTACTCCTTTGTGCGCTGTAGAGATACCTTCTGTACTCCTTTGTGCGCTGTAGAGATACCTTCTGTACTCCTTTGTGCGCTGTAGAGATACCTTCTGTACTCCTTTGTGCGCTGTAGAGATACCTTCTGTACTCCTTTGTACGCTGTAGAGATACCTAGTGTACTCCTTTGTACGTTCTAGATATATTTCCTGTACTCATTTGTGCGCTCTAGAGATACCTTCTGTACTCCTTTGTGCGCTGTAGAGATACCTTCTGTACTCCTTTGTGCGCTGTAGAGATACCTTCTGTACTCCTTTGTGCGCTGTAGAGATACCTTCTGTACTCCTTTGTGCGCTGTAGAGATACCTTCTGTACTCCTTTGTACGCTGTAGAGATACCTCGTGTACTCCTTTGTACGTTCTAGAGATATTTCCTGTACTCCTTTGTGCGCTGTAGAGATACCTTCTGTACTTCTTTGTGCGCTGTAGAGATACCTTCTGTACTCCTTTGTACGCTGTAGAGATACCTCGTGTACTCCTTTGTACGTTCTAGAGATATTTCCTGTACTCCTTTGTGCGCTGTAGAGATACCTTCTGTACTCCTTTGTGCGCTGTAGAGATACCTTCTGTACTCCTTTGTGCACTGTAGAGATACCTTCTGTACTCCTTTGTACGCTGTAGAGATACCTTCTGTACTCCTTTGTGCGATGTAGAGATACCTTCTGTACTCCTTTGTACTCTGTAGAGATACCTCGTGTACTGCTTTGTACGTTCTAGAGATATTTGTTGTACTCCTTTGTGCGCTGTAGAGATACCTTCTGTACTCCTTTGTGCGCTGTAGAAATACCTCGTGTACTCCTTTGTACGTTCTAGAGATATTTCCTGTACTCCTTTGTGCGCTGTAGAGATACCTTCTGTACTCCTTTGTGCGCTGTAGAGATACCTTCTGTACTCCTTTGTGCACTGTAGAGATACCTTCTGTACTCCTTTTTACGCTGTAGAGATACCTTCTGTACTCCTTTGTGCGCTGTAGAGATACCTTCTGTACTCCTTTGTACGCTGTAGAGATACCTCGTGTACTCCTTTGTACGTTCTAGAGGTATTTGTTGTACTCCTTTGTGCGCTGTAGAGATACCTTCTGTACTCCTTTGTGCGCTGTAGAGATACCTTCTGTACTCCTTTGTACGCTGTAGAGATACCTTCTGTACTCCTTTGTGCGCTGTAGAGATACCTTCTGTACTCCTTTGTACGCTGTAGAGATACCTCGTGTACTCCTTTGTACGTTCTAGAGATATTTCCTGTACTCCTTTGTGCGCTGTAGAGATACCTTCTGTACTCCTTTGTGCGCTGTAGAGATACCTTCTGTACTCCTTTGTTCGCTGTAGAGATACCTTCTGTACTCCTTTGTGCGCTGTAGAGATACCTTCTGTACTCCTTTGTGCGCTGTAGAGATACCTTCTGTACTCCTTTGTACGCTGTAGAGATACCTCGTGTACTCCTTTGTGCGCTGTAGAGATACCTTCTGTACTCCTTTGTGCGCTGTAGAGATACCTTCTGTACTCCTTTGTGCGCTGTAGAGATACCTTCTGTACTTCTTTGTACGTTCTAGAGATATTTCCTGTACTCCTTTGTGCGCTGTAGAGATACCTTGTGTACTCCTTTGTGCGCTGTAGAGATACCTTCTGTACTCCTTTGTGCGCTGTAGAGATACCTTCTGTAATCCTTTGTGCGCTGTAGAGATACCTTCTGTACTCCTCTGCACGCTGTAGAGATACCTCGTGTACTCCTTTGTACGTTCTAGAGATATTTCCTGTACTCCTTTGTGCGCTGTAGAGATACCTTCTGTACTCCTTTGTGCGCTGTAGAGATACCTTCTGTACTCCTTTGTGCGCTGTAGAGATACCTTCTGTACTCCTTTGTGCGCTGTAGAGATACCTTCTGTACTCCTTTGTACGCTGTAGAGATACCTAGTGTACTCCTTTGTACGTTCTAGATATATTTCCTGTACTCATTTGTGCGCTCTAGAGATACCTTCTGTACTCCTTTGTGCGCTGTAGAGATACCTTCTGTACTCCTTTGTGCGCTGTAGAGATACCTTCTGTACTCCTTTGTGCGCTGTAGAGATACCTTCTGTACTCCTTTGTGCGCTGTAGAGATACCTTCTGTACTCCTTTGTACGCTGTAGAGATACCTCGTGTACTCCTTTGTACGTTCTAGAGATATTTCCTGTACTCCTTTGTGCGCTGTAGAGATACCTTCTGTACTTCTTTGTGCGCTGTAGAGATACCTTCTGTACTCCTTTGTACGCTGTAGAGATACCTCGTGTACTCCTTTGTACGTTCTAGAGATATTTCCTGTACTCCTTTGTGCGCTGTAGAGATACCTCCGGTACTCCTTTGTGCGCTGTAGAGATTCCTTCTGTACTCCTTTGTGCGCTGTAGAGATACCTTCTCTACTCCTTTGTACGCTGTAGAGATACCTTCTGTACTCCTTTGTGCGCTGTAGAGATACCTTCTGTACTCCTTTGTACGCTGTAGAGATACCTCGTGTACTACTTTGTACGTTCTAGAGATATTTCCTGTACTCCTTTGTGCGCTGTAGAGATACCTTCTGTACTCCTTTGTGCGCTGTAGAGATACCTTCTGTACTCCTTTGTGCGCTGTAGAGATACCTTCTGTACTCCTTTGTACGCTGTAGAGATACCTTCTGTACTCCTTTGTGCGCTGTAGAGATACCTTCTGTACTCCTTTGTACGCTGTAGAGATACCTCGTGTACTCCTTTGTACGTTCTAGAGATATTTCCTGTACTCCTTTGTGCGCTGTAGAGATACCTTCTGTACTCCTTTGTGCGCTGTAGAGATACCTTCTGTACTCCTTTGTACGTTCTAGAGATATTTCCTGTACTCCTTTGTACGCTGTAGAGATACCTTCTGTACTCCTTTGTGCGCTGTAGAGATACCTTCTGTACTCCTTTGTACGCTATAGAGATACCTCGTGTACTCCTTTGTACGTTCTAGAGATATTTCCTCTACTCCTTTGTGCGCTGTAGAGATACCTTCTGTACTCCTTTGTGCGCTGTAGAGATACCTTCTGTACTTCTTTGTGCGCTGTAGAGATACCTTCTGTACTCCTTTGTGCGCTGTAGAGATACCTTCTGTACTCCTTTGTACGCTGAAGAGATACCTCGTGTACTCCTTTGTACGTTCTAGAGATATTTCCTGTACTCCTTTGTGCGCTGTAGAGATACCTTCTGTACTCCTTTGTGCGCTGTAGAGATACCTTCTGTACTCCTTTGTGTGCTGTAGAGATACCTTCTGTACTCCTCTGTGCGCTGTAGAGATACCTTCTGTACTCCTTTGTACGCTGTAGAGATACCTCGTGTACTCCTTTGTACGTTTTAGAGATATTTCCTGTACTCCTTTGTGCGCTGTAGAGATACCTTCTGTACTCCTTTGTGCGCTGTAGAGATACCTTCTGTACTCCTTTGTGCGCTGTAGAGATACCTTCTGTACTCTTTTGTACGCTGTAGAGATACCTTCTGTATTCCTTTGTGCGCTGTAGAGATACCTTCTGTACTCCTTTGTGCGCTGTAGAGATACCTTCTGTACTCCTTTGTGCGCTGTAGAGATACCTTCTGTACTCCTTTGTGCGCTGTAGAGATACCTTCTGTACTCCTTTGTACGTTCTAGAGATATTTCCTGTACTCCTTTGTGCGCTGTAGAGATACCTTCTGTACTCCTTTGTACGCTGTAGAGAACCTCGTGTACTCCTTTGTGCGCTCTAGAGATACCTTCTGTACTCCTTTGTGCGCTGTAGAGATACCTTCTGTACTCCTTTGTACGTTCTAGAGATATTTCCTGTACTCCTTTGCGCGCTGTAGAGATACCTTCTGTACTCCTTTGTGCGCTGTAGAGATACCTTCTGTACTCCTTTGTGCGCTGTAGAGATACCTTCTGTACTCCTTTGTGCGCTGTAGAGATACCTTCTGTACTCCTTTGTGCGCTGTAGAGATACCTCGTGTACTCCTTTGTACGTTCAAGAGATATTTCCTGTACTCCTTTGTGCGGTGTAGAGATACCTTCTGTACTCCTTTGTGCGCTGTAGAGATACCTTCTGTACTCCTTTGTGCGCTGTAGAGATACCTTCTGTACTCCTTTGTGCGCTGTAGAGATACCTTCTGTACTCTTTTGTACGCTGTAGAGATACCTCGTGTACTCCTTTGTACGTTCTAGAGATATTTCCTGTACTCCTTTGTGCGCTGTAGAGATACCTTCTGTACTCCTTTGTGCGCTGTAGAGATACCTTCTGCACTCCTTTGTGCGCTGTAGAGATACCTCCTGTACTCCTTTGTACGCTGTAGAGATACCTTCTTTACTCCTTTGTGCGCTGTAGAGATACCTTATGTACTCATTTGTACGCTGTAGAGATACCTCGTGTACTCCTTTGTACGTTCTAGAGATATTTCCTGTACTCCTTTGTGCGCTGTAGAGATACCTTCTGTTCTCATTTGTGCGCTGTAGAGATACCTTCTGTACTCCTTTGTACGTTCTAGAGATATTTCCTGTACTCCTTTGTACGCTGTAGAGATACCTTCTGTTCTCCTTTGTGCGCTGTAGAGATACCTTCTGTACTCCTTTGTACGCTGTAGAGATACCTCGTGTACTCCTTTGTACGTTCTAGAGATATTTCCTGTACTCCTTTGTGCGCTGTAGAGATACCTTCTGTACTCCTTTGTGCGCTGTAGAGATACCTTCTGTACTCCTTTGTGCGCTGTAGAAATAACTTCTGTACTCCTTTGTGCGCTGTAGAGATACCTTCTGTACTCCTTTGTACGCTGTAGAGATACCTCGTGTACTCCTTTGTACGTTCTAGAGATATTTCCTGTACTCTTTTGTGCGCTGTAGAGATACCTTCTGTACTCCTTTGTGCGCTGTAGAGTTATCTTCTGTACTCCTTTGTGCGCTGTAGAGATACCTTCTGTACTCCTTTGTGCGCTGTAGAGATACCTTCTGTACTCCTTTGTACGCTGTAGAGATACCTCGTGTACTCCTTTGTACGTTCTAGAGATATTTCCTGTACTCCTTTGTGCGCTGTAGAGATACCTTCTGTACTCCTTTGTGCGCTGTAGAGATACCTTCTGTACTCCTTTGTGCGCTGTAGAGATACCTTCTGTACTCCTTTGTACGCTGTAGAGATACCTTCTGTACTCCTTTGTGCGCTGTAGAGATACCTTCTGTACTCCTTTGTGCGCTGTAGAGATACCTTCTGTACTCCTTTGTGCGCTGTAGAGATACCTTCTGTACTCCTTTGTGCGCTGTAGAGATACCTTCTGTACTCCTTTGTACGTTCTAGAGATATTTCCTGTACTCCTTTGTGCGCTGTAGAGATACCTTCTGTACTCCTTTGTACGCTGTAGAGAACCTCGTGTACTCCTTTGTGCGCTGTAGAGATACCTTCTGTACTCCTTTGTGCGCTGTAGAGATACCTTCTGTACTCCTTTGTGCGCTGTAGAGATACCTTCTGTACTCCTTTGTACGTTCTAGAGATATTTCCTGTACTCCTTTGTGCGCTGTAGAGATACCATCTGTACTCCTTTGTGCGCTGTAGAGATACCTTCTGTACTCCTTTGTGCGCTGTAGTGATACCTTCTGTACTCCTTTGTGCGCTGTAGAGATACCTTCTGTACTCCTTTGTACGCTGTAGAGACACCTCGTGTACTCCTTTGTACGTTCTAGAGATATTTCCTGTACTCCTTTGTGCGCTGTAGAGATACCTTCTGTACTCCTTTGTGCGCTGTAGAGATACCTTCTGTACTCCTTTGTGCGCTGTAGAGATACCTTCTGTACTCCTTTGTGCGCTGTAGAGATACCTTCTGTACTCCTTTGTACGCTGTAGAGATACCTCGTGTACTCCTTCATACGTTCTAGAGATATTTCCTGTACTCCTTTGTGCGCTGTAGAGATACCTTCTGTTCTCCTTTGTGCGCTGTAGAGATACCTTCTGTACTCCTTTGTGCGCTGTAGAGATACCTTCTGTACTCCTTTGTGCGCTGTAGAGAT
The DNA here is from genome assembly GCA_030386875.1 of Morinoia aosen. Lineage (NCBI taxonomy): Eukaryota > Metazoa > Arthropoda > Malacostraca > Amphipoda > Talitridae > Morinoia > Morinoia aosen. The sequence continues at coordinate 53,248,830 of CM059576.1, read as the reverse complement.
ACCTACTGTACTCCTTTGTGCGCTGTAGAGATACCTTCTGTACTCCTTTGTACGCTGTAGAGATACCTTCTGTACTCCTTTGTGCGCTGTAGAGATACCTTCTGTACTCCTTTGTGCGCTGTAGAGATACCTTCTGTACTCCTTTGTACGCTGTAGAGATACCTCGTGTACTCCTTTGTACGTTCTAGAGATATTTCCTGTACTCCTTTGTGCGCTGTAGAGATACCTTCTGTACTCCTTTGTGCGCTGTAGAGATACCTTCTGTACTCCTTTGTGCGCTGTAGAGATACCTTCTGTACTCCTTTGTGCGCTGTAGAGATACCTTCTGTACTCCTTTGTACGCTGTAGAGATACCTCGTGTACTCCTTTGTACGTTCTATAGATATTTCCTGTACTCCATTGTGCGCTGTAGAGATACCTTCTGTACTCCTTTGTGCGCTGTAGAGATACCTTCTGTACTCCTTTGTGCGCTGTAGAGATACCTCGTGTACTCCTTTGTACGTTCTAGAGATATTTCCTGTACTCCTTTGTGCGCTGTAGAGAAACCTTCTGTACTCCTTTGTGCGCTGTAGAGATACCTTCTGTACTCCTTTGTGCGCTATAGAGATACCTCGTGTACTCCTTTGTACGTTCAAGAGATATTTCCTGTACTCCTTTGTGCGCTGTAGAGATACCTTCTGTACTCCTTTGTGCGCTGTAGAGATACCTTCTGTACTCCTTTGTGCGCTGTAGAGATACCTTCTGTACTCCTTTGTGCGCTGTAGAGATATACGGGCAGGGAAACACTTGTGAAGCTTGGCGGAGTTTATTTAGCTAGGTGTTGACAGAAGACGAGATGTTGATGGATTGAGCACCCGGCCTCGATAAGAGCGGCCCTTTATAGGTGTCCTCCAGATACAGAAGATGCTTCTACAGATAAACATGTGCGGAGATGCCGCATATAGCTCCCCCCCCGAATGTTGAGAGAGCACCACACAAAAATAAAACTTTTTAAACGAAATTCAAGAATTCGCAGAAATAAAGCAATCAATTAAGCACAATTCAAGAATTGACAATAAATTATTTGAGAGAAAAAAAATTAAACGACAATTCCAAACGAAAAAGAACTATTACGAAATCGCTCGTAGCCGTTGTACATTAATTTACGTTAACTGTATCGCAATTTATATTATCAAAAGCAAAAGAAATTAACAACTGTTATCACGCCAAGCCTTATTATAGTTTCAAGCAAACAAGCAATCACGAGGGTAACTCGAGCGAACATTATATATACGTACCCTATCGTAAAAAAACTTCGATACATCACTAAACTCATAGTTAAAAAACACAAGAACCGATTACATCACCCAAAAAGATATAGAATAAACGCAAAGCAGTTAGATTATAGGTAACGCATTTAACGCATTAAAATTTAGAACGCGGAGGCGGAAGAAAAAAAATGTCAGTAGCTCCAACGAAGAACAAAATAAACCGTAGGAAACATGTTAAAGAAACATTTACGGTTACTACACTACGGAAACTAAAACTGTTGCATTACCAAGAAATAATTATAGGGTAACGCAACAACCAAGTTGATTAATAAAACGCACAACTAAGCTAGAACCAAAGCTCTAAAACTAGAACACGGTGAAACGCATGCTAAATAAAAAAAATGCTTTTTACCAATTCACCCCCTGCCGAATCAGTTAGGTTATCCACATGGCAAATAATTAGAACGCCAAAAACCGCTTAAGGAATAAGCCAAAAAATTTTTTAGAACACTAAAAATAAACTTAATACACAGCAAAAATTCAACAGTTAGACAAACCGCATTCAAAAAAAAAATGTTAAAACCCCTTTTTTTTCAAGACCCGTTCAAATTCTTAACATGTTACCTCAATCAACCCCTAAGAGAAGGATTCAAACACGTTTAGTACGACTTTAACACAAAATTTAAGCCATGTCATCATAAAAAAACTTAATAACTAAAAGCAAAAAATAGCGAAAGCAACGAGAACACGCGAAGGCAAAGCAATCGACTTACCGTGCAATAAATTCTCTGCACGTCGTCAGCCATGTAGAACGATGTAGGGATCAAATATTGAAACGCCATTCATATTAATAATAGTAAAACGCCATAAAACGCCATCCTATCCGTCAACATATGTTAATTCAACTCAAACCAATTCACCAATTATATATCATTAAATATAGGGATTACCGCAATTAGCATTCGATCGTTGCAATTTAACACATATTCAATACATTTTAAATTTCTAGCAAAACATCAGAAATAACACCTTCAAAAAAAATTAATAGAGCAAACGAAACAAACCATTTTAAACTATAAATGTCAACCTTCGAAACTCAAAATAAATAACGAAATTAAATTACTAATTAGAATCTTGGGAATTAACGCGTCAATAGTAAAAAAAAACTTAAGTTAAAACATGGGTTAAATAGATTAAATAATAGATTAAATAGAACACTGCGCGCATATTTTATCGCGTGTTTCATGCGACATGCATATCCTGCAATCACTGCGCGCCAATATTTCAAAATTTTCAAACCAATTCTCGAATCAATTTTCCAATTAATAAATTTTCAGTAAATTTTCCAATCTAAACTCGTCGCACACCCGCAGAGTTACAGGGACGGTTCTGTCGTCCTGCATCCCGGGGACGTCCTGCCCGCTTTACGTGAGGTAAATTAAACACTACCACATCGCGCGCAATGTTAATCCTTACTGCTCCTGTTGGAGGATGCGTGGCGGCCTCCCTCTGGAGAGACTTCTCGAAAAATCCTCTCGTTGCATCCGCGCAAGCACCTTTACCTCTTGTTTTACATGGTAAAGTATTGTGCCCATGCCCATGGTTATCAGGACTATGCCCATAATCAGGATATCGGTGACCCGATCGGGTAACAGCTCCATGGTGGAATTTTCGTTTATCCACTGTTCGTTGATAGTGGTTGAGTGCGTTGATAACGCCGCCACCAGGGTGTCAACGTCTATGTTGGACTGGGCGTTTCCCATCGAACTCTCGCTCCTGAAAGGAAGGATACAAAAAAGATTAGCATGACCAGTAAATGAAATAAAATAAATACAACATATAATTTAGTATCAAATCTTGGTTGTCTGACAAGAGTAATTTAATCAACCACGATAGTCTCGCATAAAAGAAATAAACGCTGACCGTATCAAAAAAATTATTCTAGTCACAAGACACCTGCCTGATGAATTTAATTTAAATTTTGCTGATCGTCGAACATTCTGGATCATCGACATTCTAGATCAGCGACATTCCGGATCAGATAAAAATAGCTCAGCAAGATCGCAGCAGCGCATCTCGCAGCAAAATCTACAAGCTCAGCGAACTCAATTCGCCGCTTGCTCAAACGTTCACGAATTAAAATGTCAATTTAGCAATCCGAATGTCTGAGTGAATTTGAGAAAAAATTTAATGAAACGTCTTAGCGACAGCTAAACGAGACAGTACAAATTCCTCTGGGGCAAATACCTAAACATTACCTCACATTACTTGAGCATAGCAACAGTAAGACTAACATACAAAAGTACAACGCATAGATTACTGAGATTAATATGAACGCAAACATATTGCATATAGCGAAAAATGCCTCTAAAATTATGATTATATTCCTTAACATTATTGATAAACGGTAAACAACGGTAAAAAGGTAAAAAAAAACGGTAAAACGAAGTAAATAACGATAAAAAGGGTAATTCGTTACTCGTCGATTAGTTAAAACGTCGTATAGTCCAATGAACTCGTCTTTTTAACTCACAGATTTGACCTGTTTGAGTGGTAACAAATGATTAATATTACTTCTAATAATTTTAGATCCAATTTTAATGTCAGCGTAATTACGTTTCACTTTTTGGACTACCGCAGGCCCTATCAATGTTAGATCTAATTTAAATTTTTTCCCATGATTTTTCAAAAGAACTCTATTTCCCACGCTAATGTCCTTGTTGCGCCGCTTAAGATTTCTATAGAGATTTCGCTCTGTTGTGTTGTTAATAATTAAATTTCTAATATTTTCCACAGTTCGAACGGCTTCTCTAGCTCTGATATTCACTAAATCTAATTCTCCATCAAAACTGTAAATGACTGAATCAAAATTCTCGGACTGGTAGTAAGCACACGTATCGCGATTAAACATTACATAGCTTGGTGTTTCGCCAATAGTAGAATTTAAAGAATTATTCAAGGCATTTTCTACAACTTCTAATAATTGGTCCCACTCTGCATGGACAAGTGTATTGACATATAATTTCAAAAGATTCGTAATTTTTTTGTTATTGCGCTCTACAATGGCATTAGAATGTGGGCTGTAAGCCAAAACTTCCTTTTTTGCAATGGCATGTAATTTTGCAAACTGCTTGAGTGCCACTGATTTAAACTCAAGAGCATTATCTGATATGAGCGTCTTCGGAAAACCTAAAAGTGAAAAACAATTGCTTAAACAAGAAATCACTGTTTCCGTATTTCGATTTGAGATTGCATATAAACGACAAAAGCGTGAAGACAAATCAATTATAACTAATATATACTTATTCCCATTATCAGTTACTTTAAGTGGACCAAGAAGATCCATTGAAACCACTTCGAACGGTGCCTTAGCAATCGGTGCTGTCAAAATTTTAATTGGAACTGATGGTCTTGCTTTAATAATTTTACACACCTCGCAATGTTGAACAAGTTTGCGCACAATGGTTTTCTCAAACTGATTCCAATATTTTAACTTAAATTTAAACAACGTGTGCTTGTAGTCTGCGTGGTATAGACTGTGTATGGCCAGAATGGCCTTACTCATTAAAGAATTTGGTACAACTGCTGTGAGTATTGTACTCGGTCGATTATCAATCTCTCTACGTCGATAAAGAATATCATTCAAAATTAAAAATTTTTGCAAGTCTGGTATAGTCGAAATATTGTCATGTAATAAAGCATTCTTAATTTCTATGCAAAATGCGTCGTTGTTTTGTTCGTCGATAAACTCCTTAATCGTCCAAGTTATCTCAGACTCTGTCGGTACATAATTTATCAGCGCCGGTCGTGCGTCTGTGTCTGCTGCACTGTCAGCATCGTCTCGAGTCGGAGGCAGGTCAACTACCTCGCTTCCTGTCATGCGTTTGTGTCGTGCTCGAGTCTCCACAACACAAACTTCGGATTCAAATGCGACTTCCAAATCATCACAAGAATTTAGTTCTTTAAGATTTAATTTCTCGTTATTAACAGGTAATCTGCTTAGATAATCTGCTACAACGTTTTCTTTACCAGGTAGATATTTTACAACCGGATCAAAGGAATGTATATTTATGCACCAGCGTGCCATGATGGTGTCCTCAGGCAATTTTTTATTAAAAAGTGGCGCCAAAGGCTTATGATCTGAGTATACCCGGACGGGGTAACCAGTTATTAAATACTTAAAGTGCTTTAGAGCTGAATGAATTGCGAAGAACTCTTTTTTGGTAGTAGAATACCTTCGCTGGCTCGAATTTAAATTTTTACTATAAAAAGCTATAGGTCTTAGAATTTTGTCGCTTGAATCATCCGCTTGCATTAATACAGCACCAATTCCTGTATTGGAAGCGTCAGTAAAAACATGAAAGTCTTTAGTATAGTCAGGATGTCTTAGAACTGTGTCAGGAGTTAGTAACGACTTCATAAAATCAAAACTTCTTTGACACTCGTCTGTCCAAGTATAAACAACATTCTTTCTCAAAAGGTTGTACAAGGGGTAAGCTACTTCTGCAAAGTTGGGTAAAAAATTTCGAAAATAATTTGCTAACCTAAAAACTGTTGCAGTTCCTTCACATTGGTCGGCGCTCGGCAGTCTTGTAATTTCTGTGAGTGTTTACACTTAATACCGTCGGCGGCAATGATATGGCCCAAATATTCGAGCTCTTTTTTAAAGAAATGGCATTTCTCAAGTTTTAAGGATAATTTACCGGATCGCAGCATCTTAAGCACAATCTCTATATCAATCAAGTGCTGATCTTTATTTTTTGAAAACACCAATATATCGTCTAGGAAGACGAAAGCTAGTTTACCCAGAATGGGTGCAAGAGCAGATGTCATGACGCTTTGAAATATTCCCGGAGACGTAGAAAGTCCGAATGGTACACGACAGAAATGATATTTACGGTAATTTACGCTAAATGCCGTGTATTTCCTACTCTCTTTTTCTAACTCTATCTGATGAAATGCCGAGCGAAGATCAAGGTTAGAAAACCACGTGTTACCACCTAACGTCGATAAAATGTCGTCAATGCGGGGAATGGGGTAAGAATGTTTAATCAAAACCTTATTCAAGGAACGGAAATCTATCACGGGACGCAGATCTCATGATTTCTTTTTAACGACAATGACAGGGAAATTAAAGTCAGAGGACGACTCCTCTATTATTCCCTGATCGAGCATATCATTAGTTATTCTCATTACCTCTTCTTGGTACTTATGAGGTATGCGGTAGGGAGCTAAATTTAATACAGGCGCATCAGTCTTCAACTGAATATGATGCTTCAAGATATTCGTTACACCTATTTTTTCGCCTTCCAAAGTTACTGCATCACGGTACTTATTTAACAAATTAACTAAAGGTAATTGTACGTCATCTTCCTTGCATGAAATATCATTTACCGTCAAGTCACGTCTTAACTCCTTTTCTCCACTTTCTCCACTTATTAACCCTGCATTTACTTCTGCATTTAAACCTTACTCCTTATCATCAACAAGAATTTCACCTCTGCCACGAGTATCAGCCTCCAACTCAAGTTTTCTATTAACAATGGCATTCCTTCCACCACATGTCGATTTAACTTTCGTCGTATCTGACCCCGCGACAGAATTTACTTCAACCTCACTTGCATCTCTGAGCGCTGTTTCCACATTTGTTACATATACTTCGCTCTCAATATCATTAGCCTTTATGAATTCCACATTACATATCATCGAATTCTCAGAGAGATACACAGTCTCATCGCTTGGATTTAGGAGCATAACAGGTACCACACCGTCGTCATTTATTTCAACAATTGAGTCTGCTATAAGGGCACCATTATCAAGACATCTTTTCTGAATCATGTATTCTCCTGCAATTGGTTTCTTAAGGAAGCCGTAAACTACATTAAGTGAATTACCAGGTACTTCAGCCTGATTGCAATGAACGATTAATTGCTTCGTACTCGTTGACTGCGCCTCAGCCGTCGCTGGACTCTTTTTCCTGCAGTCATCAGTTTTTAATTGCCTCTTGCTTTTTCTCTCAACAGCGATCTCTGACAATAGGCATTCACTATTTTTCGCATCACTATTTCTCTGCTTAGCAAAGGTTCCATATTTATATCTTGAAAAGGAATTGGAATATTATTCCAAAGAAGTTCTTTATCTTTAAAGTTAATAACGGCATCTTTTAATACATCTCGACCTAGTATCAAGTCATAATTAAACTTAGCCTCCTTGACTATGAGTGCGCTTGTTTTAATTACTTTGTTAGTGCCGGGAATTTTAATAGATAACTCTACTTCACCTGTGACGTCACTTTTGCCGTTGATCCCTTTTACTCTCAAATGACTTGGTTTGACTTCTTCGCTCAAATTTTTAACCTGTCTGTAACTGATAAGACATTTCTCTGAGCCGCTGTCTATCAGCGCATTCAAATACTGATCGTTATTTTTGATAATAATAGTCGGCTTGTTGCACTCTTTAAATGATACTAATCCAGCATTTTTATCAACATTTTTTACAACGGATACCGAAAAATATGACTCTACAGTCGTGCTTTGACAATGATCATTCTCAAGCTCTTCGTCTTGCAACAAATTATATCTATTCTTACACTGAAACAAGGGGTCAACATACGATTTGGTTATCTCGGTGGTATCTGGAATTTTTGCCACGGTCTCTAGTTTAACGAGGTTGGTACCGCTAAATACCTCGGGCTCAATCTGTTTCAAATCCCCCTACTACCTTCACCTAGTTTAAAAAATCGCTTGACGTGCTCTCCACCCAATGAACTTCACTTTGACCATGGTTTGTGCTACCTCTACCGCGTAAATACGCCTTATAGTTACGGACTTACGTACCGCTCGCTCTACAATTCTTTACTACATGAGTTCCACCGCAGGCAAAGCATCCTCTCGAAAACTGACCTCTTTGTCTACACTCAAAGTGCCCTACCATGGAACATGAGTTACAGTACGGAAATCCCGGTTTTTTCGTTCCTGAATTTCCTCCGAATTGACCAGAACTACCGCTATCTGATTTAACCATGTTGCACTCTAAGGAGCCGCTACTTCGATCTCCTACATAACTGTTTAACTCTCTACCTCTAATTCGGGGATTCCTTAGCCAAGGTCTAGGAACAATCCTCCTCATTCCTGGTCGATAACTCCTCCGGTAACCTCCTACACTACCGTAGAACACTTCATTGTGATCTGGCTCTTCAAAAACTTCTTCCAATTCACTGTTTACCTCACCTACGTAAACTTCACTTTCGTGTCTGACCGGAACTTTCTGCGCAAGTATCTTTTTTGTCTCGGATTGGCTGCGCACAGCTGAAATTAACCTAGCGAGCAATTCCTCCGCCGTGGAAAATTGTGTTTCAAAAATTTTTCTAGCGAACGACTCATCAAAAAGCGGACCTAACGTTGATAAAGCCAGACTGTACGACATGCTGTCGCCCACGAATTTTTTTAACTCAGCCTGATTCGTGCAGTTCTGAAAATACGCGTGGCGCTGCCACCCTAGCGAGTTTGAATTAAGAATACTCTCGGTTAGCTTCCTTATTTTCGAAAAAGCATTGACGATCTGAGCAGCTAGTGCATTATTTTTAACTAATTGCAACTCGTTTAGGTCGCAAGCCAATGCATGAATACTCTTCTCTCCACGTGAAACGTAAATGTCCTCAAGGATCTGAACTACCTGATCAAAAGAGTAATTCAAGTCAGCGTTAACTAATTTCGTAACTACGCTATTGAAATCTCCTACGTTCTTGTTAGCCGAGCGTACCAAAAATTCCTTACGACGCTCGTCACTAGTGGCATCAGGCAACAAGGACATGTATGCCTTGAGATTCTGTATATGAGTATGAAAACTCTTATTTTCTAGGAACTCTCCATCATCGACTCGTCTTCTTCCCCTGAAGATGGGGAGCTTTGCGTTCGTCATTATCGTTCCGACAGGAGGTACAATTATATTTGCAGCAATATCACGTGCAAGCTGTGTCGTGTTAACATTACTAGGAACACTAGAACTAGGCCCTGCTGTTTTTGGGGTCGTCATGGTCGGTACTTGAGTCACACTAGTTACTCTAGGTTTAGAAATACGACCGAATTTAGTTACCGTAGCCTCTGTTCGAACTACTTCCTCATCACTATCAAAGTAATCAGACATCAATTACTCCTATTTCCTCAAACAATTCAAAAATCTCCCTATTCCTAATAAAACGTCAAAATTCAATATTAATCAAAGATCAATCAAAAATTAATGCATCCCTTCGGAACAAAAAATAAAAATATTTTGCCTAACTTCCATCAATACACAGCGAAATTAATAATTCCACCTGAATCAATAATCACAAAATAGTAGCAAAGAAATAATAAAACACACAACCAATAATCTGCATGCAATTATAAACTAACGTCACTATTAATAGCTTCCGAAGAATTTAACTTTTTAAACACCACAATCAAATTTAGTCTTGGTGATTGGTCAACAATATTGTGCGGCGTGCACTTGACTATAGCAGCTCAAGTCAAAGCCTCGACGAAGGCGTTAGAAAAAAAATATTTCTGCCCCACAGCAAAAAACATGAATTTTTTTCAATTTAAGACTTCAAAAATTAACATCAAAGTGTTTCAGACACTTTCACTAACACTCCTATTCTATTATTTAAAGAAATCTGAAACTTACGACAAAAATTGAAGTTAAACAGTTGTCAACCAGGTAAATCCAGATACGTAGGACACGGATGTGGCTCTCACAATGCACAGACTGAGACTGAGGCTACAGATGAGATTGCAGAGCTACACGGGAAATGAACACGGCAACAAAAAAACCGCGGCATGAAGTGCGACAAAAAAAAAATATAAGCTGCTCGAGACCGAGCTCCCTTGCATCTAGCAACAGAAAAATAATTCTTTTTCAGAAAAACTTATCTGAGAACAAAGATGAAACGGCTGCTCACGTCGTTTGTAGGCAATGATGGGGTAGGGTGCGGCTGTGATGAGGTGCAAACAATGATGTCGGCTGGTACAGCAAGATGTTATGCGTTGATGTCGGCTGGTACAGCAAGATGATACTGCGTTGCTACTGTGCACCACGTTGAAGAATTTACACTTTGAAATGAAAGTACGTGTCACTTCACTGCTACAGTTAATGATGCAATATACACTCGTACTGTTTTTGACACAATTTATCCTGGTACTGTTAGTGATGCAATCGTAGTAATTTATCTCCACACAAATAAAAATTGTTCGTAGCACTCCACTGATGTATCACGATTGTCTCTTCACTGGATATTCGCTGGGAAAGCAGCGATTTTCACCTCAAACACCAGCTCGATATCGTCGCCGGCTTCATATACCAAAACACGTGTACGCAGCGGTAAATCGTGATGTAGAAAAATGCTGATTTGGGCGTATGCTTCTTGTAATACTCTTTTCGGTACACCTATTCCGAAAACAATTGTAGTTTCTTGCGGTTGCCAGAGTTGATTGTTATTCCCGGTACACATCAGGATTTAATACTGTTCAAAATTGCCAGTAATTGGACAATTGCTATCCACTGCACACTTATGCGAATGTGAGTTCTGTTCGCCACATACGTCGGTCACCAAAATATACGGGCAGGGAAACACTTGTGAAGCTTGGCGGAGTTTATTTAGCTAGGTGTTGACAGAAGACGAGATGTTGATGGATTGAGCACCCGGCCTCGATAAGAGCGGCCCTTTACAGGTGTCCTCCAGATACAGAAGATGCTTCTACAGATAAACATGTGCGGAGATGCCGCATAGAGATACCTTCTGTACTCCTTTGTGCGCTGTAGATATACCTTCTGTACTCCTTTGTGCGCTGTAGAGATACCTTCTGTACTCCTTTGTACGCTGTAGAGATACCTCGTGTACTCCTTTTTGCGCTGTAGAGATACCTCGTGTACTCCTTTGTACGCTGTAGAGATACCTTCTGTACTCCTTTGTGCGCTGTAGAGATACCTTCTGTACTCCTTTGTACGCTGTAGAGATACCTCGTGTACTCCTTTGTACGTTCTAGAGATATTTCCTGTACTCCTTTGTGCGCTGTAGAGATACCTTCTGTACTCCTTTGTGCGCTGTAGAGATACCTTCTGTACTCCTTTGTACGTTCTAGAGATATTTCCTGTACTCCTTTGTGCGCTGTAGAGATACCTTCTGTACTCCTTTGTGCGCTGTAGAGATACCTTCTGTACTCCTTTGTGCGCTGTAGAGATACCTTCTGTACTCCTTTGTGCGCTGTAGAGATACCTTCTGTACTCCTTTGTGCGCTGTAGAGATACCTTCTGTACTCCTTTGTGCGCTGTAGGGATACCTTCTGTACTCCTTTGTGCGCTGTAGAGATACCTTCTGTACTCCTTTGTGCGCTGTAGAGATACCTTCTGTACTCCTTTGTACGCTGTAGAGATACCTTCTGTACTCCTTTGTGCGCTGTAGAGATACCTTCTGTACTCCTTTGTGCGCTGTAGAGATACCTTCTGTACTCCTTTGTACGCTGTAGAGATACCTCGTGTACTCCTCTGTTCGTTCTAGAGATATTTCCTGTACTCCTTTGTGCGCTGTAGAGATACCTTCTGTACTCCTTTGTGCGCTGTAGAGATACCTTCTGTACTCCTTTGTGCGCTGTAGAGATACCTTCTGTACTCCTTTGTGCGCTGTAGAGATACCTTCTGTACTCCTTTCTACGCTGTAGAGATACCTCGTGTACTCCTTTGTACGTTCTAGAGATATTTCCTGTACTCCTTTGTGCGCTGTAGAGATACCTTCTGTACTCCTTTATGCGCTGTAGAGATACCTTCTGTACTCCCTTGTGCGCTGTAGAGATACCTCGTGTACTCCTTTGTACGTTCTAGAGATATTTCCTGTACTCCTTTGTGCGCTGTAGAGATACCTTCTGTACTCCTTTGTGCGCTGTAGAGATACCTTCTATACTCCTTTGTGCGCTGTAGAGATACCTCGTGTACTCCTTTGTACGTTCAAGAGATATTTCCTGTACTCCTTTGTGCGCTGTAGAGATACCTTCTGTACTCCTTTGTGCGCTGTAGAGATACCTTCTGTACTCCTTTGTGCGCTGTAGAGATACCTTCTGTACTCCTTTGTGCGCTGTAGAGATACCTTCTGTACTCCTTTGTACGCTGTAGAGATACCTCGTGTACTCCTTTGCACGTTCTAGAGATATTTCCTGTACTCCTTTGTGCGCTGTAGAGATACCTTCTGTACTCCTTTGTGCGCTGTAGAGATACCTTCTGTACTCCTTTGTGCGCTGTAGAGATACCTTCTGTACTCCTTTGTACGCTGTAGAGATACCTTCTGTACTCCTTTGTGCGCTGTAGAGATACCTTCTGTACTCCTTTGTACGCTGTAGAGATACCTCGTGTACTCCTTTGTACGTTCTAGAGATATTTCCTGTACTCCTTTGTGCGCTGTAGAGATACCTTCTGTACTCCTTTGTGCGCTGTAGAGATACCTTCTGTAATCCTTTGTGCGCTGTAGAGATACCTTTTGTACTCCTTTGTACGCTGTAGAGATACCTTCTGTACTCCTTTGTGCGCTGTAGAGATACCTTCTGTACTCCTTTGTACGCTGTAGAGATACCTCGTGTACTCCTTTGTACGTTCTAGAGATATTCCCTGTACTCTTCTGTGCGCTGTAGAGATACCTTCTGTACTCCTTTGTGCGCTGTAGAGATACCTTCTGTACTCCTTTGTACGTTCTAGAGATATTTCCTGTACTCCTTTGTACGCTGTAGAGATACCTTCTGTACTCCTTTGTGCGCTGTAGATATACCTTCTGTACTCCTTTGTACGCTGTAGAGATACCTCGTGTACTCCTTTGTACGTTCTAGAGATATTTCCTGTACTCCTTTGTGCGCTGTAGAGATACCTTCTGTACTCCTTTGTGCGCTGTAGAGATACCTTCTGTACTCCTTTGTGCGCTGTAGAAATACTTTCTGTACTCCTTTGTGCGCTGTAGAGATACCTTCTGTACTCCTTTGTACGCTGTAGAGATACCTCGTGTACTGCTTTGTACGTTCTAGAGATATTTCCTGTACTCCTTTGTGCGCTGTAGAGATACCTTCTGTACTCCTTTGTACGCTGTAGAGAACCTCGTGTACTCCTTTGTGCGCTGTAGAGATACCTTCTGTACTCCTTTGTGCGCTGTAGAGATACCTTCTGTACTCCTTTGTGCGCTGTAGAGATACCTTCTGTACTCCTTTGTACGTTCTAGAGATATTTCCTGTACTCCTTTGTGCGCTGTAGAGATACCTTCTGTACTCCTTTGTGCGCTGTAGAGATACCTTCTGTACTCCTTTGTGCGCTGTAGAGATACCTTCTGTACTCCTTTGTACGCTGTACAGATACCTCGTGTACTCCTTTGTACGTTCTAGAGATATTCCCTGTACTCCTTTGTGCGCTGTAGAGATACCTTCTGTACTCCTTTGTGCGCTGTAGAGATACCTTCTGTACTCCTTTGTGCGCTGTAGAGATACCTTCTGTACTCCTTTGTGCGCTGTTGAGATACCTTCTGTACTCCTTTGTACGCTGTAGAGATACCTCGTGTACTCCATTGTACGTTCTAGAGATATTTCCTGTACTCCTTTGTGCGCTGTAGAGATACCTTCTGTACTCCTTTGTGCGCTGTAGAGATACCTTCTGTACTCCTTTGTGCGCTGTAGAGATACCTTCTGTACTCCTTTGTGCGCTGTAGAGATACCTTCTGTACTCCTTTGTGCGCTGTAGAGATACCTTCTGTACTCCTTTGTACGCTGTAGAGATACCTTCTGTACTCCTTTGTGCGCTGTAGAGATACCTTCTGTACTCCTTTGTGCGCTGTAGAGATACCTTCTGTACTCCTTTGTACGCTGTAGAGATACCTCGTGTACTCCCTTGTACGTTCTAGAGATATTTCCTGTACTCCTTTGTGCGCTGTAGAGATACCTTCTGTACTCCTTTGTGCGCTGTAGAGATACCTTCTGTACTCCTTTGTGCGCTGTAGAGATACCTTCTGTACTCCTTTGTGCGCTGTAGAGATACCTTCTGTACTCCTTTGTACGCTGTAGAGATACCTCATGTACTCCTTTGTACGTTCTAGAGATATGTCCTGTACTCCTTTGTGCGCTGTAGAGATACCTTCTGTACTCCTTTGTTCGCTGTAGAGATACCTTCTGTACTCCTTTGTGCGCTGTAGAGATACCTCGTGTACTCCTTTGTACGTTCTAGAGATATTTCCTGTACTCCTTTGTGCGCTGTAGAGATACCTTCTGTACTCCTTTGTGCGCTGTAGAGATACCTTCTGTACTCCTTTGTGCGCTGTAGAGATACCTCCTGTACTCCTTTGTACGTTCAAGAGATATTTCCTGTACTCCATTGTGCGCTGTAGAGATACCTTCTGTACTCCTTTGTGCGCTGTAGAGATACCTTCTGTACTCCTTTGTGCGCTGTAGAGATACCTTCTGTACTCCTTTGTGCGCTGTAGAGATACCTTCTGTACTCCTTTGTACGCTGTAGAGATACCTCGTGTACTCCTTTTACGTTCTAGAGATATTTCCTGTACTCCTTTGTGCGCTGTAGAGATACCTTCTGTACTCCTTTGTGCGCTGTAGAGATACCTTCTGTACTCCTTTGTGCGCTGTAGAGATACCTTCTGTACTCCTTTGTGCGCTGTAGAGATACCTTCTGTACTCCTTTGTACGCTGTCGAGATACCTCGTGTACTCCTTTGTGCGCTGTAGAGATACCTCGTGTACTCCTATGTGCGCTGAAGAGATACCTTCTGTACTCCTTTGTGCGCTGTAGAGATACCTTCTGTACTCCTTTGTACGCTGTAGAGATACCTCGTGTACTCCTTTGTACGTTCTAGAGATATTTCCTGTACTCCTTTGTGCGCTGTAGAGATACCTTCTGTACTCCTTTGTGCGCTGTAGAGATACCTTCTGTACTCCTTTGTACGTTCTAGAGATATTTCCTGTACACCTTTGTGCGCTGTAGAGATACCTTCTGTACTCCTTTGTGCGCTGTAGAGATACCTTCTGTACTCCTTTGTGCGCTGTAGAGATACCTTCTGTACTTCTTTGTGCGCTGTAGAGATACCTTCTGTACTCCTTTGTACGTTCTAGAGATATTTCCTGTACTCCTTTGTACGCTGTAGAGATACCTTCTGTACTCCTTTGTGCGCTGTAGATATACCTTCTGTACTCCTTTGTACGCTGTAGAGATACCTCGTGTACTCCTCTGTACGTTCTAGAGATATTTCCTGTACTCCTTTGTGCGCTGTAGAGATACTTTCTGTACTCCTTTGTGCGCTGTAGAGATACCTTCTGTACTCCTTTGTGCGCTGTAGAAATACCTTCTGTACTCCTTTGTGCGCTGTAGAGATACCTTCTGTACTCCTTTGTACGCTGTAGAGATACCTCGTGTACTCCTTTGTACGTTCTAGAGATATTTCCTGTACTCCTTTGTGCGCTGTAGAGATACCTTCTGTACTCCTTTGTGCGCTGTAGAGATACCTTCTGTACTCCTTTGTGCGCTGTAGAGATACCTTCTGTACTCCTTTGTGCGCTGTAGAGATACCTTCTGTACTCCTTTGTACGCTGTAGAGATACCTCGTGTACTCCTTTGTACGTTCTAGAGATATTTCCTGTACTCCTTTGTGCGCTGTAGAGATACCTTCTGTACTCCTTTGTGCGCTGTAGAGATACCTTCTGTACTCCTTAGTGCGCTGTAGAGATACCTTCTGTACTCCTTTGTACGCTATAGAGATACCTTCTGTACTCCTTTGTGCGCTGTAGAGATACCTTCTGTACTCCTTTGTGCGCTGTAGAGATACCTTCTGTACTCCTTTGTGCGCTGTAGAGATACCTTCTGTACTCCTTTGTGCGCTGTAGAGATACCTTCTGTACTCCTTTGTACGTTCTAGAGATATTTCCTGTACTCCTTTGTGCGCTGTAGAGATACCTTCTGTACTCCTTTGTACGCTGTAGAGAACCTCGTGTACTCCTTTGTGCGCTGTAGAGATACCTTCTGTACTCCTTTGTGCGCTGTAGAGATACCTTCTGTACTCCTTTGTGCGCTGTAGAGATACCTTCTGTACTCCTTTGTACGTTCTAGAGATATTTCCTGTACTCCTTTGTGCGCTGTAGAGATACCTTCTGTACTCCTTTGTGCGCTGTAGAGATACCTTCTGTACTCCTTTGTGCGCTGTAGAGATACCTCCTGTACTCCTTTGTACGTTCAAGAGATATTTCCTGTACTCCTTTGTGCGCTGTAGAGATACCTTCTGTACTCCTTTGTGCGCTGTAGAGATACCTTCTGTACTCCTTTGTGCGCTGTAGAGATACCTTCTGTACTCCTTTGTGCGCTGTAGAGATACCTTCTGTACTCCTTTGTACGCTGTAGAGATACCTCGTGTACTCCTTTGTACGTTCTAGAGATATTTCCTGTAATCCTTTGTGCGCTGTAGAGATACCTTCTGTACTCCTTTGTGCGCTGTAGAGATACCTTCTGTACTCCTTTGTGCGCTGTAGAGATACCTTCTGTACTCCTTTGTGCGCTGTAGAGATACCTTCTGTACTCCTTTGTACGCTGTCGAGATACCTCGTGTACTCCTTTGTGCGCTGTAGAGATACCTCGTGTACTCCTTTGTGCGCTGAAGAGATACCTTCTGTACTCCTTTGTGCGCTGTAGAGATACCTTCTGTACTCCTTTGTACGCTGTAGAGATACCTCGTGTACTCCTTTGTACGTTCTAGAGATATTTCCTGTACTCCTTTGTGCGCTGTAGAGATACCTTCTGTACTCCTTTGTGCGCTGTAGAGATACCTTCTGTACTCCTTTGTACGTTCTAGAGATATTTCCTGTACTCCTTTGTGCGCTGTAGAGATACCTTCTGTACTCCTTTGTGAGCTGTAGAGATACCTTCTGTACTCCTTTGTGCGCTGTAGAGATACCTTCTGTACTTCTTTGTGCGCTGTAGAGATACCTTCTGTACTCCTTTGTACGTTCTAGAGATATTTCCTGTACTCCTTTGTACGCTGTAGAGATACCTTCTGTACTCCTTTGTGCGCTGTAGATATACCTTCTGTACTCCTTTGTACGCTGTAGAGATACCTCGTGTACTCCTCTGTACGTTCTAGAGATATTTCCTGTACTCCTTTGTGCGCTGTAGAGATACTTTCTGTACTCCTTTGTGCGCTTTAGAGATACCTTCTGTACTCCTTTGTGCGCTGTAGAAATACCTTCTGTACTCCTTTGTGCGCTGTAGAGATACCTTCTGTACTCCTTTGTACGCTGTAGAGATACCTCGTGTACTCCTTTGTACGTTCTAGAGATATTTCCTGTACTCCTTTGTGCGCTGTAGAGATACCTTCTGTACTCCTTTGTACGCTGTAGAGATACCTTCTGTACTCCTTTGTGCGCTGTAGAGATACCTTCTGTACTCCTTTGTGCGCTGTAGAGATACCTTCTGTACTCCTTTGTACGCTGTAGAGATACCTCGTGTACTCCTTTGTATGTTCTAGAGATATTTCCTGTACTCCTTTGTGCGCTGTAGAGATACCTTCTGTACTCCTTTGTGCGCTGTAGAGATACCTTCTGTACTCCTTAGTGCGCTGTAGAGATACCTTCTGTACTCCTTTGTACGCTATAGAGATACCTTCTGTACTCCTTTGTGCGCTGTAGAGATACCTTCTGTACTCCTTTGTGCGCTGTAGAGATACCTTCTGTACTCCTTTGTGCGCTGTAGAGATACCTTCTGTACTCCTTTGTGCGCTGTAGAGATACCTTCTGTACTCCTTTGTACGTTCTAGAGATATTTCCTGTACTCCTTTGTGCGCTGTAGAGATACCTTCTGTACTCCTTTGTACGCTGTAGAGAACCTCGTGTACTCCTTTGTGCGCTGTAGAGATACCTTCTGTACTCCTTTGTGCGCTGTAGAGATACCTTCTGTACTCCTTTGTGCGCTGTAGAGATACCTTCTGTACTCCTTTGTACGTTCTAGAGATATTTCCTGTACTCCTTTGTGCGCTGTAGAGATACCTTCTGTACTCCTTTGTGCGCTGTAGAGATACCTTCTGTACTCCTTTGTGCGCTTTAGAGATACCTTCTGTACTCCTTTGTACGCTGTAGAGATACCTCGTGTACTCCTTTGTACGTTCTAGAGATATTTCCTGTACTCCTTTGTGCGCTGTAGAGATACCTTCTGTACTCCTTTGTGCGCTGTAGAGATACCTTCTCTACTCCTTCGTGCGCTGTAGAGATACCTTCTGTACTCCTTTGTGCGCTGTAGAGATACCTTCTGTACTCCTTTGTACGGTGTAGAGATACCTCGTGTACTCCATTGTACGTTCTAGAGATATTTCCTGTACTCCTTTGTGCGCTGAAGAGATACCTTCTGTACTCCTTTGTGCGCTGTAGAAATACCTTCTGTACTCCTTTGTGCGCTGTAGAGATACCTTCTGTACTCCTTTGTGCGCTGTAGAGATACCTTCTGTACTCTTTTGTGCGCTGTAGAGATACCTTCTGTACTCCTTTGTACGCTGTAGAGATACCTTCTGTACTCCTTTGTGCGCTGTAGAGATACCTTCTGTACTCCTTTGTGCGCTGTAGAGATACCTTCTGTACTCCTTTGTACGCTTTAGAGATACCTCGTGTACTCCTTTGTACGTTCTAGAGATATTTCCTGTACTCCTTTGTGCGCTGTAGAGATACCTTCTGTACTCCTTTGTGCGCTGTAGAGATACCTTCTGTACTCCTTTGTGCGCTGTAGAGATACCTTCTGTACTCCTTTGTGCGCTGTAGAGATACCTTCTGTACTCCTTTGTACGCTGTAGAGATACCTCGTGTACTCCTTTGTACGTTCTAGAGATATTTCCTGTACTCCTTTGTGCGCTGTAGAGATACCTTCTGTACTCCTTTGTGCGCTGTAGAGATACCTTCTGTACTCCTTTGTGCGCTGTAGAGATACCTCGTGTACTCCTTTGTAGGTTCTAGAGATATTTCCTGTACTCCTTTGTGCGCTGTAGAGATACCTTCTGTACTCCTTTGTGCGCTGTAGAGATACCTCCTGTACTCCTTTGTACGTTCAAGAGATATTTCCTGTACTCCTTTGTGCGCTATAGAGATACCTTCTGTACTCCTTTGTGCGCTGTAGAGATACCTTCTGTACTCCTTTGTGCGCTGTAGAGATACCTTCTCTACTCCTTTGTGCGCTGCAGAGATACCTTCTGTACTCCTTTGTACGCTGTAGAGATACCTCGTGTACTCCTTTGTACGTTCTAGAGATATTTCCTGTACTCCTTTGTGCGCTGTAGAGATACCTTCTGTACTCCTTTGTGCGCTGTAGAGATACCTTCTGTACTCCTTTGTGCGCTGTAGAGATACCTTCTGTACTCCTTTGTGCGCTGTAGAGATACCTTCTGTACTCCTTTGTACGCTGTAGAGATACCTCGTGTACTCCTTTGTGCGCTGTAGAGATACCTCGTGTACTCCTTTGTGCGCTGTAGAGATACCTTCTGTACTCATTTGTGCGCTGTAGAGATACCTTCTGTACTCCTTTGTACGCTGTAGAGATACCTCGTGTACTCCTTTGTACGTTCTAGAGATATTTCCTGTACTCCTTTGTGCGCTGTAGAGATACCTTCTGTACTCCTTTGTGCGCTGTAGAGATACCTTCTGTACTCCTTTGTACGTTCTAGAGATATTTCCTGTACTCCTTTGTGCGCTGTAGAGATACCTTCTGTACTCCTTTGTGCGCTGTAGAGATACCTTCTGTACTCCTTTGTGCGCTGTAGAGATACCTCCTGTACTCCTTTGTACGTTCAAGAGATATTTCCTGTACTCCTTTGTGCGCTATAGAGATACCTTCTGTACTCCTTTGTGCGCTGTAGAGATACCTTCTGTACTCCTTTGTGCGCTGTAGAGATACCTTCTCTACTCCTTTGTGCGCTGCAGAGATACCTTCTGTACTCCTTTGTACGCTGTAGAGATACCTCGTGTACTCCTTTGTACGTTCTAGAGATATTTCCTGTACTCCTTTGTGCGCTGTAGAGATACCTTCTGTACTCCTTTGTGCGCTGTAGAGATACCTTCTGTACTCCTTTGTGCGCTGTAGAGATACCTTCTGTACTCCTTTGTGCGCTGTAGAGATACCTTCTGTACTCCTTTGTACGCTGTAGAGATACCTCGTGTACTCCTTTGTGCGCTGTAGAGATACCTCGTGTACTCCTTTGTGCGCTGTAGAGATACCTTCTGTACTCATTTGTGCGCTGTAGAGATACCTTCTGTACTCCTTTGTACGCTGTAGAGATACCTCGTGTACTCCTTTGTACGTTCTAGAGATATTTCCTGTACTCCTTTGTGCGCTGTAGAGATACCTTCTGTACTCCTTTGTGCGCTGTAGAGATACCTTCTGTACTCCTTTGTACGTTCTAGAGATATTTCCTGTACTCCTTTGTGCGCTGTAGAGATACCTTCTGTACTCCTTTGTGCGCTGTAGAGATACCTTCTGTACTCCTTTGTGCGCTGTAGAGATACCTTCTGTACTCCTTTGTGCGCTGTAGAGATACCTTCTGTACCCCTTTGTACGCTGTAGAGATACCTCGTGTACTCCTTTGTACGTTCTAGAGATATTTCCTGTACTCCTTTGTGCGCTGTAGAGATACCTTCTGTACTCCTTTGTGCGCTGTAGAGATACCTTCTGTACTCCTTTGTGCGCTGTAGAGATACCTTCTGTACTCCTTTGTGCGCTGTAGAGATACCTTCTGTACTCCTTTGTACGCTGTAGAGATACCTCGTGTACTCCTTTGTACGTTCTAGAGATATTTCCTGTACTCCTTTGTGCGCTGTAGAGATACCTTCTGTACTTCTTTGTGCGCTGTAGAGATACATTCTGTACTCCTTTGTACGTTCTAGAGATATTTTCTGTACTCCTTTGTGCGCTGTAGAGATACCTTCTGTACTCCTTTGTGCGCTGTAGAGATACCTTCTGTACTCCTTTGTGCGCTGTAGAGATACCTTCTGTACTCCTTTGTGCGCTGTAGAGATACCTTCTGTACTCCTTTGTGCGCTGTAGAGATACCTTCTGTACTCCTTTGTGCGCTGTAGAGATACCTTCTGTACTCCTTTGTGCGCTGTAGAGATACCTTCTGTACTCCTTTGTACGTTCTAGAGATATTTCCTGTACTTCTTTGTGCGCTGTAGAGATACCTTCTGTACTCTTTTGTGCGCTGTAGAGATACCTTCTGTACTCCCTTGTGCGCTGTAGAGATAGCTTTTGTACTCCTTTGTACGCTGTAGAGATACCTCGTGTACTCCTTTGTGCGCTGTAGAGATACCTTCTGTACTCCTTTGTGCGCTGTAGAGATACCTTCTGTACTCCTTTGTGCGCTGTAGAGATACCTTCTGTACTCCTTTGTGCGCTGTAGAGATACCTTCTGTACTCCTTTGTACGTTCTAGAGATATTTCCTGTACTTCTTTGTGCGCTGTAGAGATACCTTCTGTACTCCTTTGTGCGCTGTAGAGATACCTTCTGTACTCCCTTGTGCGCTGTAGAGATACCTTCTGTACTCCTTTGTACGCTGTAGAGATACCTCGTGTACTCCTTTGTGCGCTGTAGGGATACCTTCTGTACTCCTTTGTGCGCTGTAGAGATACCTTCTGTACTCCTTTGTGCGCTGTAGAGATATCTTCTGTACTCCTTTGTACGTTCTAGAGATATTTCCTGTACTCCTTTGTGCGCTGTAGAGATACCTTCTGTACTCCTTTGTGCGCTGTAGAGATACCTTCTGTACTCCTTTGTGCGCTGTAGAGATACCTTCTGTACTCCTTTGTGCGCTGTAGAGATACCTTCTGTACTCCTTTGTACGCTGTAGAGATACCTCGTGTACTCTTTTGTACGTTCTAGAGATATTTCCTGTACTCCTTCGTGCGCTGTAGAGATACCTTCTGTACTCCTTTGTGCGCTGTAGAGATACCTTCTGTACTCCTTTGTGCGCTGTAGAGATACCTTCTGTACTCCTTTGTGCGCTGTAGAGATACCTTCTGTACTCCTTTGTACGCTGTAGAGATACCTCGTGTACTCTTTTGTACGTTCTAGAGATATTTCCTGTAATCCTTTGTGCGCTGTAGAGATACCTTCTGTACTCCTTTGTGCGCTGTAGAGATACCTTCTGTACTCCTTTGTGCGCTGTAGAGATACCTTCTGTACTCCTTTGTGCGCAGTAGAGATACCTTCTGTACTCCTTAGTGCGCTGTAGAGATACCTTCTGTACTCCTTTGTACGTTCTAGAGATATTTCCTGTACTCCTTTGTGCGCTGTAGAGATACCTTCTGTACTCCTTTGTGCGCTGTAGAGATACCTTCTGTACTCCTTTGTGCGCTGTAGAGATACCTTCTGTACTCCTTTGTACGCTGTAAAGATACCTTCTGGACTCCTTTGTGCGCTGTAGAGGTACCTTCTGTACTCCTTTGTGCGCTGTAGAGATACCTTCTGTACTCCTTTGTGCGCTGTAGAGATACCTTCTGTACTCCTTTGTGCGCTGTAGAGATACCTTCTGTACTCCTTTGTACGTTCTAGAGATATTTCCTGTATTCCTTTGTGCGCTGTAGAGATACCTTCTGTACTCCTTTGTGCGCTGTAAAGATACCTTCTGTACTCCTTTGTGCGCTGTAGAGATACCTTCTGTACTCCTTTGTACGCTGTAGAGATACCTCGTGTACTCCTTTGTGCGCTGTAGAGATACCTTCTGTACTCCTTTGTGCGCTGTAGAGATACCTTCTGTACTCCTTTGTGCGCTGTAGAGATACCTTCTGTACTCCTTTGTACGTTCTAGAGATATTTCCTGTACTCCTTTGTGCGCTGTAGAGATACCTTCTGTACTCCTTTGTGCGCTGTAGAGATACCTTCTGTACTCCTTTGTGCGCTGTAGAGATACCTCGTGTACTCCTTTGTACGTTCAAGAGATATTTCCTCTACTCCTTTGTGCGCTGTAGAGATACCTTCTGTACTCCTTTGTGCGCTGTAGAGATACCTTCTGTACTCCTTTGTGCGCTGTAGAGATACCTTCTGTACTTGTTTGTGCGCTGTAGAGATACCTTCTGTACTCCTTTGTACGCTGTAGAGATACCTCGTGTACTCCTTTGTACGTTCTAGAGATATTTCCTGTACTCCTTTGTGCGCTGTAGAGATACCTTATGTACTCCTTTGTGCGCTGTAGAGATACCTTCTGTACTCCTTTGTGCGCTGTAGAGATACCTTCTGTACTCCTTTGTATGCTGTAGAGATACCTTCTGTACTCCTTTGTGCGCTGTAGAGATACCTTCTGTACTCCTTTGTACGCTGTAGAGATACCTCGTGTACTCCTTTGTACGTTCTAGAGATATTTCCTGTACTCCTTTGTGCGCTGTAGAGATACCTTCTGTACTCCTTTGTGCGCTGTAGAGATACCTTCTGTACTTCTTTGTGCGCTGTAGAGATACCTTCTGTACTCCTGTGTACGCTGTAGAGATACCTTCTGTACTCCTTTGTGCGCTGTAGAGATACCTTCTGTACTCCTTTGTACGCTGTAGAGATACCTCGTGTACTCCTTTGTACGTTCTAGAGATATTTCCTGTACTCCTTTGTGCGCTGTAGAGATACCTTCTGTACTCCTTTGTGCGCTGTAGAGATACCTTCTGTACTCCTTTGTACGTTCTACAGATATTTCCTGTACTCCTTTGTACGCTGTAGAGATACCTTCTGTACTCCTTTGTGCGCTGTAGAGATACCTTCTGTACTCCTTTGTACGCTGTAGAGATACCTCGTGTACTCCTTTGTACGTTCTAGAGATATTTCCTGTACTCCTTTGTGCGCTGTGGAGATACCTTCTGTACTCGTTTGTGCGCTGTAGAGATACCTTCTGTACTCCTTTGTGCGCTGTAGAAATACCTTCTGTACTCCTTTGTGCGCTGAAGAGATACCTTCTGTACTCCTTTGTACGCTGTAGAGATACCTCGTGTACTCCTTTGTACGTTCTAGAGATATTTCCTGTACTCCTTCGTGCGCTGTAGAGATACCTTCTGTACTCCTTTGTGCGCTGTAGAGATACCTTCTGTACTCCTTTGTGCGCTGTAGAGGTACCTTCTGTACTCCTTTGTGCGCTGTAGAGATACCTTCTGTACTCCTTTGTACGCTGTAGAGATACCTCGTGTACTCCTTTGTACGTTCTAGAGATATTTCCTGTACTCCTTTGTGCGCTGTAGGGATACCTTCTGTACTCCTTTGTGCGCTGTAGAGATACCTTCTGTACTCCTTTGTGCGCTGTAGAGATACCTTCTGTACTCCTTTGTACGCTGTAGAGATACCTCTTGTACTCCTTTGTGCGCTGTAGAGATACCTCGTGTACTCCTTTGTGCGCTGTAGAGATACCTTCTGTACTCCTTTGTGCGCTGTAGAGATACCTTCTGTACTCCTTTGTACGCTGTAGAGATACCTCGTGTACTCCTTTGTACGTTCCAGAGATATTTCCTGTACTCCTTTGTGCGCTGTAGAGATACCTTCTGTACTCCTTTGTGCGCTGTAGAGATACCTTCTGTACTCCTTTGTGCGCTGTAGAGATACCTTCTGTACTCCTTTGTACGCTGTACAGATACCTCGTGTACTCCTTTGTACGTTCTAGAGATATTTCCTGTACTCCTTTGTGCGCTGTAGAGATACCTTCTGTACTCCTTTGTGCGCTGTAGAGATACCTTCTGTACTCCTTTGTGCGCTGTAGAGATACCTTCTGTACTCCTTTGTGCGCTGTAGAGATACCTTCTGTACTCCTTTGTACGCTGTAGAGATACCTCGTGTACTCCATTGTACGTTCTAGAGATATTTCCTGTACTCCTTTGTGCGCTGTAGAGATACCTTCTGTACTCCTTTGTGCGCTGTAGAGATACCTTCTGTACTCCTTTGTGCGCTGTAGAGATACCTTCTGTACTCCTTTGTGCGCTGTAGAGATACCTTCTGTACTCCTTTGTGCGCTGTAGAGATACTTTCTGTACTCCTTTGTACGCTGTAGAGATACCTTCTGCACTCCTTTGTGCGCTGTAGAGATACCTTCTGTACTCCTTTGTGCGCTGTAGAGATACCTTCTGTACTCCTTTGTACGCTGTAGAGATACCTCGTGTACTCCCTTGTACGTTCTAGAGATATTTCCTGTACTCCTTTGTGCGCTGTAGAGATACCTTCTGTACTCCTTTGTGCGCTGTAGAGATACCTTCTGTACTCCTTTGTGCGCTGTAGAGATACCTTCTGTACTCCTTTGTGCGCTGTAGAGATACCTTCTGTACTCCTTTGTACGCTGTAGAGATACCTCGTGTACTCCTTTGTACGTTCTAGAGATATTTCCTGTACTCCTTTGTGCGCTGTAGAGATACCTTCTGTACTCCTTTGTGCGCTGTAGAGATACCTTCTGTACTCCTTTGTGCGCTGTAGAGATACCTCGTGTACTCCTTTGTACGTTCTAGAGATATTTCCTGTACTCCTTTGTGCGCTGTAGAGATACCTTCTGTACTCCTTTGTGCGCTGTAGAGATACCTTCTGTACTCCTTTGTGCGCTGTAGAGATACCTCCTGTACTCCTTTGTACGTTCAAGAGATATTTCCTGTACTCCTTTGTGCGCTGTAGAGATACCTTCTGTACTCCTTTGTGCGCTGTAGAGATACCTTCTGTACTCCTTTGTGCGCTGTAGAGATACCTTCTGTACTCCTTTGTGCGCTGTAGAGATACCTTCTGTACTCCTTCGTATGCTGTAGAGATACCTCGTGTACTCTTTTGTACGTTCTAGAGATATTTCCTGTACTCCTTTGTGCGCTGTAGAGATACCTTCTGTACTCCTTTGTGCGCTGTAGAGATACCTTCTGTACTCCTTTGTGCGCTGTAGAGATACCTTCTGTACTCCTTTGTGCGCTGTAGAGATACCTTCTGTACTCCTTTGTACGCTGTCGAGATACCTCGTGTACTCCTTTGTGCGCTGTAGAGATACCTCGTGTACTCCTTTGTGCGCTGAAGAGATACCTTCTGTACTCCTTTGTTCGCTGTAGAGATACCTTCTGTACTACTTTGTACGCTGTAGAGATACCTCGTGTACTCCTTTGTACGTTCTAGAGATATTTCCTGTACTCCTTTGTGCGCTGTAGAGATATCTTCTGTACTCCTTTGTGCGCTGTAGAGATACCTTCTGTACTCCTTTGTACGTTCTAGAGATATTTCCTGTACTCCTTTGTGCGCTGTAGAGATACCTTCTGTACTCCTTTGTGCGCTGTAGAGATACCTTCTGTACTCCTTTGTGCGCTGTAGAGATACCTTCTGTACTTCTTTGTGCGCTGTAGAGATACCTTCTGTACTCCTTTGTACGTTCTAGAGATATTTCCTGTACTCCTTTGTACGCTGTAGAGATACCTTCTGTACTCCTTTGTGCGCTGTAGATATACCTTCTGTACTCCTTTGTACGCTGTAGAGATACCTCGTGTACTCCTCTGTACGTTCTAGAGATATTTCCTGTACTCCTTTGTGCGCTGTAGAGATACTTTCTGTACTCCTTTGTGCGCTGTAGAGATACCTTCTGTACTCCTTTGTGCGCTGTAGAAATACCTTCTGTACTCCTTTGTGCGCTGTAGAGATACCTTCTGTACTCCTTTGTACGCTGTAGAGATACCTCGTGTACTCCTTTGTACGTTCTAGAGATATTTCCTGTACTCCTTTGTGCGCTGTAGAGATACCTTCTGTACTCCTTTGTGCGCTGTAGAGATACCTTCTGTACTCCTTTGTGCGCTGTAGAGATACCTTCTGTACTCCTTTGTGCGCTGTAGAGATACCTTCTGTACTCCTTTGTACGCTGTAGAGATACCTCGTGTACTCCTTTGTACGTTCTAGAGATATTTCCTGTACTCCTTTGTGCGCTGTAGAGATACCTTCTGTACTCCTTTGTGCGCTGTAGAGATACCTTCTGTACTCCTTAGTGCGCTGTAGAGATACCTTCTGTACTCCTTCGTGCGCTGTAGAGATACCTTCTGTACTCCTTTGTACGTTCTAGAGATATTTCCTGTACTCCTTTGTGCGCTGTAGAGATACCTTCTGTACTCCTTTGTGCGCTGTAGAGATACCTTCTGTACTCCTTTGTGCGCTGTAGAGATACCTTCTGTACTCCTTTGTGCGCTGTAGAGATACCTTCTGTACTCCTTTGTACGCTGTAGAGATACCTCGTGTACGCCTTTGTACGTTCTAGAGATATTTCCTGTACTCCTTTGTGCGCTGTAGAGATACCTTCTGTACTCCTTTGTGCGCTGTAGAGATACCTTCTGTACTCCTTTGTGCGCTGTAGAGATACCTTCTGTACTCCTTTGTGCGCTGTAGAGATACCTTCTGTACTCCTTTGTACGCTGTAGAGATACCTCGTGTACTCCTTTGTACGTTCTAGAGATATTTCCTGTACTCCTTTGTGCGCTGTAGAGATACCTTCTGTACTCCTTTGTGCGCTGTAGAGATACCTTCTGTACTCCTTAGTGCGCTGTAGAGATACCTTCTGTACTCCTTTGTACGCTATAGAGATACCTTCTGTACTCCTTTGTGCGCTGTAGAGATACCTTCTGTACTCCTTTGTGCGCTGTAGAGATACCTTCTGTACTCCTTTGTGCGCTGTAGAGGTACCTTCTGTACTCCTTTGTGCGCTGTAGAGATACCTTCTGTACTCCATTGTACGTTCTAGAGATATTTCCTGTACTCCTTTGTGCGCTGTAGAGATACCTTCTGTACTCCTTTGTACGCTGTAGAGAACCTCGTGTACTCCTTTGTGCGCTGTAGAGATACCTTCTGTACTCCTTTGTGCGCTGTAGAGATACCTTCTGTACTCCTTTGTGCGCTGTAGAGATACCTTCTGTACTCCTTTGTACGCTGTAGAGATACCTCGTGTACTCCTTTGTACGTTCTAGAGATATTTCCTGTACTCCTTTGTGCGCTGTAGAGATACCTTCTGTACTCCTTTGTGCGCTGTAGAGGTACCTTCTGTACTCCTTTGTGCGCTGTTGAGATACCTTCTGTACTCCTTTGTACGCTGTAGAGATACCTCGTGTACTCCTTTGTACGTTCTAGAGATATTTCCTGTACTCCTTTGTGCGCTGTAGGGATACCTTCTGTACTCCTTTGTGCGCTGTAGAGATACCTTCTGTACTCCTTTGTGCGCTGTAGAGATACCTTCTGTACTCCTTTGTACGCTGTAGAGATACCTCTTGTACTCCTTTGTGCGCTGTAGAGATACCTCGTGTACTCCTTTGTGCGCTGTAGAGATACCTTCTGTACTCCTTTGTGCGCTGTAGAGATACCTTCTGTACTCCTTTGTACGCTGTAGAGATACCTCGTGTACTCCTTTGTTCGTTCCAGAGATATTTCCTGTACTCCTTTGTGCGCTGTAGAGATACCTTCTGTACTCCTTTGTGCGCTGTAGAGATACCTTCTGTACTCCTTTGTGCGCTGTAGAGATACCTTCTGTACTCCTTTGTACGCTGTACAGATCCCTCATGTACTCCTTTGTACGTTCTAGAGATATTTCCTGTACTCCTTTGTGCGCTGTAGAGATACCTTCTGTACTCCTTTGTGCGCTGTAGAGATACCTTCTGTACTCCTTTGTGCGCTGTAGAGATACCTTCTGTACTCCTTTGTGCGCTGTAGAGATACCTTCTGTACTCCTTTGTACGCTGTAGAGATACCTCGTGTACTCCATTGTACGTTCTAGAGATATTTCCTGTACTCCTTTGTGCGCTGTAGAGATACCTTCTGTACTCCTTTGTGCGCTGTAGAGATACCTTCTGTACTCCTTTGTGCGCTGTAGAGATACCTTCTGTACTCCTTTGTGCGCTGTAGAGATACCTTCTGTACTCCTTTGTGCGCTGTAGAGATACTTTCTGTACTCCTTTGTACGCTGTAGAGATACCTTCTGCACTCCTTTGTGCGCTGTAGAGATACCTTCTGTACTCCTTTGTGCGCTGTAGAGATACCTTCTGTACTCCTTTGTACGCTGTAGAGATACCTCGTGTACTCCCTTGTACGTTCTAGAGATATTTCCTGTACTCCTTTGTGCGCTGTAGAGATACCTTCTGTACTCCTTTGTGCGCTGTAGAGATACCTTCTGTACTCCTTTGTGCGCT
This sequence comes from Morinoia aosen, assembly GCA_030386875.1. Lineage (NCBI taxonomy): Eukaryota > Metazoa > Arthropoda > Malacostraca > Amphipoda > Talitridae > Morinoia > Morinoia aosen. Next base: position 53,219,423 of record CM059576.1, on the reverse strand, counting down.
GTAGAGATACCTTCTGTACTCCTTTGTGCGCTGTAGAGATACCTTCTGTACTCCTTTGTACGCTGTAGAGATACCTCGTGTACTCCTTTGTACGTTCTAGAGATATTTCCTGTACTCCTTTGTGCGCTGTAGAGATACCTTCTGTACTCCTTTGTGCGCTGTAGAGATACCTTCTGTACTCCTTTGTGCGCTGTAGAGATACCTCGTGTACTCCTTTGTACGTTCTAGAGATATTTCCTGTACTCCTTTGTGCGCTGTAGAGATACCTTCTGTACTCCTTTGTGCGCTGTAGAGATACCTTCTGTACTCCTTTGTGCGCTGTAGAGATACCTCCTGTACTCCTTTGTACGTTCAAGAGATATTTCCTGTACTCCTTTGTGCGCTGTAGAGATACCTTCTGTACTCCTTTGTGCGCTGTAGAGATACCTTCTGTACTCCTTTGTGCGCTGTAGAGATACCTTCTGTACTCCTTTGTGCGCTGTAGAGATACCTTCTGTACTCCTTCGTATGCTGTAGAGATACCTCGTGTACTCTTTTGTACGTTCTAGAGATATTTCCTGTACTCCTTTGTGCGCTGTAGAGATACCTTCTGTACTCCTTTGTGCGCTGTTGAGATACCTTCTGTACTCCTTTGTGCGCTGTAGAGATACCTTCTGTACTCCTTTGTGCGCTGTAGAGATACCTTCTGTACTCCTTTGTACGCTGTCGAGATACCTCGTGTACTCCTTTGTGCGCTGTAGAGATACCTCGTGTACTCCTTTGTGCGCTGAAGAGATACCTTCTGTACTCCTTTGTTCGCTGTAGAGATACCTTCTGTACTACTTTGTACGCTGTAGAGATACCTCGTGTACTCCTATGTACGTTCTAGAGATATTTCCTGTACTCCTTTGTGCGCTGTAGAGATATCTTCTGTACTCCTTTGTGTGCTGTAGAGATACCTTCTGTACTCCTTTGTACGTTCTAGAGATATTTCCTGTACTCCTTTGTGCGCTGTAGAGATACCTTCTGTACTCCTTTGTGCGCTGTAGAGATACCTTCTGTACTCCTTTGTGCGCTGTAGAGATACCTTCTGTACTTCTTTGTGCGCTGTAGAGATACCTTCTGTACTCCTTTGTACGTTCTAGAGATATTTCCTGTACTCCTTTGTACGCTGTAGAGATACCTTCTGTACTCCTTTGTGCGCTGTAGATATACCTTCTGTACTCCTTTGTACGCTGTAGAGATACCTCGTGTACTCCTCTGTACGTTCTAGAGATATTTCCTGTACTCCTTTGTGCGCTGTAGAGATACTTTCTGTACTCCTTTGTGCGCTGTAGAGATACCTTCTGTACTCCTTTGTGCGCTGTAGAAATACCTTCTGTACTCCTTTGTGCGCTGTAGAGATACCTTCTGTACTCCTTTGTACGCTGTAGAGATACCTCGTGTACTCCTTTGTACGTTCTAGAGATATTTCCTGTACTCCTTTGTGCGCTGTAGAGATACCTTCTGTACTCCTTTGTGCGCTGTAGAGATACCTTCTGTACTCCTTTGTGCGCTGTAGAGATACCTTCTGTACTCCTTTGTGCGCTGTAGAGATACCTTCTGTACTCCTTTGTACGCTGTAGAGATACCTTCTGTACTCCTTTGTGCGCTGTAGAGATACCTTCTGTACTCCTTAGTGCGCTGTAGAGATACCTTCTGTACTCCTTTGTGCGCTGTAGAGATACCTTCTGTACTCCTTTGTACGTTCTAGAGATATTTCCTGTACTCCTTTGTGCGCTGTAGAGATACCTTCTGTACTCCTTTGTGCGCTGTAGAGATACCTTCTGTACTCCTTAGTGCGCTGTAGAGATACCTTCTGTACTCCTTTGTGCGCTGTAGAGATACCTTCTGTACTCCTTTGTACGTTCTAGAGATATTTCCTGTACTCCTTTGTGCGCTGTAGAGATACCTTCTGTACTCCTTTGTGCGCTGTAGAGATACCTTCTGTACTCCTTTGTGCGCTGTAGAGATACCTTCTGTACTCCTTTGTGCGCTGTAGAGATACCTTCTGTACTCCTTTGTACGCTGTAGAGATACCTCGTGTACTCCTTTGTACGTTCTAGAGATATTTCCTGTACTCCTTTGTGCGCTGTAGAGATACCTTCTGTACTCCTTTGTGCGCTGTAGAGATACCTTCTGTACTCCTTTGTGCGCTGTAGAGATACCTTCTGTACTCCTTTGTGCGCTGTAGAGATACCTTCTGTACTCCTTTGTACGCTGTAGAGATACCTCGTGTACTCCTTTGTACGTTCTAGAGATATTTCCTGTACTCCTTTGTGCGCTGTAGAGATACCTTCTGTACTCCTTTGTGCGCTGTAGAGATACCTTCTGTACTCCTTAGTGCGCTGTAGAGATACCTTCTGTACTCCTTTGTACGCTATAGAGATACCTTCTGTACTCCTTTGTGCGCTGTAGAGATACCTTCTGTACTCCTTTGTGCGCTGTAGAGATACCTTCTGTACTCCTTTGTGCGCTGTAGAGGTACCTTCTGTACTCCTTTGTGCGCTGTAGAGATACCTTCTGTACTCCTTTGTACGTTCTAGAGATATTTCCTGTACTCCTTTGTGCGCTGTAGAGATACCTTCTGTACTCCTTTGTACGCTGTAGAGAACCTCGTGTACTCCTTTGTGCGCTGTAGAGATACCTTCTGTACTCCTTTGTGCGCTGTAGAGATACCTTCTGTACTCCTTTGTGCGCTGTAGAGATACCTTCTGTACTCCTTTGTACGCTGTAGAGATACCTCGTGTACTCCTTTGTACGTTCTAGAGATATTTCCTGTACTCCTTTGTGCGCTGTAGAGATACCTTCTGTACTCCTTTGTGCGCTGTAGAGATACCTTCTGTACTCCTTTGTGCGCTGTAGAGATACCTTCTGTACTCCTTTGTACGCTGTAGAGATACCTCGTGTACTCCTTTGTACGTTCTAGAGATATTTCCTGTACTCCTTTGTGCGCTGTAGAGATACCTTCTGTACTCCTTTGTGCGCTGTAGAGATACCTTCTGTACTCCTTTGTGCGCTGTAGAGATACCTCGTGTACTCCTTTGTACGTTCTAGAGATATTTCCTGTACTCCTTTGTGCGCTGTAGAGATACCTTCTGTACTCCTTTGTGCGCTGTAGAGATACCTTCTGTACTCCTTTGTGCGCTGTAGAGATACCTCCTGTACTCCTTTGTACGTTCAAGAGATATTTCCTGTACTCCTTTGTGCGCTGTAGAGATACCTTCTGTACTCCTTTGTGCGCTGTAGAGATACCTTCTGTACTCCTTTGTGCGCTATAGAGATACCTTCTGTACTCCTTTTTGCGCTGTAGAGATACCTTCTGTACTCCTTTGTACGCTGTAGAGATACCTCGTGTACTCCTTTGTGCGCTGTAGAGATACCTCGTGTACTCCTTTGTGCGCTGTAGAGATACCTTCTGTACTCCTTTGTGCGCTGTAGAGATACCTTCTGTACTCCTTTGTACGCTGTAGAGATACCTCGTGTACTCCTTTGTACGTTCTAGAGATATTTCCTGTACTCCTTTGTGCGCTGTAGAGATACCTTCTGTACTCCTTTGTGCGCTGTAGAGATACCTTCTGTACTCCTTTGTACGTTCTAGAGATATTTCCTGTATTCCTTTGTGCGCTGTAGAGATACCTTCTGTACTCCTTTGTGCGCTGTAGAGATACCTTCTGTACTCCTTTGTGCGCTGTAGAGATACCTTCTGTACTCCTTTGTGCGCTGTAGAGATACCTTCTGTACCCCTTTGTACGCTGTAGAGATCCCTCGTGTACTCCTTTGTACGTTCTAGAGATATTTCCTGTACTCCTTTGTGCGCTGTAGAGATACCTTCTGAACTCCTTTGTGCGCTGTAGAGATACCTTCTGTACTCCTTTGTGCGCTGTAGAGATACCTTCTGTACTCCTTTGTGCGCTGTAGTGATACCTTCTGTACTCCTTTGTACGCTGTAGAGATACCTCGTGTACTCCTTTGTACGTTCTAGAGATATTTCCTGCACTCCTTTGTGCGCTGTAGAGATACCTTCTGTACTCCTTTGTGCGCTGTTGAGATACATTCTGTACTCCTTTGTACGTTCTAGAGATATTTTCTGTACTCCTTTGTGCGCTGTAGAGATACCTTCTGTACTCCTTTGTGCGCTGTAGAGATACCTTCTGTACTCCTTTGTGCGCTGTAGAGATACCTTCTGTACTCCTTTGTACGCTGTAGAGATACCTTCTGTACTCCTTTGTGCGCTGTAGAGATACCTTCTGTACTCCTTTGTACGCTGTAGAGATACCTAGTGTACTCCTTTGTACGTTCTAGAGATATTTCCTGTACTCCTTCGTGCGCTGTAGAGATACCTTCTGTACTCCTTTGTGCGCTGTAGAGATACCTTCTGTACTCCTTTGTGCGCTGTAGAGATACCTTCTGTACTCCTTTGTACGCTGTAGAGATACCTTCTGTACTCCTTTGTGCGCTGTAGAGATACCTTCTGTACTCCTTTGTGCGCTGTAGAGATACCTTCTGTACTCTTTTGTGCGCTGTAGAGATACCTTCTGTACTCCTTAGTGCGCTGTAGAGATACCTTCTGTACTCCTTTGTACGTTCTAGAGATATTTCCTGTACTTCTTTGTGCGCTGTAGAGATACCTTCTGTACTCTTTTGTGCGCTGTAGAGATACCTTCTGTACTCCCTTGTGCGCTGTAGAGATAGCTTTTGTACTCCTTTGTACGCTGTAGAGACACCTCGTGTACTCCTTTGTGCGCTGTAGAGATACCTTCTGTACTCCTTTGTGCGCTGTAGAGATACCTTCTGTACTCCTTTGTGCGCTGTAGAGATACCTTCTGTACTCCTTTGTGCGCTGTAGAGATACCTTCTGTACTCCTTTGTACGTTCTAGAAATATTTCCTGTACTTCTTTGTGCGCTGTAGAGATACCTTCTATACTCCTTTGTGCGCTGTAGAGATACCTTCTTTACTCCCTTGTGCGCTGTAGAGATACCTTCTGTACTCCTTTGAACGCTGTACAGATACCTCGTGTACTCCTTTGTGCGCTGTAGGGATACCTTCTGTACTCCTTTGTGCGCTGTAGAGATACCTTCTGTACTCCTTTGTGCGCTGTAGAGATATCTTCTGTACTCCTTTGTACGTTCTAGAGATATTTCCTGTACTCCTTTGTGCGCTGTAGAGATACCTTCTGTACTCCTTTGTGCGCTGTAGAGATACCTTCTGTACTCCTTTGTGCGCTGTAGAGATACCTTCTGTACTCCTTTGTGCGCTGTAGAGATACCTTCTGTACTCCTTTGTACGCTGTAGAGATACCTCGTGTACTCTTTTGTACGTTCTAGAGATATTTCCTGTACTCCTTCGTGCGCTGTAGAGATACCTTCTGTACTCCTTTGTGCGCTGTAGAGATACCTTCTGTACTCCTTTGTGCGCTGTAGAGATACCTTCTGTACTCCTTTGTGCGCTGTAGAGATACCTTCTGTACTCCTTTGTACGCTATAGAGATACCTCGTGTACTCTTTTGTACGTTCTAGAGATATTTCCTGTAATCCTTTGTGCGCTGTAGAGATACCTTCTGTACTCCTTTGTGCGCTGTAGAGATACCTTCTGTACTCCTTTGTGCGCTGTAGAGATACCTTCTGTACTCCTTTGTGCGCAGTAGAGATACCTTCTGTACTCCTTTGTGCGCTGTAGAGATACCTTCTGTACTCCTTTGTACGTTCTAGAGATATTTCCTGTACTCCTTTGTGCGCTGTAGAGATACCTTCTGTACTCCTTTGTGCGCTGTAGAGATACCTTCTGTACTCCTTTGTGCGCTGTAGAGATACCTTCTGTACTCCTTTCTACGCTGTAAAGATACCTTCTGTACTCCTTTGTGCGCTGTAGAGATACCTTCTGTACTCCTTTGTGCGCTGTAGAGATACCTTCTGTACTCCTTTGTGCGCTGTAGAGATACCTTCTGTACTCCTTTGTGCGCTGTAGAGATACCTTCTGTACTCCTTTGTACGTTCTAGAGATATTTCCTGTACTCCTTTGTGCGCTGTAGAGATACCTTCTGTACTCCTTTGTGCGCTGTAAAGATACCTTCTGTACTCCTTTGTGCGCTGTAGAGATACCTTCTGTACTCCTTTGTACGCTGTAGAGATACCTCGTGTACTCCTTTGTGCGCTGTAGAGATACCTTCTATACTCCTTTGTGCGCTGTAGAGATACCTTCTGTACTCCTTTGTGCGCTGTAGAGATACCTTCTGTACTCCTTTGTACGTTCTAGAGATATTTCCTGTACTCCATTGTGCGCTGTAGAGATACCTTCTGTACTCCTTTGTGCGCTGTAGAGATACCTTCTGTACTCCTTTGTATGCTGTAGAGATACCTTCTGTACTCCTTTGTGCGCTGTAGAGATACCTTCTGTACTCCTTTGTACGCTGTAGAGATACCTCGTGTACTCCTTTGTACGTTCTAGAGATATTTCCTGTACTCCTTTGTGCGCTGTAGAGATACCTTCTGTACTCCTTTGTGCGCTGTAGAGATACCTTCTGTACTTCTTTGTGCGCTGTAGAGATACCTTCTGTACTCCTGCGTACGCTGTAGAGATACCTTCTGTACTCCTTTGTGCGCTGTAGAGATACCTTCTGTACTCCTTTGTACGCTGTAGAGATACCTCGTGTACTCCTTTGTACGTTCTAGAGATATTTCCTGTACTCCTTTGTGCGCTGTAGAGATACCTTCTGTACTCCTTTGTGCGCTGTAGAGATACCTTCTGTACTCCTTTGTACGTTCTAGAGATATTTCCTGTACTCCTTTGTACGCTGTAGAGATACCTTCTGTACTCCTTTGTGCGCTGTAGAGATACCTTCTGTACTCCTTTGTACGCTGTAGAGATACCTCGTGTACTCCTTTGTACGTTCTAGAGATATTTCCTGTACTCCTTTGTGCGCTGTAGAGATACCTTCTGTACTCGTTTGTGCGCTGTAGAGATACCTTCTGTACTCCTTTGTGCGCTGTAGAAATACCTTCTGTACTCCTTTGTGCGCTGTAGAGATACCTTCTGTACTCCTTTGTACGCTGTAGAGATACCTCGTGTACTCCTTTGTACGTTCTAGAGATATTTCCTGTACTCCTTTGTGCGCTGTAGAGATACCTTCTGTACTCCTTTGTGCGCTGTAGAGATACCTTCTGTACTCCTTTTTGCGCTGTAGAGATACCTTCTGTACTCCTTTTTGCGCTGTAGAGATACCTTCTGTACTCCTTTGTACGCTGTAGAGATACCTCGTGTACTCCTTTGTACGTTCTAGAGATATTTCCTGTACTCCTTTGTGCGCTGTAGGGATACCTTCTGTACTCCTTTGTGCGCTGTAGAGATACCTTCTGTACTCCTTTGTGCGCTGTAGAGATACCTTCTGTACTCCTTTGTACGCTGTAGAGATACCTTCTGTACTCCTTTGTGCGCTGTAGAGATACCTTCTGTACTCCTTTGTGCGCTGTAGAGATACCTTCAGTACTCCTTTGTGCGCTGTAGAGATACCTTCTGTACTCCTTTGTGCGCTGTAGAGATACCTTTTGTACTCCTTTGTACGTTCTAGAGATATTTCCTGTACTCCTTTGTGCGCTGTAGAGATACCTTCTGTACTCCTTTGTACGCTGTAGAGAACCTCGTGTACTCCTTTGTGCGCTGTAGAGATACCTTCTGTACTCCTTTGTGCGCTGACGAGATACCTTCTGTACTCCTTTGTGCGCTGTAGAGATACCTTCTGTACTCCTTTGTACGTTCTAGAGATATTTCCTGTACTCCTTTGTGCGCTGTAGAGATACCTTCTGTACTCCTTTGTCCGCTGTAGAGATACCTTCTGTACTCCTTTGTGCGCTGTAGAGATACCTTCTGTACTCCTTTGTGCGCTGTAGAGATACCTTCTGTACTCCTTTCTACGCTGTAGAGATTCCTCGTGTACTCCTTTGTACGTTCTAGAGATATTTCCTGTACTCCTTTGTGCGCTGTAGAGATACCTTCTGTACTCCTTTGTGCGCTGTAGAGATACCTTATGTACTCCTTTGTGCGATGTAGAGATACCTTCTGTACTCCTTTGTGCGCTCTAGAGATACCTTCTGTACTCCTTTGTACGCTGTAGAGATACCTGGTGTACTCCTTTGTACGTTCTAGAGATATTTCCTGTACTCCTTTGTGCGCTGTAGAGATACCTTCTGTACTCCTTTGTGCGCTGTAGAGATACCTTCTGTACTCCTTTGTGCGCAGTAGAGATACCTTCTGTACTCCTTTGTACGCTGTAGAGATACCTCGTGTACTCCTTTGTACGTTCTAGAGATATTTCCTGTACTCCTTTGTGCGCTGTAGAGATACCTTCTGTACTCCTTTGTGCGCTGTAGAGATACCTTCTGTACTCCTTTGTACGTTCTAGAGATATTTCCTGTACTCCTTTGTACGCTGTAGAGATACCTTCTGTACTCCTTTGTGCGCTGTAGATATACCTTCTGTACTCCTTTGTACGCTGTAGAGATACCTCGTGTACTCCTCTGTACGTTCTAGAGATATTTCCTGTACTTCTTTGTGCGCTGTAGAGATACCTTCTGTACTCCTTTGTGCGCTGTAGAGATACCTTCTGTACTCCTTTGTGCGCTGTAGAAATACCTTCTGTACTCCTTTGTGCGCTGTAGAGATACCTTCTGTACTCCTTTGTACGCTGTAGAGATACCTCGTGTACTCCTTTGTACGTTCTAGAGATATTTCCTGTACTCCTTTGTGCGCTGTAGAGATACCTTCTGTACTCCTTTGTGCGCTGTAGAGATACCTTCTGTACTCCTTTGTGCGCTGTATAGATACCTTCTGTACTCCTTTGTACGCTATAGAGATACCTTCTGTACTCCTTTGTACGCTGTAGAGATACCTCGTGTACTCCTTTGTACGTTCTAGAGATATTTCCTGTACTCCTTTGTGCGCTGTAGAGATACCTTCTGTACTTCTTTGTGCGCTGTAGAGATACCTTCTGTACTCCTTTGTGCGCTGTAGAGATACCTTCTGTACTCCTTTATACGCTATAGAGATACCTTCTGTACTCCTTTGTGCGCTGTAGAGATACCTTCTGTACTCCTTTGTGCGCTGTAGAGATACCTTCTGTACTCCTTTGTACGTTCTAGAGATATTTCCTGTACTCCTTTGTGCGCTGTAGAGATACCTTCTGTACTCCTTTGTACGCTGTAGAGAACCTCGTGTACTTCTTTGTGCGCTGTAGAGATACCTTCTGTACTCCTTTGTGCGCTGTAGAGATACCTTCTGTACTCCTTTGTGCGCTGTAGAGATACCTTCTGTACTCCTTTGTACGTTCTAGAGATATTTCCTGTACTCCTTTGTGCGCTGTAGAGATACCTTCTGTACTCCTTTGTGCGCTGTAGAGATACCTTCTGTACTCCTTTGTGCGCTGTAGAGATACCTTCTGTACTCCTTTGTACGCTGTAGAGATACCTCGTGTACTCCTCTGTACGTTCTAGAGATATTTCCTGTACTCCTTTGTGCGCTGTAGAGATACCTTCTGTACTCCTTTGTGCGCTCTAGAGATTGGTTGCGATTCAGGTTGCGAAGCGAGCGATTCATTGGATGTAGAGTTGGGTTGAGGTTGATTTGAAACCATTCACCGGCCTAAGTTGGTTTTAGAGGTGATTTGAGGTTGATTTGAAGCTGTTCACCGACCAAAGTTGGTCGCAGTATGGGCTTATTGAGGGCGCAGTATGGTCGCGGAGACTGGACATTTGACCCTCAAATAGACGGTAAACCAACCTCAAATCGTCCATGTTTCCACTCATATTCCACCGGTGCACTGTCCTCGATTTTCAATAGGGATTGATCTCTTTGCTTGGTATACATTCTATGGAGTCTTTAGGTTAAGGTAAAATGTATCGATAATGAAAATTTTTACGTATTTCTAATGTAACACATTGAATATTGTTTGGTTCTTTCAGGAATAAAAATATTTTTAATATATACCACGTTTTATTTTTATGGTCTGATCACTCCCCAGGTTTCACGTAAGCATTACATTTTTATAATTTAAAGGGTGTAATACCATCTGCTTTTCGGAATAATACAGGGTGTTCTTCAAATATGGAACCCGAAAAAATCTTTGATAAATTTTTATTCAATGAAAGGATTTTTTTCAGGTCCCTTTTTTAAAAAACACTTTACATTTCGAGCATAGTAGTTTGATCAACTATTATAATTTCGCTGAATTTGGTGCATACTGTCGTAGAAAATAATTTTGATGCTGATCTATACATTTCAGTGTTGGTATTTCCTACCTTTGCTTACTCAGAGGGTACGTGCCCGTTTCATACATCAATACATATAATGATGAACCTTGATTTTTAATTCATTATCATTAATTCAAACAACATTCGTAAATGAAGAATTCAATAAACACATATACTGATTCCAACACCTGCAACCATTTAGAAATATTTTTTATCTTGGAAATAATGAATAGGAGGAGTTGTAGTCCTAAAATTGAGAATAGGTTGAGTCGAAGATGGAGTCGCACAATTCTGAAAAAGTGGAGGCGGAGTCGGAGTCGCAAAATTCTGAAAAAGTGGAGTCGGAGTCGGAGTCGGAAAATTTTGGAAAGGTGGAGTCGGAGTCGCAAAATTCTGAAAAGGTGCAGTCGGAGTCGGAAGTTTATTCCTCCGACTCCGCATCCCTGCTCACGACCCAACCTGTTTACATATGGAATAGGGGGTTAGCTTCCGTTATTAATTAAATTATTCTAGGCGGGCTCGCTTCCTTTGGCGCAACTTCAAAGTTGAATAATTCGAAAATAACGCATCAGCGAGCAGAATGTCATTCATATAAAACGTTCTGAAACGTGTTCCTTTAGTGATTCTTGGGATCGGAATTATTATTTTCCGTAATCGCATCAAACTTCACATTGACCGGTTAATGTTGAGGGTTATTAGGGAATCGATATTTGATTTTTAGGTGCCTTAACATAGTTAATTAGATCGAAATAAGCAAGTTTTCTTCTATGCACTTTCCGTCGTAAATAAGTATTTTACGAGTTAAAGTGGTGAAATAGTTACCGCAACTTGAGTGTTTGAAGCGGGATGTAATTCATTTGGCCCGGCGAATGGAAACGCTGCAATGGCGTCTCGCTTCCGGTTTTCTCGTTATCAAAGATGAAACTAAACTTACCGCGCTAATTCGTAAAACATTCATTTGACGAAAAAAGTGTATGGTAGAAAAGTAGTTTATTTCGATGTTATTGCCATGATTCAAGCCACAAAAATTCGAAAATCAATGAGTAACTGTTTATTTGAGCGCATTCGTCATCAAAGACGTAACTAAACCTACCGCTATCATTCGTAAAATAATCATTTACGACGAAAAGTGCATAGAAGAAAACTTGTTTATTTCGATCTAATTTACTATATTTTGTATTCGAAAAGTGGATAATCGATTCCGGAATAATCCTCAACATTTACCCATTGACCTTCTAACCTTCACCATATTTATGCTATATCTCGAAAACTAAGTATTTTCGAGCACAATGTCATTCAATTAAAAGTCTTTAAATCTCTCCAGTTACCTAAATTTCGTGATGAAATTATAAAAGGAGTTGACAACATTAAATTTAATATTGACCCTCGCGTACATACAAATTAACAAAAACACAATAAGCCGGGTTGTACTCACAGCATGGAGGCGGTGCTGGGTCTGGTATGTTCTGCACACCCGCTTGTGTGATGTGATCCACACACCTGCAATTCATGCCTACACGCTCCCACGACACACCAATACATATCTACATGACACACCTACACATCCCCACACACCTGCATGACACACCTACACACCCCCACACACCTGCAATACACACCTACACACCTCCACACACCTGCAGTACATGCATACACACTCCCACACACCTGCATGACACACCTACATACCCCCACACACCTGCATGACACACCTACACACCCCCACACACCTGCATGACACACCTACACACCCCCACACATCTGCATGACATACCTACACACCTGCAATACCTACCTACACCCCCCACACCTGCATGACACACCTACACACCCCCACACACCTGCATGACACACCTACATACCCCCACACACCTGCATGACACACCTACACACCCCCACACACCTGCATGACACACATACACACCCCCACACACCTGCATGACACATCTACACACCCACACACCTGCATGACACACATACACACCCCCACACACCTGCATGACACACCTACACACCCCCACACACCTGCATGACACACCCACACACCCCCGCACACCTGCATGACACACCTACACACCCCACACACCTGCATGACACACCTACACACCCCCACACACCTGCATGACACACCTACACACCCCCACATACCTGCAACACACACCTACACACCTGCAATACACACCTGCTCACCCTACCACACCCACATTACACACCTACACACCCCAACACACCCATATAACACACCTAAACACCCCAACACACCCATATAACACACCTGCTCACCACAACACACCCACATTACACACCTGCTCACCCCACCACACCCATATAACACACCTACACACCCCACCACACCCATATAACACACCTACACACCCCACCACACCCAAATAACACACCTGGTCACCCCACCACACCCATATAACACACCTGCTCACCACAACACACCCACATTACACACCTGCTCACCCTACCACACCCATATATATAACACACCTGCTCACCACAACACACCCACATTACACACCTGCTCACCCCACCACACCCATAAAACACACCTGCACACTCCAACACACCTACACACCCCCACTCGTGCAATGCATAGGACCTAGACACCCTCACATACCTACATACCACGCCTACACATTACATACCTACATACCACACCACAGCATACCAGTTCTCAACATATGTGGAGGACAACGGACACCAAAATGGCGGACACTCGCCCGGCGGACACCAGCTTCTATTTTTCCTGCAGGAACTGGGCTCACAGAAGCGCTGGGAAAAATACTTTATTTTAAGGGTAAAGTTTTCTAGTTTCTCTTTCTATCCGTCATGATGTTTAGATTTATTCAAGATTTTTTTTTTAAATGAAGTATTTTCTTTCAGTCTTTCATTGGTGCGACATTGACGCGGCAGGAAATGTATTCATGGAGGGACATTGTCTACTGTCTGAGGGGTATTCAAAATTGCCCTAATTTGGGTCATTTTAGGCTACCAGAAATGCTTGCTTAGTTAGAAGTAAGAACTCCGCAACTACCATTAGTAACTGCCACTGGTGACTACCTCTGGTGACTGCCACTGGTGACTACCACTGGTGACTGCCACTGGTGACTACCTCTGGTGACTACCACTGGTGACTACCTCTGGTGACTGCCTCTGGTGACTACCACTGGTGACTGCCACTGGTGACTACCACTGGTGACTACCACTGGTGACTACCACTGGTGACTGCCACTGGTGACTGCCACTGGTGACTACCACTGGTGACTGCCTCTGGTGACTGCCTCTGGTGACTACCACTGGTGACTACCACTGGTGACTACCTCTGGTGACTGCCTCTGGTGACTACCTCTGGTGACTACCACTGGTGACTACCACTGGTGACTACCACTGGTGACTGCCACTAGTGACTGCCACTGGTGACTACCACTGGTGACTGCCTCTGGTGACTGCCTCTGGTGACTGCCTCTGGTGACTGCCTCTGGTGACTGCCTCTGGTGACTACCTCTGGTAACTACTACTAGTAACTGTAACTACTACTGAGACCACCACTGGTGACTACCTCTGGTAACTAATACTACTACTAACTGTAACTACTACTGAGACCACCACTGGTTCCTGTCACTCGGAACTTCTTGGCATTAGTCAGCCGTGGCGTTCCTCAGAATCAGTTTTGGGACATCTCCTGGTATTGATATTTACCGACGATATTGCTGAACGTACTTCGTTCTTCTGGTTCATGCTCTCTGCTGACGTTTCCTCCATCTTGATTCATATTGCCCTAAGGATGCAATGAATGTAGCAGCTCTACTGATCGGTAAAAAAAGCGTGGGTGCAATATTTAATTGGCACAAATTGTTCGGTATGACATTATGCGCCCTAACGAGCTTTCATTTGGCCTTCGCGAGAAAAAACAAAAGAGTTCATTAACTAGAAATGATATAAAAGCAATCGTTCGTTTTTGAAGAAACATTGTAAGGAAATCACACACTTCAAAGTTTTTGAAGTTCTAATTTTTTAACGCAACAGAAAACAAAAACGTATAAGTTTAACAAAGGTTGACCATGAACGGAATCATATTCCGTTAAGAAATCGGTTGGGATGCCCTCACTTCCTCCTAGTTTGCGAGAGTTCCGCTGAGGCACACGGGGAACAGCGCAGCATAAAAAAAGTAACAAAAATTGGGTGTTAGTCTATCAACGAACGCGGCTAAGGTGACAAATGCAATAAATAAAGCAAGCAAGTGACCAGGAATTATCAAAAGTATGAAGCTTCAAAATCATTGAGAAAGCAAATAATAGAATAGGAACGTATTCAAAGTATGTAAATGGGTAGGAACTTCAGACAAAAATTAGGAGTCAAATGAGCGCTCTAAAAGGGTAGGAACTTCAGACAAAAATTAGGAGTCAAATGAGCGCATAACAAGAATGTAGCGGGGCCAAAAAGATGCCCTCATCATCCGTCGGGTTGGCAGCAGACCGGACGCGGCCGTAGTTGCGGTATACTGTGCAAAAAGAAAACTGTAAACTTGCGAAATACACAAAACTTGCAAGTTTCTTGCAGTTATTTTATTAAAAGTTCATCGTAGAGCACAAATTTAAATTGAGAAACGAGCCAAGTCCTAATAACCCTTACCTAAGGAATTACTTCCCTAGTGAAGCCATTGGAGCTTCTTTTAGAAAGAGTGTAGGTAAGAGAAGGAAAAATAATGAAAATACAATAGGAGAAGAATGCCATTCAGAGCAAGTATCAAAGAGAGGTTAACACTTCAGAGACGGCCAATTTGGCTCTTCAAAGACTTAGGTTGCATGACAGCAGAGCAAATTAGGCTCGACAGAGCCTTAAAGTTACCAATAGCAGAAACGGCTCGACCGAGCCTAGTAAATACAACTAACAGTAGTGGAGGCTAGGAAGCCTAGTATACGGCCGAGGTAAAGGCGGCTCGAAAGCCTAGTAAACAGCAGAGGTAAAAGCGGCTCGAAAGCCTAGTAAACAGCAGAGGTAAAGGCGGCTCTAAAGCCTAGTAAACAGCTGAGGTAAAGGCGGCTCAAAAGCCTAGTAAACAGCAAAGGTAAAGGCGGCTCAAAAGCCTAGTAAACAGCAGAGGTAAAGGCGGCTCAAAAGCCTAGTAAACAGCAGAGGTAAAGGCGGCTCAAAAGCCTAATAAACAGCAGAGGTAAAGGCGGCTCAAAAGCCTAGTAAACAGCAGAGGTATAGGCGGCTCAAAAGCCTAATTAATTAATAGTAGAGGCGGCTCGAGAGCCTAGTTAATTGTAGAGGCGGCTCGAGAGCCTAGTTAATAGTAGAGGCGACTCGAGAGCCTAGTTAATAGTAGAGGCGGCTCGAGATCCTAGTTAATAGTAGAGGCGACTCGAGAGCCTAGTTAATAGTAGAGACGACTCGACAGCCTAGTTAATAGTAGAGGCGACTCGAGAGCCTAGTTAATAGTAGAGGCGACTCGAGAGCCTAGTTAATAGTAGAGGCGACTCGAGAGCCTAGTTAATAGTAGAGGCGACTCGAGAGCCTAGTTAATAGTAGAGGCGACTCGAGAGCCTAGTTAATAGTAGAGGCGACTCGAGAGCCTAGTTAATAGTAGAGGCGGCTCGAGAGCCTAGTTAATAGTAGAGGCGACTCGAGAGCCTAGTTAATAGTAGAGGCGACTCGAGAGCCTAGTTAATAGTAGAGGCGACTCGAGAGCCTAGTTAATAGTAGAGGCGACTCGAGAGCCTAGTTAATAGTAGAGGCGGCTCGAGAGCCTAGTTAATAGTAGAGGCGACTCGAGAGCCTAGTTAATAGTAGAGGCGACTCGAGAGCCTAGTTAATAGTAGAGGCGACTCGAGAGCTAGTTAATGGCAATACCGCTCTGAATGGCTAGTGAAACAAAATAAACATGCAACACACACCAAATTAGGAGCACGGTCAAAGAAATGAACCAAGATTACCTAAGTTGTGGCGAATGCACTGGCGTTACACTTAACTAAAAACCTAAGTTACACTCGATGAGCAGAGAGCTTAGGTAAGTGCGTCGCGTAATGGTATCAATTACAAATCCTCTAATATATGCAAATAAAACGGGATCGCAAATATGAAGGATCAAGGGAAAGTACCGGTTCAGAAATCTATTTGCTTCTGCAAGCAAGTTATCAAGAACTAAAGATTGAGTTGGAACTTTGCGCTTGGCGGCAAATGGTCCGAGTTGAGGGCAGGCTAAACGAGCAGCCACCTCACTGCCCAGGCCCTCCGCTCGCCGCTCCTTCCTCTAGTCTCCAAGCTGGAAACAAGAAATGATAATTAGCATACATGCACTTGATCCATAATTTATTGGAGAAGAATTAACGTAATTAATTTTAATTTGTTTGAAGAGCCACCATCAAGCGCGACCCATCAATATATTGCTCAGAATGAATAATAATGGTTCGAGTCCTAAAGAAATATCCATAATATAAATGGCAGGGGTTCGGGAACTTTAGGGGTTTGGCAAGTCCGGCAAGCTTCCTCACCTCAAGGCAGAACGCCACGAAGTGTAGATCCCCAGGTATTGGATTCACGTCCGCCTTTCCCCAGTCTGGTAAGTGGAGCAGCGTGAAAGTCGAGCGCCTCCAGCAGGTACGTAAAAACTATGTTGCTCAATAGAATACGCAGAATAAATACTTGCAATGCGTAGTTAACGCCGATGGTTGTACTAGGTTAGAGGTCTGCGAAAAGTCTGGTGATTCGGTGCTAACGCACGCTAGAGTATACTTCTCACCGATCGTCAGTCGCTAAGAAGAACGGAAACTGCCGAGCCAAGAAATTGTTTCCTGCATCCTGCCCTTGATATCATGAAAATAAAGTAACTAACCTGATGTTCTTAAATCTAGCTTAAATCTAATAGGCGAGCTGGCAGAAAAAAATAAACAAGGCAGCACGCCGAACTGAGGCTAGAAATTCGTGCAAATATGAATAAGAAAGGTCTCGCCGACATCGCTGCCTCCTCCGTCCCCGGCCGACTGTAAGCCTCTAAAGTTCAAACTGAAAAGTACCTGAGAGGCGCACACGGATATTCTCAACATTTTGTTTTTTTTATTCCGAAATAGGCGAACACATGCATGGGTGCAGTGCATCACTCACGTGAATTGTCGAACGTGTCATTGAAAGGAAAACCTGGAAATTTGTAGGCTGATTGATTATAAGTTAATTTTAGCCTCCCTTACAACAACAATGACGTTCAAAGAAAGGACGAATTGATGAATAATTATATATTTAGTTTGGAGTTAGGGGAACGCGGAATCTACAGGTTTGGCCAATGATCTGAAGAATTTTAGTTTATTTCGGGGTTTATTTCATAATGTACCTATGCGTAATCGTTAACAGTCCTGTAATGTTTACTTTGAGAGGTTCAAAAAGTACGTGAATTTTCTTAAAAATTTACCTACTTTGTTTATCCTAAAATACGGAAGCCCTATTTGTGCTGGATTAAAAGCTGATATGAGCACTGGAACTGAAGAAAAATTATTTGCGAGGTCAGTGGCTTGTTTATTTTCAAAGCCATAATTCTTCTCTACCAGAGGGGTCTATCAAAAAAGAAATTGTAGCTAAGCAACTTACATTATCGTCAACTGTCTAAAGTTTGATGAAACAATTCAACGAGACAAAATCCGTCCTTAGTGGCAAAGACAGCCACGGGCAGGAAAGGTTTGTAGTCGATTTGTTAAGAAAGGTCTTTGGTGCGCTACTCGTTTTAGGGAAGGACTGTCTGCAGTTTGGAGCTTGCGCTAGAATGGGAGAGGGATGGCGTCCATGCCATACCTGTTCGACGACGACTCTTCGACAACGGACTTGCTTTCAGTAGAGCTGCGAAGAAACTTCCTTTGACAGCAAAGAAATTCAATTTTTTGAAATAAGTAC
The DNA here is from genome assembly GCA_030386875.1 of Morinoia aosen. NCBI lineage: Eukaryota > Metazoa > Arthropoda > Malacostraca > Amphipoda > Talitridae > Morinoia > Morinoia aosen. The sequence goes on along the minus strand of CM059576.1, from coordinate 53,201,269 downwards.
CAGCATTAGACTGCTGAACAATAAGGCAAAGTAATTTTTTTCTAATGAATCTCCGTTTCCCTTATTTGACACCTTCGGGAAAATCCTAGTGCGACGAAGAAAAGGGCAGAGATTTATCAAGTAGTGTGTCGTTCCAAAGGTCAAGCATCCTGCCGCTCTTCACGTCTGGGTGAGGCTGCTTTACAGGTGAGGGAACTGGAGCAGAGGTGATTTTACCCAAAAACACAGCATTGAATTTGGCCTGGTACCTGAATGTCTCAAAAGATCATCTCCTACCAACGATAGCTGGTCAGTTTCCCGAGAAAATGGTGGCTTACCAACATGATGGCGCGCCCTGTCATAATGCAAGAGTGTTTAAAATGTTTCGTGATGACAATGGAGTGGAGATTTTGGGTTGTTGGCGTGAAAATTAGGCTGATCTGAATCCGATCAAAAATTTATGGTCGATCGTCAAAAGTCGAGTGAACACAAGAGGAAGCCACGTAATTTAGCACAACTTGAAGCTTTAATTGAAGAAGAGTGGAGGTCCTTTGATCTTATTATCATTGAAAAATTAGCAAACAGCACGCCAAAGCGCATCAAAACAGTTGTGCAGACGCGTGGTCAACATTGCAAATATTGAGAATAATTACTTTTCAGTTTAGCAGGTCATTAAAAATTGTTTGTAGCAATGTATGTTTTTATTTATGCTTTCTTATGTTGTCCGGAGGCAAACAATTAAAAACCACGCAAGAATACACCTAAGTTTAACGAGAAAGTAGAAAATTTCCCTTTTCCCAAAATCATCGGCCACACCTGTATGCACAAGAGTGTCTCCGCACAGAATCCCGTGTGCACAGAAACAGTAAGTTAAGACGGAAGGTTATGGAGCAAGATAACAGTTGAAGAAGAAAGTTAGGGGTGCTGAAACACAGGACAGTAGGGCAGTAGTCAACCGAAAAAAATATTCCTGAAAAAACGAAAAACTTTGTATTTCAACGCTGAGAAAGTCTACCTAACTTTCATCTCAGGACCACACATCTTCTCCCTGGGTGCAGCAGCAATCTTCATAGACACAATTGTAGTATCCCCCTGAGGGGCTTGTGGGTGTCATTAAGCATGTAAATCCAAGTAATGGGCACACAATAATGAAAGTAATGCCACAGACGTATTCTTAGAAAAACATTCGAAAAAATACAAATTATAGGCAAAATTCGAAACCCAGATATCTGCAATAACATAAGGCAAAATTCATCACCTGCTCTCAGTAATAACATAGGGTAAAATTCATTACCCTGCTTTCAGTAATAACTTAGGGCAACATTCAAAACCCTGCTTTCTGCATAGGGCAACATTCAAAACCCTGCTTTCTGCATAGGACAACATTCAACACCCTGCCTCCAGTAATAACATCGGGCAACATTCAACACACTGCCTCCAGTAATAACATAGGGCAACATTCAACACCCTTCTTTCAGTAATAACTTAAAGCAACTTTCAAAACCCAACTTTCAGTAATAACATAGGGCAACATTCAACACACTGCCTCCAGTAATAACATAGGGCAACATTCAACACCCTGCTTTCTGCATAGGGCAACATTGAACACCCTGCTCTCAGTATTAACATCGGGAAACATACACAATTCCCACATGCGGCTACAGTCTCCAACACCGGCAGGCCGCAACCGAAACGATTTCCGTAGAAACGAAGCAGTTTTCTGTAAGCTACAGAAATTTTATACGGTCACATTGATAAAAATGTCAATAAATTGTTCCAGCCAAAGCAGACCCAGGAAAAACACAACATAAATCTCATTGGAAGGCGCCTAAATAGGAGTAATATTTGTACTTTAATAATATCGAGCACCAGCAGCCCTGTTACCGACGCTGCTCTACGCAGTGCGGTACGAGCTCTTATAAATGAGTCTCTATCTCTCCGATAAGAAACGAAGTGAGAAGTTGAAGATTTGTGACATGTCGACGCAAATGAAACTTAGTTTTGGGACCATTAAGTGTGTTTTTTATCACAAACATGCATGAGAAAGTCGCTCATTTCAGCTCTGCGTCGCATGCAGAGTAGGTGACTGACGTTCTTGTGAAGGAACGTTCACGGATTTCAAATATCAGTGGCCAGAGTGAGTATACACTGTTATATGTAGTTTTGAGTGCGATCCTTCTAATTCCGTTTGAGATCTAAGATACTTGTTTTATCATATGTCGAAATAGTTTTTCACACTCATATGATGCATACATCCCTGTAGTATGACAAAAAATTGTAAATTAATTTCTGATGGAGCGAGGAAAACTTACATCGTATACTTAAATGAAGAACGAAATAAATTGTGAGTAATTCTAAATTTTCTGATAGTTTTCCAGTGTTGTAAGGTTTTACATCGCAATAAGAGTGCTGTCAGGTACAAGTTCAGTTTACACATGTGTGCTAGGAGACAAACTCTCAGCGGTGAATGAGGAATTGTTTTCCAACAACCCAAATACAAAAGTTACCACCCTAGTCTAGCCAGGATCTCTATTATCGCCAACTGAGTTAAGCATTACCTCTGCTTTAACGCTTTTATCTTTGCCTAATTATTACGCAAACACTTTCTTCATGTGACGTTTAAACTGCCTAAGTCAGTAACTAAGGTTATAAGTAAAGTTGTGTATTGGGTGTGCTACGTGCTCATCCTTCCTACATGAGATATGTGTTCTGTAAGAGTTTACGGCGTTGAAGATATGGGAAACTCCTCTATTTGCTGCACTCATTTTTTAGGAAATTTTGGGTATATACTTTGGAATCAACTTGCTTCAGCTTGTCTATTCTTCCTTTTTCTTTCCTTCTTTGTTCATGCGGTTTTGGTTCACTGGATTGGCACAAGCAGTGAGTTGTGCGTGTCCTAGAACACTTGATGACGAACTCTTCTATTCAACTTTGTTTTAATCCACTTTGCATGGCCTTATTTAACACGACTGGTCTGTCGGAACTGTGGAAGCCCAAATAATGATCGCTGTAAGAATTTACCGTATTCTTAACAAACAGTTGAGTAGTCGGCATTTTACTGTCATCAGCGTGAGTGTGACGCTGTATTGCAATTCAGGCGGAGCGGTGGCACTGCCAGCCTAAAGTTTCGTGGGGGCGGGTGTTTAGGCATTAATTATCAGCAATCTTATTATATTACTGACAACGATGACTGAAATTAGCACCCAGCTCAACATTCCAGGGGGGAAGCATGGCCTCCATGCCCCCTCCCCCCCGGCTGTGCTACTGGAGCGGATTGAGGGTAAGTCGCACGCCCTTCTAACAGTCGCTACTCTCGGATATAAGAGTAAATTATTGGTGGGTATTGTTCTGATATTGAATAGTGGCATTGTATTTAGGGCGTTTAAATTAGAAACGAAGGTCCCGATCAATCCACCGGGGGAAAATTGGGTCAGTTCTATTTTCTAACATTATGTATTTCCAGCAAGAAAATTGTTACAGACTACTTAACGTCGCAGTGTTTAGAAAGTACTTACATAACTTGGAATGCCTACTTAACTAGCCAGTACTTAGGAAATGGTAGGAGTGAAACGAAACTACAGAGAGAATATTTTCAGACGTAAGATAAACTCCGTATTCCTGATACAGTGAAACGTGGCGTTCCATTTTACTTTGGCTGTAAAATTGCATCATATTCGAGAATAATCGATTTCAAGTCAATGAATTAGGCAGAAATTATGTGACATATAATTAAATAATAAAATTTGACGATAAATATGACATGATTAAGCACGATTCATTAATTAAATGACCACTATCAATATTAAACGAACCTTATATCGCCACTAAATTAGAAAAATCATTTATATTGAAAATGAACATCCACCAGGTTTTGAACATCACATCCGGAGTAAACAGCACAAAGTAGACAACTTAATTCAGCTAAAATTGACCGATCGCTGCAAAATGAGTTAATCATTGCTTCTGACGCGACGTACATTCATGACACTTACAGCTGCAGTAATTATTCTTTTATGATAGTTCTTCTCCTGGTCTCATATATCAGATTTAAATAAAGCATTTGTTCGTCTAATTTCCTCCTCAGAGCGACACTCCCGGCGATGGAGGGCTACGTCAGCATCCCCGTGGAAGAAAAAGATTCCCCAAGTTCTGCCCCAGGCTGCGGGGACGGGTGAGTAGCATTGCGCGGCTTTGCACCACACTCGTGCGGCATAAATTAGTTAAATGGACTTCTCATGTACCGCACGCTTTGTCTGAACATGAAAGGATAACCTCTTGCTTTCATGTTCGCCGTAATCTTCTAGTTTCCAAAACTTTTTTTCAACGTTAATAGCGTTTTTGATAGTTTGCGCTAAAGTTTCCAGTAGTTTCCAGTTATCGAGTTCCTGTTCATTACACTTCTCCAACTTTATTTAACATGACCGGTTTATTTAAACTTAGAAAGTTCACATTATGGTCTCTCCAAGAATTCAGCGTATTCATTAGAAGCACGAGAGGAGTAACTGTTAAGGGTCTCATAGTTATTCTGTCCCTCAACTTCGTTAAAACTCATACCCCAGCGCTCACCCCACTACAGTGTACGCTTGTGTGCAGGGAGGCAGAAGTAGAACTGAGTAAACTCGAAGCTGCAATTGAACGAGCGGACTTGGTTGAACTCGATGCAATACTGGCGACACATCCAAATCCCAATGAAGAAATAAGGAAGAAAAATCTGCTCCACAAATTAGTGTCCTCAGAGAGGAAAAAAATTCCTCAACTTGTCGATGCCCTACTTACAGTAGTGGATGACGAAACTCTTTTTGAACGCGACAACCAAGGCAGAACTGCTCTTCACTTGGCTGTAAATCACGACCGGTGTTCTTCGTCATTTATTCGAAAGAACATTGCGACTCTCGATCAAATTGATTTTGATGGCAATACTCCTTTGCATTACATGACGAAGTATGACAGAATCACAATCTGTAAGAAGGCCAAGAAATTTATCTCGGCTAAAGTGATTAATAAAAGAAACAAAGAATCACTCTCGGCAGTGCATTTGGCAGCCATGGGACGTAATCCCGAAATCTTGAAAATTTTCATAGACCTTGGAGGCGATGTAAAGGCCAAAACTGAAAAGAAGTTTACTCCTCTTCATTTTGCGGCGAAGAGAGGGTCCGTGAAGTGCGTGCAGCATCTCTTGCAGGCTGTCGCCGCAGCTCCCACAGATACTGCCCACCAGGAACAACAATCGACCGGTACTGATCTGGAACAGCCCTGGACCAGTACTGACCTAGAACAGCCCAGGATCGGTTTTGACCTGGAACAGTCCAAGACCAGTACTGACCTGGAACAGCCCAGGACCAGTACTGACCTAGAACAGCTCAGGACCAGTACTGACCTAGAACAGCCCAGGACCAGTACTGACCTAGAACAGCCCATGACCAGTACTGACCTGGAACAGCCCAGTACCAGTACTGACGTGGAACAGTACCTGGACATGCGCACAGATGGGGGCTTCACAGCCCTCATGCTCGCTGCTAAAGAAGGTTTTACCACCACATGCAGGGCGCTGTTGCAAACTGACGTCAGTCACGCTTTAAAGGACGGTACCACAGCCCTGCATTTGGCAGCCATGAGAGGTGGTGTGGATGTGATGAAGTGCATAGTGGACAGTGTCCTAGAGGCAGACTGCTCTGAACAAGTCAAAAAAGACAAACTGCCTTTCTATGACGAGTCTTTCCTCTCCTCGTGTCTTGCGGCAGCAATAAAAGGAAAAAACACGAATGTTTTGAGTATCTCCTCACCGTGGTAAAAGATAAACCTTTGACCAACGACACAATCGGGGATCTGGTAGATCTGGGGGCAGCAAAGTCACTGAAGTGTGTTCAAAAAATGGCTGAACATCCTGAGTTTCACGCAAGTTTAATGAATTACTGCGATAAAAAAGGTAATAGCCTTCTCCATGTTGCAATTATGCGGAAAAGTTATGTCACTGCAAAGTGTTTGTGTGCTCTTGTGGGACAGAAGAAATTAGAAAAAAATGAAGACGGGGACTCTGTTCTGCACTTACTAGCACGCCACCCCAGCAAATGCTTTAATTTCGGCTCTGAAGACGTCAATGACTTCATTAAACAACTGTCGTTTGGATCACATGAGCTCGTAAACTCCTGCAACAAGAAAGGCAACACTCCTCTCCATCTGGCATGCCGGTATGGCAACGCTGGCCTTGTTAAGGAGCTGCTGCACAAACAACCGAACTTGAATTTGAAGGCAAAATGTGGCAAGACTGCCCTGCACTTCACGGCTGAGAATGGCCACGTGCTCTGTTTGAAGATGCTCCTCCAAGTCATCGGGCCAAATGAAATGCAAATTTTTTCATGGCACCCTCCCCATTGCATCTGGCAGTCAGTAATGGACATGTGGAGTGTTGTCGTCTGCTCCTGGACAAAGCTTCGGTAAGTTGTTTCTGAGAGAAATATATTCGTAATTTTTGTGATCTGCCTTGATCTCTGAAAACTCAGCGTTATTTCTATGGCCTACTCAGCTGAACGTTTACTTCCAGGCCAATAAATTGATAATCAATTGTTTTCAATGATAGATGCAGATCTATGTTTTGTGTAAAACTGTCGGCGTCACGTGTTGTATTGGAGTACGAAAACTACTATGAAAACCGGCAGGCTCCAAAATTAGATATGTTGCTGGACCAATTCAAAGTTAACTTACTCCGTCAATTTTATGCCAGACAATAGTGTTACAGATGAGTAGCATTTGATGGAGACAAGTCCACTGTATCATTGCTTAACAAAAAGAGCGATCGAGCCAAGTTGCGTTGCTCCCACAGCGAATATATATACAGCCAGCAAGCGCCCCATCTGATAACGCTACACAAGTCCTTAGAACAGTCTGCAATATTCGATTTATTTTACTTCCGGGCCAACAAATTCTGCTCACAATTTACATCCACTCTGAAATTACAACAGGCTGGAGGGAAAACTGAAGCAGTTCTGAAGTGCGGAGACAAAAAAAGCCAGTACCCCGCAGACTTGGCGCATGAAAGGAAGCACTCGCAAGTCTTCCGTGTGCTGTTGTCCAAGATGGAGCCTGGGGAGCAAGATAAGGAGTTCTCTGTGCGGCTTCATCGATATTTCAAAACAAGTCTCAAGAGCATCTTGGCAACCAGGTGGGCACTTCAAAAATAACAGCATGGTTGTTTTACGATTCTTCAGGGCTATTCTGATTAGCATTTGTGAAAAAATTTTTTCAAATGGTACATAGTGACACATGGTTACAAATTTCCTACCATTCATCTATACTTAACAAGGACTATAAAGTTAAACCAAAGCGTTTACTTCCTCCCACGCAAAAGTGGCTGATGCACGTGAAGCTCACAATAGGAGGAATTTCTGAGTTCTCTTGTTTCTCACCAAGCAATTCATTTCACCAGTTTTAAATTAGCGATCAGTTTGAAGTATTGTTCGCAACGTTAATCGAATTTCTGTCGGGGCATGAGAGATTATTTTAGAATTTCTCCGAGCTTTGGCCACTTAAGCTCTTTTTATGCGCCAGACCCATAACATTTCACTCTTTTAGCGAATTTTCATGGTCTGAACATAATTCTATAATATTTTTGCGCAAAAATTCCATAACCTATAAGAAACCAATCGTAAGAATTGTGGCTGTGTCGCATCTACTAGGTTCGAATCGTGTCAAGATAATAGATTTTAGATTATAAGTTAGTTTAAGCTTCCCTAACCGCTGCAATAAAAAAAACGTATCGAAGAGAGGAAGGAGGAAGGCCATTAAGTATGGGTATTAGAGAATGCAGAATCAATGCAGAAGGCGCAAAAAAAGTAAGCTGAGAGAGAAGCTCTTGAAACAGATAAAAGTTGAAGAAGAAGTAGTAGGTGCCTAAAAATAGGACAGCAGTGAACCGAAAAAGATGGCCCTTAACATAACAAAACATTTTATTCCAACAAAAAGAAGGCCTACCTAACTCTCAGCTCGGGCCCTAACACATTTCCCCCTGGGAGTGCTAATTCCCATAGATACAATAGTTATATCCTTCTGAGGGGCCGGAAACTTCGTAACAAATTCTAAATGCGTTGTATCATGTACACAGTATATCGCAATCCTCACGTTGATCTCATTTATTATTTCACCTGAAAACGAAAATTCTCATTACATTTTAAAGTTGTCATCAATAGCACATTTGTCGTTTCCAAGACTTCCTGGCATTACATTATTTATAATTAAGTCAGTCTCACAACAGCACATCACAAAGTCTTATCTTATCAACACTTCTACCGTGAGTTCAGAGATTCGCATGAGTCGTAAAATATGCTATCGCTGTAGCGACCTCGACAAGTGTGAATGCAAAAAGTAAGAGAAAAGAACCACTCCACTCCAGCCATACCTAAACTTACTCACTGATCACATCTAAGTTTTGCTTTTTGCAAAGTCTAACAATAAATAAAATACCTTTTATATATCATTTTAGGTCCTTCTATTTATTAAACAACTAACTGATAATGGATCTTTTGAAAGCGACTATCCTCGCTATTTTATTTATTGTTACTCACTGATACCACGTTTTCCAAAGGGAGAACAAGGAACACAACCAAAAGGAGAAAGAATTCCACGAAGCGATCTTAGAAGCCGTGATCGAAAGTTCCTGGTGCTGCGTGGTTCTGGACGGGCGTTTCTGCGATAATATTCGAATTCCGCTTGAAAAAGGAGGTGGAGAGGAAGATGAAGGGAACCCAGAACACGAACCGCAGCCTTGCGATTCATTTGCGTTGCTGATTGACGTCAAACCGGACCTGGCGAGCAGTGCTATGGACAAACACGTCCACTTTGACGGTACTCAGGAAGTCCACAACTACGCTCCGTTCGAGTTCATCTACTACTGTTTTGAAGGTACTGTGTTTCATATATTTATTAAGTAGGGTTTTCTGTTGTAATTCCAGCAAAGTACGAAACATTTAAGGGGATCATCCCAGGCCCCTGTCAGGCCCCTGTCGCTCAATGAGCATTTTTCATGTTTTTGTTGAAAAAGGACCTTTAGGTGGTGGACTATTCGGTGCTAAAATTTTATGGTGATCCGGACAATAGATCCCCCCCAGAGGGGGGGAGGGGCAAGGGGACAAAAATCTTGAATTTTCGACCCTATTTCGACCCCATATAAAAAGAAAACAAAACGGTAAATTGATGATTTAAAACTTTATTTTTTTAAATCTTCTAAGTTTTTTAAAACTGTCTTTGGTTTTGTTCTAGCATCAAAACTCAATGAGGAGTTGCGTTGTGAAATATCCATAGAAATGTAGCAAAAACTAATTTTTCGTAAAAAAATAAGGCCTTAATCGAAAAAGTTACAGGAGTAAAAGAGTTTACTTCCAAAAAACATATACCAGCCAATTTTCAAACGAATCGGACGAAAAAAGTTGAAAAATCTGGATGATCCCCTTGAGCCACCGAAATCATAGGCGTTCACGTGAAAACGGTTGGATACATTACATGTATATCGATGAGATGAGTCTTAAAATCACTGCTACAAGAGCATAGAGATGATGACGTGCATTGCTGAGAACGACTTTTTATCCGTCCGTTTACAAGTTCTGGCGCAAAATTGAAATCAGTATAAAATTAGCATACGCTGAGAATGGTCAGCATAAATACCTTAAAATCTTGAGAAAATTAAACATGGATGGCTGAAAACAAGTTAAGCGGCATCGCACGTGTCAAGCATCAAAGGAAAATCATATTTAATTCACGAAAGACTTTCGCTTCAGAGTTCGATTTTGTATGACTACCAAAATCGGGAAATTCCACGTTGATTAAGATGAGGCAGATTTTCAGCTTCGCCTGGTCAAGTTTATCTCTTGGACTTTACATTGAGCTACGTGAAATGACTGTGGGCAGCGACACAGACTAGACAGAAGCAGTCGTTGGTATCAGGAACTATATGTTGAAACAACCAAACGCACGAGTGAAGCACATAACACAAAAGAGCATTCTTATGGGTGCCGCTGCAGGGAAATTTATGATAAGGTCACTCGTGTCATCCAAGGTCCGTCAAAGCCTGGCTTGTCAGAAGTACTTAAGGCGATGGAGACCCTTCCTCCCAAAGTGCTATTCAAATAATAATTTTCTCGCAGGGCTGCATCGTTGAAGTTAAAAAAAGATGACTCGCAATTTTTCGAGAAAGTGAATACAAATTATTCAAAAAGACAACACTCACCGTATTCAGCTATGGAAATTATAACGGTACATGAAATTAAAAAGACTAAGATTACTTAAGATTTGCCCGAAAGCAAGGATATGGGCGAATGAGCCGAGTGTTCGATTTCCCAAAAAAAAGACAGTTTGCCACTCAAGCACATTTGATTAACCGACCTGTGGGAACAATTTTTAAATATTTTCACTTGTTTCTGCGTAGAATCAATTTCATATAAAAGTTTAATGGCATTTTACATCCGTGTACATTTCCTGCATCTAACATCGAACCAATGAGCTTGGCAAATTGAAGGGAGTAGGGTTGGTGAGACTCACAATGCAAACATTCGAAATTGTTCCTGGCTATTTATGAGAGTAGAAAATCAATGAATGTAGGTACAAAGACCTGTAGATTTTATTTTGATTACATGAAACTTGTAAGAAGTGTAAGAAAATGCGGCTTAAAGAATTGCCAGTAATTGGTCTTATCCATATTGATTTTATCAGCAAACAGAGTAATATTTGGGTCGTAATAACGGTAATTATTCCTCTCTAACTATTCAACCGGGGCCTCAACAGTTCTATTTAAAGAAGAATCGATTGATTACACAATTTTTATAAACACTTAACTTTGCCCCATCGCGGACCAACAGCTGAGGTTGTACAGTATTTCTTATACGAGAAGACGCAATGTCCTTTTAGCAAGAGTTGATCGAACAGTGACTCTGGAAATCTGGTGATGCAAAGGTTTAGTTCAGAACATAAACATGCAAGTAAAATGCTTTCAATTTTATCTAGGAAAGAAAGTTTTGTCACCATTCGTCGAGCCAGAAGGGGCTGCTGCTGAAGGGGGCAAACACAGCTCTCTGAACAACACCAAACCCGATAATACTTCAGCCAATTCATCCTGGAGTCAACAACGTGCGTGCAACTCAGCCCAGCACGCAAGCCCTCCTGAATTTTCAGTTCGTGCCGAAGCCAAAGAATACGAGGGAAAATCGTGGTACGGAGACCACCCTCTCCAGAAGGCCGCTGAAGGACAGCATGGTCAAATTCTACGGCACAAACTTACTCAGTAAGACGGTGTACACTTTGTCTGAAATCCAAACCAGTTGAAATACATTGAGACATCAGTTACATTTAATAGGATGAAATTCGGTGAGATGAAAGAACTATGGTCAGAATTCTTCAGTCAGACTTCTTTTATTCAACTAGACATCTGAGTGTTGAAATGATTCCAAAAGTAGTAGTGGCATTTTTATTTTATTGAAACACTTTAATCTCACTCTGTTCTTGGAAGGATGAGAAAATCAAGGTTACAATACATAACACTGCACAAATTTGTAACAGAACATGGTTGCTGAGGAAGCTGCACTACGCGAACTGGGTGCTGTACCCCTATCTAGCTCTGGACATCTTCACGGCGGCGATGGCTGTCATCATGCAAGCCCTCTTCTGGTAGTAAATATCTTTCTATGTCCTCTTGCAAACCCTCCTCTGGTACAGATTATCTTAGGATGTTCTCATGCTAACCCTCTCCTGGTACAAAATATCTTTGGATGTCCTCATGCAAACCCTCTTCTGGTACAGAATATCTTTGGATGTCGTAATGCAAACCCTCTTCTGGTACAAAATATCTTTGGATGTCGTCATGCAAACCCTCTTCTGGTACAGAAGATCTTTGGATGTCCTCATGCAAACCCTCTTCTGGTACAGAATATCTGTGGATGTCCTCATGGAAACCCTCTTCTGGTACAGAATATCTGTGGATGTCCTCATGGAAACCCTCTTCTGGTACAAAATATCTTCCTCAACCTTGTGCACAGGCGTTGGGAACCACGTTCACTAGGACAATGCACCAGTTACTTGGACAGACATGTTTAAATTTTCTAATGAATGGATCTCACAACTCTTCAAAATAGCAAATTCTTCGGTTATCTGTTTCATTGCATTACCGATATGATCTATGATGTTAGAATAACTGCTTAACTGAATAACTATATTTGAACTATCCTGCAGACCAACATTTATTGTAACTGCAGAGTATTTTGTTCAAATGAAATAAGGTGCATCGCTAATACCATAAGCCGTATGCCCCAGCTTAGAATTTTGTGTCTTGCTTGGATTACACTGTAATAGCCATTTAATATTCACAATTACAATTGTAAGTGCGCAGTTGCACTTAGCATTGCGGGGATACCAAAAGTATTTGTTTCTGCGTTACAGGAATACGCACCACCTGCAGGTGGCGTTCAGTGGCACCACACGGCAGCAGGTGGCGACCTGTTACGGTACTGACGTCTCCTACAGCAGCAGCATCGAGGACTTCGTCCAGGAAGTCCGTTCTATAGCCGCGTCAGACGCAAACTGCTCCAGCTGGGGGGTCGGTGAGTGCTGTGTGTGGGAAGCTGATGAGACTTGGGTGAGGTTGTGGGAAACTTTGGGTGTGGGGAACTGGTGGAACTTGGGTGAGGTTGTGGGAAACTTTGGGTGGGGGGAACTTGGGTGAGGTTGTGGGAAACTTTGGGTGTGGGGAACTGGTGGAACTTGGGTGAGGTTGTGGGGAACTTTGGGTGTGGGGAAAATGTTCATTAGGGCGGGAAATGTTCAATAGGGCGAGAAATGTATAATATGACAGGAAATGTTTCATAGGGCGGGAAATGTTTAATACGGCCGGATATCGAGAGTCATGTCTTCAACAGCCAAAATCGTGGACTGCAGTAAAACTCACCAAACGTTGGTAAGAGTCCTCTCGTAGTTCCTTATTTTCATGAAATAAAATATTTAGTACGATCGAAAAAAACATATCTAGTACTCACGAAACAAGAGTACATGTGCAGTATTGGGATGTCGTACATATATCATGATTCATGTCCTATAGGTTTTTTTCAAAACTCATTCGAACCTCTGAAGTTTTCATCAAAGTATGGTCTGGTTGACTAGTTATTTTTTGTTCCTGTTCATCGTAATTTCCGCCTGACACGATGAAACAAAACATTGTGTTTGAAATGAATGTATATAGAGGAAGCAAAACAGAAGAGAAAGTATAGGTGGCCAACAATACTCTTGCTACTAAGTCTTGCTATATATTTGCGAACACGAACGAATACGAACATTGGTTAGCAACAGATACGAAATATGTGCGTTTGTTGCTCATTACAGCACACGTTGTGGCTTTCTATTCAAATAGTGACAACTGTTCATAAATAATGATTCATGATCACTTATTCATTGTTAAATAGTAATCAATGTTCAGTTAATCATTGTTTACGAGAAAACACAATCGTTTCAGTGAATCGTGAATGGTCATTCATAATTATCGATCGACTTTAAGAGCGCATTTATAATAATGGAAAAAACTAAATTATTCATTGATATTATCACCATTACTATTATTACCATACTTATTATTTTTCTTTGTGAGATTCACATGCGTTGGTCAACGAACCCCTGGAAATTGGCTCAGCTGCCTGGAACAGGACCATGTGTGCCGTCTATCATCTGGAAGAGAAATCTTCGTACGTCATCGCCATGGAAGTTGTCGTACTCCTCTTGGTGCTTCTCCACGTGGCTCTCGAACTCGTATTTCTAAGACACGTAAATTTATTTAAAGCGTAGTCTCTTTTTTTTCTGCCGGGTGATTTTTATTTAAATTGATTTCTACACATGCAGTGATTTTGATGTAAGCTTTACGGAATGGAAATTATTTAAGGGGTTATAAAAAGTTCCTCAAGCAATTAAATCGAATAATTTACTACGAACTATATAACGTAAGCACTCGCTTCTGTACCGGTGAAACTAATATTGGTAATATTGAGGACCTAGAAGTTACTTATGGGATTACAGCCTCCTTCACTAGACCTCGCTAACCAACACACTTCATGTTTCCGTGAACCGTCTGAGCTCGTTACGAGAGGACTATTTCAGCGCTCTGGCGGACATAATGACATTCATATCTACACACTATGATGCACTTCCATCTAATATTTTGCCTGAGTATCTGCAATTTTGGTTGTCCCTTGCAAAGGCTATACTTGGTCGGCTAAAATCATAAAAGCTCAGGTACGGCATCATTTTCCCTTAAGATTACCAAGCCAAATCTTGCCACCTACATAACTGATCCTGATGGTATTACTTGCCATGGTTAATGTCGATGATCTTCAGTCTGTTCTTAAATCATTCACAGAAAATACTGGTAACATTTAAACCATATAAAACTATTTAGTACCATGAAGCATCGTAGTTAATTATTTCATTGATTTGTCTAATGCGTTACTAGGATAAGTGAATTAGGTTTAAACATTATTGTATATCGTAGAATAGCGTTGGTGGTAGGATGCGCTAGAAGTCGCTGAACTTATTGGACCCACATGTAGATACTAAATTTTGACCATTGTACTAGACTTAATAAACAATGTACTTCTGTATCGTTTATGGTAAATAAATTGTTTAAAATTGTTTTCCAGACATCGCAGCACTTCCATGACCTCCACCGCTTCAGCAGTGTACATTCGCATTCCATCGCTGGTGACTCTGCTTCTCGGCTTCAGACTGTGTGACTTCGCCATGGGCTGCAGAGAGGCAAGTGAACCACTTACGCATGCCTATTTCATTTGGCCGTTCTGAAAGCAAAAACTCAAACCTCGCTGAAGCAGAGCACTTTAGTTCAGTATGAATCGCCTTCTTCCTGGCACTCTTTGGTAATAACTATGTTCAATTTCTTCAATACGCAAACTTTAGATGAACTAATGCACAAGATTGTGTTGAGAAAATAGGCTTAATCGAGTAATTACCGCGTAGTCTAGGGCAGATCTACGTGCAGACTCATTGACTGAGTTGAGAGGGCTCCTAAATTCGGCCGATCAATTTGACACTTCAAAAACGTTGTTCTAAGGTGCTCTTTTTGGTTTGTAAAAAAAATATACAGAATCTTCAAGAGAAGTAAAGATGAAAATAATGGATACAGCAGACTAGAGGAGCACTTAGATCGTTTGCTTTTCTACGTCGAAAACTGAATCAATATTTAAATTTGATTAAAGCTTTTTCTGACACAAGAGTAGGAACTTGCTTCGGACGAGGAGAGGAGGGGAAGTTTGGTGTTTCATCACTGTGCTTAAAGTCGCATTGGATCTAGAGAGACCGTAATTCTGCCCATATAATTATACAAAGACACTCAGGTTCTTGTTAGTCATTGGCTGGCTGTGTAATATCCATTGGTTTGATTACGAATTCTGCTTTCCAGATCATCATTTGGGAAGTGGAGGTGGTGGCCGTGCTGCTGGCGTGTATCCACGTGGTTGTCATGCTTAACACAATTCCCCGTTTCTCTGGATTCATGCCCGTCACCCCAAGGTTGCTGGGACGCTATTTATTGGCTATTTTACCCCTTATTTTATTCCTATTAGCCTTTTCCTTGTCGTTCCATATTCTTCTAATGGACAACGTGGCGTTTGCTACCATACCATATTCCCTGAACAAGACTTTAACCCTGATGCTCGGCGATTTGGGCTACAGTGACACTTTCGTTAACAATGGCAATTCAGTGGCTTACCCGTTGCTATCGAACTTCTTGTTCGTAGTTTTTATTATTGGCATAGGCGGCCTCGTACTAAACTTTGCCATCGGCCAGCCAACTGAGCGGCTCTTCGAACTTCGAAAGGAAAACGACTTGGATCGAAGCCTCGCCCACCTCCACGTCCACCTTCTCATTGACCAGTACTTTCTCGCACTACGCCGCCGCCACGCCAGGTCTCAAAGCATTGCTTCGAAGGAAGAGCTGCTGTCGCTCTTCGTTAGCTCCGACATGCTCGCATCCAGCGGGCAGAAGGAGACAGAGAGCGCTGAGAAACTAGCCGCCCAAGTGTCCCAGATGAGGCAGGAAATGAAAGCGATTTTCGATAGGCTGAATGTGAGCAGCTCTCAATGAGACTGTTCTCTCAACTCCTTTAAACAAGCACGTGATTCCGATTGCTATGAGAAAACAGGTCGCCTATTTCATATATGCTGTTTATCTTTGATCTTAGCTAAAAGAAATGATTTTGCCAAAGCTGTTCATGTGAACAGGACGTGTGAGAGATTTGTACGTTTGATCTAGTAGAAAATAAATTTAAATTTATGAATTTATTGATGCTGAGTCAACTCGCACCGAAATAATGCTTTTCGCTCTTGAATACACCGTGATTTTACTTTAAGTTCAAAAATATTACTCCATGTTTATCATCGTCATCAAAATGTCATTGTTAATGCGTGCAGATTTGAAAACTCGACGATTTAGAGTTTCAGTTATTGAGCAACAGTATCGATGAAATTGTTCACGGTATAATTTTACGCAATAGTTACTTCAGCTTAGTTATGAGAAATTTTTCCATAACGTGAATTTCTCATCGGCTCTAAATTAATTTTGGCTTTAATTATCTTCCAAAATATTTGAACCCTACTTTTCCTCAAGAAATTGGTCATAACGTTCAGTAGTAGTGTGGTGCATGGTGGCGTAAAGGTGGCAGATGCGCTCTCACTGTGACGTCATTTTGCTCTGAGATTGGGCGGACGGCGGATGCGCCGGCTGGTGCTCTACGAGCCACGTCGACCCTGCTGGTTACCGGCTATTCCTCGCGCTATGAGGGTTGAAGTATCCTGACCTTGGTGCCCGTTCTTGCTCTTCTTTCATATCAAATCCTATGTTTATTTTGTGTGAATGGCCTATTTTCGTTTCGTTATATTTTCGTTGGCTCTCTTGCCACAGTTGAAATTCTTGCTTGTCTAAATCATTGGCATTAAATTACTAAAACGACACCGTTGTGTCTAACATTACCTGCGGCTTGCCGCGATTGAAGCTTTTTCTAAGCATTGGTTGAATGGGTGCACCTCTAATAATTAATCTAAACTCTAACTAAAGTTTGGATTAGGTGTCCTATTCGAAGTGAATTGATCTTATTAAAAGTCCAATGACCTTAACCTATTTTCCCTTAAATTCTTTCGGGCCTTAAAGGAAACTTTTTCCACTGAAGCCACAATTAAGTTCAGGTGTGTGCTAGCTTTGTTCTTCTGTGTTTGCTCGGACTTGACTTATTTACAATATCCTCTCGTCGGTAGTATGTTGAGATTGTTTAGCTTGTTTATTTTTTTCAGTAAGCGGTGACCGCTCCGTCGTATCGTTCTCTTCCCAATGGTCTTCATTCGGCCTTGCGGCCGCTGGTGTTTTCTTTAGTTTGTCGGCCGCTCTGCCTTAGGTACGTAAGGCTTGGTGGTGCCCCGTTACAGTTCAAAGTTTATTCTAAACGTGATATTTCTGAGCATAGTCTGCAATCTGATTTTCATATTAGTGACCCAATTCGGTTTTATTAAGTTATCGCTAATTGTTTTCTCTCGAATTCTTCCTGCAGCGGGAACACCCTCTGTCTTCTCTTGGTCGGGATACTTTCCCACAATCTTGAGCAGTGCTGAGTTCGCTTCGGCCACCTCGTCTTTAATTGTGAACTACGCCTACTTGAGGCGCTGTGGAGCGCCCCATGCGTCTTACTCTACTCAAAATTAACCTTCCTTATCTGCCCCGCTTTTTGATTCGAGCCGAGGCATTTTTTAATGTAAATTTTAAACTGAGTTTATGTCTTGAATAAAATTATTGAAAACCCTAAATAATTTGGGGCTTGTTGACGGCATAGCCGTTTTGATGCTTCCTTTTGCCCTGTTGGGAATTTAATAAACTAAATGCGGAGTGAAAATCTGCGTGAATTAAAATTTCTGTTCTTTCATCCCCTTCCTTCCGCGTGTCAGATATCCTTTAGCGCCCGTCTAAGTGAAAATTCTGACATAGTCACCATCCGAGACTATCTAAACGAAGGAGGCATATGACATGAGTGTTTTGAGTTTTATATCTTGCTAGAAGACCACAGTAAGAAGTAAACTCGTTGTTTTCACGAGGCCTGTCGAAAAAGTATCCGACCTTAATTTTTCCCGCGCAAAGTAGTGATTCTAAGGCGGCGCCACTGTGCACGGTGGAAGGAGGAATCTTAATGCGCATGCTTGACTTTTTTCACCGCATTCACTTGGGCCAGTCACTGGCTGGTGGTCGCCAAGTAAGGTGCTGTTCTAAGTGTTTGTCGGATTTAGTTTTCTTGCAAGATGACTGAACGAATTGAGCAAAGACACTGCATCAAATTTTGTCAAAAGCTTGGTGATTCTCAAATTGAAACAATTCGTAAGATTCAGCAGGTGTTTGGGGACAAAAAACAAACCCAGTTTGGGGACCCAGAAACAAAAAGACAGTCATCCCAATGGAAGCATCCCGAGTCTCCAAGGCCGAAGAAAGCGCGGCAGGTGCGAAGCAAAATCAAGGTGATGCTGACTGTTTTCTTTGATGTCCGTGGAATTGTGCATCACGAATACGCACCGGAAGGACAAACAGTGACAAAGGAGTACTATCAGGATGTTCTCCGGCGACTTCGTGATGCAGTTCGGCGCAAAAGACCAGACATGTGGACTGCGAACAACTGGCACTTGCATCACGACAACGCGCCCGCACATTCATCCCATTTGATCCGCAATTTCTTGGCCAAACATGGAATTACGACCGTTCGCCAACCTCCCTACTCTCCAGACCTGGCTCCTTGCGACTTCTGGTTGTTTCCAAAATTGAAGACACCACTGAAAGGATCCCGTTTTGAGAGTAGAGAAGAGATAATGCGGAACGCGACGACAGAGCTGAACACCATTCCAAAAGAAGACTTCCAGAGGTGTTTCCGGCAGTGGAAGGATCGGTGGGCTAAGTGTGTGGAAGCACAAGGAGCCTACTTTGAAGGGGATTAGGGTCCCAACCCCGTCAGGTTGTTGAAGTATTTTTTCTGGCCAAAGGTCGGATACTTTTTCGACAGGCCTCGTATTTGTAAAGCAGAGGCCAAGAATTCATTATTATATTTTATTCATTGTATAACTGAGATTCTAATCTATTTGTTAGTATGAGCTCTTTCAACATTGATGAGCTCTTTCAACATGTATTTATAAAAGTGATTACTTTTGCATCTTTTTAGTTCAACTCGAAGATTTAATACTAGCGCTACATTATTTCTTTAGTGTTATTCTCAGATCCCCACGAATAATTTGTTGATTGTATGCGCCCTTCTTCATTGCACGGCTTTGTCTTCTAATATATAAAGGTAAAAATCTGTCTTTTTATCCTCGTTGTGAACTTTCTTAAATCATGCGATCCTTCAGTAGAGTAAACTCATTCTTATTGATGCCGACCAGCTCAGAGAATTGCGAACGTTATAGAACTGTTCTGGGGTGAGTGGGTAGCAGAGAGGGAGTCGTAGCTTTACAAAAAATAAAGCAACAATGACCAATACGACCTATATCACTGGAATTGTGAGACCAACTTATGCTGTCCTGTAAATATATTCCCACTCCCTGCGTGTTGTACAGCTCTGTTGTACTCCACATGTTGTACAGCTCTGTTGTACTCCACGTGTTGTACAGCTCTGTTGTACTCGACGTGTTGTACAGCTCTGTTGTACTCGACGTGTTGTACAGCTCTGTTGTACTCCACGTGTTGTACAGCTCTGTTGTACTCCACGTGTTGTACAGCTCTGTTGTACTCGACGTGTTGTACAGCTCTGTTGTACTCCACGTGTCGTACAGCTCTGTTGTACTCCACGTGTTGTACAGCTCTGTTGTACTCGACGTGTTGTACAGCTCTGTTGTACTCCACGTGTTGTGCAGCTTTGTTGTACACCACGTGTTGTACAGCTCTGTTGTACTCCACGTGTTGTACAGCTCTGTTGTACTCCACGTGTTGTACAGCTCTGTTGTACTCCACGTGTTGTACAGCTCTGTTGTACTCCACGTGTTGTACAGCTCTGTTGTACACCACGTGTTGTACAGCTCTGTTGTACTCCACGTGTTGTACAGCTCTGTTGTACTCCACGTGTTGTACAGCTCTGTTGTACTCCACGTGTTGTACAGCTCTGTTGTACTCCACGTGTTGTACAGCTCTGTTGTACTCCACGTGTTGTACAGCTCTGTTGTACTCCACGTGTTGTACAGCTCTGTTATACTCCACGTGTTGTACAGCTCTGTTGTACTCCACGTGTTGTACAGCTCTGTTGCACTCCACGTGTTGTACAGCTCTGTTGCACTCCACGTGTTGTACAGCTCTGTTGCACTCCACGTGTTGTACAACACGGTTGTACTCCACGTGTTGTACAACTCTGTTGCACTCCACGTGTTGTACAGCTCTGTTGTACTCCACGTGTTGTACAACTCTGTTGTACTCCACGTGTTGTACAACTCTGTTGCACTCCACGTGTTGTACAGCTCTGTTGTACTCCACGTGTTGTACACCTCTGTTGTACGCCACGTGTTGTACAGCTCTGTTGTACTCCACGTGTTGTACAGCACGGTTGTACTCACCATTTCTGTACTCAAAGCCTACGGACAGAAAAACAAATTGAGCTCCTTGCTTTAGAATACACCGACCAATCACGCTAAATACTTATTTTTCACATTGGTTTAGCATATTAGTGGTATCTAAAATGTGAGCTCGAGTGTTCCAACAGTTGTGCGCTGCAACATACAGCGCTAGGTCAGGGCGCTGGCTGGCAGAGGACCGCAATGTGAGCTCGAGTGTTGCAACAGTGGAGCGCTGCAACATATAGGGCTAGGTCAGGGCGCTGGCTGGCAGAGGACCGCAATGTGAGCTCGAGTGTTGCAACAGTAGAGCGCTGCAACATATAGGGCTAGGTCAGGGCGCTGGCTGGCAGAGGACCGCAATGAGCTCGAGTGTTGCAACAGTGGAGCGCTGCAACATATAGGGCTAGGTCAGGGCGCTGGCTGGCAGAGGACCGCAATGTGAGCTCGAGTGTTGCAACAGTGGTGCGCTGCAACATATAGCACTAGGTCAGGGCGCTGGCTGGCAGAGGACCGCAATGTGAGCTCGAGTGTTGCAACAGTGGAGCGCTGCAACATATAGGGCTAGGTCAGGGCGCTGGCTGGCAGAGGACCGCAATGTGAGCTCGAGTGTTGCAACAGTGGAGCGCTGCAACATATAGGGCTAGGTCAGGGCGCTGGCTGGCAGAGGACCGCAATGTGAGCTCGAGTGTTGCAACAGTGGTGCGCTGCAACATATAGCACTAGGTCAGGGCGCTGGCTGGCAGAGGACCGCAATGTGAGCTCGAGTGTTGCAACAGTGGAGCGCTGCAACATATAGGGCTAGGTCAGGGCGCTGGCTGGCAAAGGACCGCAATAAAAGAAAAGTTAAGTAACAAATTTCTAGAAGGTCTCGGGTGCTCGCCAAATTACGGGACTCACGTTCACGCTCAAATTATGAAGTAAACATTTTTAGGACCTGGTTTACATAGCGCGTTCAAGGTTTACATAAGTCAGTTTTACTAGTAGTTGGACGAGAAATATTTCATGAAATGTCTCATGCTCTCAACATTCTGCCGAACACAAGCCTCTCTTTACTATTCTCAAAACATGTTTGCAAAAAACGTTTGGAATCTTTTTCAAAATAACGTTCTTCGCTTTCTCGTTCTCCAAACCGAGTCACACGAACGTGTTGATCGCTTAACATGCAGAATACGCTTGGAATGTAATGTCGTGGTTTGAAGCTGGCGTTGAAACCACGTCCCATAGGACAATCGTGAGGGTCCTATGTATTATACGAATGTCACAGATTGAAGATTGTGTATCTTGTCCAATTCAAGTTCACTCTGAAGAATAAAAACATTTATTGCACCGCAATGTTTTGAAGGCGTAATGAAGGGCATACGAGAACATGTACATATCCGTGTGCTAAAATTTAAGTCAGTTTTGAATGATGCCTGTTATGGATACAAATCGATGTTAAAATGTTCGACTTGGTTAAATAATTTAGTTAAAAAATAAATGTTGCTTATAGATAGCTCTTATGAAAAATTTCTCCTAGCCGCTAGATTCGAATGCAGCATCTCTTATCTGATCAGTTCAAAGACTATGCAGCGAGCGACTGAGCGGTGTGAAAAGCGAATATTAGGATAAGTATCATTGGGAAGTCCCTTTTATCACACACAATGTTTGCTGATGTTTTCAAGAACCTATAGCGGCCACAATTTTTATTACGCCTCGTATGGTTGGTATATTAGTGCGCCTCGTATGGTGTTTGGCTATATATACACGTCTTATGTATATTAAAAAAATTTTAATAACGTTTTCATGCATCTCATGTGTAATTTTTTTGGGAAATAATTGTTTTTTCTTTGTCTCTTTTCTTATATTATAGTGCAGTGCTTGATATAAGTAGTAATTTTCGACACTTCAGCGTGGGGAATGTTTATCACAAAACTGATGCACCTGCGCCAGTCCGCTGGTCACTAAACTGCCACATGAAAGTGTGTCATCATTATACATTGTTGCTTGACGTATTATGGAGCCCTTTTTTGCATCATGGGCTTAGACAACACAGTTAATTAAAAGTGACAACCATCACTTTCCTAGTGCTAGTCAGTAACATTTTGAACAGATTATTCACTTTCTTAGCCCAAGAAGTGACATTTTATAATTTATGAAAAATAAGAAAAATAAGTAAAAATATAGTCATTACTCGTCAATTTTTCAGTCTCATTATTTGCATTTTATTCACAAATGGCATGCACATCTCGTTTCTCAGCAAAAATATTTAACCGATTGAAACCTTATCACATGATTCAAGTTTCCTAGTCGCTTTAAAATATTGTCAAAGGTGAAGAACCAAGATGTACCAAAATTTCTCCAAATAATCGTATGACAAACAGATGGTCCAAAATTTCTCTGAGTGAGTTGTCGCATGTTTTAGGGGATGAGAACAATTTGCAGTGAAGGTTGCACTAGGAATGTTGATTTCAGAAACTGAAACAAAATCTGACACTAAACTTCAAATTGCATTACATTGAAAGGTTTTGCTGGCAATATCATTTTGCAGAAGCGAGGAACGAAAGTTAACGCAGCGGAACTCGATCATGCCCTATCTTATCTGATAACTGACAGATGGAAGCAGCCTGAGGCCCTGTGAATTAAATACTTTAGCTTCAACCTTTTTCTCACTCTATATTAAAATCGCTCGCAGGTGTCGTCCGAAGACGACTAAGCAAGTTCATAGATCTCACGCCTAATTTTATCTGACACGTTTTTGTATCTTTAAGGAGGAAACTAAAAGCGAACAACCAACAGGAGATGTATTGGAGAGTCAACACGATAACGTTATTCACTGACGTAGGTTACCGTTTAGAGACCATTTATGTTAACTTGTTCAATAAAAGGATCGACGCATCCTGAAATGAAAAGACAAGGAAACTAAGTACAATCCACCAAGCTAATAAGAAGTTACTATGTTTCAGTTATAGGCACGTTGCTTTGTTCAAAAACAGGAATCTCCCTCTGCTCACCCATAAGATAACGAAGGCTTATACACAAGATAACCAGTCGACACGCCCAGTCGAAACTAGTCGAAAGTTACCAAGTGCCACCGAAGAAATAGAGATGCACCGCGTATTCTTATGTATTTGTGTAGTTGGGTTTCCCTCTGCTCACCTACCTAGGCTTCGTTAGGGTGTTTCATTCCGTGTCAAAAAATTTCACAGTAATGAGACCACAGCCAGATCCCGTGGTTGTGAGCCTGAGGCGTGCCAGGGCTCTGCACAAGCGACAAATTACCGTTTATTAAACAAGTTGCAAGATGCCTCAGAATCAGGTGTAAGTGCTGGCTTGAAAACTATTCGTGATAACCTTGAGGATGTGAAAAGATATGATAAGGAAATTAATGAAAAATTTTTGTCAGTTGATAATTAAGAAAAGTTCTCAGAAGAGTTTGAACTGGAGCTGGACCCTCGATGTTCATATCGTTTAGAAATTAATTCTAAAATTGATGCTCTGCAGAGAGAGGAGATTTGTGTAAAGACTAGAGAAGTCAATTTCGACTTGAAGTTACCACATCTCACTTGCCCCGTGTTTTCCGGAGAGGGTGTTAGTCACCTACATTTCACATCATTTTCAACTAAATTTGAGAATTGTATCGGTCATAGGACCACTCTGTCTCCTTCAGCTAAATTTACATATCTCAAGACTTATTTAATAGGTTATGCCTTGAAGGTGGTGCAACACCTGCAGGTAAATGACTACAATTACGGGGAGGCCCTCAAGTTGCTTGAATCGGAGTTCTTGAATAAGCAAGCCGTAGTAGGTGACCTCTTTGGGAAATTGTTGGGCTTAAACCAAAATTTGATTCCTCTTTCCTTGAACCAAGTTGTACCTAAATGAGGTCAGATGCGTGCTGAGCGATTTGAAGACTCAAGGCCGAGATTTGTTATCGAGTGAGGCTTCCATGGAGTTCATTAGCCACTTGGTTTTTAATAAATTACCTGTGCCTGTAAATAAAGAGTTCATAAATAGGTTAGACACAAACTACCCGAAGTTAGAGCAAATATTCAACAACTATGTAGAAATGTTATTGAAATTAAACACGCGGTATGACAATGGAAATAAAAGGGGTGCATAGCTGCAGGTTAAGAAGCCTGACAGTTTTGCTCCTAGTACAAACCCCGTTTCTTTCTTCGAAACCAGACCTACTGCGGTTAGTACAGCTAGTGCCTCTGTTGAAGGTAAGCTCTGCAAGTTTTGTGAAGGCGCTAACCATTCTATGTTGAAATGCAGTAAATACCCTATTTACCAGAGTAGAACTGCTCGTTTTGAGGAGTTAGGATTCTGTTTCCTTAGTTCCAGCTCGAAGCACAATGAAAGTGGCGTGCCCATAGAGTTTGGATTACCCTTGTACTTTCTGTGGTAGAAGGTTTCACATTTCCGCTCTGCGCCTTCGATTTAAACTGGTTAAAGACGATCAGAAATTTATTTATCCTGAAATTTGTCCGAACTTTCGTATGAACTCTTCTCGAAATTGTAGTGGTTCCTACATTCTGCCTACAATAACCTTGGTTGTTATAAATGGGTACTTGAACACTAAAGCTAGATTTTTGATTGATACCACAAGCCAAGAGTCCTATGTTAGCAGTAATATTTTACGTAGGCTTGGTATAAATTCTGATCGAAATAAAAATAATTTTGTAATTAATACGTTTCTTCAGAATGGTGTGAAGGCATTTTCCGAAATTAGTTTACAAGTGGATTGGGGAGAAGCCGAAGAATTATTTCAATTACCTATTTTGGTGAGTGATGACTTTGATCTCCAGTTTGGTGTTAAGGGGCTTAACTTAGCTGTGCAGAATATTTTTAAAATGGCAGTGTTGGCAGACTCAAGGTTCAATGACAACAAAGATTTTGTCGAGTTAGAAAGTTTACTTGGGACTGATTTACTTCAGTTCATTAACGATTTAAAATAGTGCCATGTTAGAAAGGCAGCGCCTTCTCAATGGCCGGTAAAGTTGTTCCTTTCGGTGAGGTGGATAGATTCTTGTCTCGCCAGCAGAGTCAGTTGATTGCTGAGCAGGCTTCTGAAGAAGTAGTTGATACTTCTTCGGTCAATTCAACCTTCAATCCAGTGGGAATTAATGTCGATCCGATCGCTAGTGCGGTAGGATGTTCAGATGTCGGGGGACATCTGGATAAACTTTACTCTTTAGAATCTATTGGTATTATAGCGACAGCGCTGATATCTAGGAAGCAGATACCTTAGAAATAGAAAAATTTAAGAATTGAATTGAACTACAAAATGCTAGCCATAACGTCGACCTTCCTTGGTATTCTGATAGGATACCACAGGTGAAATCTAACTACGCTGTGGCTAAAGCGGTTTCGGAAAAATTGGTTGGAAATCTCGATAAATCAGGATTTAGGAAGGCCTATGAAGACGTATTTGACCAACAGTTAAAAGATGGTTTCTCAAAAGAAATTTCACTGAACGAAATAAATGTTGACGAACATATATGGATACCACACCGGCCTGTCATTAGACGCAATCTAACGTAACAACAAAAATAAGACCAGTCTTGAATTGCAGCCTCAAGACTGATGAGGCGCTTCGCTAAATGAAGCACCATATCCCGGTGTGGACCTGTTGAACTAATTATTAGGCTTGCTGCTGAGAACACGGCTTGACGATTTCCTGGTGTTAGCGGATATAAAATCTGTGTTCTTGATGATTAAATTAAAAAGTGAAGCCGACAAAAATTGATTTTCAATTTTGTGGAAGGACTCGGCCATTAATTTACGTGCATTCAGGTATACCTCCTTAGTTTTTGGCCTCGCCAGTTCTCCATTTATTCTAAACTACATTTTCAGATTTATTTAAAAAATTATGAGGAAAATTGGTGTACGCAAGTGTTGAGAGACAACATGTATGTAGACAACTTATTTTTACCGGTAATAATGAAAAAGTTTTAACAGATCTTTATAAGAATTCCCGAAGAATTATGAATGATGGTGGCTTCCTCCTCCGTAGCTGGGTTTCGAACAGACATCTTCTCAAAATGTCCTTCACGGCCGACGGACTTGGCACTGCGCATAGGGGTGAGTCGGAAAAATTACTGGGGTACAAGTACTTACCTTTTGAAGACAAAATGAGTCTGGTCAAAGTAGAATAGCTGCCAAATGGAGAAGTTCTTACGAAGAGATTAGTTCTCTCCCGTTTATCTAAAGTTTTCGACCACTTAGGATTGGTAGTTCCAATGATGGTTAGATCCAAGAACTTCTTGCGGAAATAATTTATTGTGGGCAGCGAAAGTTTCTTGGGACGCACCGTTGCAGGGAGAATTTCGGAAGGACTGGGACAGCATCATGTCGGATATCTGTAAGTTACCTCTGCTTGCGTTCGACCGTAAAACGTTGATCGTTGACAGGCCTGTGTCCCTGGTGCTCTTCTGTGACGCTTCCAGAATTTCATATGGTTGCGCGGTTTACGCAGTGCAAGAATTAAGTGGCAAGTTGAAATCAAATTTGATTTTTGCTGAAAGTAAAGTGGCTCCGATCAAAACTAAATCAGTCCCCACTTTGGAACTGCTTGCAACGTTCTTAGCCTTCAAATGCTTATTTGCCTTACTTAAAGAAACTAAATTGAAAATTCTGTCTATTACTTTTGCTATCGACGCACAGATAGTTCTGGCGTGGATTTTGACTGAAAAAGTAAAAACTAAAAACATTTTCGCTCGATACAGGGTGAAAGATATTACTCTTTTCGTTCTACATTGCGTCAGAAGTACGGAGTGGAAGCTAGCTTCAAGAATGTTCACACAGCACAAAACCCCGCAGACCTGGTGACACTTGAAATTAAATTTTCTAAGTTTGAAGGCAAATTCATGTTTTGGGTTCATGGCCCGGGGTTTCTTGTTGAGCCGCAGGCCAGTTGGCCGAAGGGAGTGCTGGGATGCTTGCCCCAGGAAAGCCAAGTTTTAGCTTCTAATGCAGCACTCCAGGGCCCCGAGTTGTTGGGATCCCGGATGACTGACTTGCCTAGGTTTCCTAACAAGGAACCCTTACTTGAGTTGAGAAAGTATTCTGATCTGAAGAAATTATTAAGAGTAACCAGTAACATTTTAAAGTTTATTGCACTGACACGAGGAGAAGATGTTGACACGTCGGAACTTTTGTCGAGAGCAAAATTATATTGGATATCTATTGAGCAGACCCGCGGTTTTCAATCTGAACTAGAATTTCTCAAATTATAACGTTCAAATACACTGGTTTTGGTCAAAAACTTGAATTTATATATTGATGGTAAGGGCCTTTTGCGTTCGAGGGGGAGGCTCGATAAATGCAATTATTTGTCTCACGATGTGAGGCATCCCATTCTCTTGCCTGAAAATAGTCACTTAACAATTCTTTTCATTCGTGATGCTCACTAAAAGTGCATGCACTTGGGTCTCAATTCTACTCTTAACTCAGTTCGAAATTCAGGTTTATGGATACCTGCAATACCTGCAAGTCACGCAGTCGTAAAGCGAACGGTCGCTCTATGTCCAATATGTCGTAGATTTAATAGCCGAGCTTTCAAGTTTCCCAAGCAAACGGATTTCACGAAAGATAAGGTGAATTTTATAAAACCTTTCCGCCACGTCGGTGTAGATCATACGGGTCATTTTAATGTGGACTTTGGTGGTAAGGTAATGAAAATGTACCTACTAATATCCACATGTCTAAATATTAGGGCTGTTCATTTGGAAATGGTTCAGAGTATGTCCGTATGAGATTTTCTTCGAGCTTTTGTGCGCTTTTGTAACGCTTACAGAATACCCGATAAGATTCACAGTGATAATGCTGGCAGTTACATTGAATCGTTGCAAATATTAGAGAAGTCTGCTACTAACAGCGACTCCGAGACTGTTTTGCAGAAGAATAGCATCAGAAATATTAGGGTTTCGCTCTATACTCCATGGGCAGCTTCGGCATGGGAGCGAATGCTGCGAACAATTAAGAGTCGTTTGTACAAAGCTGTTGGTCGATAGAGATTAGACTATTTTGAATTGATTACCATTCTTTCGGATGTTCAATTATATGTTAATTCTCGTCCTTTAACATATAGGTCTTCCGAAAATCTGGAAGAAATAATTTCTCCTAATAGTTTCCTTAGACATGAGGTTGGGAGGAGCATATTGATGCCGCCCTTGGACGAGTCAGATCGTCCTACCGAGCGGGAGGATTTAATTGAATCCCTTGCTCATCGTGAGCTTCGTTTAGAAAAGTTCAAGGAACTATGGTTTGAAGAGTATTTACTTTCCTCAAGGGAATTAGGTAACGACTTGTACGAGGAAAACTGGGAGAATAAAATCAAAATAGGAGATATTGTGCTGATAAATTCAGAAACTAAAGTCAGGCCCTTATGGCAGATGGGGCGAGTAATAGATTTGTTTCACGGGACTGATGGGAAAATTAGGTCAGTAAAATGGATTCGATCAGATCGGTCTGAAAGGGTGTACTCAATTAATTTGTTGTATCCTCTAGAACTTTCTCTTTCTTCCGTTTCATCAGACGGTGGAGAGAGGGCCGAGAACCTTGCGCCTGCACGGCAGCAGGAGTTGCCCAGACCTACCTGGGCAGCAGCTGCACGGTGTAGCGCAAAGCTTCGTCAGAGCAATTGAAAATTGCCTTCGCCCTGGCCGGGAATATATAGAAAATTTGATTCTTAAACCGTGCCCTTCAGAGTGGAACTAGAACATTTAGCTTGCGCTTAACTGCAGTCAACTGTTTTACACCTGCAATTGGAGGTGTGATAGGAGGTTCCTGCGCAGGCTGTGGAATATTCATTTTGAGAGCAGTTTTGTTCGCACATTAAGTTCATTTTCGTTAAGTTTCTTCTTTTCTGCTTAAATGTATAGTTGGTGTGACTGCGATTTCATTTTATTGAGTTATAATTTTGCATGTCTGCGCCTCTTTCGTTCCACTCTTTAGTTTGTTCGTGAGTTTGGCTTAATGCCGGTTTTAATCTTTCATATTAAACTCGAATTAATGAAACTAAAACTATAAGTAGAGGAGTTGAACGTGAACCTCTGGCTGCCCGTGTGGCAGATTACCTTATCGGCTGCGATACGCAGAACTTAACCTTAAAATTAGACGTCATGTCTTTGCTGCTTGAGAGCAGAGTTAACTTAAACTTAACCGAGGCGATGTCCTTGAATTAACTATTTAAAATAAGCCATGCTGTTTTCGCATGATTCCTAACAAATTATCCTTCTACTTGGTATAATAGAGTGGAACTATTCCTTACTCTATTTTCCTCTTTATAAAAGCTTTACAGAGGCTCTTGTTTATGGTCCCTTTTGAAGGTGACAAATAGGTACGTAAAGTATAGGCTTTTGTAATGTACGATTATATTCATCATATTGTTATGCCTTCCTTGAATTGTTCCAATACTTTATATTAAAGCGCCTTCGGGAACCATAACATTGAATCAGAATATTGTTCAGATAAGAATACGCGGCGCATCTCTACTTCTTCAGTGGCACTCTGTAACTCTCGACAGGACGTGTCGACTGGTTATCTTGTGTTTAAGCCTTCGTTATCTTATGGATGAGCAGAGAGAGATTCCTGTTCTTAAACAAAGCAACGTGCCTATGACTGAAACATAGTAACATTTTATTAGCTTGGTGGATTTTACTTCGTTTTCTTGTCTTTTCATTCCAGGATGCGTCGATCCTTTCATTGAACAAGTTAACTTAAATGGCCTCTAAACGGTAACCTACGTCAGTGAACAACGTTGTCGTGTTGACTCTAAAATACATCTGCTGTTGGTAGTTCGCTTTTAATTTCCCCCTTAAAATTACCATAATCGACAACCAATTTCTAAATTTTGGCTAAGCAAGTTAGGCGAGTCATTTGATTCATCGAATCAATCTCTGTTTGCACCTTATCATGGAGCTTGGTAACCTGTGCCCACTAGGTACCTCGCAACTTCTTTAACAAACCTAGGTCCGACATTTAGCGGCTGTTTACGGAAACACTCGATATTTAACACCAATGAAGGGCGCCAACACATCAAGTACAGCCCGAATCGGAACTAGGCAAAATTTGTTTTGGCAAAATCAGTTCTGGCAAAATCATTTTAGGATTTTAATCTTGAGGGCAATAATTCAAACGTTTATTATGGTTTTTGGAACGAAACTACAACGAGTTGCTTCTCCAAAAGGGGAAATACAGAGTTGCAACAACAACGAGTTGCTTCTCCAAAAGAGGAAATACAGTAACCGCACTCAAGTTAGGGGCATCCTGAGGATTCCAGCGGATTCCGAAGTTCTTAGTTTCCTCTGTAGCAGTTTGATTAAGGCTCCTTTAAACGGCCAGAAACGCGAAGCTCCTCAACGCGAGGTTTACGAAACGTGACTCTTCAGAGTACAAGACGACAAATAGAAAGACGGCAGCTCGTCCAATAAGACCACCACTGGCCAGCAATACGGTAATCCGAAAGGAAGCACAGAGTCGTTCTGAACAAGGAGACACAGGACTTTAAGAAGTCTGGCTATAAATCACTAATTATAGTAACTGAATAATATTTCGCTGCTTTATAGTTTCAAAATTTCAGGTACATATATCTCAGGTAGATTTTAAGGAAACATTAATTACCTTGAATATTAAATCCCTATTCAAGAGGCTGCAAGAGCCGGGTCGAGGAATTTAATGGGCGGAAAGCCCGCTTATATAATAAAGAGAAAATAGTTTAAGGAACCGGACCCACTTTTTAAAAGGGCGACATGCTGCCCAAGCAGTAAGTTAAGTTTAAGTTAGTTTAATGAGTAAACGCTAAAGCGTCGCGATTTAGTTTTATTTAATTAATGCGTTTTAATGTTAGAGTAGGTCCGGAAGAGGTTCGAACATGCTTAATTCTAGAGATACAAATTTGAACACAATAAAACAAAAAGAAAAGTTGCAGCTGCAAAACAAAAAAACGAAGAACAGAAAGAACTAAATTCAACGGCTTCAAATCTCCCCGGCCACTAAGCCAGGCGATCGGAAGAGAGCTTCTTCTTCCACAGGGCCAGGCCACGATCAGTAATGCGGAAGATTTTCAATAGTCAAGGCAAAATTTGTTAAGGCAAAATCAGGTTAGGCAAAATCAGTTTAGGCAAAATCAGTTTAGGCAAAATCAGCTTAGGCAAAATCAGTTTAGGAAAAATCAGTTTAGGCAAAATCAGTTTAGGCAAAATCAGCTCAGGCAAAATAAGTTTAGGCAAAATCAGCTTGGGCAAAATCAGTTTAGGCAAAATCAGTTTAGGCAAAATCAGTTTAGGCCAAATCAATTTAGGCAAAATCAATTTAAGCAAAACCAGTTTAGGCAAAATCAGTCAAGGCAAAATCAGTTTTGGCAAAATCAGTCAAGGCAAAATCACTTTAGGCAAAATCAGTTTAGGCAAAATCAGTTTAGGCAAAATCAGTTTAGGCAAAATCAGTTTAGGCAAAATCAGTTTAGGCAAAATCAGTTTAGGCAAAATCAGTTTAGGCAAAATCAGTTGTGGCAAAATCAGTTGTGGCAAAATCAGTTTAGGCAAAATCAGTTTAGGCGAAATAAGTTTAGGCAAAATCAGTTTAGGCAAAATCAGTTTAGGCAAAATCAGTCAAGGCAAAATTCCTTCAGGCAAAATTCCTTCAGGTTAAATCACTTTAGGCAAAATCAGTTTAGGCAAAATCAGTTTAGGCAAAATCTGTTGAGGCAAAATCAGTCATGGAAATATAAGTTTTGGCAATATAAGTTTAGGCAAAATCAGTCAAGGCAAAATTCGTTTGGGCAAAATCAGTTAAGGTAAAATCAGTCAAGGCAAAATTTGTTTTTAAGCAAAATCATGTTATGCAAAATCAGTTTAGGCAAAATCAGTTTAGGCAAAATCAGTTTAGGCAAAATCCGTTTAGGAAAAATCAGTTTAGGCAAAATCAGTTCAGGCAAAATTCGTTTAGGTAAAATCAGTTTAGGCAAAATCAGTTTAGGCAAAATCAGTTTAGGCAAAATCAGTCAGGGCAAAAATTTTTTTAGCAAAATCAGTTTAGGCAAAATCAGTTTAGGCAAAACCTGTCAAGGCGAAATCAGTTCAGGCAAAATCAGTCAAGGCAAAATTCGTTGAGGCCAAATCAGTTCAGACGAAATCAGTTTAGGCCAAATCAGTTTTGGCAAAATCAGTTAAGGCAAAATCAGTTTAGGCAAAATCAGTTAAGGCAAAATCACTTGAACATATCTTACCAAGCAAACAACCAGAGCAAGAAGTACACCAGAAATAAGAGAGCGCAGAGAATAGAGCACAAGGATGACAACCTCAGGGGAGTCACCAGTGAGCACCAGAGAACACGATCGCGTGCTCCAAGCTCCTGTCTACAGCGCCACAACAAGTCACGACGAACTGCAGAAGGGGAATGAACCACACTGCTGGAGATAATTTATTGAAGAAAAACAATAGCCACATGGAGGTAGAAAGTGGCAAGTGGGCCCTCACTGACACGCCGCACTGCAGCGGAATGATTCCTCCTCTGACCCGCCCTGAAGCCAGTACGGACCGGACTAGGCAAGCACCAGTGCTTGTCCACCCGCGTATACCGGTCCGACTGTGTCGCGACATTTTGCTAAAAGTGAAAAACAGGAAAACTATCTATTGTGATATAAGAAAAGAACCGTGAAATACGAAATTAAACTATCAATTTGGAAAATAAGAACGTAAACTATCAATTGGCAAAGTAAGGAAAATAAATTACTAATATTTTTCACAGATGGAAAGACCGGCTCCACTAATTTATACTGAAGTCTAGAGACGCGAGCAAAGTGACGGGCGGAACGGTCAGGACAAAGTACGGGGTCTGCTGACCCACCTCGGCCCCGCTTCTGTCAATGCGCTGACGCGATGATCCAGTTAGAGAATACGTGTGCTCCAGGTGATCGCCGGCTTCCTCTCTCAAATAAGATGATTAGTTGTCACCCATCGTTGCACACGGCCTTTCAAAACTAAATAGAGAGACCATCCATAGTGTAGCAGAGAAATCCGCAAGCCTGGTGAAATGAAGTGCAGTGGTTGGATGTTGGGTTTGGACTGTAGATTCGAAGCCGCTAACTGAGTAGGTAGCGTTCGGAGGTTGCATACAGAAGCTGCCGACAAAAATAAAATAGCATAAAGGGCCAACCAGAAGTCACCAAAAAATGCCCATAACACATACCGCATTGTCAGGTACCGAGGACAGTACAAATCAGCTGAAAACTAGGCTATTTTCATCACCAAGCATCAATGCTTCGTGCCTCGTTGCTTCGAGACTCCGTGCCTCCATGCTTCTATGTCTCTGTGCCTCCATGCTTCAATGCCTCCGTGCCTCCATGCTTCTATGTCTCTGTGCCTCCATGTTCCAATGCCTCCGTGCCTTCATGCTTCTATACCTCCGTGCCTCCATGCTCCAATGCCACCGTGCCTTCATGCTTCTATGTCCCCATGCCTTCACATGCTTCAAGGCCTCCATGCTCCTTGCTTTCATGCTTCTATGCCTTCGTGCCTCCATGTTCCAATACCTCCATGCTTCTATACCTCCATGCCTCCAAATGCTTCAATGCCTCTACTCTCCCTCAGGTATGCTTGTAATATTTGGTAAATTTCAAGCGATATTTTAGATAACATGGCAAGCTAGAGTTGTCAGTTCATTGAACTTTCTTTCAAAACACTTCATGAAATGCGGGATTTCCAGATAATCCCCTCCACTAATGCATCACATAAGTTCACCTATTTGTATTTTCGAAACAATTAACCTATCGACTCTAAACTACTCCCAAACGAGATCTCAAAACAGTTTTTCTTTTGAGAGTGGTTTGAAGTCGCGATAGCCATGTGCTATAGGTTCCGCCGCCGTGCGGCCGGGACCCGGGTTCGAAACTCGGCGCTGGCAGTGGCGATTTTCTCTGTTGGGTATAGGAGAAAAATTCCAAGCACAATACCCCACTCTACCCAGGTGTCTGAAATGGGTACCGGTCTCGACCGGGGGAAAGCGTCATGGCGTCCTGGCGTTAGTTATAAGGCATTTGAAAATCCAATGTACAAGGTGATATGTATCAGGCTTGATTGGAAATAAAGCATCCGTAGATGCCTTCATTATTATTCATTATTATTAAAAAGTCGATAGGTGCATTACTTCGAAAGTCACACGTTAGTAAACTGATTTATTTCATTGGTTGCGGGGCTAATCTGGAAAAGATCCGAAATACGTGTTGAGTAATCTTCTTGAGAACTTATTGAAACAACTGTTCCTTCATGAACTCATTTTCACCTGATGGAAATGTCACTTCTGCGATGGAGCAATTTTTCTTTTAATGGTAAATATAATGTCAGTCATTTTTTTAAATTCTTATTTCACGATGCCTCAGTCGGAAATTGCCATCCTATGAGCACCGAGATTCGGTATTCGTTCTCTAAGAATTCATTTCGGAGTAACTATTCACGGTTGTTGTAGGTATGATAATTTCCCTAATAGCCAATTCTATGACGCGCAAATGATATATCTATAGTTATTTATTTGAACTTCTATAGAAATCAATCGAAGGCGTTTCTTTTTCACTCAGAGTTCGATATGAACTTTGGTCAAAATAAGTGCCTGATGGGGAATGGGTTTCACGTTTCTTTAAGATTTACTCCGTCGTCGAACACCTCGGATAGGTTTGTGCATGAAGAATATGCCATCCCACTTCACACCCGATTAGATAACGTTATCTTCTACAGATAGAAGGTTCAGTAACTCTTCTTGTCATACTGCGTGCGAGAAATTACTTGAACGTTTCGATAAGAAATATTTTTACATCTGAAAACACTGATAACCAAGATGCTGACTTTAGGTATGCTGAGTTTTTCAAACGAATTTTGTAATACTGATGTTCAAATATTAGTTTATAAGAATATTCACGAACCGTTTTCTAAGAACTTGTGGAATTTTTAATCGAAACACAGGAAATGACGCACAGAAGAACTCGAAACTTTTAATAATTCAAACTTTTTTAGCACGACAAACTGTCAACCATCAGCTCCCAATAAGGAGAATTCACAGAAGTGAATTGATTTTGACATTGACCTTTAAGAAAGTATTGACAAAGTCTTGACAAAGAACTGTGAAATAAGTTTCCAGCGTTATGTGTTGTGGAAATGGAAGAAAGTGTGTCCATAGGTACATGCGGACACTCACTTTCAAGACTTACTGAAAGTATAGAATGGAATGCTTGGGGCATTCAAATCAGTTGTAGCCAATTTACTAAGAAATTATAAATATTCTGACTACTTTATTGTTCTAAAGAACTACATCAGCGCGTGCAAACAGTCGAGTGCCTAAATGTCCCTCAAAATTTATCTCCTATAATCGCCTCTTGACTTCTTCCCTGGACACCTATAGGAGCAGTGAGTGATGAACACGGTGAACAGTTTTTCAAAGACACCTCGGTGATGTAGTCATGGTATCACGGTCTATGGAGCGCAGCAATGTAGGCTAGCAGCTGCTGGGCACCTCACCGTCACATGCCAAACACTCAGCACCAACGCTGGTACGCAAGTCAGCGGCCAATGAATTTAAAACCAAACACATTTTGATTTAAGCACGGATTTTCATTACGTATTTATTTTATGCATGCATCATAAGTGAACTAGATATTATCATAATTTTTATGTACCACGTACTTTAATTTCACAATTTTCATGGCTATTGCAATGTTCATTATTACTCATGTAACAATAAATTGGCCTATTGTAATATAGTTGGTTGAAGGCGTATGTCTAAAACGGTGGGTGGTAAAGGCCAACGGTTTTCATGTTCTGATTCAACTCGTTTCATTAGTTTTGGAAGAAGTGTTGGATACAGAGATATCGGCAACTTTTTAAAGTTTCTTTTTCAGGGTTGTTTTTATCTAAAATCTCCTCCCATAAAATTACTAACGTAGAGTTTCGAATATAAGTTAAAACTGCTGTAAATGCAGCTCAATGAAGCAATAAATTATAAGAATAAAATAACCAGTCAAATAATTTCTCATTCAAGTTTCTGTTGAAATGGAAATCAGCAAGTTACTTCTAATCATCCTGAGAAGCCGAAAGCTGCGACTATGGCAATTGGATATTTTAAATCATTACGAAAATTTCAGCTGTGGTAAAACTGAGATCAGTTTATCTAATTATTGGAACCAACATTAAGAAACAAAACTTTTTCGGGCCCCTTGACCAGGTCACGGGAGAGCTCTGTCAGTCCGCAAAATGTACTCAGTCTAGCAGACCCCGTCAGCGGTGGGTCAGAGGGCTGGTCCAGCATCAGCTTTTTTATTCTGAATCAGCAGCGCTCTGGAATTGATCGAGCTAGTGAAAATGTTTGTAAGTTTGCGTTAAATAAGATGTTTAGTTAAGCCTCTCGATCTGCAACAAAGGAGGAATGCACTTTTCAGTATGGAGATAAGGGAACACGAAATACTTGAACAAGGTGTAAAGAAACAATTGGTTGAAAAACCAGTTCATGTAACGAAATAATAGTTAAAGAATAAAATAATAGCTGCTAGAAAACATGACAGCAGACAACCGAAAAAACATGGCCCTTCTCATAACAAAAATATTTTAGTTAAAAAAGGCCTACCTAGCTCTCAGCTCGGGTCCTTGCATAACCTTGGTTGCCTAATTCGGATTACCTTGGCAGCGCTAATTCCCATAGATACAAGAGTTGTATCCCCTCAGGGATAAATAAAATGATGTCCGTTTTGCAGAGAGCTATTATGAGGAAAAAATTCATTGTGTCGTAAATTGTAATTCATTTATTAAACTGCTAAAGTTTCCCTATCAGACACACATTTTCAGCTGAATAAAGAATAGTGTATACTTTTCCGTAAGGGTTTTATCTCTGAACATTTGCAGTAGATTAGAGTTAAATATACTTCAAAGTTTAAAAAAGTGCGCAAAGTTTTCCACTCTCCTATTCGAAAATAATCATGTATAAAAGTATTTTAACTTTGTCATAACGAGTCTCAATTTAACGCAGAAAACGGTGGTTCGTTTCATTGAAACGCTTACTGAATTTGCGACTCCGTCGTGTTTCCATGAATCTTTCCGAAATGCGTTATATTTCATGCCCAGACAAACTCCGAAGCATTTCGAAAAACCTCCCAAAAAATCTCGTTTTCTATGACTATCTCGTTTTCTTCGAAACAAATCGCATTTTTTCATAGAAGGTAAATGATTCCAAAGTGCATTTTCTACCAGTTTATTAAATTTTACTGCTCTAGGTTCAATCACAAAAAAAAATTCCGGAAGAGGGACGCTGCCCTTAATGCTCCTTAGCCACCTTAATGCTATTTAGCCACCTTACTGTTATTTAGCCACGTTAATGCTATTAAGCCACCTTAATGCCATTTAGTCACCTTAGTGATAGACTCTAATTGCTATTGTAAATGGCTACTCTTCGATTGTTATTACCTATTGCTACTCTCCGATTGCTGGTACCTATTGCTACTCTCCGATTGCTAGTACCTATTGCTACTCTCCGATTGCTGGTACCTTTTGCTACCCTCCGATTGCTATTTGGGAACGATCAACTTCACAAGATGTATAAGGGAAAGTTTACTATTTGCTCGTGGTGTTCTTTCATAAAACTTTGTTTTACCGCCTTGAACAAACCTAACCTTAGTATTTGTCCACAGCCCGTGATCTTCCTCCTTGTGGACGCCCATGGGCTAGTCGTTGAGCCGCGCTGCCGACGTCACTCCGTCGGTTACCTCTGCGATGCGGGGATATTTGCTGGGGCTCTGGATAATATATTGCTCTTAAACTCTGTCAAAATGTACTGACGACTTGCAGTGTACGTCCAGAGTGTTGAGCACTTCTTTCCTTGCCCCCATGGTTGTTTTTTCAAGAAGTAGCAATAATAAAAATGCTGCTAAAACTAGGGACAAGTTCACGATCTCACCTTAGTTTGTGCTCCAAACCTCAAGTGTGATGAAACGAGGTCTAAATTGCTTTGTAAAGGAGGTGAGCGCACTGTATTTCTTATAAAATGCTGGCTAAGCACACAAGGAACTGGTATCATTGACATTTTGCAAATCTATTTCACGTAGTAAGAAAGATGACCTGAACCACCTTATAAATTGAATGCGTGATGGGAACGAATCTCATAACAACGTGGCTCATTAAAGACAATCCTACACTTGACTTCAAGGTATGAATGGGACACACAACACGAACACAAGAAAGTGGTGATATTTTGCTCTCTCGTAGCTTTCTGTTTGATATTGTTTTGATGTCGAGCATCCAGACTAGTAATTGAACACAATTTTAAACAGATGAAATCAAGGTGAAAGTTACGCGGGGGATTATTTAGTAACTATTTTTGGAAACATGAGGCAAAACTCTACACTGTATATCAACGCTAAATGGCGTTCAACATCAGTAATCTCACCTTCTGTGCCCTGGAGGTGAGCGGCGTGACGACGACACCGTCAGTGTCTGGTATGGAGCTGTAACGATGGAGTTACATCAGGAGGCCAGGGTCACCAGGCGATGGACTAGCCAGTATAAAAAATTCTGGGGGTAAAAATCAGTTTATATTCAATCAGGTGTAAACATAAATTGTATCATGTTGCATTTTAAATATTTCAACGTATAGATCCTCAGTTCATGAACTTGAATAGGTGAAATTAAATTTATGTCAAAAGTTGAACTAAAGGTTGTTAGAAAATTTCGAAACATATTCCCTTAGTTGATTTATTTAATGTTTCAGAATACCTATGAATACTCTGAATACTAATGAGAAATGAATTGCAGGACAGCCTCCTCTCACACCCACACTTGACCTTGGGCTTCTGCGGTAGCAGTCGATATTGTGGGAAGTATATGGGGTGCAAAGTAATGATTCTGCTTCCAAACCTGAAAAATGCATTACAGGACAGTCTCCTCTCACACCCACACATGAGCTTGGGCTTCTGCGGTAGCAGTCGATATTGTGGGAAGTATATGAGGTGCAAGGTAATGATTCTGATCCCAAACCTGAAAAATGCATTACAGGACAGTCTCTTCTCACACTCACACATGAGCTTGGGCTTCTGCGGTAGCAGTCGATATTGTGGGAAGTATATGGGGTGCAAAGTAATGATTCTGCTCCCAAACCTGAAAAATGCATTACAGGACAGTCTCTTCTCACACCCACACATGAGCTTGGGCTTCTGCGGTAGCAGTCGATATTGTGGGAAGTATATGGGATGCAAGGTAAGGATTCTGCTTAATAACCTAAAAATCGGCCTGTCAGAAATTAGAAACGAATTCTGCGAGTATGCATACCGGCAAGTGCTTAGCAATTTGCTCACGAAACTTACTCAACGCTACCACAATGTTTTAAAATTTCTCATCAAATGATGCTGGGCGCGATAATGAAGGGTAACAAGAACATTTTACAGAAAGAACAGCCATTATGGGAGATTTCTAGTACTGGTGTTTTAAGCATACCCATCTATAGGTTTCAAGCAACTACCTCGAGCACAATTGCTCCAACACTCAATATTTTGTATTCAATTTCCTAGCAAAATAATGCTGGCACAAAATATTCCCTTGAGTCAGAAACTAGAACGAGCTGTCACACAAGGCTAACAGAATATTTTGCTCTCCAAAGAACAGTAAGCAAAAAGGAATTATTTCCTGAAAGTATACATGTAAAGTTAGCATACATATAATGTATTTTGAAAACACGCTAATACAAAGTTAAATATGTTCAATTCGTGGAAGTACAACAAGTATTTTACTTCCTATGGCTGGGGTTGAATCAACTTCGGATATTGTGATGAAAATGTTTGCTAGTTGTCGAAAAGAAGAAAAAATCTGAGATGCTCTACTGAACGCTAAAAATACCGCCCTCAATGATTTCAAGTAGTGCGTAAGGGGTGACACGATGATGGTATTGAGGTTACAGATCATAATGGTCAAATGAATCGTATAGAGTGGTGAAGGTATGGCAGGTCACGATGTTCATGGCAGGTCACGATGTTCATGGCAGGTCACGATGTTCATGGCAGGTCACGATGTTCATGGTAGGTCACGATGTTCATGGCAGGTCACGATGTTCATGGCAGGTCACGATGTTCATGGCAGGTCACGATGTTCATGGTAGGTCACGATGTTCATGGCAGGTCACGATGTTCATGGCAGGTCACGATGTTCATGGCAGGTCACGATGTTCATGGCAGGTCACGATGTTCATGGAAGGTCACGATGTTCATGGCAGGTCACGATGTTCATGGCAGGTCACGATGTTCATGGCAGGTCACGATGTTCATGGTAGGTCACGATGTTCATGGCAGGTCACGATGTTCATGGCAGGTCACGATGTTCATGGCAGGTCACGATGTTCATGGCAGGTCACGATGTTCATGGCAGGTCACGATGTTCACGGAGGGTCACGATGTTCATGGCAGGTCACGATGTTCATGGCAGGTCACGACGTCTCATGGACAAATCTAGCATTTGTGCAATACTACGATGCTGCACACAATCTACCACGAATAAATCATACGAGAGACGTCGCACTTCATGCAGTTTCATATCTTGATTTACCGCCCGCCGTCAGCACGCCTTCGCTAAGGGATGTCCTCGTCAAGAGGTTACCAGCTACCCTTTTACTCCGAAGAAAATATTTCCATGTCTACGTAATTTTAAGTATATAATAAAGTAATCATCATTGTGGGTTTTACACCAATAACTGTTAACCGTTGTCATAACGTGTTGGTTTGTAACGACGCCTCTCCAGGGTTAGGAAGGACCTTGCATGCAGATTACTCTGGGACAACAATGACGGAGGTTCACTCAGCGATATCACAAGGACCGGTGCTATGAATATTGTGGGAAATTTGGATGTGGTTAACACAAAAAAGTTGGCATGTGCATAAAACAAAATCATTTCCTAGCTTTATTATAACCAGCTTTACCGCACGATTTCCTCATCAATTTATTCAAACATTTTTAGAATTATATATCTACCACACCATTAATACATTTCAGTCATTGAGGATGTCTTTGTTCTTCATAGCGTCCAGTTCCTTGATAGTAATCACTGCGCTCTATGGACATGCGTTGAGCTTGTACATGCATACAGTAGCAGGCTCGTCTATATGTTAGCTTATTATTTGGAACAGGTCGAATGGCAAAACCAAAGTTCTTATAGCAATCCAATGCAGAATTATTCTAATCTTTTGTGAACTCATGATTTATAAAAGTTAATTGTATTCAAAAGTTCAAAATAAGGGCAGAATTTTTAATCAAATTACGGTACCTGATGTAATTTACAGTAATACTAGGTGTAACCAATGCACACGAATGTCTCAGCTTCTCAGAAATTATGGTACCAAAAAACTGCTTTGGGGCAACAATTGCAACGGATTTCAAATTTTGCATCGAATTAATTTTCATAGAATTCCTTGAAATCCTAACGTTATTTTAGACGGCACCGAGAGAGCATTTTACCTTTGAAAATAGTACGTGGAATTTTTAACTCCGTTGAGGCAACCATGTTTATTTAATCCGCTCTAGGAAAATCATAAGCATCTCTCTTCAACATTTCGCCAACATACCCGGTATTTTAGGACTTTATGGTGATGAAATAACATATAATAATCTGTCGTATTCTCAAAAGAAGTAAGAAATTCAGTTTAGAATTTGAAAATTTCTTCAAAGAACAGAATATTCACTAGATAATTTTCCAAGAGAATATTCGTAGATGTTAGTTCTTGAAGAGAAAACCTGGCACGCGTTCTTACAGTGGAATAAAAGAGATTTAATAAACGTGTAATGTGTGGTGACTCGTCTCAAGTTATCTTATCATCTGTGACGGGATCATGAATGCTCACTTGAATGAAGGTGGACTTCTAGAGTGCTAATTTCACAGCTAAAGAAAGATGAAGCGGCTGTTATCTCTGGCCACTGCAGGTACGATGTGCGCAAAATTGTAAGACACTCTAACTATGAGTTGTGTGGCAAGTTTGAGGGAACGAATTTCTGGCCACTGCAGGTATGATGTGCGCAAAATTGTAAGACACTCTAACTATGAGTTGTGTGGAAAGTTTGAGGGAACGAATTTCTGGCCACTGCAGGTATGATGTGCGCAAAATTGTAAGACACTCTAACTATGAGTTGTGTGGAAAGTTTGAGGGAACGAATTTCTGGCCACTGCAGGTATGATGTGCGCAAAATTGTAAGACACTCTAACTATGAGTTGTGTAGCAAGTTTGAGGGAACGAATTTTTGGCCACTGCAGGTATGATGTGCGCAAAATTGTAAGACACTCTAATTATGAGTTGTGTGGAAAGTTTGAGGGAACGAATTTCTGGCCACTGCAGGTATGATGTGCGCAAAATTGTAAGACACTCTAACTATGAGTTGTGTGGAAAGTTTGAGGGAACGAATTTCTGGCCACTGCAGGTATGATGTGCGCAAAATTGTGAGACACTCTGACTATGAGTTGTGTGGAAAGTTTGAGGGAACGAATTTCTGGCCACTGCAGGTATGATGTGCGCAAAATTGTAAGACACTCTAACTATGAGTTGTGTAGCAAGTTTGAGGGAACGAATTTCTGGCCACTGCAGGTATGATGTGCGCAAAATTGTAAAACACTCTAAATATGAGTTGTGTGGCAAGTTTGAGGGAACGAATTTCAGTCAATGAACTAACTCTTCACGCTGGACGGACAAAACTGATGCTCTTCAGGATTAGAGAACATCCATTTATTTGCACCCAGTCAAATTTACCTTTGTACCATTGAAATGAGCTTAATTTGATAAATTTACAGAGTTAACCATTGAAGGCAAGCTAAAATGAAAGAAAAACAATTACTGAGTTTGGTAACACATTGAGAAGTTGTGAGTTCTGTACAAGTTTTACCAAATTCCTCAACAGATATATTTGATGGCTTTAAATCATCCTCTAGCGTGGCTCGTGTGACGCACGATGTTGCGTTGGGGTTGAGGGGAGGGGGGAGTGTGTATCACCTGCACCCATTACTTGAGACTGTGGCAAGATGGGTTGCGTTGGGGTTGAGGGGAGGGGGGGAGTGTCTATCACCTGCACCCATTACTTGAGGCTGTGGCAAGATGGGTTGCGTTGGTGTTGAGGGGAGGGGAGGAGTGTCTATCACCTGCACCCATTACTTGAGGCTGTGGCAAGTTGGGTTGCGTTGGGGTTTAGGGGAGGGGGGGAGTGTGTATCACCTGCACCCATTACTTGAGACTGTGGCAAGATGGGTTGCGTTGGAGTTGAGGGGAGGGGGGGAGTGTCTATCACCTGCACCCATTACATCAAGCTGTGGCAAGTTGGGTTGCGTTGGGGTTTAGGGGAGGGGGGAGTGTGTATCACCTGCACCCATTACTTGAGACTGTGGCAAGATGGGTTGCGTTGAGGTTGAGGGGAGGGGGGGAGTGTCTATCACCTGCACCCATTACTTGAGGCTGTGGCAAGATGGGTTGCATGGGGTTGGGGGGGAGGGGGGGAGTGTGTATCACCTGCACCCATTACTTGAGAATGTGGCAAGATGGCTTGCGTTGGGGTTGAGGGGAGGGGGGGAATGTGTATCACCTGCACCCATTACTTGAGACTGTGGCAAGATGGGTTGCGTTGGGGTTGAGGGGAGGGGGGGAGTGTGTATCACCTGCACCCATTACTTGAGACTGTGGCAAGATGGATGGCGTTGGGGTTGAGGGGAGGGGGGAATGTCTATCACCCGCACCCATTACTTGAGGCTGTGGCAAGATGGGTTGCATGGGGTTGAGGGGAGGGGGGGAGTGTGT
Organism: Morinoia aosen; assembly: GCA_030386875.1. Taxonomy (NCBI): domain Eukaryota; kingdom Metazoa; phylum Arthropoda; class Malacostraca; order Amphipoda; family Talitridae; genus Morinoia; species Morinoia aosen. The sequence continues at coordinate 53,156,925 of CM059576.1, read as the reverse complement.
ATCACCTGCACCCATTACTTGAGAATGTGGCAAGATGGGTTGCGTTGGGGTTGAGGGGAGGGGGGGAGTGTGTATCACCTGCACCCATTACTTGAGACTGTGGCAAGATGGGTTGCGTTGGGGTTGAGGGGAGGGGGGAGTGTGTATCACCTGCACCCATTGCTTGAGACTGTGGCAAGATGGGTTGCGTTGGGGTTGAGGGAAGGGGGTAGTGTCTATCACCTGCACCCATCACTTGAGACTGTGGCAAGATGGGTTGCGTTGGGGTTGAGGGGGGAGTGTCTATCACCTGCACCCATTGCTTGAGACTGTGGCAAGATGGGTTGCGTTGGGGTTGAGGGGAGGGGGGAGTGTCTATCACCTGCACCCATCACTTGAGACAGTGGCAAGATGGGTTGCGTTGGGGTTGAGGGGAGGGGAGAGTGTCTATCACCTGCACCCATCACTTGAGACTGTGGCAAGATGGGTTGCGTTGGGGTTGAGGGGAGGGGGGGAGTGTCTATCACCTGCACCCATCACTTGAGACTGTGGCAAGATGGGTTGCGTTGGGGTTGAGGGGAGGGGGGAATGTCTATCACCCGCACCCATTACTTGAGGCTGTTGCAAGATGGGTTGCATGGCGTTGTGGGGAGGGGGGGAGTGTGTATCACCTGCACCCATTACTTGAGACTTTGGCAAGATGGGTTGCGTTGGGGTTGAGGGGAGGGCGGGAGTGTCTATCACATGCACCCATAACTTGAGACTGTATCAAGATGGGTTGCGTTGGGGTTGAGGGGAGGGGGGGAGTGTCTATCACCTGCACCCATAACTTGAGACTGTGGCAAGATGGGTTGCGTTGGGGTCGAGGGGAGGGGGGGAGTGTCTATCACCTGCACCCATTACTTGAGACTGTGGCAAGATGGGTTGTGTTGGGGTTGAGGGGAGGGGGGGAGTGTCTATCACCTGCACCCATTACTTGAGACTGTGGCAAGATGGGTTGCGTTGGGGTTGAGGGGAGGAAGGGAGTGTCTATCACCTGCACCCATAACTTGAGACTGTGGCAAGATGGGTTGCGTTGGGGTTGAGGGGAGGGGGGGAGTGTCTATCACCTGCACCCATTACTTGAGACTGTGGCAAGATGGGTTTCGTTGAGGTTGAGGGGCGGGGGGGGGAGTGTCTATCACCTGCACCCATTACTTGAGACTGTGGCAAGATGGGTTGCGTTGGGGTTGAGGGGCGGGGGGGGGGAGTGTCTATCACCTGCACCCATTACTTGAGACTGTGGCAAGATGGGTTGCGTTGGGGTTGAGGGGCGGGGGGGGAGTGTCTATCACCTGCTCCCATTACATGAGACTATGGCAAGATGGGTTGCGTTGGGGTTGAGGGGAGGGGGGGAGTGTCTATCACCTGCACCAATTACTTGAGACTGTGGCAAGATGGGTTGCGTTGGGGTTGAGGGGCGAGGGGGGAGTGTCTATCACCTGCACCCATTACTTGAGACTGTGGCAAGATGGGTTGCGTTGGGGATGAGGGGCGAGGGGGGAGTGTCTATCACCTGCACCCATTACTTGAGACTGTGGCAAGATGGGCTGCGTTGGGGTTGAGGGGCGAGGGGGGAGTGTCTATCACCTGCACCCATTACTTGAGACTGTGGCAAGATGGGTTGCGTTGGGGATGAGGGGCGAGGGGGGAGTGTCTATCACCTGCACCCATTACTTGAGACTGTGGCAAGATGGGCTGCGTTGGGGTTGAGGGGCGAGGGGGGAGTGTCTATCACCTGCACCCATTACTTGAGACTGTGGCAAGATGGGTTGCGTTGGGGATGAGGGGCGAGGGGGGAGTGTCTATCACCTGCACCCATTACTTGAGACTGTGGCAAGATGGGTTGCGTTGGGGATGAGGGGCGAGGGGGGAGTGTCTATCACCTGCACCCATTACTTGAGACTGTGGCAAGATGGGTTGCGTTGGGGTTGAGGGGAGGGGGGATTGTCTATCACCTGCACCCATTACTTGAGACTGTGGCAAGATGGGTTGCGTTGGGGTTGAGGGGAGGGGGGATTGTCTATCACCTGCACCCATTACTTGAGACTGTGGCAAGATGGGCTGCGTTGGGGTTGAGGGGCGAGGGGGGAGTGTCTATCACCGGCACCCATTACTTGAGACTGTGGCAAGATGGGTTGCGTTGGGGTTGAGGGGAGGGGGGATTGTCTATCACCTGCACCCATTACTTGAGACTGTGGCAAGATGGGTTGCATTGGGGTTGAGGGGCGGGGGGGGGGGAGTGTCTATCACCTGCACCCATTACATGAGGCTGTGGCAAGATGGGTTGCGTTGGGGTTGAGGGGAGGGGGGGAATGTCTATCAACTACACCCATCACTTGAGACTGTGGCAAGATGGGTTGCGTTGGGGTTGAGGGGAGGGGGGATTGTCTATCACCTGCACCCATTACTTGAGACTGTGGCAAGATGGGTTGCGTTGGTGTTGAGGGGAGGGGGGATTGTCTATCACCTGCACCCATTACATGAGGCTGTGGCAAGATGGGTTGCGTTGGGGTTGAGGGGAGGGGGGGAATGTCTATCAACTACACCCATCACTTGAGACTGTGGCAAGATGGGTTGCGTTGGGGTTGAGGGGAGGGGAAGAGTGTCTATCACCTGCACCCATCACTTGAGACTGTGGCAAGATGGGTTGGGTTGGGGTTGAGGGGAGGGGGGGAGTGTCTATCACCTGCACCCATCACCTGAGACTGTGGCAAGAAGAGTCGCTCACATTTTCTGCCACGACATCAGGCTTCTATTGCTATACCCGAGCTCTCAGAGATCCCACAAATCGCTCTGCTAGGAAAAATTCATTTGAGCAATTTCTGTTGTTACACTGGGACCGCAGTGTGCTGGTTTGCAGCTGTTAGATTGTGTGCTTTGTAATTTGGTGGAAGTATTGCATGCAGTTAAGTCAATTTATGATCAGGTGCGAATTATTGTAGAAATTTTATTAACATAAATTTTTTTAAATGTTTATCGTTCTTTAATCTGCTCATTTGCTAGAATCAAATTTCTTCACTCTTTCGGATGATGAAGTGCAATCTAAGTTTAAAATTTCAACAAATTTGTTATGCTACTTGATAAGAGATACGAATCATGAAATATTTCTTTCTTCGGTTCGAGGTAGTTTACTTTTATCATTTAGATTGCCACATTTAGTTTCATCTTTACCTGACATGACAGTTTGCTTAGTATGGATGGTTTGAAATAAATGACAGAACTTTGTTTAGTGTTCACTTTATAAAACCTGTGCCCGTGTCATGTCCCCTGCCGCACAACGTCTAATGAGGGTTGCGTCGAATTTGGGGCTTATATCGACTGGTTCTTGTGACGCAAGAAACAATCATGCTTCCGAAGGGAGTGCCCTAATGTCTGAGATGTGTTCTCCCAAATGTTTTCCTGCAAAATGCGTTTTTTTAACTCAGATCAATCGCTTTCCTCCTCCTGACGAGCTATTTTTTATTTTAATCTCGTGATAAAGATTTTATTTTTAAATTAGTTTCAAACGACATTATAATAGCACTTGAGGAATAATAGGACTACGAATTGAAATGGGGCTGACAACGCTAAAACTGTATATTCTTTTACATTCAATTTTATATTCTTTCATATTCAATTGTACATTCTTATATATTTAATTGTATATTCAATAGCAGTTGTTAGAACATATGATACTCGGACTAGAATATTAAAGAAGGCAGCAGCTAAGGTCTCGTGAGGACTGCTTGGGTGACTGGATTTCTTTCTTCAGAACAAATGACAAAAGACTTAATGTTTCGACTACATAAAATTACACACTGAACGTCCTATCAATGTCGAGCGCACTTCCACGGGTGATTTTATCAAGGTTGAAGCTTAAGTATTTGATTCACAGGACCTTAGGCTGCTCTATTCTATCAGTTATCAGATAAGATAGGGCATGACTGAGTCTCGCTTCTTCAACTTGCGCTCCTCGCTTCTGCAAAATGATATTCACAGCAAAAGCTTTCAGCACAATGAAATTTGAAGTTTAGTGACACAGATTTTGTTTCAGTTTCTGAAATCAATATTCCTAGTGTAACCTTCACTGCAAATTGTTCTCATCCCCTAAAACACGCGACAATTCACCCAGAGAAATTTTGGCCCGTCTTTGTGTCATACGATTATTTGGAGAAATTTTGGTACAGCCTTTGATAACACCTGTGATAACATTTTGAAGTGACTAGTAAACCTAAAATCACATGTTAGGGCTGCAAACGATGAAGAATTTTTACAAAAAGGAGATATGCATTTACCTTGTGAATAAAATGCAAATAATGCTCCTGAAAACAAAACAAGAAATTTCTATATTTTCAACACGTGAAATATTAAATATTGACACTTGTTAGGCTGAGGAAGTGAACCATCTATACACATGGCGCTGACCAACACTGTGTGAGGAACGGTTGGCCCTCTCATGTGAGCTGTCTTAGATCAATGATACAGAAAAGCGCTTCATAACACGTCAGTTAAAGTTGATCAATGATGACACACTTTCAATAGTTAGTTTTGCGACCAGCGAACTGGACAAAGTGTATCACTTTCGCAATAATTTTTTCTCCCCTGAAATGTCGAAAATGCCTGCATAATTCAACTACCGCACTAAAGGAGCGTAATACCACTCTTGCGCAGCTTAAAATACTGATATAGGAAACAAATACGCGGAAAACTCCACTTATGAAATCATTTTGCTTCTCAACGTGGAAGATAGGCGAAATTGATTCAAACTTCATATATCTGATCATCAAGCGTCAAAACGGAATTATCATCGACTGTTGCAGTTCTGTAAAGTTTTAGGTTGTTTGGTGTGCAATTAATTTTGGGAGTAAGTTACTGGTATATACGTGTATACAGGGTAATGTGAAATTCCATACACAAATTTTAACCATGTACAGAAAGTGCTTAAATAATACGATTTTGAGAAGCAACATAAACTCCTTTTTCGATAAATTACAACATGAAATAATTTTAGATTCCCGCAGGAGTTGGCTTATAATGAAGACAACGAGCAAAATCTGACTTCTTGGGCAGGCTGTAGGCGTCTGCTTTAGCGTGTTCCTACGGCAATCTAAAATTATTTCAGGTCGTCATTTCTCGATAAAGGTTTCAGGCTTTTTTCAGTCTTAAAAATCGTTGCATACAGCTTTTTCTGTATATGGTTAAATTACGTGCATCAAATTACACATAACCTTGTATATATATATATATATATATATATATATATATATATATATATATATAGCGGTTTTATCTGCCTACAGTTGCCATATTATTTTAATTTTTGCGCAAATTTAGTGCATATCTGCATCGACCGTTTAACGGCTTATAAAATTTGTTAGAGAGCAGTTATGACGTAGAATCCATGTGTACAAACTTACCGCTAGACGAATAGATTGTTTTGCTTGAACGTATTTTTCAAGATAACCTCACCATTATGAACGTCAACATAGCTCAGTGCAGACTCATGCTGGACTTAGGCCTTTTGTAGGAGGAAGTTCAACGTGAAATGTGAAAGGAGAAAATGAAATGACGACATCGTTCGTTGAATTCAAGGGATAGACAATTTAACGACTTGAGGTTTTAATTTCCCTGGTTCAGTAAAAAGCTCGACGAATCCTGAAATGAAAAGACGAGAAGAAACCATTCACACATCAGTTAGCCAACAATGAAGATCGATATATTTTAGTTACAGGCAAGCTGCTTTTCTCAAGAACATGAGTCTCCCTCTGCTCACCCGAAAGATAATGAAGGCTTATACATATAACACGTCGACACGTCGCCGCTAGCCCTCCATTACCCTCAAGGAAAATTTAGCAAGCGCCACCGAAGAAGCAGAGATGCGCCGCGTATTCTTCTCTGAACAATGTTCAGAATTTAATATTACTCTTCATCAGCACTCGTTAAGATTTAGTATTCGTTGAAATTCACCAAAAATATGGCAATATGTTCATTATAGTCGCATTAAAATAAGCTAATTTACGCACCTGTTTGTCGCCTCCAAAGGGGACCATAAACAGGGGCCTCTGAGAAGCCTTTAGAACGAGGAAAACAGGGCAAGAAGTAGTTCCACTCAATTATAGTATATATAATGTTAATTAGTTAGAAATCGTGCTAAATAAGCATGACTTCATTACCACTGATTAAGGACTTCGCAGCAGGGCTGAAGATGAATATTAAATTAAATCTGTTTTCTAGCAGCCAGTATATTGATACAGGTTAACCCTTTCGGTACGATAATTCAAATGGTTTGGGTAAAAACATCCAGGGAAAAAATTTGTCATTACCCTGAATGATCAGTGAAAATTTCCTAGTGTGGGTGCTTTTAGCTTAAGCAAGTGCTTACTTCTTTATTTTAATTTTAAAATTTTTTGAATCTTTGAAGCTCCATGCTTTGCGACATAAATTTGTGATGTTGATGATACAGTTTTGTATTTACGAAGAAATTATTTATAAGTTTTTGCCGGAATTTACCAGAAATAAAGAAAGTTCAGAAACAACTTGCTCAAGTTAATTGTAAAGGGTATTGAATGTGATGCACGGACCCTGTAGCAGGAACTTACGCGTGCCTATGCTATAGGGTCCTAATGTAGCCTATGGTAATTTACATTTGCAGGCTTCTGGAATTGTTCAAAAACTAGTTTAAAGAATTTTTGTAATTTCCCTAATTTTGTTATTTACTCCAAAATATTCCCTCACTAGTTAAATTACTTTAAAACTAGGTTAGATGCCCTAAACTGGAAGCACTAGCCAACTTGGCACTGGAGTAGCCGTTAGTACCGAAAGGGTTAAAGTAAACCAATATATCTGCCGACAGCAGCCGAAAGGTAATCTGCCTCATTGCAGTCAAAAGAGCGCAGTCAAACTGTTTAATTCTTTTAAATATATCCACAAAGATCGTAATTCTAACAGGCAATAAGGTAATAAGCCAAACTCATAAACCTATCAAAAGTGGAACTAAAGAAGCGCAAACATGCAAAATTATAACTTAATTAACACAACGAAATCACATTCACAAAAAATAAAGTTGAAGCAGAAAAGAAGAAAACAAATGAACAGGAACTCAAATGCAGTTAAAATGGCCCTTCACACCAATCTACCGCAGCCTGCGCAAGAACCTCCTATGACACCTCCAATCGCTGGTGCAAACAAATGACAACATCAAAGCGCATGCTAAATTATGCGTCTTATAGTTAAAAAACGTGAGCTATAATTTACAGCGCATAGTGCACAAACACGGGCTTTGGTTCAAGATATATTTCATGAAACAAGATAATATAAATCTAGCAATAGAGATAACATGGACCTGTCAATAAAAATAACACGGATTTTGCCGTGAATATAACAGGGATTCAGCAATACAAGGAACTTGATTCAGCTTTAACAAATGTGAAATGAAATGTGTACTTCAGATGTAAACACATAATGCTTCCTATTGAATAAGGACATAGTGATAAATTCTTGCCAGAGTCTTATGTTCAACAAATGCACGTGAATGTCGCAATCAAAAGAACATACCTCATTGTGAGCAATATTTTTTAAAATAAACACCAATTAATTCACTTTAGCCTTTGAAAACATTTTCTTTGTTATATTTAAAGGGCAGGAATAAAGGATGAAACACATTTAGGTGAGAACTTACCATTCTATTGCAACACAATAACCACTATATTTGTATGGCATACGAATCCAATTCCATTTCAGTCTATATAGCAAATGTTAATGTACGACGTGATTATTTTCTTGATGAATATGAAGTGATGTAGGCCTCACAGTAAGCGGTGACTCTAGTGCATCGGTTACTGATGTCCTCCTCCCATGTTCAATACGTACACCTGTAACCTGGACCTGCGGCGTGTTACATGATGCCGCTAGTAGAGCTCGGTCAGAATGGCAATAACGGTAGCTAAACTGTTCCGCAATTTTGAAAGTTTCAAAGAAAGATGACCTCCATTGTAAAGAGCGGGTAACAGTTAAGTTCCAAATACTGTTGTTCATGATCCCTAATTTGCTTCATGTTTTGCGCACCGTCTCAATGAGCCACTTTCGAGTTAGAGCTGATGCTCCATTTTACAATCGCTTTCTGCGTTTATTGACAAAAAATAATCAAGAATGATAAAATATCTCTCAAGAAAATTGATGAAATATTAATATTTTACATTTGCGGTATAAACAGTGAGTTAAACTTGAGCGAAAAATATATTGTTTTAGTGCCTGAAAGTGAAAATCTTAATGTTATTCTCTATTACAAAAATATGAAATCGCGTGATAGGTTCGTCTTGAATTTCTCGCAGTTTGAGATGTTTTTAAAAGCAGGGGAGCTTATTCTACAATAGAGCTCCTGAAACTGCGAGCTTTTTGTCCCACGTCAGACGAACGGTAACTTACTGAAATATTATTCCTGGAATTTAGATTTTGTTCCGAATATTGGGTGGAGGAAATTTTACTCGTGGGAGGTAGAGAGGCGAGAATGCATGTCGGCTTTCCTGAATGTGATATCATTCCGGTATGGGGGCCCCGTATGCTTTATCCGGTACGGGCTGTCCCGTTTGCTTTTTCATGAGAGAATGCATGATCACGTACCCTAAAATTATAAAATTCCTCTCCGCATAAGCGAATTTAATATTTATTTTTGCACTTATTTCTGAAGGTATTGAGGTACGTCTCCCCAGACCGGATTTCAATAGTCCACACTAGAATAGCTATTCCTAACCATTAAAAATGAAAACAAAACTTCTCTTTAATATTCGGAGCCAGACGTGCACATGCACCTAAATTCTAGAAATCAATCCATCATACAATACCATCTACACAAAGTAACAGAACTACACACGCAATCAAACACACTCTTGTTTACACAGTATTGCCCAACTGTGTAAATAGGAGTGTGTTTGATTTGTATATGTGTGTGTGCATGTGCAGTTCTGTTACTTTGTGTAGATGTTATTGTGTGTTGGTTTGACTGCTAGAATTTAGGCGTATGTGTACGTCTGGCTCCAAATGTTTAAGAGAAATTTCGTATCTATTTTTACGGGCTAGGCATAGCTATTTTTCGATGTAGGTATAGCGATATTCATTTCTTATAACTTTTTCGCAATTTGTTCATTATCGTTTTTTATTCCTTGTTTTACAGCACTGATGATGGAATCAGAGATTCCGAAACGTTTGCTATTAAAAAAATGTTCCCTTTTATATTGGTTCTTCTTCGCATCTACGGACTAGATTCCCCACAAATCGCCCTTTTAATTCTATTATAACTAATACATTTAACACCTTTACAATATGCTTTCTTAGGTTTCACTTTGCTTGGCAAAATTCGGAAAATTTTCCGCATATTTTGGCCACCATTACGCAAAATTATAGTGGAGGATGAAATCAAAAAGGACCCAAAATTTCAGTAATGCTTATTGGAATCTCCCTTGCTTGATGGCGGGACATTGATGTTGCCCTCGTACAACCTGTGTTTGCAAGGCCTCTGCTCATCGAAAAAATGTGAATACCTTCAAGGAGTGGAAAAATAATTGAAATAAGCCATTTGGCGTTGCATGGTACAGCACAATTACAGGCGCCGCTAACACAACATACTGCGCTATATGTTACCCAGAATCCCACTTACCCATCTTGTGATTTTCCATGTAACTTATCTACCGTTGCTGCTGGAACTACCTGCGACAAAGTGGCAAAATGTTGAAGTAGCAACACAATGATGGAATGGAGTTCGATTAATTACGAGAGTAAGTTGGCGACCAGCAGGTCAGATTTTCAAGAAAATGCATCCTAAAAAAGGTCACCTCTATAAATTTCATGGCATTAAAAAATAGAGGCATTGCAATATACTAAAAAATACAGAAAAGATTGAGTACTTATCATGCATAAGTTTAGTAAAAATACCTATATGCAAGATGGCTTCAGAGGAAAAACAGATGATTATAAGAAAAATAAAACCTGAATCTAAGTGCAGCAAAAAAGAGCCAACTGTTAGGGTCTATTGGGCGCAAATGAAATACCTATAAATCAAGAAGCTTCGTAAACTAAATCGATCTTGTTTTAAATATGCACCATGTTCTTAAATGAAAATTTTAAATGTAATGTTGTGAAACATTTGCACTTCGCGCTTTTCTGAAAATTGTGCATTTTTTGTATATTTTTTTGCAAGTTAAAATCATACACTTCGTATTTGCAGCTCTAGCTTTTGCCGCTGTAAGTTCCATGAATGATTTTTTTATTCATTTCTATATTGTGGTTATGCGGGCATAGTCTAAAACACTGAAGAACCAATTTGTATAAGCTCATGTAGAGATGTTGGTGGTGGACTGCGTCTATGTGTTGGATATTAGTGCATGTATTCATGGACGAGGTTATTTAAAGTATAAATATTGTGCATTAATAAAAGTTTGTAACATTCTTCCACGACTGAAAATTTTTTTTTTGGCTATGTATAGTTGGGAGCAACAAATATTTGTGTACAAATAAATTTATTTTTTTAACCCACTTCTCACAAACTGACGCACTACCAATTGACGGAGTATATATTTTGTCTAAATTTCCATAAACACCCAATACGCTGAAAATAAATAAAATTTAAACATAAATATGTATGTATATATGAGGTTGAAGAAAGAAATCTTACTAAGTAAATTTTTGCTTATAAAAAGTTAAAACTGCACTTTATCGACTGCGTTTGGTATAGAACTTTCTTTATTGTTCCTGTTATGCATCTCGTAGCTGATTAGCCCTGCATCTAAATACCTTCGTCTAGCATTTCGTCATCAGCGGCATCACTGCGTGTGGTACAGTAAAGGTAAAAGCGAAGACTTTTCAATCCCAGTAAAAAAATCACAATTGGAAAAAAAGCTCGTGAAATTCCCAAGAAAATATTGTAGAAGTTTAAAATATCATTGTCAACCATAGTTTTGGTTGTTTCAACCTGGAGAAAATCAAGGAACTGTGAAACACCGTAAAAGACCTGATACGTCGTTAAAGACGTCTTTACGATCATTCGGGAAAATAGAAAGAAAATAGTTCAATAATCCAGCACATTGAGTTGTTAAAACCTATCAGCAACATACATAAATGTTTCACCACACTCTCTGGACAATGAACTTCATGCACAGAGATCAATTGAATTAGTGCTCTTCGAGGGAAGCTATATTATTTTTTAAACGATATAAAGATGCCCGGTGAAGACGTACTTGATAATGTAAGGATAAATTCGAAAAAATAAGGTCAAGTTATCTATGGATAGATGATCAAAACTGAATTATTAATTGCACTCACATAACATGTTTGGAGAAAGAGACGGTACTGCTCTCGCCTCGATGACCAAACTTCCAAAGCCAAGTTTGGCGGAGGTAATAGCGTCATAGTCTGATGAGGTTCTGAACAAATACATATTATTTTGAGCATTAACTTGCAATTTTGAGAAGGAAAATTACAGCTTCGAGTAGGTTCGATCTTCTAGTGTAGTTCCGATCCTGCGCATACAACGAAATGAATGAAAAATAACTTCGTCATCACGATGGACAACAATAATTCGAACGGCCAAGCTAGTCTCAAGACTTACCCCTTAAATACTTTTGGCATTATTTGACATTCATAATTTGATCATGATATGGACACTGAATTCAGGAACTGAAGAAAATAGGTATAGAATGATGGGACAGCCTTCAAAACAGCGTGTACATCATTAATTAAAGCTTATTGACGTTGAGTGCAGTAAAAGTAGATGAAATATGCTACAAAGTATTAAATTATGATTTTTGTTTCAGCTTTTAATCATGTGAATACTGTTCTTGCCGTCAGATAGTATAAATGTGCAAGGGATTACAAAAATGTTTCATTAAACACCGAACTAAGCGCATGCGTGTGAGTTAATGTTGATTCTAACCAAGCCCACATGAACCAATGTTGTATTTGGGTGCTACCGCCATCTGCACAGTGGCTTCAATTCGTTGTTAGTCGTTGTTTTGTCCTGCGTAGTTATGAGTGTGTAGTGTCTGAGTTGTTATGTGTCCTGCGTAGTTGTGAGTGTGTAGTGTCTGAGTTGTTACGTGTCCTGCGTAGCTGTGAGTGTGTAGTGTCTGAGTTGTTACGTGTCCTGCGTAGCTGTGAGTGTGTAGTGTCTGAGTTGTTACGTGTCCTGCGTAGCTGTGAGTGTGTAGTGTCTGAGTTGTTACGTGTCCTGCGTAGTTGTGAGTGTGTAGTGTCTGAGTTGTTACGTGTCCTGCGTAGTTGTGAGTGTGTAGTGTCTGAGTTGTTACGTGTCCTGTGTAGTTGTGAGTGTGTAGTGTCTGAGTTGTTACGTGTCCTGTGTAGTTCTGAGTGTGTAGTGTCTGAGTTGTTACGTGTCCTGCGTAGCTGTGAGTGTGTAGTGTCTGAGTTGTTACGTGACCTGCGTAGTTGTGAGTGTGTAGTGTCTGAGTTGTTACGTGTCCTGCGTAGTTGTGAGTGTGTAGTGTCTGAGTTGTTACGTGTCCTGTATATTTGTGAGTGTGTAGTGTCTGAGTTGTTACGTGTCCTGCGTAGTTGTGAGTGTGTTGTGTCTGAGTTGTTACGTGTCCTGCGTAGTTGTGAGTGTGTACTGTCTGAGTTGTTACGTGTCCTGGTAGTTGTGAGTGTGTAGTGTCTGAGTTGTTACGTGTCCTGCGTCGTTGTGAGTGTGTAGTGTCTGAGTTGTTACGTGTCCTGCGTAGATGTGAGTGTGTAGTGTCTGAGTTGTTACGTGTCCTGCGTAGTTGTGAGTGTGTAGTGTCTGAGTTGTTACGTGTCCTGCGTAGTTGTGAGTGTGTAGTGTCTGAGTTGTTACGAGTCCTGCGTAGTTGTGAGTGTGTAGTGTCTGAGTTGTTACGTGTCCTGCGTAGTTGTGAGTGTGTAGTGTCTGAGTTGTTACGTGTCCTGCGTAGATGTGAGTGTGTAGTGTCTGAGTTGTTACGTGTCCTGCGTAGTTGTGAGTGTGTAGTGTCTGAGTTGTTACGTGTCCTGCGTAGTTGTGAGTGTGTAGTGTCTGAGTTGTTACGTGTCCTGCGTAGTTGTGAGTGTGTAGTGTCTGAGTTGTTACGTGTCCTGCGTAGTTGTGAGTGTGTAGTATCTGAGTTGTTACGTGTCCTGCGTAGATGTGAGTGTGTAGTGTCTGAGTTGTTACGTGTCCTGCGTAGTTGTGAGTGTGTAGTGTCTGAGTTGTTACGTGTCCTGCGTAGTTGTGAGTGTGTAGTGTCTGAGTTGTTACGTGTCCTGCGTAGTTGTGAGTGTGTAGTGTCTGAGTTGTTACGTGTCCTGCGTAGTTGTGAGTGTGTAGTGTCTGAGTTGTTACGTGTCCTGCGTAGTTGTGAGTGTGTAGTGTCTGAGAATTGGGATCTCGAGAGTGGAAAGGTTGTCGGTGCCCGAAAAAAGATAGGTAAAGTGTTTGAAGTTCTAAGGGACACAGTAAGAAAGATTTATTCCGCGCATATGAAAAGCATCCGTTAAGTTAGTGATAAGAACGCCTGAGGGAAATGTGGTGCTAAAGCTATAAACACTTGACTATAAAGTCATAAATCGTGGACTGTAAAGCCTAAAGCCATACCCAGTCGGAAATTATGGTTGTGCTTATAGCAGAATATAGTAGAGTATGAGAAGTTAAGGTCGATTATGGTTATGAAAACATTATGGTCGAGATGCCGACCAATACTCAACGTTGCTTTTGGCATATTTTGGTCGATTTCGGTGGAGGAAATATTGGTTGTTTATGGTTTGTGAGAACAACGATGATTTTGGTAAATTTAGGTCGATATACGAGAAGGAAATATTGGTTGTTTATGGTTGGTGGGAACAACGTTGATTTTGGCATGTTTAGGTCGATATTGGTGGAGAAAAATTCGGTAGTCCAAGATTTGTCAGGAAGCCAATTTGAGAGTACATGGATATTTCAAGAATATATGTAGAGTATGCATGTGTTAACATACGCTTGCAGCATGTAAGTTATGAAGATCAAACAAATCAGTTTTTCGTTGTAAACTTCAAATTTGATAAATTTTTAACATGCAGGACGTTTTCTTCCTGCATTACGAAGGTATGTAAACTGGCATTTTTTTCTTTAATTGAGCAATGTACTTCTATTTACCGCGTTTTTACATGTATTGCTAATTCAAGTTCCATCCGTATGAAGTACCAGTTAAAGATTGCGTGAGATGTTGTAAAATGATATATATATATTCTCAGGGGGGCCCGACGAGGACTCGAACCCGGGGACCTAGAAGTGCACGGGGCACGCTACGCACTGTGCCACCGTCTGCAGACGGTGGCGCAGTGGGTAACGTGCCGCGCTTGCACTTCTTCATCCGCCTATATATGTTCATCCGCCTATTTATGCACCAAGGAGGCGGATGAACTTTTTCTGGATACATTTCCAGGTGCCCCGGGACTTCGCGCTTGATGATATATATGTATATAAAACGTAGCTAGTGTAAAGTTATTCTTTATGTCAGAGTAACCTTGAAATAAACATCGAAATAATATGACATGATAATCAAGTTCACTTAAATTGATTCATTGAAGCTAATCATATTTAAAATTTACGCACGCGTTCGTTTCTTACCCAATGGCAAGATTTGGAATATGCTCGATAAATAGGAATACCAATTTTCGATACAATTAAGGCAACATCAGATGTTTACTCACATTTGAACAGCAACTTTTCAGTGAAATTTTACACCATTTAAGTACCTGGTATTACTTTCATCTGAACACGTCGATGTTGAAATGAGAATGGGACAAATTTACAGTTAGAGCATTTGTATGCAGTGTATCGTATGTATGACAGAACATGAATGTCTTTCTTCTCTAAATATCTTCTGCTTGTTATATATAAACATTAACATGAGATATACCAGAAGTTTTTACGACGCAATGCCCAAGATCACTATTCAATCCTATGTGGTATTCAGGGCAACATTTCGATCGTGCCTCCGCCAGCAAGGGTCAACCTTTAAACCCCGCTCAGTTAGAGTACAACAACTGACGTAGTTGCGTCAGAAATGCGTTGTTAATTAAAAAAAAATAGCCGATTGGGTGACATAATAAGAAAAAGAAAAGAATTTCACGACTTATCAATAAAAAAGGCATGAAAAATGCATATTACAGACTAGTAGAGAGTGAAATTAGAGTGATACTACAGGTTCTCTTTGTGACAACATTAAGTGAGGCCCAATCAGAAATTTTCGCTGGAACAGCAATGATTTAAGAGAGAAACTGTGTATCTTAGATATATTTTTGCAGAAAAGGCCATCTCTTCGATTATACTCTGAAAACACGTCTCAAAATCCATGACAGTTCAACATGACGTGTAGCATCGGAGAGCGCCACGAATGATTTAAAGATGGCAATCCACCAGACTATATTTAAGGCTTAAGGGCTATTTGTATCTGGTAACGCTCTATATATTACAAATTTGGTAGCATTGAAGCTCCAGCGTGATTGCGTTATAAGTGTATATAAAGCTCCTAAAGCTGGTCTTAAAAATTCCATTCATTGGAGAAAATAGTACTTAATTCATTTTATTCACATTGGAAAGAGCTATGAGATATGGAAACAATTTCTGTGTTTTCCATGAGCCATTGAAGATATTGTACTTCTGAGAGCATTTTCTGGCTACATAGGGTTATAAAGGGGCACTCCGGTTCGCCGTTCAATCTTTTTTGCTTATATACTACCCACAGTTTATCGAAAAACTTTATACACCTTGTACTACCTATAGGTTTAATTAGAAACCTTCGATGGAGGGTGTAACTACGAATATGCCTATTTTTGAAAATACGAATGCACTGATAGGGAACGCTTTCTAGAAATTCCCACTTTATCAAAAAACACTCATATTGTTTATGGTATTGAATATTTTCATGGACAATTCATATAGCCTAGGGCTCAATGATGTTATAAGAAGCTTCGCGAATTTAAATAGTACATTTGTCCTGTATTATAATACATTTATTGAAACAGAATCAATAAAATGAAGCAAATAGAATATACACGACTAAAATCATACTTTATTTGAGAACTAATGACAATACGATTCGCCAACGCAGTTTGAACACGTTTGCAACAGTCAGTGTCGAATAACGAACGAATAACAAACTGCCGGGCCACCAGCACCATCTTGAACTCTACCCTAGATTCAAGACTATTTCTACTTCAAATGTATATCAACAGCCTCATCATAGCAGTTCACTGTTTGAAACTAGTGCATAAAATTACATAAATTACCCTAATCTAGGGTAATCACTACTTTGAGATGTTAAATTTCCTGAAGATTGTTTTTTTACCCTGAATCGAAAGCCGTTCTACAAATTTCCCGCGTCCAAGCAGTCGTTTAGAGCCATATCAGTTATTCGCTTAGTTGAGTGCGCAGTGAGAATGTGTTTTAAATATAGGCCTACTGTATGTGGGTTGTTATTATTTTCATACATTTGTTGCTTATTGAACAATAAAAGGTTGTGTATTGTCTTAGTACAGACAATATTTTTGCAATCTGTGCTATTGCTAAGCAAGCCCATCGCCATTCTTGGCGTAGGTACGGTGTGCCTAGCCCTAGGTAGGCCCTCCTACCTAAATTTGTCACCAGGGTAAGCTATAAATGCATGAGTTACTGACCCTGTTGCAAATACTGGCCTGGCCTTATTTACAAAAAAGCAGTTAGGAAAAAGAGGTCTTTTTACTCCTATTGCTTTTTGTTAAGGAGACCATTACCTATTTACTGACAACAGGGCCAGTAAATCATGGGTGTAGCTACCCTAGTAGCTAGTTAGGCACTACCTAACTTAGCTAGTTAGGCCTTACTAGGCTAGGCATTCGTTTAATTTCTCTAACAATGCCTAATTAGTTGCAGACTTTATAAATGATGATTTAAAAAATAGTGCTCAATTGGTCTAGACCTGTGTGTGAAGAATTTTGTTAGAAATTATTGTCAATATTACAGACTGCCACTCTTCCAAAAAGAGTACTTAGGCCCTAATTAGAAGCTGAATATTGATATAATTCACTTAAATTGTGTTCCTTATCTCAAATGCAAGTGTGAAAAGAAAATTTTGTTTCTTTTTTTAATATTTTTTCCACTTTTTTTAGATTTTTCTCACTTTTAGATTTTTTTGTGCAAAAATGAAGGGACTAGAACTTGACAAAGCTTGCCTTAACTATTCTTGATCTGTGTGTGTGCGTATTTTACTGTTTTTCAATAATTTTTGTTGAAAAAAAATTTTTGCACTTCATGTGCACTTGCATTTGTGATAAGGAACACATACCAATAGGCTAGGGTAACAACTCAGTTGGCATATGTATACAATTGGCGAATAAAATGCATTTTTAATCCTACTGTATAATGCTATGTTCAGTTAACCTGATGGAGGTAGTGCAGTAGCTCAGACTGTCATTCCCTTGAATACCACCATCAAGCAACTGATTGAAGCGTTAGTATATGATTTTCATGGAGTTTCGTACGGCAATTGTGTATTTACGCCATTTGAGTCGTTACCCTACGTGTATAGGCCTAAGTGAATTAAGGTAAATGTAGTAGTCACATCATATCTGTTTTATAGTTTAAAAAGCAAGTTTAGGGGACTACTAATGGGTTTCAATATCTACATGGAAACAAAATGTTTAGCAGATTTACATAAGCTTATTGTAGTATGAATGTATCAGCTACAACTGTGTAGAGAAATTTGATGAAAACTGCATCCCATTCAAAACCAAGCTGTGACATAACACTTACTACAGGATTGATTGCATCATGTCAATGTGTCATATTTTCTGACCTTTTTCTCACCCAATGAATGGCTACAGTCAACAGGTTATTGTAAATAGTGCTTTCATTCATTCATACTTCAATTCTTTAATTTAGTGTATTATGCCAAATGCCTAATTTTTATTGATAATTTTATGAGAAGTCTGTTCAGAAATGAACCGTGATACATCTGTCAATGAAATACTTTTTTGATTGTGCATAGCTGTCTATATGCTATTTGCCATAGCAACTCATAATGTTAAGTATAGCTTTTCATATAATTGGCTGGGATTGTCAGCTCTGTTATGTAAGGAAATTATTCTAAAACCTAGGTTTTTAAACTCATGCAAGCATTGCTAACAAACGTTCTCAAGAATAGTATGATCAGAAAAAAAATTGATACACAGCATGTATGACTGCAAAGTTTAACTTGTTAACAGCAAATTACCATTAATAAATGACCGGCTATAACAACTTAGCAGTTATTGTACTAATGAAAACGTTATAAATCTGCTTAAATAGCTACAGTTGTGGGAATGAAACTAAAGCTGCGGAATTGGCCAAAGCTTTGTCTTCAGCAAAGTTGCTGCGGACTAAGCTTTGGCTTTGGCAAAATTCAGGTTTTGGTACATCCCTACTAGTTATGTATCAATTTATCGGTATGAGAAAAATCTGACTGATTCTTTTTAGACGCACAGCTAATACTTCACGGTTGAATTTATTTCATATCATTTTTTCTTAAAAATATGGTTCACATAGTGCTTGTAATTTTTTCATTCCTTATTTACAACTTAAATGTTGACATTATGATATTTTGAATAGGTCTAGTAGTAAATAATTTCATTATAACACTCGTCTTAACCCATGTAGGGCTT
Source organism: Morinoia aosen (assembly GCA_030386875.1). Classification (NCBI taxonomy): domain Eukaryota; kingdom Metazoa; phylum Arthropoda; class Malacostraca; order Amphipoda; family Talitridae; genus Morinoia; species Morinoia aosen. Next base: position 53,138,265 of record CM059576.1, on the reverse strand, counting down.
CTAGCTAATTTTTTTCCAACTTGAAAATGTATCAGGATTGGTCAATATATTGGTATTTTCAAGTATTGGAGCATCAGTATTCTCTAAAGAATGTATGTTTGTTTTGGCCCAAAAATGGATCAGTCAATCACTGTATGAAACAAGAAAAATGAAACAAGTGTGATCAAAGTAGGCTTATGTTTTCAAATTCCTATTATAGCAGATTGCTTATGGACTAAACCATAATTTAAATTTTTCATTCATTATTTAAAAAAGCCTCTCAACAGACAAACAGTGAAACATTTCTACAGGCTATTTGGCAACTTGGAAATCATTGAAATGAGCAAAAAATTAGGCCATACTCTGCATATATGATAAAAGTATGTTGTCTTTGTAGTAGAAACGTTCATCCTGTACTACATCTGACGGTACAAAGATTCGGTTGAGAGCTTCTCGGCGTGAGTGACCTTTCGTGTGAAGGCGTGACTTAATCTGACAAAAATGAGAAAAAGGAAATATTTTCATCAGTTGTCTGAGAAGCAAAAGCGACGACGAGTGAAACAAAGCATTAAAATATCAACAGAAAACAGTGATGATGGTGAAACAAGGCCTAAGCTTAGTAGTAGTGATTGTATGTGTGTTGGTAGAGATGATTGTACTTGTGAAAGGTGTGATGCTTATCAAGATAATTGTACCATCATTCCTACTCCATTATTAACTGGTAAAGGGACAAGTGGACCTATATCAATAGATAGAGAAGAGAGTGGTGTAGAAAGTTCAACTTCTGAAGATGAAGTAAGGTGCAGTGAGCCACCTCTAGAACCAGCTAGGTTTATTCAGTTGAGCAGTTGTGAGAGTTCCAGTGATGAATCACACAATTTATTTGATAACATCCTTGGTGACACTGTGCACGCTGCTGATACATGCACTATTGATTGTGCTGATTTTCTTCAAACTACCATGAAAAAATGGATTGAGGCAGAGAAACAAGTTCCCCATGCAGCAGTAGATCGATTATTAACTATGTTAGCTCCACGATATCCAGGCTTGGCTATCTCTGTAAAAACTTTGTGTCCCAAAGTTGACGAGTTCAACGTAAGAAACATGGGTAATGGTGAGTTTGCGTATTTTTCATCCTGGTGGATTCAGCTAGAAGAATATATTTCAGCTTATTCAGCAGCTAATCAACCTGAAATATTACATATCAAAATTAACATCGATGGATTACCAATCACTAATGCTTCTATTAGATACAATTCATATCCAATCCTGTTGCAAGTACTAGAAATTCCCAGTCATATATTCTGTGCAGCAATATTTTGCACTAATAAGATATGTGCTCATCACATGCCTCCAACCAACGAATTTCTTGAACAGTTCTTGAGTGATTTTGTTCAGTTACGACAATCTCTGGCAGTGAAAGGATTTGTAGTGAAGCTAGGACCATTTGTGTGCGATGCCCCTGTGAGATCAACGCTCAAAGAAATAGTCAGCCACAGTGGCTATTCAAGCTGTGAGCGCTGCATTTAACATGGCGAGTACCATGATGGCACTGTTGTCTTCCCTGCACTTCACTCTGCTGAAAGGACAGATGACAGCTTTTTGCAGCACAGAGATGAAGATCACCACAAGTCATCCTCAAAGTCTCCATTAGAAGAATTTGGATGTAATATGGTGAGCAACTTTGTGATTGATTACATGCACTGTTGCCTACTAGGTTCCATGAAAAGATTTTTGAACAGAGCATGCCAAAAAAAAATGCATATGAATACACAAGGAAAAATGAAATTTAATGAAAAGTTGCTACAGTGTTCCACGTATTTACCTGATGATTTTTCAAGAAAGTTAGAAGGTGGTATCGAAAAAATGGTGCACTGGAAAGCATCTGAGTACAGGACTTTCCTATTATACTGTGGTGTTGTGGTTTTGTGTAGCTCTAAAATTGTGAGTAAGGATGTGTATAAAAGCTTCTTGCATTTCTCATTGGCAATGAAGTTGCTTTTACTAGATAATCAAGAAAATAATCTTGACCTAATTGATCGTTTTCTCCACGTATTCATTGAAAAATCAGCTAAGCTATTCGGGAGAGGCTTCATTTCTTACAATGTCCACTCTATGATTCATCTCACACAAGATTACCTCAAGTATGGAAATCTTGAAAACATATCTTGCTTTCCGTTTGAAACCTTTTTAGGTACTCACATTAAAAGTGCTGTGAGATCAGGCTATAAGCCCCTCAATCAAATCTGTAAACATATTGCTTATACTAACTCTAACTGGAAACATATTGCTTATACTAAATCTGTAAACATATTGCTTGTACTAACTCTAACTGGAAACATATTGCTTATACTAAATCTGTAAACATATTGCTTATACTAACTCTAACTGGAAACATATTGCTTATACTAAATCTGTAAACATATTGCTTATACTAACTCTAACTGGAAACACGAGAACGAGACAGAACAAAAATGGGTGAACTGCTGCAAAATATTGAACAAAGAGTGCAGTGAAAGGACACAAGCTGGAAGATGCTACAAAAAAATAACCATGAAAAACAATTCCTGTCTTAAAATAAAATCTTACTCGGAAAAAAAACAGTTGTGTACAGCTTGCAGACGGTACCATTGGATTTGTGATTGAAATCCATCAGTGTGAAAATGAAATAATGTTATTGTTCTCACAGTTCACGCGAAAATTAGATTTCTTTACCGAGCCTTTGCCTTCATCAAAAGTAGGCATTTTCAAAGTATACAATTTAACAAGTAATGCAACTTGGGTGTCTTTCAAAAATGTTTCATCAAAAATGATAATTTTCCCTCATAAAAACAAATTTGTTGTGCAGGTTCTTTCCCACAACAACTAAGTAGAAGTGAAAGACGAATAATGAATTTTGACAGTGCTGAGACCAAGAAATACTGTGGAGTACAATTTTGTGACAATAGTCATGAAGTTATCCCCAAGCAGTGGCTCCTAATGAAAAAAAACAAACTGAAATGTCTGTGGCCAAAGAATAACGACTTGGAACAAGTTAGAGCTCGAGCGTCTGAAGGCCTGGCAGCAGATGAGAACTGGGTACCAGTTTCAGTTAAATTACTTACACATTCAAGTAAGTTATCAATTTTTTATCTTACCACTTATTTCATTTCCATGGGTTAAAATAAGTCATTGTTTAGGAGTTTCATATTCTTTATTTGTTTTATTCATGATGCAACTTACGGTAGCTATATATTTATTTACAAGTTGTCCACACTGAAACTAGAGTTGTAAATCTTGTTTTCCTTATAGTGATGTACCAATGAATTGGTATTGGAAGTATCTGCGATTTTCATTGGTGTCAAGTTTTGTCAAAATCTGGCAGATATTTTACCCATAGTCATTCAATGTCAACACTTCTCCATATAATGGATTTCATTGTTATTTTTCTCCACAATATGATCAAGATAGCAACTGCAGTTTATTATTGCCTATCTAAAATGTATGGGTAATATTATATTATTAGATATATTAACATAAATAGCTAACAATCTTGCCACAAACAAGTCCTTTTTGAGATATTGTTAGTGCAATAAATTTTGCAGAAAGAATAGCACTGCACAGTAACCTAACGTCACCAACCTTAGATGTGAGCTGAACAGTTCTGTTTGTTGTGGAATTATGCCAGTGCTATTGCCATTAAACTTGAATGCGCTCTGACTTGATAGCGATGCATTTGCTCCGAAATTCTTATTGTACAAAATGTCTTCGTATATGTTTGTACATAAAAACATTGACAATTATTCACCGACTGTCCCGAGGGGATGGTTTGGTAGGCCTTTTTGTGTGGCAATAAAATAGGGTTTTGTTTAGTTAAGGACCTGCTTTTTCGGTTCACTGCTACCCTTTTCTTCAGCACCTTTTATATTCTTTTTGAACTTTTTCTTATTCGAACTTCTTTCTTCACTTGCTGTTTCTATGCACTTGGTAGCCTGTGTGGGACATACACCTCGCGCATAGATTCCTCATGTATGTGTCCATACTAGAAGGTCCCTTCATTATTCCCTCTCTTTAGATTGCCTTTATAGCAGATAGGGAGGCTTAAACAACCAAATATTTTTTTCTATTAATCACCGACCTCAATGGAAAACTGACCAATAGCTAATTGTGTTAAAAAATCATTGTGGGGCTTATAGCTACTGGCTTTATTTTAATATTTTCGTTAAAGTGTTGGTATTTTCAAGTGTCAGAGTATCTGTATGGGCCAGAAAGTAGGTAGCCTTAGCAGTAGCAACAAAAAAAATGGTATCGGTACATACTAATATATGTGTGGTTAGAGGAGGTGCCAAATGCATATCGGACAATGGCACCCATCGCACGTGAGCCATTATTTATTCATAATCTACTACAGTTAAATACAATCTTGGGTAAAGTATTATATTTTCAGGTGATCAAACAATCTAGAATAGTCATATAATCTTCAAACATGACCTAGTTTAGTGTAATTAAATGTGTATTGTATTATTTGTATTTGATGTCAGCATTTTTATGTCAAGCAACCATGTTATATTTTTTTTTTACAGAAACGTTTGCTGGATGTGAGAAAAAACTGTACACAACTGCAGAGACAGATGGATACACTAGCACAGATTGTGTGTCATCTGTTGAAGAAATCCCTAGTAGGCTGAATATCACCGTGTCGCTACTTCCTCGATACAATGCTATGTCTGCTCCAGAGAGGTTGGTAGTACCTAAACCTTTTTCCCTACTTAGATCCATTCGTATTGCATTCTTTGATATTGTTTGGGCAGCATTGTAGCTATGAGATAATTTATGTAATTGGTAGGTACAAATCAACTTTACACCAATTTATATATATATATATCGTCTATATGTAGCTATTTAGGAAATTGATAAATGCTAAGGTTATTGCAATATTTAGCTATAAAATCAAGGCATTGTTGGAAGAACGTTAGGGGAACATGATCGTGTGGTTCATGTATATCATATGCTTGTGTTCAAAATGTATTACATCGAAGGTATTCCAGCTTGTTCTTTGTACTTTCATTGTGTAAGACGTGTTTTTAGGTAATGATTGCCTTATTTCTACCAGAATTTTCTGGCATCTGCATTAATCAACGCACCAAATTAGCTGATTCCGAATTCAGAAAGTAACTACAAACATAAAAGCAAAAAACTTGAAAACACATAGTTATGTTTCATCTAACTTTTAGTTCTGGTGTGTGTTTAAACTACAGGTCAATGCTTGCATCTGTGATGGAAATGTCAAGGGAAATTCTAGCCTTGAAGAAAACACAGGACATCAATTCCAAGAAGTTGGATAAAATTCTGAAGATGCTTCATGAAGAAAAATTGGCCAAAGAAGATGCCGAGCAGCAGCAGCAGCAGCAGCTATCAAGGCAGACTGGACTGCCTCCACCAGCTGAGACTCAGCAAGAACTTGTCATTTTACTTCAAACTCCAGGACTTGTAAGTTAATTAATGTGCTGAACTTGTTGCTTGTTGATTCAATTGCTTATTGATAATATGGAACGTCAATTTAGGAGGTGCACTGTACACGGAGCGATCTAAGGCTGACTAGAAACATAGCTGAAAAAGGAGTTAGTTTCAGTTTCAAAAAGATTCAGTTATTCATATTATTTTTGTTTCAGTTATTACTTGCTGAAGATGGGTCGAGTGCCAAAAACGTTCAATGTATAACAATGTTTTCCTTAAATGCTTTGGCTGTTTTATTCCTCGAACAAAACGAGTTTGATATTTGTATAATATATCACCTAGTTATGTATACACTCAAAACAAGACGTATATTAGTTATGACCCTATTCATTGTTCAGGAATTTAATTTAATATGATATTCCTATTGTTCAATCGCCTTCTGAATGTTTGACTAGATATATGTTATTATGAGAGAGCTCAAAAAAGCAAGTAAACACAGTGGCAAACAGAACCATCAAAGTTGAAGTAGGAGTAATATAGTGTAGTACATAGCTAGCTGTGTAACTGTGAGGTTGGAAAGTTGAATGAAATAATTCTGATTCTGATTCCGTATATTTTATGGTCTCACATGACTACAACACCCCCATTGCTGACCATACTTTCCAAAAATGTCTCATTCCTGCAGATTGTCTCGGATTCTGACTTCGCTACCATAGTATCAGTAAATTGTAATTGCTGCCACCTTTTTAAATGTTCAAGCTGCTGAGCCTAGCTGCAGCTAGAGAATTTGAATCAATGGAACCCTGGGAACGTTCTGAATCACTTTTTGAGTCAGTCAAACTGCAACTTGGGATTACCTAATGTGCACTGCAGGGAGAGAATCTTCATGAGCATCGTCCACAGTAGTCAATTGCCAAGTTTTGCTAGCCAAATTGGAACTCGACTGAATGTCACTAAGTAAAATTTGTCAACAGTAGTGGAAAGATGATTACAATATTGATTTTGTTTGCTTAAAAAGATTAGGTTAATTTAATTTTAAGAATGGAGTAATTAGGGAATAAATGGAATACAGCACATTTTTGCACGGCATCAGGGGAATATTAGATTGTCATAAATATACATAGAACTATCTCTGATGCGTACAATGATTTATTAGAAACGTTTTTATTCATTGCTGAAGTATTTAAAACACAGTATCTAACAAACAACATATTTCCATGGTGTTTGATCCGTTTTTTTCCCAAAAAATAACGAAAATTGTACAGTTTTTTCGCGAGTGTATTTTTTCCGTAGAAAAATACGTTTTTTTAACAAGACTTTTTTTGAGTCATATCATTAAGTGAGGGTTGGAGTGGGAGTGATGAATTTTTTATTGAACCCTGACCATGTCATGGGGTATACATATATCATGCGTAGGGTTTTAGTATTCTTTAAGTTGTTTTATTATTTCAGTAACTAATGTAATCATGCTTTCTAATTTCAGCTTGATGCTCTGAAAGAACTTGGAGGCAGGTCGTCATGTGAAACAGTACGGCGAATCATTAGGAGGCTAATGACGAAGCATTTAGCGGCTTCTTTCAGCTGGACGGGACTTGGACCGTTAAGAAAGCCAACAAAACTCAGTTTCAGAAGCCATCAAGCTATGAAATTTTGTCATGGTATGTTGAAGTTGATTATGGTCATGATTTAACAATAAGGTCATTACTGCCAAAAAAAATTCCACTGTAGCTGACCGGAATGTCATTGATTGAAATAATTAGGAAATGTTATTTACTACTCATAACAATATTTTCATCAGTGTGCCATGAATAGCTGCTACATTTTATTGCATCTATCAACTTCAAACCAATTCAAAACCATTCACTCTGTTCGTCTCACTTTACAGACTAGATTTGACTCAGTCTGACGATGAATCCATAGCAGATGTTAAGATAGATGCATATAGCAGATTTTAAGATCGATGCATATAAAAAAAATCTAAAAATTTCATTATGTTTATCTGAGGTTAAGTATCTCATTTTTTTACCATGATAACCATTGCATTATTTTCAAGACATGATCTCCCCCTGTATAGTATTAATGCGCTGGCACCCGTGATGATTTAACGTGTCTGAACACTCATAACATCTCAATTTACCAGATGCGTGGAAATTCATCCACCCTGAGCTTGCTCTGAAGGATTTCGCCACTGCTGTAGTAGCCGTTTTCAAATCTGTCCCTGACTGGGATGGCGGTCGACGCTCCGTAGCAATGGGGAACGTAATGTGAGTTGTTATATTAAGCTTCATTAACAACATATTTTTCCTATAATTATATAGAAATATTTGTTATTTTTTTTGATAATATATATATATATATCATTGTAGAGATATAATGTTGGGGGTATAATCTGAGCCTAAGTGTATGGATGTTGTTTCATTCAATAAATGTAATATTAACTGAAAATTGGTAATACAAATTCTACAGATGAATTAGCTACTCAAAGTTATTTTCTACTGTCCGAGTACACTTGGAAAAACTTTGTGGAATCTGCGTCGGTTTTGCCAGTAATAAGAATGATGAGAATAATTATTTAATCTTATGACAATTGTAAGACACACTAAATATCCAATATGTCCCTCGTTTGATACGTAGTATTCAAATTCTCTTGATGAAAACCCTATTTGTTAATGCATGTTGTGTAGTAGAAAAGCAATAGGAATAAATTATATCAATAAAAATTCAAACAGAAACGTGCGCACATGGCCTTGGAAGAATGTTGTGACTTTGATGGATGCGTCGGTGACATGTAGTAAGATAGCTTCTCCATTTCGGTAAAGGCTTTCCGAATGTCCCGGTCATACGTACGAGTCCCTAAATCGTACTAGTTAGGTCTCTATAACATGTCTTTCATGCCCTCTTCATTACTTCCCAGAATTTCTACTATGCTGCTCTTAAAGGATAAGTCATATTCTACTTGCAGAATACCTTGTTTATATGCGCTGAACCTCCACTGTGGTACATGGTTCTTCAAATGGATTCCCAGTGTTGAGCAGTTTTCTTCATAGTGCCTTGTGCTTTCCTGTAGAGATTGCTTCTAGTAATTGGCAGGGAATCTTAAATCACAAAAGTTGAATTTAATTTATGTCTCAATTAATATTTTTTTTCAGTGGAGACACGGATGACCAACAAATAGCACCGGCGGGTTCTTCATCTGCAGGTTCTTCATCTGGAGGTTCTTCATCTGCAGGTTCTTCATCTGCAGGTTCTTCATCTGCAGGTTCTTCATCTGCAGGTTCTTCATCTGCAGGTTCTTCATCTGCAGGTTCTTAATCTGCAGGTTCTTTATCTGCAGGTCCCCCCAGGGGGATACAACTATTGTATCTATGGGCATTCACGCTCCCAAGTAGATTGTCCCGATGTGACGGTTAGGTAGGCTTTCCTTTAGTTGAAATAGAATAGGTTTTGTTTAGTTAATTAAGGACCCGCTTTTCCGGTTCACTGCTATCCTTTTCTGTAGTACCTCCTACTTTCTTCTTGAACTTTTTCTTGTTCGAACTTCTTTCTTGACTTGCTGTTTCTATGCACTTGGTATCCTGTGTGGGATACACACCTCGCGCATAGATTCCCCGTGTACGTGTCCATACTAGATGGTCCCTTCATTATTTAAATCTTTATCTGCAGGTTGTTCATCTGCATCCCATAACAGCGATCACACTTTCGTTTTGCTCTGATCTATTTAACCTTTCAGAACGCTTTCTAGTTTTTCCCAGTTTAGGTAGAATGGATTTCATAGCAGGCTGCTTGAGTTAGAAATTTCTAAACTCCGGCTTCCTATGTTGAGTATTATCAATTAGGTTATGAATTTGACTCAAATATACTGTACTCGTTGATCAAAATTTATTGTGTCATCTGGAGGCCTGCTTAGGAGTACCTTTCATTCAACCATTCATTAATTTTTATTATTATTAATATTTTCTTTTTTCTTTTCTTTTACTGCAGCCAGGCGGCATACCCTCATTGTGACACATTCTGGTGAACGGGTAATTTTGTTACGATATCTTCTAGACTTGAAATTTGTCGAAACATGTACTTCATTGAACTTAATTAGCTAAGTGATGTTGTTCTTAGTGATTTGAGATGTTTACGACTGGGTGTAATAGCGAATTTTGCATTGGGCGAGTGTTTCGTTCAATTTTCTATCCCTGCTCTTGAACTCGTAACTCACCGAGGTTATGTTCTTTGTCCTTTTGTTTTCTTGACTGCAGAGTTATTTTGAAGAAGCTTGTCATTTCTATCGTACTTACTGCGTTGATAGGTCAATTCTCCGCTTACCAATGCAATTATTGTACTGCCGTGGCTAGCTGTGTAACTTATGAAATGGTTGCTTTGTTTGCTGTCTTTTACATGTCAGTAAAATTTAGTTAAAAATAGGAAGGCTGAAGACACAATTCTTGAAATCATTTCATACGAAACTAGAATAAAAAAAATAAAAAAGTGAACGTTTCGACCAAAACAGTGATTATTTTCAACACTGGAAAAGACAAAACATGAATAATCAAAAAACAATTGAAAGTAGTCAATACAAAATGAATTGATTGGCAAGTAAAAACTACAGCTTACGAGTTACTTGTCTATCTATTCTTTTCGTATTGACTACTTTCAATTGATTTTTGATTATTTGTGTTTTGTCTTTTCCAGTGTTGAAAATGACCACTGTTTTGGTCGAAACATTCACTTTTATTTTTTTTATTCTAGTTTCGTAACAAATGGTTTCAAAATTTGTGTCCTTAATCTTCCTTTTTTAACTAAAATTTCTAGAAATTGTTCATTATGTCAGTGATTTGTGTACTTGTCTGAAGCGCCTCTGTTTGACCAATTTTTTGTGGTTTAGTATCTGTTAACAGTGCCCACTATTTTCCTTTTGCTCTAGAGGTTATATTATTTGTATTTTACTTTCCTACTAATATTGTAAGGAATTAGGGAGTCCATTCAACTGATTTTTTTTTTCTGCACGAGTTTAGTTGTATACGAAAACTGGATGTGAAAATAGTCGTTAACTCCAAAGAATCAATGTAAATTATTTTCTATTGATGTCAAGAAAGGGCACGTTTTCTTGTAAACATAAAGCTTCTGTATTTGCGATAAGTATACCTGATATTTTACATAGGCTATAGATTGTAAAATTGATTTTTGTTCGATTATACTTGTTTCCTTAACCACTTTTCTGTTTTCAGTATTTTATGTTTAGGTAGATGACTTTATTGCATTCAATCTTACAGCATTCGCAAGCTGTTGGGTTGGGAAGAGATGAATTTCTGCGTGATATGAAAAAAGAGGATTATTGATGTGGTTTTTGCAATAAATTTTGCTATTGATGTGAAACCTTTTATTCGCCCTTGCCAAAAAAAAAAATTAACTATGTAATAAATATACATCTAACCCCTAGATAAAGGGCTGCATAGGAAATATTTTTGTTTAAAATAAAGTTGCTTAGTAATAAATTTTGATATCCTAGCTATAATATCACCTCATACGGTATATGGTTGAAAAGAGAAGATATTTAGGTATATATAGGTAGTTCTATGGTCGATCATGGCTGAGCGGGTGAAATTTATATCCTCGATAATGGTGAAACATGGTATTGTATTATGGTTGTTTATGGAAATAATTAGGGACATCCCGGCCTTAATGGCTTCCCATATAAGGTTGGAAATAGTAGATTTAGGTATATATAGATAGTAATATGGTCGATCATGGCTGTGCGGACGAAATGTATATAGTCGGTAATGGTCGGTAATGGTGAAAATATGGTATTGTATTATGGTTGTTTTTAGAAAAAATTAGGGACATTCCGGCCATACTCGACCCCATATTTGGTTGAACATGGTAGGTACGTAGATAATAAACAACCAATATTGTAGGCCATATTCGACCATAATCATCGACGATGCACACCATAATTTCCGACTGGGTAAGCCCTGGTCGGTTGAGTCTGGTTTCTCGCTGTGTACGACTCTGCGGAGTTTCCGTCTAGCGAACGCCGTCCTAATTCCATGATGTGCTATACTTGCTTCTTATTATAAAACATAGCTGGAGTTCGGTCATCATTTGGGCAACCCTACCGTGTTTTCTATTTCCATGGTACCAATTGTGCACGAAGTCACCTGACAAGCAAGGATTATGTGACCACGTGGGCCGATCTTGTCCATCCCATAGTGCAAGGTTTGTTCTTAATGGTGATGTGTTCAAAGACAATAACCAGTTTGTTTTCACATCTCTAATCACCCACAACAGGTTTTGTGAGCTTTGGGGATTGGTTGGTTCTCATTTGACCAAGGCAGTTATCAGATCTCAATATGACTGAACCAATACGGTGTGCTTTGGTGAGATTGCTGTGTGATCGCTATCTACATACATCAATTCCACGTGAACTTGCTATTATTTTGCACGAAGAATGATATAAGATGCTTCAGAAGAAACATACAAGTCTCTTTTCAAAAAAACACACAATACTTGTATTAATTTTTCTATAAGACAGAAAGCTGTTTTAAATGCCAACGGTTTTCCTACTTTGCATCAGGCATGGTAACAAGTTTTTCGTTTCAATGTTATGTCCGTCTCCTGTAATACTTCTTTTAATCGCAATTTCCCGGATTTTTCTCCCTTATTTTTTTACACATTTGAATCAAATAGTTTCTCAACGTTTTGTTTCAACCACATCTTTTTTGCGAAGCAAATTAATAAGGAAGCAAATGGAGAAGAAGACTCGTAAAAGCATTAATAAATAAAATATTCATTGAAGATAGAAGACAAAGTCAATAACTTCCTACGTAAATTAAAAAAATTAAATTTCATTCAGGATGACGTGTATAAGAAACTTATTTGCTCTGGCACTGGTCCCGGTATTTTATACGGTTTGCCTAAAATCCACAAGCCTAACTTTGCGACTGCCTTTCCGTTTAAACCGATATTCGCCGCCTATAACTGTGCCACATACAACGTTGCCAAATACCTTGTACCTGTTCTTAGTCCCTTGACCTCTAATAATTATACTGTTATTAACTCTTATGAGTTTGTTCAATCTATTTCTAGTCAAACGTGTGCAAATGACGTTTTTATGGCTTCTTTGGACGTGGAAAATCTTTTTACCAACATACCATTGACCGAAACAATAGATATTTGCCTTAATTCTCTGTTTTGTAGTCCTTCCAATAGAGTCATAGGTTTGAGCAAAAAATATTTCAAATCACTTTTAGAATTGTGCGTTCATAATTCATTTTTTCTTTTTAATGGGTCAATTTATAAGCAGATAGAAGGTTTAGGAATGGGATTGCCTTTAGGACCAAGTTTTGCAAATATTTTTATGTGTCACCATGAGCAGAAGTGGTTAGATCAATGTCCTGATGATTTTAAACCTGTCTTTTACAAACGTTATGTTGACGATACTTTTGTTCTTTTTAAGCATAAATCACATGCAGACTGTTTCCTTAAATACCTGAACGATAAGCATCCTAATATTAAATTTACTTTAGAATTAGAAATGAATAAGAAGCTGAATTTTCTAGATGTTACTGTTTGCCGCTCCAACAATATTTTTGAAACATCGGTTTTTAGAAAACCATCTTTTTCTGGGTTAGGTTTAAGTTTCTTTAGTTATTGTTGCAAAAGGTTCAAATTAAATAGCGTTTCAACTCTAGTTAACCGTGCATATAATATCTGTTCAAATTATACCAACATGCATAATGAATTTAAGTTTCTTGAAACCTTTTTCACAACTAATGGCTACCCTAAAGCAGTAATATCCCGTTCAATTAGTAAGTTTCTGGCCAATAAATTTGCCCCAATTGCCGGTCCCGCCAATAATGATTTCATCTACTGTGTTTTACCATACTTTGGACATCAGTCTGAGAAACTAAGAACCGATGTCTTAAAACTAATTTCAAATTATTTCCCTCTTAGTTTTCGTGTTATTTTAGTGAATAAGCGCACTATTGGGTCTTTTTTTAAATTTAAAGATGTACTGCCGGCTGGCATGCGTTCGTCCCTCATTTATAAATTTAGTTGTGCGCATTGCGCATCACAGTGCGTGGGGTCAACCCATCGTGCTCTTTACGTGAGGGTATCGGAGCATGCCGGTCGTAGCCATCGAACAGGTCGCATTTTATGTTCCCCTTCACATTCCAGCATTAGACAGCACACTTTGGAGGGTGCATGTCATCAGGTTATTAATATGGACAAATTTGAAATTTTAGATTCATGTAAAGCTAGTTTTGACCTCCGCATATTGGAGTCTTTGTACATTCATAAACTCAGGCCCTCCCTCAATGAAATGCAAAGTTCCTATCCGCTGAAAATAGTCAATCGGTAACCCATTATAACCCACCTTTTACTTAGTTTTATAGCTTTGATGTTTTACGCAGTTTTTTTTTTCTTACATGTGTTTTCACCCGTTTTCATTAGGCTCGCATAGAATTTAGTTCTACCGTACCTAGACATTTGATTTTAAATTGTGTATGATAACTCTGTTCAAAAAATTTTTTTTTTCTCTAAACTTTGCAGATTTCCTGTTGAAAATGAGCCTTGGCTCGAAACGTTCAGATAAAGATTTTAATGCTTTTACGAGTCTTCTTCTCCATTTGCTTCCTTATTAATTTGCTTCGCAAAAAAGATGTGGTTTTACATTTACGTGTCAATTATGGCGAAGAAGCATGTCGACTTTACTATAGATATTTTAATACCAAATTCAAACTCGAGAAATCGAAACTGGACTATGATTTCCTCGTGCAGTGCAAGATTTACAACATTATGCCTAAGTTTCTCCGGTTCAAGCTCTACAAAATTTCGCTTCACACTACAACTTTTTACAAATCATGGCAAGTCAACCTACTTAGAAGAGAAATCAACCAGAAGAAAAAGACCATTGCTAAGCTGACCTGTGATCTCTCGGAGTGTCGCTCCAGTCTTTCTGAAGCGTTCCCCGGGGTTACACGTATTTTGATTTACCGAGCTGTGAATGATAAAATTAGAAATCTAGTGCAAAAATCTAGCCAGACTCATGAACGTAAATTGCGTAACTTGGGAATCTTCAACAGACTACAGCCCTGTGATCCCAACAAAGTAGTGCACAACTACAGCTCCGTGACTTTGAGCAATCGCCTTAAAACTCTATTAGCATTCGGTCTTGATTTTTGTCTCCCTGTGTATACAAAATAAATTTCTTTCAGTATTTTCTTCAGTTTGAGAAATTAGCTTATACAGTTGAGCAAAAGTTCCCTAATCATGATAATTTATCAACTTTTAATGAACAACTGCAATCCCTTTCTTTCAAGTTTTTTTATGGTTTCAAACCTTACAAAATTTTTTCGGCTATTTTTACTAAAAAAGATGTAATAGAATTGAAACAACTCTCTTCTAACCCAGAAATCATTGTAACAAAACCTGATAAAGGTCGTGCTGTAGTCATTTTGAATAAGGAGACTTACCTTGACCGAATGCGAAATATAATATCTGACACCTCCAAATTTTTACCGATAACCGAGTCAATTCAGAAATAATCATAGAAGATAGAAGACAAAGTCAATAACTTCCTACGTAAATTAAAAAAATTAAATTTCATTCAGGATGACGTGTATAAGAAACTTATTTGCTCTGGCACTGGTCCCGGTATTTTATACGGCTTGCCTAAAATCCACAAGCCTAACTTTGCGACTGCCTTTCCGTTTAGACCGATATTCGCCGCATATAACTGTGCCACATACAACGTTGCCAAATACCTTGTACCTGTTCTTAGTCCCTTGACCTCTAATAATTATACTGTTATTAACTCTTATGAGTTTGTTCAATCTATTTCTAGTCAAACGTGTGCAAATGACGTTTTTATGGCTTCCTTGGACGTGGAAAATCTTTTTACCAACATACCATTGACCGAAACAATAGATATTTGCCTTAATTCTCTGTTTTGTAGTCCTTCCAATAGAGTCATAGGTTTGAGCAAAAAATATTTCAAATCACTTTTAGAATTGTGCGTTCTTAATTCATTTTTTCTTTTTAATGGGTCAATTTATAAGCAGATAGAAGGTTTAGGAATGGGATTACCTTTAGGACCAAGTTTTGCAAATATTTTTATGTGTCACCATGAGCAGAAGTGGTTAGATCAATGTCCTGATGATTTTAAACCTGTCTTTTACAAACGTTATGTTGACGATACTTTTGTTCTTTTTAAGCATAAATCACATGCAGACCGTTTCCTTAAATACCTGAACGATAAGCATCCTAATATTAAATTTACTTTAGAATTAGAAATGAATAAGAAGCTGAATTTTCTAGATGTTACTGTTTGCCGCTCCAACAATATTTTTGAAACATCGGTTTTTAGAAAACCATCTTTTTCTGGGTTAGGTTTAAGTTTCTTTAGTTATTGTTGCAAAAGGTTCAAATTAAATAGCGTTTCAACTCTAGTTAACCGTGCATATAATATCTGTTCAAATTATACCAACATGCATAATGAATTTAAGTTTCTTGAAACCTTTTTCACAACTAATGGCTACCCTAAAGCAGTAATATCCCGTTCAATTAGTAAGTTTCTGGCCAATAAATTTGCCCCAATTGCCGGTCCCGCCAATAATGATTTCATCTACTGTGTTTTACCATACTTTGGACATCAGTCTGAGAAACTAAGAACTGATGTCTTAAAACTAATTTCAAATTATTTCCCTCTTAGTTTTCGTGTTATTTTAGTGAATAAGCGCACTATTGGGTCTTTTTTTAAATTTAAAGATGTACTGCCGGCTGGCATGCGTTCGTCCCTCATTTATAAATTTAGTTGTGCGCATTGCGCATCACAGTACGTGGGGTCAACCCATCGTGCTCTTTACGTGAGGGTATCGGAGCATGCCGGTCGTAGCCATCGAACAGGTCGCATTTTATGTTCCCCTTCACATTCCAGCATTAGACAGCACACTTTGGAGGGTGCATGTCATCAGGTTATTAATATGGACAAATTTGAAATTTTAGATTCATGTAAAGCTAGTTTTGACCTCCGCATATTGGAGTCTTTGTACATTCATAAACTCAGGCCCTCCCTCAATGAAATGCAAAGTTCCTATCCGCTGAAAATAGTCAATCGGTAACCCATTATAACCCACCTTTTACTTAGTTTTATAGCTTTGATGTTTTACGCAGTTTTTTTTTCTTACATGTGTTTTCACCCGTTTTCATTAGGCTCGCATAGAATTTAGTTCTACCGTACCTAGACATTTGATTTTAAATTGTGTATGATAACTCTGTTCAAAAAATTTTTTTTTTTCTCTAAACTTTGCAGATTTCCTGTTGAAAATGAGCCTTGGCTCGAAACGTTCAGATAAAGATTTTAATGCTTTTACGAGTCTTCTTCTCCATTTGCTTCCTTATTAATTTGCTTCGCAAAAAAGATGTGGTTTTACATTTACGTGTCAATTATGGCGAAGAAGCATGTCGACTTTACTATAGATATTTTAATACCAAATTCAAACTCGAGAAATCGAAACTGGACTATGATTTCCTCGTGCAGTGCAAGATTTACAACATTATGCCTAAGTTTCTCCGGTTCAAGCTCTACAAAATTTCGCTTCACACTACAACTTTTTACAAATCATGGCAAGTCGACCTACTTAGAAGAGAAATCAACCAGAAGAAAAAGACCATCGCTAAGCTGACCTGTGATCTCTCGGAGTGTCGCTCCAGTCTTTCTGAAGCGTTCCCCGGGGTTACACGTATTTTGATTTACCGAGCTGTGAATGATAAAATTAGAAATCTAGTGCAAAAATCTAGCCAGACTCATGAACGTAAATTGCGTAACTTGGGAATCTTCAACAGACTACAGCCCTGTGATCCCAACAAAGTTGTGCACAACTACAGCTCCGTGACTTTGAGCAATCGCCTTAAAACTCTATTAGCATTCGGTCTTGATTTTTGTCTCCCTGTGTACAAAATAAATTTCTTTCAGTATTTTCTTCAGTTTGAGAAATTAGCTTATACAGTTGAGCAAAAGTTCCCTAATCATGATAATTTATCAACTTTTAATGAACAACTGCAATCCCTTTCTTTCAAGTTTTTTTATGGTTTCAAACCTTACAAAATTTTTTCGGCTATTTTTACTAAAAAAGATGTAATAGAATTGAAACAACTCTCTTCTAACCCAGAAATCATTGTAACAAAACCTGATAAAGGTCGTGCTGTAGTCATTTTGAATAAGGAGACTTACCTTGACCGAATGCGAAATATAATATCTGACACATCCAAATTTTCACCGATAACCGAGTCAATTCAGAAATATTCATTGAAGATAGAAGACAAAGTCAATAACTTCCTACGTAAATTAAAAAATTAAATTTCATTCAGGATGACGTGTATAAGAAACTTATTTGCTCTGGCACTGGTCCCGGTATTTTATACGGTTTGCCTAAAATCCACAAGCCTAACTTTGCGACTGCCTTTCCGTTTAGACCGATATTCGCCGCATATAACTGTGCCACATACAACGTTGCCAAATACCTTGTACCTGTTCTTAGTCCCTTGACCTCTAATAATTATACTGTTATTAACTCTTATGAGTTTGTTCAATCTATTTCTAGTCAAACGTGTGCAAATGACGTTTTTATGGCTTCCTTGGACGTGGAAAATCTTTTTACCAACATACCATTGACCGAAACAATAGATATTTGCCTTAATTCTCTGTTTTGTAGTCCTTCCAATAGAGTCATAGGTTTGAGCAAAAAATATTTCAAATCACTTTTAGAATTGTGCGTTCATAATTCATTTTTTCTTTTTAATGGGTCAATTTATAAGCAGATAGAAGGTTTAGGAATGGGATTACCTTTAGGACCAAGTTTTGCTAATATTTTTATGTGTCACCATGAGCAGAAGTGGTTAGATCAATGTCCTGATGATTTTAAACCTGTCTTTTACAAACGTTATGTTGACGATACTTTTGTTCTTTTTAAGCATAAATCACATGCAGACCGTTTCCTTAAATACCTGAACGATAAGCATCCTAATATTAAATTTACTTTAGAATTAGAAATGAATAAGAAGCTGAATTTTCTAGATGTTACTGTTTGCCGCTCCAACAATATTTTTGAAACATCGGTTTTTAGAAAACCATCTTTTTCTGGGTTAGGTTTAAGTTTCTTTAGTTATTGTTGCAAAAGGTTCAAATTAAATAGCGTTTCAACTCTAGTTAACCGTGCATATAATATCTGTTCAAATTATACCAACATGCATAATGAATTTAAGTTTCTTGAAACCTTTTTCACAACTAATGGCTACCCTAAAGCAGTAATATCCCGTTCAATTAGTAAGTTTCTGGCCAATAAATTTGCCCCAATTGCCGGTCCCGCCAATAATGATTTCATCTACTGTGTTTTACCATACTTTGGACATCAGTCTGAGAAACTAAGAACCGATGTCTTAAAACTAATTTCAAATTATTTCCCTCTTAGTTTTCGTGTTATTTTAGTGAATAAGCGCACTATTGGGTCTTTTTTTAAATTTAAAGATGTACTGCCGGCTGGCATGCGTTCGTCCCTCATTTATAAATTTAGTTGTGCGCATTGCGCATCACAGTACGTGGGGTCAACCCATCGTGCTCTTTACGTGAGGGTATCGGAGCATGCCGGTCGTAGCCATCGAACAGGTCGCATTTTATGTTCCCCTTCACATTCCAGCATTAGACAGCACACTTTGGAGGGTGCATGTCATCAGGTTATTAATATGGACAAATTTGAAATTTTAGATTCATGTAAAGCTAGTTTTGACCTCCGCATATTGGAGTCTTTGTACATTCATAAACTCAGGCCCTCCCTCAATGAAATGCAAAGTTCCTATCCGCTGAAAATAGTCAATCGGTAACCCATTATAACCCACCTTTTACTTAGTTTTATAGCTTTGATGTTTTACGCAGTTTTTTTTTTTCTTACATGTGTTTTCACCCGTTTTCATTAGGCTCGCATAGAATTTAGTTCTACCGTACCTAGACATTTGATTTTAAATTGTGTATGATAACTCTGTTCAAAAATTTTTTTTTTTCTCTAAACTTTGCAGATTTCCTGTTGAAAATGAGCCTTGGCTCGAAACGTTCAGATAAAGATTTTAATGCTTTTACGAGTCTTCTTCTCCATTTGCTTCCTTACGTTTTGTTTCAATTTGTCGGAAATTTGTTCAACTAATAATTTATTGGTATGCTAGTGTTTGTTTCCTCCTAGTGTGTGTGGTACTAAAATATTACAGAAATTTTTAACAGAAATATCTCAATTCTGACAGTACACCGTTGATGGATGTAGAAAAAATCACTTTAATATAAATTTAGAAGCTGGCTGCTTAAACGTTATGGGGTAAAAACAGTACGATTTGATGCTTAGAAGCCGTAAAGGCTCTTAAATGTTTTCTTTATTTAAAGAATCTCCGAAAAACTAAATTTCATCTCTGAGAAGTCTCAGAAAACTGCGTGGGGGTGCAGCGATAGCAGCGGAGCAGCTCGTGAGCCGGGCGAGTCTCGAATGCGCAGGAAGGAGCGAGACACGGCGCGAGACCGGCCCTCTCCGCACTATTTCGCCCCACCTGCATATAAAGTTATATGAGAAAATGGGCAAAACATCGAGATTTTAGAATATCATTGTGGTAGAATTTAGGCAAGCTTCATATTCTCAATTTATCGTAATATTTTTGCTGAATGTGAGCTTGTTGATTACGAACCAATAACTTCATCAAATCGGTACCACAATCAGAGAATAATATTTTTAGACTTCAAGAAAGTAATTTGCACAGCCAAATTGTAATGAAGAAGAGGTAGTCTAAGAGGCGCTTGCGAAACGGATACACGATCAGATGCAGGTGCCAAGCACGGCATCGAACGAACCTCAGACGAGGAGTATCCTTGTGAGCCATATCTTCCCCCGTGGTGGTCGTCTCAGTAGACGATCCCCTCTGCCTCCCCCGCTGCCGACGCGTAGTCCCCCGAAGTCGAACTTAGCCGAAACTGACTTCAGCCATAACACTGATGTCGCGATCCAAGAAAAGTGAGGCGCGCTGACACAGCTACGCTGAGGCGGATGCTTATCCTTGGGACTGAACGAGAGTTGTTGCAGGTTAGTGTGGAAGTGTGTGTCTGGTGTCACAACCGAAGCACGGTTGAGCACGTCTCCTCTTGTGGGAGACTGGGCTTGTTCTTCGTTGCATTTGGAACGAAAGTTGGATATATTGAAAGTTGGGACCAAATCCGAGGTGGATGGCATGTGCAAAAAATTTTCTTAAGCCTAAATTAATTATTCAACAATGGATGAGTGCAGGGTTTCATAACATCGTGATCCAAGCGTTCGACTCACGTACTACGCTCCACTCGCTCAGCTGCTAGGGGAAGACCTCATATCTCCAGAGTATCAGTTATGTTGCAACTCACACCTTACGCAGCTAGGTCAATGAACACAACAATTTAGAAGCCGGTATTATTTAATTTGGGCGCGAGGACGAAGACTAGTGAGTTAAGTTGAACGTTTGTGTGATGGAGGATGGCTCGGATGAGGGAGTTTGGGATGTGCATGAAGTGGAACTCATTTCAAAAGATCATGGACACAGGACGTAATAGATAATTTAATTAGTATTTTAATGAAACGGACCACCGTTGTCTGCCTTCAAAAAAACTAATTCTGACAAAGTTAAATAGCTCTACTATCGATAGTTTTCGAATAGGACAGCGGCAACATTTGCTTACCTTTTACTACTCTGAAATATATGAGTATATGCAAAAATCGTTCAGAACTAAACATGTTTCCTATTTTTCACTTATATAGTAAGAGGCGTTCTGACAGTGGAACTTGGGCAGTTCAATAAATTGATTACAATTTACAAGACGCAATATTTTGTCCTCATAATAATTCTGTTTGAACGAACATCATTTTATATAACTTTCAGGGGGAATACAACTGTGGTATCTAAGGAAATTAGCACTCCTTATGGGAAAATGGGAGGTTCCGAGCTATGATTTATGTAGTTTTTTGTAAAATAAAAATTTTTGGTATGTTAAGCGCCCATTTTTTCGGTTCACTGCTGTCATGTTTTTCAGCACCATCTACTTTATTTTTAAACTTATACCATGTTTCGTGAACTTTTTCTCAACTCTTTCCAATAACCTTGCGCATATATGCAGCGTATATTCTCCATACTAAAAGGTGCCTTCCTCCTTCCTCTTTTTAGATCACCTTTGTCGCGGATTGGGGGCTTCAACTAACATCCAACAAAATCTAATCATTTTGTTTAATGCAAACACTTACAAGAAATGTTCACGTGCTAGATGGAATGAGAGCGTGCCAGACAGCCTCCAGACTAGGAAAGCTAACGCTGGACCTACCTGCTCTCCGACCCGCCGCTGACGTGGTCTGCAGGACTGGGTTCATCTGGGGGACTGGCGGAACTCTCCCCTGACCTGGTCAGTGGACCGGACCCGCCGCTGACGTGGTCTGCAGGACTTGGTTCATCTGGCGGACTGGCGGAACTCTCCCCTGACCTGGTCAGTGGACCGGACCCGCCGCTGACGTGGTCTGCAGGACTGGGTTCATCTGGCGGACTGGCGGAACTCTCCCCTGACCTGGTCAGTGGACCGGACCCGCCGCTGACGTGGTCTGCAGGACTGGGTTCATCTGGCGCACTGGCGGAACTCTCCCCTGACCTGGTGAGTGGGCCGGAAGTACCTGCCTGCCACAGATCTGTCTCAATGTACCAGTGCATGCCTGTTCAATACGGATTCCTCATCGTATTGATGCTGGCTTCTTCAGTACATCATCTCACGTTTTCCTTCGTTCATGATGTGTGAATAAGAAAGCCTTTCACATCTGTCTCGAAATTTTCAGTAACTCTGAAATTAAATAATTATTTTTCGCTTACATTCTGTTGGGGTAAAATTAATACGATGTAATTTTTTCCTTGGGGATAATGTTCACTTGTTTTACTTGCGTAGATATTTGCGTAGATAAGTAAGGCTAGTGGAGAGCACGAGTCTGGACTGAGATGGACAGCATAATCATAGAGGGCATTAGGGGTACTGTGATGTGCCAGACTGCGTGTAGTCATTTCACGAGCTGCCATGTCCTCACAAAAGAAATCGTACGGTTTCAGCCGAGGAGGAATATTATTGAGCCGAAATGGCTCACTTCATGTCAGGGTTGGCATTTCAAAACCCACCAAAAAAACACAACAACCGACCAGTCTAGTGTTTTCTAAATTTAAAGTCACATATGAATGCACCAACTTGTAAAAAATCCCCAATGCAAGTTTTATTATTTTTCTTTGATTGACTCCATTTTCAAACTTATTATATTGACCGAATTTGAACCTCAATCACTTTTCATGGATTGTAAAACACAATTTGTACCATCACGTGGAAGTTTCTAGGCAGGAGTAGGTCTTAATTGCATCATTTTAGAAGCTGGCATTTGGCCGCAAGTGTTTGAATACTTCAAGAAGATTTCAAGCTCTCCTTGCCCCAAAACTACACCATCCATTGTCACAGACAATGCCGATTGGCTGTGTGGTCTGGCAGTGTGTATCCAGGTCGCATCACGGAACACAACTTCTGGAACTCTTTATTGAGACTTGAACTGAATAAAAAAATTTCTAGACCAACATTTATTTTTCATTTGCCTTCTTGAGAAGTGCAAGGGAACTAAGAAGTCCTATGCCGTTTTACTGGTGATAGTGCAGTTGACTTCTCTATAGTTGCACGCAAATGCAGAAGAACAGGATATTGCAGTAGACCTAAAATGTTAACGCAGATGCCGAGCCTGCAGTATCATGTTACACTTGATGACGCTGGCAGCAAGACTGAGAGGGGCTGGAAATCAAAAGTTCATAAACTACCAAATCGTCCTCCTGATAGATCGCCAGCTTCTGCTTTTGACAGGAGTAGCTTTACTGCTTTCACAGTGCTTGCAGAAATTTATGCATACATTTAAAACATTACTTATGAGTATAATTTAAGACACCGTAACTCAATAGAAAGCACAAATACAATTAAACTCATAATACCTAATAAAACAAAAAACCTGAGCTCATATTTTAACCCGCGTTTTCCAACCCTGCTACAGGCAAACTCAAACTCAATGACCTGCGAATGGGAATCAATTTTAGAACCAGTGAGAAACCGTGAAAGTTAGACAATGGGTGGTAAAACATTTTAAACGCTCTTATGAAAAAAAGAATTTGTTCATTATGTCAACTCACTTTTGTGATGACTAAATACTCGCACACGCCAGCATCGCAATAGAGGACTACTGCTCAGGCTGCTGCATAAGCGACCGTGCTTCGCTGGCGCATCCGTGCATTTTGTTCTCTACGAGTCATTTTCAAACCGCGTTCTTTGAAATGAAATACAGTTAATTAACAATGATCAATTATTATTATGAAATTAACACTTTCCTTCATTTCTCGCAATTTCAATTTTCACATACATAAAGTATGTACAATCGAATGTGTCCACAAGTTACTTCGCTTCTGCCACTTATCAGCTTTAAATCTTCATACATCCTGCCTTCTCGTGCGCTTCGAACGCTTTACATCCAACACTTTGTTTTCCTTTGACTTAACACTTCTCTATCATACTTTATGATAACGAAATGGAGCTGGACGAATCATCTTCAACCTCTTTCATGCACTTGAGTCACATGAACACAAATGTTGGTTACAAGTAAATTGCTTTTTACAGCCTGGAATCCTTTTTTTAACGATACCAGCATCACACCTAATTTAGGGTTATAAGTTACATGAGACCACAATATTTAATTAAAGCTAGACAATGGAAGTAACGTTCCACTTCGTTAGACACCACACAGTCACTCCTTTTTGATGTTACAATTGAACTTTTTATAAGTTATGAAATATAGAACTAGGTATGTTGATGAACTTTTCTAGTAACGACACGTGTCTGGGTAAAGATAAAACATCTCGTAAATTGTAGAAATCCAAGTTAGACTACTATTTTCTCTGTGAATGCAAGATCTACAGCATCATGCCTAAATATCTGCGCTTCAAGCTGTACAAGAGGTACCTCCACACAACCAACTTCTATAAATCCTGGCAGACCAGCCTCCTTTCACGGGAGACCAACTTCAAGAAGAAGACCATTGTAAAGTTACCCTCCGAGCTATCTGAATGCCGCAGCAGAATCTTACAAGCCTTTCCTGGAGTGACCCGGCTGCGATCTATAGTGTTCTTAAAATGAAAATGTTGTAATAGAAACTGAGACAACTCACGACAGAAAACTGAGTAATTTTGGAATTTCAAACAATCTTCAGCCCTGTGATCCAGACGAAGTTGTGCATAATTATAGTTCATTTCCTTTGAGCAATCGTCTCAAGTTCTTATAGGCATTTGTTCTGGATTTCTGCTAACCCGATTACAAGATTGATTTTTTCAAGTACGTCCTTAATTTTGAAAAGTTGGCTTGTGCAGCAAAAATTTCCTTACTAGACCAAAATTTTCGACTTCACTGGGCAATTGCAATCACTCTCATTCAAATATTTTTATGGCTTCAAACCTTCACAATTTTCTTAGGAATATTTTTGAAGACCGATTAATTTTGAAGAAAACTAGCTATATTGAGCGTGTGCCATCAACTATTTCTGATCCGAGTAAATTCCTCCCAATTGCTGAACCAATGCAAAAATACTCTTTGGATGAAGATAAGGTAAATAACTTTCTGCGCAAACTAAAAATTTAAATTAATTGTAAGATGATATTTATGAGAAGCTAATTTGATCCGGCACATGCCCAGGTCTTCTCTATGGACTACCAAAAATTCATAAACCTAACTTTGCGACTACGTCACCATTTCGACCGATTTTTGCCGCTTCCGTCCTTCTTAGTTATAGGTTTAACCAAAAATTATTTTAAGTTTCTTTTAGAACTATGTGTGCGAAATTCTTTCTTTATTTTCAAAGGCCGTATGTATATAAACAAATTGAAGGGTTGGGTATGGATCTCCCTTTGGGCCCTACTTTCGCCAATATTTTCATGTGCCACAATGTTGAATCACTGTGTGACTTCATTCAAACCCGTTTTTTTATGGGCGCTATATATTGATGATACATTTGTCCTTTTCAAAAACCAATTTGATGCCCATATTCCTTTGTTCAATATTTCAATTCCAGGCATCCCAATATCAAATTCATTTTATATCTGGAAATAAATAACCAATTGAATCATCTTGATATCAATGTTCACCTATCGGGAAATAAATTCATAACCTCAGTCTACAGAAAACCAAAATTCTCCGGGTTAGGTCTAAGTTACTTTAGTTTCTGTTGCAAGAGATTTAAAATTAATAGCATCTCAACCCTTATAACTCGTGCCTATAATATTTGTTCAAATTACACTGACCTCCATTAACAATTTACTTTTTTGCAGTCTTATTTTGCAACTAATGGTTATCAACATTCTGTTATTTTTCGTGCCATTAATAAGTTCATGGATAGTAAATTTATTTCGAAATCTCGTGTTCAAGCTCTAAACTATAGTTATTGTGTGTTGCCATATTTTGGATTTCAATCAGAAAAGTTGAGAAAAGACCTTTTAATGCATTTGACTAAATTCATCCTGGAAATTACCTTTCGTATTATTTTAGTTAACTAATGTACCATTAGATCATTTTTTTCATTCATATATGTGCTCCCGACCGGCATGCGATCTTCCATTGTCTATAATTGCAGTCGTGCGCATTGCGCATCGTAGTATCCTGATTCCACCCACCGAGCACTTTACATCCGGGTTGCTGAACATGGAGGTTAAAAGTCATCGTTCAGGTCGCTTACTTACTTTTCCTACTTATTCGAGTATCAGACAACATTCTAGTAATCGTTCCTGTGAACAGATTATTGACATTAGCAAATTTAAAATATTAGATACTTGTACCGCCGGGTTAGACTTACGTATACTAGAGTCAATATTCATTCATAAACTTAAACCTTCTCTCAACGAAATGCAGAATGCATACCCTCTCAAAATAGTCAACACATAAATTATTATTATATTTTATATTTGTTTATTTGATTTTCGTGCTCATATTCTGCGCTTCTGGACATTGGGTGCACTGACTTGTACATTATTTTATTTGTAGACTTTTTGTTGCGAATGAGCCTAGGCTCGAAAAGTTCAGAGTAAATGTTTTTACAGTACTTCTTCTCAATTTCTTTCATTGTAAATTTGCTTCGCCAAAAAGATTTTCTTTGTGCCTATGTATAGCTTATAATTTGATCTCAGTGCGATTTTACATGGAAGAACCAGAGCCGTGTCATCTTGATTTTGATCCATTAGTTATGATAAACGGATATATTTCAGTTTGAGTAAAGTTTTCGTTTACTTTAATGACCAAAGGACAAAAATAAAATATCTGGTATTAAAAATTTCACTTGGAGCTTCAATATTTCAAGTATTATTTATAAGCTCGCTTTCACAAGCTGAACTCTCAATGAGAATGCATGCCGCAGATGCACTGAATTTAAAGATTACCTGTTTGTAATGACAGCAACAGCAACGTAACGTCGTCATGTACTCGTCAAAATATCACTTCCTCACACAGCTCATGAAAGTGTCATAAAATTCTTCTATTCAAATTTTTCTTTGGAATGCTCAGTGTTGTAGATGATCATTACAACAACACAGATAACTGACTGTAGGTTTGCCGTTCATTGTAGTTCAGTGCCCGAGTAAAGGCAAAAGGTTTGAAAAGTTGCTACAAAGCGAGTGCATTTATTGTTCATTCGTGACTGGAAAAATTGAATTAAACATCATGTGATAAGTGAGGCACAGATAAGACGGACGTGGCACTCTGCACACAGCGAGTCTTATCAGTCCGTCTTCAGGTTGAGGGCAGGACGAAGTTATACATTCAGTGCTCTGGGTGAGGTTTTGCTGAGACTCCATCACTGCTGCGTTTTGTGCCTAGTTAGAGAGAAGCTTCGCCGCGCCAAAGTGTTTATTAAAAGCGATGAGTGTAATATAAACAATAAGTGTAACACAAACAATGAGAGTAATATAAACAATAAGTGTAATATAAACAATGAG
Source organism: Morinoia aosen (assembly GCA_030386875.1). Taxonomy (NCBI): domain Eukaryota; kingdom Metazoa; phylum Arthropoda; class Malacostraca; order Amphipoda; family Talitridae; genus Morinoia; species Morinoia aosen. The sequence continues at coordinate 53,110,782 of CM059576.1, read as the reverse complement.
TGTAAAACAATTTTTGAACAATTTAAAACATTTTATTTACCACAAGTGATACAGAGGTAGAATGTTTCTTACGTCTAGTACAATGGTCAAATTTGAGTATAGCTACCTGTGGGCCCGAATAAGTTCAGCGACTTCTAGGGCATCCTACCATCACGTTATTCTAGGGTGTACAATAAAGTTTAACCTAGTTCACTTAACCTAGTTTCGCATTAGACTGATCATTGAGATAATTAACTCGATATTTTATGCTGTATTTTACAATATGGGTCAAATCGGCTATATTTAACAGTATGTTCGATAAAACGATTCAAGAACAGACTGACAATCGGTTATGTTATCCAAAGCAAGTTACATTATTACATTATCATTAGTTACATGTAGGAGGCTAGATCTGACATGGTGATCTTACACGACTAGTATTCTGATAGGAAGTGAGACTCAAGATGTCTTTTGAATACTTTGTCCGAATTACATTTACGGATCTGCTCAGGTATTGAATTCCAAGTTTTGGTTCCAACGAAGAGTATACAGTGTTGCGGCCGGGCCTTTGAATAATAAGGAAGCATGAATTTATTTCTATTTCGGGTTAAATGGTCGTGATGACCAGTTTGCGCAGTCAATAATTGTCTTAGGCTATTGTCGCCATCATTTCTTAATGTTTTGTAAATGAAATTACAGATGGAGATTTTGTAGAGATCCGAAAGTTTAAGTATTTGTAAATTTTTGAAAGAATCACTTGTGTGAGATTTTTATTCTAGATTTTTTACCGCTCTGACAGCTCGTTTCTGCAGAGTAGAAATTTTGTTGGTTTTATTTTTATCAGTTCCGTGCCATGCTTCTATTCCGTATTGCAAGTATGGAGAAATGAGCGTTCGGTAGAGCATTTGTAAAGCTGTTTCAGGCAGAAAATTTTTAACTTTATGTAGGATTCCGATGGTTTTTGATAATTTAGAACTAATATGAGTGATTTGCTCTTTGAAGGTCAGATGTTTATCTATTATGATGCCCAGAAACTTACATGAGTTGGTTTCTTCGATTTCACCTTCGCCAATTTTAATGCATGGGAGAGATACATCTTTCTTGAATGAGAATGTAATATAACTTGTTTTATCAATATTAAGGCCTATTTTATTAGCTTTGAGCCACGATGAAACCTTATGAAGTTCATTATTTATACTCTCCACAATCATAGCAGGATTTTGGTTCGGAAGGACCGCAGAAAGCGTACTGTCATCGGCAAAAAGGATAAATTTGAAGAATGATGTAGATTTTACAATATCATTGATAAAAATCAGAAACAGGAGAGGCCCAAGAACAGATCCTTGTGGAACTCCATGGATAATTGTCTGTGGGTCTGATTTTGCGTTGTCAATGACAACGTTTTGCTTCCGATTTGTTAGGTATGATCTGAACCAATTATGGGCAAACCCTCGAATGCTATAACAGTGTAGTTTCGAGAGTAGTATTTTATGGTCCACACAATCGAATGCTTTTCGAAAGTGAAGAAATACAGAGAAGACAGGCTTTCTCTCATCTATATCAGAATAGAGGAATTGTAAATGATTTAATATAGCCTGTGTTGATGATTTTTTAGAGCGAAAGCCGTATTGTTTATCGTAAAGAAATGATTTATGTTCAAAATAAGAGTACACTTTTTTATACACAATCTTTTCGAATACTTTGCTAATAATTGGTAGTACGGAGATAGGTCGATAATTGTTTCCACAAGTTTTTTCACCACTTTTAAAGATAGGGGTTACTCTAGCAACTTTGAGGGAGTTCGTGAAAGTGCCTAGTAAGAGAGACTGGTTAAATATTTGATATCAGCGGGGCTACAATGTAAGCAATAACTTTAAGTACTTTAGTCGGAAACGTTTGTAACCCACTCGAATTATTTTTCATGTTGTTTATGCACGTAATTACATCGGAGGAGTTTGTAGGCGTAATGAAAAAGGAATTGGGTTCTCGAATATGATCCATAAATTCCAGGTGATCAGTAGGTTCACTTGGAATACCATCAGCTATAGTTTTCCCTACGTTTACGAAGAAGTTGTTAAAGAGATTAACAATTGCTTTCTTCTCATGGTATTTTACATTATCTTGAATAACATATTTAATTTACTTTTTATCGGTATTATTCGGTTTACAGCAAGAGTTAAGGAGATGCCAAGTCTTTTTAACGTCAGTTTTGTATTGAGTAAACTTGAGAGTAAAGTAGTTCTTTTTTGATGTTCTTATCTGGTTTGTAACATAGTTTCTGATTCGGTTATATGTTTCTCTAGATATTCGCCCTTCGCAAAGGAGGGCTAGGTACGCTTGGCGTTTCTTTATATTTATCATGATGACTCAAGTAATCCAGGGCTTTTGTTTATTTTTCGGGGTAACTGTACTAGTTACAATTGGGCAACACTGATTGTATGCGGTCATTATAGTTTCAGTCAACTTTACTACTGCTTCATCAATGCTCGTAGCATTATTATTTTGTTGAGAGATGTGCAATGTAGGCATTGATTTTTCTAGAACGGTGCGCATTTCTTCAAGATTTGATTCGTTCATTTTACGATATGAGTAAGTTTCAGCCCGTGCCTTGGGGCAAGAAATATAGACATTTTTCTTAATAAGAAAAACTGGGAAGTGATCTGATAAGTCAGAAGTAATTATTCCAGCAAGAAAATCACTTGAGTCTGTCATAAAGAAATTGTCAGGCAGCGTAGCACACTCTGAGGTTATTCGTGTAGGCTTTGTTATGATCGGAAGGAAGGATTGAGACGGAAAGGTTGTTAAGAAATTAGAGATTGGTTCATAGCTTTCACGTTTCAGTAGATCATAATTGAAGTCACCGCATATTATTATGTCAATGTATAAGGGCCTGTTGAACTGAGAAATAATACGTTTCAGCTCATTCAGGAAGGATATAGGACAGGCTGTAGGAGGCCTATACACCGTTCCAAGCACAATGCGTTTACCATCTCTGGACAGCTCTACGAAGAATGATTCTATATGATCCTGATTCATTGTTGCACTTGCTATGGTTCTCGAGTCTATGTGGTTAGATATATATGTGCTGATGCCTCCGCCCCGCTGGTTTTTTCTTTGCGAATGGTAACTATGATAATTTTAAAATCGAATCATGTCTTTAGTCGAGTCATCTAGCCAGCTTTCGGTGAAGCTAATCACGTCTAGGTTATATTTATGTTCAGTAATAGTACATTGTCTCTCTTCAAATTTAGGATAGAGTGACCTACAGTTCCAACACAGGAGTGAGAAATCTCGGTCAGTTATTCGTATAGTTTCGTTGAATTTTGATATATTAGTATACCTACACTCCTGAGAGTCGTTTAGGTTTGGATATATTCTGTTCAAATGGTTGAGATCTGTGTCGATTTTCTCGAATATCTCAGGGTGATCTGTCATTTAAAATTAGTAAACAGTAAGAAGTAGGTACTACAGTGCTTAAAAACGAAATACAGAGTCAAGCTTTAAGGGATATTCCTGTCTAAAAAACTAGTAAACAGTAGGCAGTAAGTATTATTGTATAACTTAAAACGAAATACAGAGTCAAAATGAAAAGGGTATTCCTATCTAAAAATCAGCTTAGAAAGTATAGAAAAGAGTAAAAAATCTAGCATGATTTCGTGAGTACACTCAATACTCTGCCCATGAGTGAAGAATATTGGAGTTTAATATACAAAATTGATGCGTACAAATTGCTGAAGGCGTTGCTACAAAGTTCACATACAACAGGTGATATGTTTAAAAAAAATCACCTACGATGATAATCTAATCAGCTCTTATGTTTTACACATAATGATAATTTTATTGGTAAAAAATTGCATACAATTTATTAGGAAAATCAAACAGGGTGAATATCAATATTCCATTAAAACATTGGTAGGTTCAAATTGCTGATGATGTTGTTGCAAGTTCTAATACAGTTGTCATAAATGTTCATATATATCTCTCATACGATTGTCAAAATTGAGGTAAAACTGACGTATATATCTCTAGAGGTTGGAACTGATTCATGACGTGAAGTTATGCAGTTTGAAGATTTAGTGTAGAGTTGTAGAATTCTAGGCGTTATTGACATACGAGTATATAATTTGATACAGTTACATGTTTTGATACCTAATTGAGGTGATCACCCATGACCTGTTTCAATGATTTATTCAGTTCCAGCATCAGGTATTGGTCGAGCTTTTTTGGCGTGTTAATCTGACGTCTCGAATCCGGTTCTCCAGGGGTGAATGCGAAGATGTTTCCATCCTGGGTCCTCGGGGCTCCAATTTTTTCCGGGAATTTTCTCTTGGCTACTCTCAAGGTGTACATGATCTTGGCTCGTGAAGGTATTAGATATTCATTTATGGAGAACTTTGGTTTATTTACTCGGCAGGCAGACAGAATTTCACGTTTCTTGTTGTAATGTTTCAGTTCGACAGCGATGTTTCTTCGATCCTCGTTTCCAGTTCGTGGTTTTCTTCCCATTCTATTAGCCGACGTGATGTCAGCATCAATGAGATCAATGTTGATGTCCTTCAGAATTTTGAAGACTGTTTCTTAGCAATTTTCGTTGGTGTAGGATTGAGGTAGTTCCCCCCCCCCCCCCCGGAAATGATGAGAGTACATTTTCTATCTTCCAGGTCTCAGCGCTGATCATTTTTTTCCAAGCGATCGAGACGAGACTCCAAGCTATGTACATTCTCATTATGTTCTTCAATAATTTTTTTGTGTTCTGCTTCTGTTCCTGCTATTGTTTCAGATGGTGTTTTAAGGTGGCTTATTTCATTTTTCATTATGCCAATATCACTATTAAATTTTGTCATCACTGAGTCGAAGTATTTTATCGAGACAGATACCACTTCCTTGCAGTCTTGAGTTAGGCTAGACACATCAGGATATAGACCAAACTTTGGTTGATACTCACAGCTGTTATTGCTGCTGCTGCTGTTGTTGCTGTTGTTGCGTTGCTTCTTGGGACCCATCTTGTAGATTGAGAGAGTCGGCTTCCTTGTTCAAACGAGGGTTGAACACTTTCACACTTTTTGAGGGAATATTATATTCTTAGTATGATGATTTATATGTTTATATCACATTTGAATCCTCATGGTGAGAGAGGGTACCCATTTAGGTTAGAAGTACATTCTTTCTAACAATAGGCACTTTGTTTCGGAGCGAGCAGAGCGAGCGCAACGCACATCCTCACCATATGGTGTCTCTGAGGACACTGTAATACAAACAATGAGTGATATATAAACAATGAGTGTAATATAAACAATGAGTGTAATATAAACAATGAGTGTATTATAAACAATGAGTGTAATATAAACAATGAGTGTAATATAAACAATAAGTGTAATATAAACAATGAGTGATATATAAACAATGAGTGTAATATAAACAATGAGTGTAATGCAAACAATGAGTGTAATGTAAACAATGAGTGCAATATAAACAATAAGTGTAATATAAACAAAGAGTTCAGTATGTAAAACGACTGACAGCAAATTCAGCAAAATCCGCGCATGAACATTGCAGGAGGTTCATACGAACAACAGTCAACGGTCAAAAAAACGTTTGACCTGAGGCCTCCACATCTCGAACAGGTGCAGGTGAGTACTTTCTTCTTTTGATGAATATTGCTCAACCCATATTAGAGTGTAAACTCTCAAGTGACGCGATACTGTTCTAATTGTGCCTAAGATTGTTCAGTATCGACCAGCTAATGCCCAAATATTTGAAGCCGTGAGTAGATATCACCCATCATGTAGTTTGTTATAGTTCGCTAAGAACTAGACGGAGAAGGATGGATCGTTTTCTAGGTCTATCTGGCAATTTCTGTGAAGCTTTCAATGAAAAAAATCGAGGGAGTATTATTTGCCAGGTTGTACGCGGGGAAGAATTCTATTCTATTACTGCGCCAATTACAATGCTTAACTAGACCATTTGAATTTCGCATTATTCTATGGGAGTTATATGCTGTGCCTCATGTCGCTTTGGGAGCGTCGAGCGACACCGTTGTGAGAAGTAATGTAATGAACAAACTTGCAGCCGATTTAATCAACTAGTTATACATAAAAGTTGGATTACCTTTTGACTTTCTGGATAGAGACAGGGAGTAAAGACCACAGACAGCTGTGCAGGTGTCAGACAATTGTGCTCACGACCAACTCGTTGCCCTAACGTTGCCTCAGTCGGAGGAATGAATTTGCCGCTCTGACTCCAAATCAGACCACATGTTTCCAAACTTTGTGACTCCGATTCCAGCTTTTCAAAATTTGCGACTTTATCTCCACTCCTTCACAATTTTGAGGTGAATATTTTATTTTATAGTTGTTGCAGTTATTGCAACCTGAGTATCTGTTTTTATTTTCTTTCCTTACAACTGAGATTTAAAAACTTATAAAATAATGGTAAAATCAATGTTTATTATACCTATTACAGGCACGTGCCCTCTGAGTTCCTTCCGATCATTACAAAGCCTACACGAATAACCTCAGAGTGTGCTACGCTGCTTGACAATATCTTTATGACAGACCCAAGTGATTTTCTTGCTGGAATAATTACTTCTGACTTATCAGATCACTTCCCAGTTTTCCTTATTAAGAAAAATGTCTATATTGCTTGCACCAAGGCACGGGCTGAAACTTACTCATATCGTAAAATAAACCAATCAAATCTTGAAGAAATGCGCACCGTTCTAAAAGAATCAATGCCTACATTGCACATCTCTCAACAAAACAATAATACTACGAGCATTGATGAAGCAGTAGTAAAGTTGACTGAAACTATAATGACCGCATACAATCAGTGTTGCCCAATTGTAACTCGTAGAGTTACCCCGAAAAATAAACAAAAGCCCTGGATTACTAGAGACATCGTGATAAATATAAAGAAACGTCAAGCGTACCTAGCCCTCCTTTGCGAAGGACGAATATCTAGAGAAACATATAACCGATTTAGAAACTATGTAACAAACCAGATAAGAACATCAAAAAAGAACTACTTTACGCTCAAGTTTACTCAATTCAAAACTGACGTTAAAAAGACTTGGCATCTCCTTAACTCCTGCTGTAAACCGAATAATGCCGATAAAAAGAAAATTGAATATGTTGTTCAAGATAATGTAAAATATCATGAGAAGAAAGAAATTGCTAATCTCTTTAACAACTTCTTCGTAAACGTAGGGAAAACAATAGCTGATGGTATTCCAAGTGAACCTACTGATCACCTGGAATTTATGGATCATATTCGAGAACCCAACTCCTTTTTCTTTACGCCTACAAACTCCTCCGATGTAATTACGTGCATAAACAACATGAAAAATAAATCGAGTGGGTTACAAACGTTTCCGACTAAAGTACTTAAAGTTATTGCTGACATTGTAGCCCCACTGATATCAAATATTATTAACCAGTCTCTCTTACTAGGCACTTTCCCGAACTCCCTCAAAGTTGCTAGAGTAACCCCTATCTTTAAAAGTGGTGAAAAAACCTGTGTAAACAATTATCGACCTATGTCCATTCTACCAATTATTAGCAAAGCATTCGAAAAGATTGTGTATAAAAAAGTGTACTCTTATTTTGAACAAAAATCATTTCTTTACGATAAACAATACGGTTTTCGCTCTAAAAAATCAACAACACAGGCTATATTAAATCATTTACAATTCCTCTATTCTAATATAGATGAAGGAAAGCCTGTCTTCTCTGTATTTCTTGACTTCCGAAAAGCATTTGATTGTGTGGACCATAAAATACTATTATCGAAACTTCACTGTTATGGCATTCGAGGGATTGCCCATGATTGGTTCAGATCATACCTAACAAATCGGAAGCAATACGTTGTCATTGACGACGCAAAATCAGACCCACAGACAATTAGCCATGGAGTTCCACAAGGATCTGTTCTCGGGCCTCTCATGTTTCTGATTTTTATCAATGATATTGTAAAATCTACATCATTCTTCAAATTCATACTTTTTGCCGATGACAGTACGCTTTCTGCGGTCCTTCCGAACCAAAATCCTGCTATGATTGTGAAGAGTATAAATACTGAACTTCACAAGGTTTCATCGTGGCTCAAATCTAATAAAATAAGCCTAAATATCGATAAAACAAATTATATTACTTTCTCATACAAGAAAGATGTATCTCTCCCATGCATTAAAATTGGCGAAGGTGAAATCGAAGAAACCAACTCATGTAAGTTTCTGGGCATCAAAATAGATAAACATCTGACCTTCAAAGAGCACATCACTCATATTAGTTCTAAATTATCAAAATCCATCGGAATCCTAAATAAAGTTAAAAATTTTCTGCCTGAAACAGCTTTACAAATGCTCTACCGAACGCTCATTTCTCCATACTTGCAATACGGAATAGAAGCATGGCACGGAACTGATAAAAATAAAACCAACAAAATTTTTACTCTGCAGAAAAGGGCTGTCAGAGCGGTAAAGAACCTAGAATATAATGCTCACACAAATGATTCTTTCAAAAATTTACAAATACTTAAACTTTCGGATCTCTACAAAATCTCCATCTGTAATTTCATTTACAAAACATTAAGAAATGATGGCGACAATAGCCTAAGACAATTATTGACTGCGCAAACTGGTCATCACGACCATTTAACCCGAAATAGAAGTAAATTCATGCTTCCTTATTATTCAAAGGCCAGGTCGCAACACAGTATTCTCTTCGTTGGAACCAAAACTTGGAACTCTATACCTGCAGAGATCCGTGAATGTAATTCGTACAAAGTATTCAAAGGACATCTTGAGTCTCACTTCCTATCAGAATACTAGTCGTGTAAGATCACCGTGTCGAAATCTTGCCTCCTACATGTAACTAATGATAATGTCATAATGTAACTTGCCTTGTGTACCATAACCAATCTTCTCTCTGCTCTTGAATCGTTTTATCGAACATACTGTTAAATATAGCCGACTTGACCTATATTGTAAAATACAGCATAAAATATCGAGTTAATTATCTCAATGATCAGTCTAATGCGAAACTAGGTTAAGTGAACTAGGTTAAACTTTATTGTACACCCTAGAATAACGTGATGGTAGGATGCCCTAGAAGTCGCTGAACTTATTCGGGCCCACAGGTAGCTATACTCAAATTTGACCATTGTACTAGACTTAAGTAAAATTCTACCTCTGTATCACCTGTGGTATATAAATTGTTTAAATTGTTTAAATTGTTTAAATTGTTTAAATTGTTTGAGTAGGCAAGGTAGGCAGTGCCTACACTGAGAAGTAAAGGTCAGCATCAACAATATTTTCTGTGATTAAGCTTCAAAGAATGCACAAAATCCAACGAAACTATATCGCTTGATCCAATTACTATGCTCGAAATACCCAAAATTTTGATATATGTGAAGCTAAGGCAGGCACAATGTGCACTGCCTTACATTCCCTGCACCTACTCTACGCACAGCAACACTGCAGTACAGGCGCCACGCTCATCACCGAGTTATATTGCAGCTATAATGGGCAGAGTAGTTCTGCTTCCGTCTCAGCGGGCCTGCTGATACGCTTTTCATACGAATGAAATCCGCTTCTAGCTTAAATACATATAATATGATTCCATTTTTCATTCTCGGCCAACTTTTTACCACATATTTGACACTTAATTATTTTAATAAACAGTAAACCAATATTGTATTCATTTTGTATTTTGTGCGAGTTGTAACGTTTGTAGCAAGAAATTTGGTACTACCGCACAAAATACACTGCAGCTGAGGCAATGCACTACTCTCAGTCACATGGGTGTCACTAACTGAGGCTTTTGCTGCTGCTGTGTTATTTTCACTGCAGCTAGTTGTTATTTATACATATTTCTTTGCGCATCTCAATATATATATTGATTATCCTAAAACGGTTCCAAATCTTCAATATGAAGAAGTAATTAACATATACAGAAACTAATGTACACGGTGGTCAAAAGTGACGGGATGAAATGATTTCCTGATAATTTCCTTCCAGATGTGGATGCTAACCAAACTTATCCATCCCAATGATACCCGCGATAAAAAATATTCTTGTACTTGTGCACTGCTGAAACTCGTCTCGCAGATACGGTCATTGAGCGTCCTTGTGAGCGTCACAGAGCGACGGAATAAGCAGACTCAAAACCAATAAACTCATTAAAGGGTGTCATTAGGTAAGGCTGTAATACAATATTTGTAATATGAAATACCCTTCCGAACTCGGCATCCACGTTACTGACTCTAGTATATAAGGGATCTGGATCTCCTTTTTTAAATGACTTGTTATAATGCAGCTGTAAGCGAAAATGAATGCATCAATTTACCAGTAAACTGAAACCAAGACCACGAGTGCTAATTTCTTCTTCTTTATTCTTGCTACAACTTTTTAACTTTAATTTGAAAAAGCTCAAGTTTAATTGAAAAAAGATAAAGTTTCATTTAGAAGTTTCCTAGGAATGCTTTATTTAAAAAAAGATCGAGTTCAGTTTTGAAAAGATTATGTTTCTAAATCACATACCTATGTAATAATAATTTAATTGAAGTTTATTCGTGGGTATGCATATTTATTTGAAAGTAAGGCACTGAAAATAGACTAAATCGAATGTCAGACAAAGCGAGCGGCTGTGATTTTGCACTTAATTTGACAATTTTCAAGTTTTACCTATGAACCATTTGCTGAACAGATCATCTTTACTTCTATCTATTTACAAAAATGATGAGAATAAACTATATGTTGTAAGTAAATATGTGACAATTAGCAAACTGCACTGACTGAAAAATTGAACATTACTGAGCTTCAACTTTTCAGTCAGTGCAATTTGCTAATTGTCCCAGAGTTACTTATTACATAAAGTTTATTTGCATCATTTCTGTCAATAGATATATGTAATACCGATGATCTGTTTAGCAAATGATTCATGGGTAAAGCTTGAAGAATGTCAAATTGAGTGCAAAATCACAGCAGTTGCTTTGTCTGACATTCGATTTACTCTACTTTCAGTGCAAGTACTTTCAAATAAATATGTATTCACACGAATAAACTTCAATTTTATCATTATTGCTTACATAAGTATACAATTTTAGAAACATAAGTTTTCAAAATTGAACTCGATTTTTTTTAAATATAGCCTACTTGAGACTTTTTGAAATAAACTTGATCTTTTCTGAATTAAACTTGATCTTTTTTAAATGGAACTTGGCCTTTTTTAAAATGAATTTGACTTTTTTTAAATTAAACTTGACCTTTTTCAAATTGAGCTTGAGCTTTTTTAAATTAAAGTTAAAAGCTGTAGTACACCCCTGTTTTTTTAAATAGGGTGGGAAGAAGGTGATGTTACCCTGATGCCGCTACGAGAAGGTCGAGGTGTAGGGTTTTTTGGTGTACGCGATTCGTCATATATTATTGGAATCAATAATTTTGTGAAAAATATGCTTTAGATGTAGAAAAAAAAAACAATATACCCAAACCCAACAAAACCCGCGAACAAAATACTCTTAACCTTTTGCACTGGAGAAACTTTCATCAAAGAATAATCATTAAGCTTCCTTGACAGCGTGATGGAGTGGAGACCAACTGAGCTTTAACATGGCTTTCCCACAATTTTCTATGCTATCTTATACCTTTCCTATACTTTCCTCAACCTCAACTGGTGATATTCTATACAACCTAATCTAACCTGCCAATACACGTGATATTCTATACAACATAATCTAACCTACCAATACACGTGATATTCTATACAACATAATCTAACCTACCAATACACGTGATATTCTATACAACCTCATCTAAACTACCAATACACGTGATATTTTATACAACATAATCTAACCTACCAATACGTGATATTCTATACAACCTAATCGAAGCTACCAATACACGTGATAATCATTCCGACTCCCAAACTGCTGGGTTAATATACCGAAAATAATTGTGGAGTTGATGAAGCTTGTATCACAGATACGCTCGTCACACACTTGCGGCTGGTGGGTGTGACGGACGGACGGGCGCGGCTCGTTTTATAATAGTGATTAGCGTGTTACGAAACATACAGAAAAATAAACACATAACGGTCATTCTTAGTTGTAAGTTATTGACTATTTTTAGATGAACTTTAGAAAATCCACACAAATCCCGTTCCCTAGTGTGTGCGTGATGACGGACACAAACAATTTTATCATGTATCTGTCTTACGGACGTAAGCTTTGAAGCTTTTCAAGAAAATCAAAATTATTAAACCAATGTTCAATTTCCAAAATCTTTGGCCTTATGATAAATGGTAGCCAGGTTACTAGTGAAACTAATCTTAAAATTATTTTTCCACATTATCTATGAAAAATTTCAAAGGATCGTGATGAATGTAAACAGAAGAAGGCACAAAGAAAATTCATTTTACCAAAAAACGGTTGTGTATTCATGATACCATCGTGCAAGTGATAAGGTGTTAAATTTACACAGGAAAATAATCCAATAGAATGTTGTCTTGTATTTCTTTAGCTTTATTCTCGTTGCTATCAAAGCTATCGATTAGAATAGTGTGACACAAGGACGGACAGACGGACATGGCTGTTATTATAGTATAGATCGGTAAATTTAAATATTTTCTACGTCATTTCTTCTATGTTATTGCATTGGGAATCTGCTTCCTCTGTATCATAGATACCCTTCAAAAGATACAAAAACCTAGCATCCGCTCACTCTGGTTATTAGGCTTACAAATATTGAGTGAAAATTAAATCTGTTGTGAAGGAAATGCAGCTTACCACGAGGAAAATGATACAGCAATTTAAAAAAAATTTTCTAATAATGATTGGAAAAACAGCTGTTGCTTGGTTGGTGAATGTGTCTGTGACGCTCATAAGGATGCTTAATGACCGTATCTGAGATATGAATTTCACCGATGCAAAGGTGCGATGATATTTTATCAACGAATAGTGTTTAGATGGATCTATTTGTTTCTCATCTCCAACTTGACTTTTTTGAAAGAAAGTATCGGATATCGTCATTTATGGTAAATCGTGCACCATAGTTACTTATAAAATGCGGAAAAGCATATACAATTGCATTTTTTAAATTATGAAAACGCTAGCAGGACGAACAAAAATTCAACAGTCAATATCATTGTTATGGTAGTTCAACCCATTAAATAATTCCTAAAAACCTAATCGAACATCAGAAATCTTAACAAAACGTAACCTAATCCAGCCCAACATAAACTAAACTAAATAACGCATCCTTACCCAACATAACCTGATCCAACAAAACCTATCCTAACCCACTATAGCCTATCCTAACCAAGGCTATGCTAGCCTAACATAATCTAAATTAGCCTCACTTATGCTAACCTTTTTTGGCGACCCATTCTTTCCTCCTGGCTGAGTATCAATGACATGATACTTCTACAGGCATGTACGGGATTGGGGTTCCCCAGTTCCCAGTCATGCCCGAGCTTTTAAGGCCTTGTTTACCTCTCGTATTGTGCCGAGGTAACATTCCTTGTGGACAGTGACCACACTGCATGCACGACCCTGACTTGCCGCGTCAGCGTTTGCACGCCAACTGCTGCGCCACCACAGGGTTCAAACCTGTGCAGGGAGTGTGGCACGCAAGCGCTCTGTGCTCTCAGCCACTTATCTTAACCTAACCTATCTTAATTCAACTATTTGAACCTAATGGTCTAATATCCTAACATTGTCTATTCTAGACTATCGTTACATATCCTACCTTGATCTATCACATGATAACCTAGCCTACAGCATCCTAGCAGGACCAATGGAAATTCCTCGGTTAATATCGTGGTAGAAAAATTCGTAGAAATTCGTAGAAACTCGTAGAAAAATTGTATCACAACCAATTCTAATTTAATCGAACGTGTATTCTAACCTAACCCAACACAACCTATTTTAAACCTAGCTCAGCTTAACCTATTACCTAAGCTAACTTAACACCCTACATAACCTATTGTAACCTAACCAACATAACACATAATCTAACCCAACATAAGCTATTCTAACCTAACGCAACGTAACGTATCATAACCCAATAATTTAGCATGTATACCGCAATGACTTCTGTATCATGGCACAAAGGGTGTGACACACATAGATCTATAGATAGATAGGTTAGATAATAATTTAAAAACATTATCATAAAAATCTAAATATTAGTTTATGCTTACTTAAAACTAGAAAGTGACCAGGAGGTAAAATTGAAAAATAAAAAAAACAGCGAAAGACAATATTATTCCTCCAACCGAACCAGAGAAATGTGCAGGAATTTCCATTAGTAACTCATGCTAACTTGACCCTGAGACCAGGAAATGAACAAAACAAAGAGACCAATAATATACAAAAGGAACAATAAGACTCAACCTTAACATGCCACTCCGGCTATAGAAATTTCTCAGTTATACACTGAGAAAAAATATAGGGTCATTTTGACACACTTGAGTGTGTCATACGTTTGTCACAAAACCGGCACACAATTGTGTGTCATGGAGGCGCCATGATACACTTTAGTGTGTTACATGACACACTTAGGGCAGTCATGACACACCTAGGGGAAATCTACGGAACCTAAAACATAGATTTAACTTACTCCTACCATACCCCTCTGTCTTGCCTCTGGATTGAGAAAAATGAGTATTTGCAGAATTATTGAATCATTCGAGGTTTATTTTGTACCACACATCGACCATTAAATTTTAAATTATCACAGTATTTCAACAGGAAAAATGCACTACTTATAAAATCAGTGTTTTCTGCAATTTAAAAAAAAACATACACAATATTTCATGCCGTCGTGTAGAGAAACTTCACAAATTTATGCAGAGTTGAACAGATTAATTGAAATCTGTGAATAAATTAAGAGCGTCTACAAGATCTTCCTCACAACACCGTGAAATGTATTTTAACATGACACATGAATTCCATTAATTGTGACGGTTTCAATGCCTTAACGTTTATCAAAAGAAGAAAGCCCTGATTTCGAGCTAAATTGCATTTTAGATAACTAAAAATTTTCCACGCATTAAACATAGGCTTCAGCATATCCACTTCTTACATTCATCTGTTCAAATAAAAACAGCATCAGTTCCGTTCGCTCACTTTATTCAACACTGAAATGACACATTTTCCATGCATTTTAATTCTCGGAATATTTATAGTTGGTTTCATAGCAATAAAAAAAGGTGGAAACAAATTCAGCACTGAATGTTTATCTACTTAGAACTGGAAGTGATCAAAATTATCCCACGTTTGTGAGCACATTTCCGTATAGTCGAGAAATAGTCTAACAATCAGAATCAATCTTATTTTCCCCTTTCAGTTCCATTTAACTTGGAAAGTAAAGGTCTCACGTTTCAGCACAAGAATTTTCCATTTTGAAACGAAAAATTCCAACACCTGTTATCACGCACAAATGAAATTCTAGTTTATCACAATACCTTATAAATTTTAAGTCTCATTTTTCACAAGAATAAACTAAAAAATTCATTTAAAAAAAATATTTACAACTGTATGCACGTTTCCGTGTAAGTCTAGAAATCCTCAAACTAACGTAAATAATTGTGTTCTGCGTTTCATAATCAATTTCTCGTAAAATTAAGCATGTCTTTCACCGTGATGAAAATAATTTCATTAGGAAAAAGAAAATAAATTTTCACACTTATCTCGCACAAATGAAATCCCGATTTATCTGTATACAGAATAATTTCATTTTAATTCAAGAAAGAACCTAAAAATGCTTGTTTAGTTTTTCACTTCAACACAAGTAACAAAATGAAGGTGAAGAATAAAATATTTCAAGGATTGTTTGAACGTTCACAAATAAATCCAGGAATTTTCGAATAAATGGAAATATTTTATTCATCATTTTTGAGGTCCATAAATAACGAGTTCTCACAAAGTTCGAGAAAGTCTTACATTCGAATAAACAAAATATTTTCTGGAGTTGTATCAGCCAAAAGAATTCTACCATAATTATCGCACATAAGAATTCTCATTAAATTACTATGGCAATACAGCTTAATAACACCATTTTGACATGACAAATAGAACATTATATATTACTAATTGCAGTGCAAGGCAATGGACGCTATAATGTACTTTTTTTTCTACAAAAATCAAAAAAGTTTAGAGCAGACGAAATAGTATCTTATTTACTTCTTTTTTACGTAAAGTTAAGGTCTCATACAACGCTAGGAAACATTCTCTCTATTCTGAAACTGTGGAATAATTTTTCAACACTTATCATTTGAAAAATGAAATTTTCATTTACATACTACTACGCACATACAATGTGAGAGTTTCATTTGCACTCGAAGAAATTTTCAGCAATATTTATTTTAAAGTGGTGTACTGAAAGGTTTGCACGTTTGTGACTCGGATCACAGCTCAAGCAGCTAAGTTAATTACAAACATATGTATATATAAAAATTAAATGTAAAATAAAATTATTTAATATTTGCATGCATATTTCTTTAAGTCAGAAATGTTCAAACAAGCGAAAATAATTTTAATAATTACTTTTTTTAGTTTCATACTGAGCTCAAATTCTTGCTATGTTAACAATATCTCAAGTGAGAATTTACGTTTCGATACAGTGAAAACATTGAAGCTTGTATTAAGAACTTGGAATATCAAATTTCATGTGAACATAAAATAAAAGCAATCGTGTTCCTTTTAAACTATATAAAATAAAAAAAATTCCACGCAAAACTGGAATTCCATAAAATAAGTTGCTTTTAACGAAGTTCATTGGCTTCACTGAGTCATAAGGCCGTCATTCGTGATGTGTTGACCGCCATTGGTAACGATACCGAGGTCGATCGGTGAAGATACTCTGACTTGCATATAAACTTGCATCAACAATAAATTTACGAGGATCTAATGAATAAGTTTAAGTCTCCTTGGAAAGTTTTGTTTTGTTAATAAATTGATTGTGAAATTAACAAAACAAAATTCAGTACTAGATAAGTACAGTACTGAGCACTAAAAAAGTTCACGTTAATAACACCTCTATCTTAACGGTTTTAAAAAATCTGATATCCCTGGAAAGAGACCAATCAAAATTTCATTCTCAACTCAATCGACGGCATTTAAATTAATTAAATTTCAAATAATTTCACATAGTTTATAATTTTTAATTAGTTTATCCAAATTCAATAGTTGTTAAAATTAGAATCCCCATTCACTTATCAAACTAAGAAAATTTTGTTCCTGTTTATGGACAAAATTGTGAACTTATCAAAAACTGGCTCATGCACGACCACGTCCATCAAGGTTTGAAATAATGTCATTAGCTGTAAAAGTATCACTTATATTCCGCATAGAAATAACACGGTAGTTATTATATCTTAAAAAAAATCAATTTCATTTCGAAAACGCAAAAAAATGCACGATTTTATCATACATGTTCTGATTTTATATTCAGTAGCAGCACACAAATAAAAATTGATTTATGCAAAAAAATATAGCACATTTTTTTTGTTTTTAGAACTCATATTCTTAGCAGATTAGATTATTATTATTATTATTTTTTTTATTATTATTATTTTTTTTATTATTATTATTTTTTTTATTATTATTATTTTTTTTTAGTATTATTATTATTTTTTTAGTATTATTATGTTTTTATTTATTATTATTATTATTTTTTTTTATTATTATTATTTTTTTTATTATTATTATTTTTTTATTATTATTATTATTTTTTTATTATTATTAATTTTTTTTTTATTATTATTATTTTTTTTATTATTATTATTATTTTTTTATTATTATTATTATTTTTTTATTATTTTTATTATTATTATTATTGAAACAGATCCACAGCCAAGTTGTTAAGGCTGGTGTAGGGTTGTCTTCAGGTTGTTCCAGTCAGAAGTGGTGTAACGAGTGTTTTACGCTCCTCTTCCTTTCTTCCTTCCTTCGCAGCCTTCGGTCCCTTAAGGCGTAGCGTTCCGGGGTGCGTCCCGCACCCTGAGGATCACCGCCTTCTTCTCTTCTCCATATTCGAATCCAGTTCGTCTGAGTGGGTTCGGCTTTAGCTCAGTGTCCGGTGTTATCCGAGCACCTTGCGAAGAATGTGGGCAGATCCCAGGAGAACTGACTTTTGCAGCAGTCCAGGGTGGATTTTATCACAGCCGATGCTACCCAGATGCCTTTCAAGATTGGTGGTTGAGGCCCCAAGTGTCCCAATCACGATGGGAACCACCTCGGCGCGGCAACCGTGGGTCGAGGCGAGCTCGACCCGGAGGTCTTGATACTTGAGGATTTTCTCAGCCTCCTTTTCGACGATTCTTGAGTCGTACGGAACTGCCACGTCGATGATCTTGATCTGTTTCTGGGTCTTGTTAATGACGACGATGTCCGGTCGTCTGGCTGTGATGGCCCTGTCAGTTTGGTGGAGGACGTCGTAGAGAAGTTTGATGTCGTCGTTTTCCATCACAGTCTTGGGCTCGTGCTGGTACCAGCGGTCAGCGCAGGGGAAGTTGTGAGTCTTGCACAGGTTCCAATGTAGAGTTTTTGCTACCTTGTCGTGCCTCCTCTTGTATTCCCTCTGCGCCAGCGCCGAGCACTCGCTGATCAGGTGGTTGACGGTTTCGTCTTTGGTTTTGCACATCCGGCATTTTGGGTCGTTGCTTGTGTGCGTGATTCTAGCTGCTCTGTTTTTGGTGTTGAGGGCTTGTTCTTGCGCGGCAAGGATCATGCCCTCAGTTTCTTTCTTGAGTTCACCTCGATTCAGCCAGTTCCAAGTGAGTTCGGGTTTTGCTTCTCGAGTTTGTCGGGGGTATTGGCCGGCGAGTGCCATTCCCTCCCACTTTTGGAGTCGCTCTCCCCTTCTCCTCTCCTTGAAACTGTCTGAGGTCTCTTCCTCTTTCAGGGTCTTCGATGTCCACACCAGTTTCATCCAAGGATCCTGGTGCTCTCTCGTGTACTGGCCGAGTGCTCTGATCTCACTTTGGATGCACTCTTCCACTTCAAGCAGACCTCTTCCTCCTTCCTTTCTCTTGATGTATAGCCTGTCGGTGCATGATCGGGGGTGGAGTGCCCTGAAGATGGTCATCAGCTTTCTGGTCTTCGTATCTAGCTGCTTTTGTTCGAGCTTCGTCCATTTAACTATTCCGGCGGTGTACCTGATGACCGGTACGGCCCATGTGTTAATGGCTTTGATGATGTTGCCGCCGTTGAGATTAGATTTCAAAATTAACCTTACTCTGCTGATGTAATCTTTCCTGATCTTTTCCTTCATCTCGGTGTGCAGAACGTTGTCGTGTTCAAGCACTCCTAGGTATTTGTACCCTTCTTCTTCGATCTGTTCGATTGTTTCGTTCTCTAAATGGATACCTTCAGTTGCTGAGACTTTGCCTTTCTCGATGTTGATGAGGCCGCACTTGCTTATTCCGAATTCCATTCCGATGTCGTGGGAGAATTCGTGCACAACTTTCACAAGTCTTTCGATCTCACTAGCGGATCTTGCGAACAGCTTGAGATCGTCCATGTAGAGTAGGTGGTTGAGGCTGTTATTGCGGTCGTACTTGAATCCCAGGCCCGTGTTGTTGAGGACCTGAGTCATTGGGACCAGTGCCAGTACGAACAAGAGTGGAGATAGGGAGTCGCCTTGAAAGATTCCTCGACGGATGTTCACCTCTCCCAGCTCAGCGTTTGCACACGTGAGCTGGACCTTCCAGTTAGGCATGGTAGTTGCGATCAGCCGCCGGACGTTTCCTGCGACTCCGTATGTCTCCAGACATTCGAGGATCCATGAGTGCGGGACCATGTCGAAGGCCTTTTTGTAATCAATCCACGCCATGCTAAGGTTCTTGTGTTTAGCTTTGGCGTGGGTCATGATCAGCTTATCGAGCAGAAGATGGTCTTTCGTCCCTCTCGTTCCCCGTCTACATCCCTTCTGCTCGTTAGGGAAGTAGTCGCGGCTCACTAGGTGCTCATACATGCTCTCGTAGATCATGCCGGTGAGGATCTTCCACATGACCGGGAGGCATGTGATGGGTCTGTAATTGCTCACCGCTGATCCTTTTTCCTTATCCTTCTGTATCAGCACCGTCCTTCCAGTTGTCATCCAATCTGGCACAGTGCCTGATGTTAAGCATCTGTCCAGGTTTTCTACCAGCCTGGGATGGAGGGATGTGAAGGTCTTGATCCAGTAGCCTTGGACTTTGTCTGGACCAGGGGCCTTCCAGCTCTGCGTTTTTCTTATTTGCTTTTGTAATCGCGCCGCCGTTATCCGGAGGTCTTCGTCCGGATTGACGTCTATGGCGATGCCTTGGAGCCATTCAGCCTCGGCGTTATGCTGGACCTCTTGGCTCCAAATGCCGCTCCAAAAGCACCGCGTACCTTCGGCTTCCGGAACGTCCATTTCGACATTTCTGTGGCGCAGTTGTTTGTAGAATCGTGACTGGTTGGTCGCGAACATTTTGTTCTGTTGAAAGCCAGCGATTCTGTTCTCATATCTAAGGATTTTGCTTCGTTTTGCCGATAGTCTTTGTTTGAGGGTTTCTTCTACCAGTTGTAGTCCTGCCTCCCTGCAGTGGTAGATACCCTCGAGTTCCGCCATTTTGTTTCTGCAGGTCAGTCTGCCACGTCTCCATTCAGAGATCCAGCTTAGATGTTTCCGGAGCTCATCTATGCTTTTTTGGATTCGGTGTTTCCACGGAGGGTCTTTCTTTCCTCTCGGCCGGTTGGTTGCCGGCGGAGGAGCAAGCTCTTTGGAGACTAGGAACGCTCCGGCCAGAATTAGGGTGTTAGTTTCTGTGATGTTCCTGGTCTTTATTCTGCCGATGAGATGATTAATCTTGGCAGTAGCTGCTAGGATCTTCCCCGATGGGACGTGTCTGAGGTTCGGTAGTTGTTCTTTTGGAGTTTCGTGAAGGAGCGTTAAGTAGGTATTGTGGAGCTCGTTGAGCAGAGTCTCTTCATCTCCCGGAAGGTCTCGGCGGTCCACCACAGGTTCTTCCCCTACGATGGGTTCCGCCTCGTCCGT
The DNA here is from genome assembly GCA_030386875.1 of Morinoia aosen. Lineage (NCBI taxonomy): Eukaryota > Metazoa > Arthropoda > Malacostraca > Amphipoda > Talitridae > Morinoia > Morinoia aosen. The sequence continues at coordinate 53,089,781 of CM059576.1, read as the reverse complement.
TTCCGGTTCGGTGTCGCCGGCTTGGTGGTACCGGGTTGGCACTTCAGCTTGTTGCGGAGGTGCTGCTATTAAATCGACGTCTGAAGCATCGTCAGGTTCTGAGTCGCTGATCTGGTGGTACCTCAGCTGGTTTGGTACCTCAGCTCCAGCTCCCGACGTTTCTGCTTCATCGTCGGTGGTGTAATTGCTCGAGCAAGAGTCGTCTTCTGGTCTTTGGTCGGTGTCATTTCCGGTGGTCACGATTGGTGTCTCAGTTTCAGGTGGTATCGGAGGCGCTCTTGCTTCGGCCTGGTGATTAGTTTCGTCACCCCCTTCTTCCGTGTTTGGTTCACTGGCTATGAGCTCTTTTTCCTCGTTGGTAAGGAGGTTTTTGAGGTCGATCTCTCTTATTTGGCTCGCCAGCATTTGCTCTGAGTGGTTGGGAAGACCTAGGTCTACCCAGATTTGCCTCATACGTTTGCGAAAGCCTCGGGTTTGGGGGTCGCTTCGTAGGTAGCACATCCAAAGGGTTTTCCAGGCTTCCTTCGTCCACTTTTTCCGGGGTTGACGTCTGTTAGTGGGAGGCGGCGGGGTAGGAGGGGTCACTGTCTCCAGTGACCGGTCTGCCGCTCTCCCTGGGTTGTTTGGAGTAGTCTTCGTCGAGTGAGCCGTGTCCCGCACGGCTTCACAAGCAACTGGAGCCTGCTCCTGTACTGCAGTTGGGTTCGTAGTGAGTTGACGACCGGGTTCGCCCGAACCATCCGGTCCACTAGTAGCGTGTGGTTCACTACTAGTTCCCGGGGAGCTTACCCTGCCGGACGCGGCACCCGCAGTTGGAGACTGTCGGGTCCCGTTCACGTCGTTGGGGGGTTGTTTCTTTATGCGCGCTTCCATGCGGTTAGTGATTACCCTCAGCCAGCGGGGACAGTTTGGTCGGCGTCTGCTTATTCAGTATTCGCAGATAACCTATTTGCATAGGCCGTCCCCCCCATCCGCCAGCGGGGGGACGCCCCCCTGAGCGGATGTCAGCCGCTCGGGGGTTATTATTATTATTATTATTATTATTATTATTATTATTATTATTATTATCATCATTAGTTAGTTTAAGCCTCCCTATCCGCAACAAAGGCTATCCAAAGAGAGGAAGGAAGAAGAGACCATTTAGTATGGAGTTAAAGAAACGTGGAATCTATGCAGAAAGGGCACAGAAACAGAAAGCTAAGAAAGAAGATCATGAAACAAGAAAAAGTTGAAGAAGAAAGTAGTAGGTGCTGAAAAACAGGACAGCAGTGAACCGAAAAAAATGGTCCGCAACAAAACCAAAACCTATTATATTTCAACAAAAAGAAAGCCTACCTAACCATTACCTCGGCCCTCATATTGTCCCCCTGGGAGCGCTAATTCCCGTTGATACAATAGCTCCATCCCCCTGAGGGGACTCATATTCCTAGCAGGTAGCAAAGGAACTACTAGAAGTAAAAACTAAAGCTATTCAGCACCAGTTTGGACGTCTCTATGTAAATCCAGAAACTTGCAAACAAATGCAATGAATTTTGTCTCACACAATTGAGCGAAAAAAAAAGGAAACCGAAACTTTGCAAAGTTAAACAAGTCTACCACAAGAGTAAAAATATTGATTCTATTTGATACTGAAAAAAATTTCCATACCTATTTATACATACACATTAATTTTAATCAAATCCGCATTAAATAACCCACTCTTATAAAAGAATAATTCTATTTTCATTTACATGAATACAATAATCGCTATAGGCAAACACACTTGAAGTTCTTGGCCACCATTAGAAAAATTATATATTCGTTCAACACGTTTTCTGCTCCGAGTTAAACTGCAGTTCACTATTCAAAGCAAATTTAAAGTCAATTGCAGAAACAACAATTGAAAATGGCAATCATTAACTCGATCTTACTTTTTTTAGCTACTATTAACTATTTATAAAAATTAAGTGAATGACCGGGGCTCGGTCTGCAGCATTATGAAAATCCCTTCAGTGACCACCGGTGGGTTCTTCGCACGAAACGCGTTAAGCGAGAACGCGGTTCAATGCACTGTATGGAGGTGTCGTCACAACAGATCCTCTGCGTACAGAAACAGTACGTTGGAGAACTTGGCTGTAACTTGCTAAGTCGAACGCACTGTTTGGGCGAGGCTCCAAAACATATTGAGACGAGGTAGGATGAGGGCGACAACTGCCGAGGTTGTCGGAACTACAGGTTGAGACCACTGAGCGCCCTGACGCGGGTGCTGTGCTGAAATAAAAGAGATAAGTTTTTCATTCTGAAATCCAATGCGCTCACACCTAGGCAAGTTTTATTGAGCAGTGGTTTTGTGCAGTATCCATTTATTGAAGGTGCCCACTCAACTGCGTATCAATGTAACCAGGGTTGAGTTTAAAAAATATTCTTATACGCCTTTAAAAATCCTGCAAAGATTTACTCATTATTTTACTCGAACTTGAATCCCCAACGTGTAATCTAAAACAACCATCAAGTACCAAATATTGCTAATTTACTCGGCCATGTGTGATAAGGCTACGATTAATATCCTGACCTCAAGTGAAGATGAATTTTCAAAAATTATCGAGCTTCATCAGTCTACTGTATATTTTATACTCTGCTCTGCACATAACAAAATGTGATATGAATTTGGATGCAAGTTGATCTGAACCTCCCAAACTAAAACAAGGTTCCAACCTTGTTGGAACCGTCTGTGAAAGAAGGCGCTGTTCAAAATGAAATGAAGGCAACGGGGAATTTGTGCACATGGAGTATCCCAACAACTTGTGCATGAAAACCAAACAATTAAAAAGGGCTTCATGATAACAAGATATTAATTTCATTGAAACCACTAATATTGAAAGAAGCTTTAGAAACCGAATAAGAGTGGAAGAAAATAGCAATGAGTAACAATTAAAAACATCAACAGTATACCGAGAAGCAATGTTCCTCAACCATACAAAAGTCCCAATTCATTTGTACAAAGATTTCTTAAGCTTTAGTTGGTGACTTCACCAATTGTGAAACATCTGTTCAATTGAGGCAAAACAGGATGACCTCACATTAAAGGGACCGTCGAGTCAGAATCAAGAAAATGGCAGTGCCGTTTTTTGTATGGTATCTAGATGTATGAAATTTGGCATACGTATGTATATTGGAAAATAAATAGGGGCTGCATCAAACACTTTTTCCATTTACGCCACAATGGCAGAGGTAATGGGAAGAAAGTGGGCAGGAAAACTGAAATTTTTCAGGCCACTTCTTCTCAAAAAGTTGTTAACCAAGGGTTATGATCTAAGTATCTCATTGGATGCAAAAATAGTTGCTGCATAAGGAGTCAGGGGATTATTTTGAAATCCATAATAGATTAGTTTTCATGGTGTTTTAAAATTTTTTTTCAAAGAGTCATTCATTTTTCCATAGTTTTTTTATTGTAACTACAATACCACCATGAAATTCAATGAGATTCTCTGATTCTTTATGCAACAACTCTTCGCGCATTCAATGATACCAACAGCATTGCTCTACAATTACTAGTTTCTGAGAAGAAGTGGCTTGAATATTGACATTTGAGTTGTTCAAAAAACGCATTTTAGTACAGAAAATAGATTTTTTCATATGCAAGCTATATTACTCTGAGAAATTGGCACAGTTGAGGTTATGAAAGCTATTCTAAAATATCATCTTGAATGTGGCAATCTTTCATCGTAGTATTTTGAGGTTCCTTGTCAAAACTGGTACCACAAGTGGTACCAGGGGCCAGGTACCAAGCGTGAGGATCAGGGGGGACGCATAGCTCAGGTGCACCCGAGGAGCGCTTCGATCCTAAATTCCTAACTAAACTTAGCAGATGCAGTCAAAGTGTCTAACTACTGAGCTTGACAGGCAGATTCAGCTGGTCGTTTGACATCATGCTCGCGTCAGCATTCATGTGACACTGAACAGCTGCGCGGCCAGCAGTCCTATTTGTGTCTACAGCACAGGAGGGGGAGGGGGGAGGTCTGTGGGAGGTACCGAGATCAACGTTGCCAAATCGTAAAAGTTCTTGAAGAGATGAGTGATACATACATATGTCTTTAGAAATGATCAGTTGGTGAGTAATATCTTGGTGAAATGATTTGGCACATGAGCGCTGACACACCAAGCGACCCTCCCCCGCCCCTTCTTCTCCCTCCGTTTACTCGCCTGAGGTGCTTCAGATGCTTTCAAATTTGTTACTGCTTATTAATTGTGCATTGTTCTACCAAATTGAGTAGTAAATAAAAATTCTGCCAATTTTGGACTTCTGACTAGACGGTCCCCTTAAGCTGCAGAATGAAAGTGGAGAAACATCCTAGCTGCCCTTTCAGCAGCGGCTTCTTTCATGTTTGCTGAATTCCACTATTTAACAACAAGTCTACCATTTTTGAGCTATAAAAGATAAAAATGAATCAATCAGCACCAGTAAGATGTCTGAATATTCAAACAACATTTGTGAAGCACTTAGAGGTTCCTCACCTTCCTGAAAAGAGTTCTTCGAAATATTTCAGACCAAGGGCTGCTCCTTGCAGAAAAGGTTGACAAGGTTTTGAAGAAACGTTTAGATACGCAGCAGAAACAAGTTAGCCAGACCATCATGACTGATGTCCCTCAATGATGCAGACCTCTTCCCAACATGCCAGTGACACAGACGTAGCTGGCAGTAAATAGCTGTCACAGATGACCACTTGTCACGGTACCTGAACAAAAAAAAAAGAGGTGAGAATGTGGATAACATATTAAAAACAATAATAATTCTGATTGTTTGCTATTTTTGTTTAGTTAACAATGTGCTAAGTGGCTTGCTTATCACCATCCACCCTTTTTGTTTCCAGTAATAATGAAAGAATGAGCCTAGGTAGTCAGCCTGATTTTCCAAAACTTCTACAAAGTGGAGGAGAATGAGTATACATGGACATGAATGAATTTAAATTTGCTATTAATTTTCAATTGTTAATGTCCTTGATTAAGAAAGAATTAAAAAATGAAGGCTTCCCAAAATATCTCTGTGTGTGTGATATGAAAAAAAAGATAGTGATACTATATTTTTGTTTTGTCAGTGTTGTTGATTAGGACAGAAATAAAAATGAAGGCTTACTAAAATATCCCAGTGTGCTATGAAAGGAAATACAGCAATAAAATAACTTTGGTTTGTGACTGGAAAATTGGAAAAAATGAATTAATTTCTATGAAGTTGATACAAAATCCATTTTTGTTTATGAAATTTGTTAGCATAAAGATACTCGTTTGAAAAGCACACATGGTATCATAATAAACCATTGCAATGTTTCCATAATTGTTTAAAAAAAATACAGATACAACCAAATTATTCCCAGACAAAATGAATATTAATACTGGTAATTATGAAAAACAACACAGAAATACTGAAATAGCAAAGTGATTAGATAAGTTTCAATATATTTATTTCATTAAGTGCTTTAACTATTTTTAGGACAGCATTTGATTGTGATATAATCATTTTAACATGCCCACAAAACAGGTAATATACACACCATGTACTGAAAGATGTTCCTTGGTATAGAAAGTGTAGACCACTTCTTTCTGGCATGAATCTCAAGCAGATTTTTGCATATCTCATTAAAAGCATATTCCCTTTGTGCAAGACACAAAAATTTCAGTAACATTATGATACTAACAAAACATTTTTATAGCAACCCTGCAGAAAATCAGATCATATTTGGTATGCAAGTATACCAAGGCTTCAACAATTCTGAAAGTAAAAAACAAAAATAATTACTAATATTGTAACATTGAAACATTTGAAATCGTCAGCAACTGAAGTACTGTAGTCATATTTAATGATCTAGCAAAAGGCTTTAAAATAAGTCTGATAGGTCAATATTTACTTCAATGTTGTCAACAATTTTCATAATTTCGTTGCTATAGATGGGTAATATAGTCAATTTTAAGACGTTTTACATGAATGACAATGTGCTCGCAAATGCTTAGTTTTCGAGTTATTCAAGTTTGAAGTTTTACAAACGGCGCTCCTGAATTGCCTTTTTGCGGAAAAGCAGTCATTGTTTTTGCTACAGAAACGAACGCTAACCCCCTCTTACAAACGTAAAGAGGTTGGGTCGTGAGGGGTAGCCACAGTTCTTCTAGTGAAAATTATGAATAAAGGTTTCTAGTGACGTCCGTTTACATCGACTCCAAGATGGCTGCCGCCATCTTGGGTACCGGGTGGCGCCATTGGAGATGATGTGAACGGATGTCACTAGAAACCTTTTTTTTAATTTTTACTAGAAGACTGTGGCTACTCCTCACGACCCAACCATTTTACCTTTGTGATAGGGGGTTAGCTTCCGTTATTAATTAAATTACGCTAAGCGCGCACGCTTCCCTGGCACGCACAAGCCAACTTCAAAGTTGAACAATTCCAAAATAAAGCATCAGCGAGCAGAATGACATTCATGTAAAACATTCTTAAATGTGTTCTTTTGTTGATTCTTTGCAAGGAAATTATGAAAATCGTTGACAACATTAAAGTAAATATTGACCGTCTTTTGACCCACCCTTCCCATTAAATCAACAACAGCTTGAAAGATATTATAGGCAATCTATGATGGATTATAGAACTAGTTTGAAAATATCAGATGATATGTAAGCAAAATAAAGTAATAATATTAACCACAAATCAAATTTTAGAAAAATTGTATAGGTTTTTCAGAAAGTATTGATTCTTTCCACCAATCAAAGTTAAAAAAACTTAGATTTAAGTTATCACTTTGACAAAGTCAAATCAGAGGATGATAAAGTTTACGTGTTATAGAAGGTCAGTGATAGAACAAGAGAAAAAGTTGTAAGATTGCCAAAAAAATACTTTCCATTAATTAATAGTGCAAAACTACTTACACAGTTTCATTTAGCCTTGTGTATATGGCAAAATCACAATGCTAAAGTTTTTAATTCGTATGTGCTACAAATTGCCATTGTTGACTATGAATCAGAAGCATATCCTTAAATTTTTACTAAGTTGAGTATGGAATCTTGCTAATAAAACCAGACATATTCCCAGTTATACTTTTTCCTTCAAGGATCAGTGTAAATTATGCTGAAACCTAGGTACATACAGCAATTATGAAATGCTGAGATTATGTTGTGAACAGCTATAGTACGCAATATTTAGCTTCATCCATGTTTCAAAGAACACATATAGGTATCAAACTTACCAAATTTCATTTTTGTCAGAATAATGTGAACTATTTTGGACTCAAATGGGAAAAATATTTGATAAAATATCATGATTAAAATTTTAAATTTTAATAGAATCATTTCATGATGAACAATATAAATGTTTGCTCATAGCTAAATCATGTTTGGAATATATTTTAATAATCATCTACCACAATCCCAACTGTCACTAACGAACAGCCACATAGCATTTTGAATATATCCAGTAACAATATTCCAGCACAAAAAGTAACAAATTCCTTAGTAGAATTCTTTAAAGAATTAATCGACAGAACATTGTTCATCACTTCCAAATCTCATGTTAGCTTCAGTCAGATCTTTGTGCTCTAGTTGACATTCTATTCTCACTTCTCAACCTTGAACGGTTTTGCAGTTCTACACACAAACTGGCTCTAGCCACATTTAACACCAGAAAAACGCATGCTTCCTAAGCCTAATTAAATTTCCTTTCTTTAACAATTATGAACAAGCAATCATCACACACAAGAAGCACACGAACCACCGTGAAAGGTACTGAAGTGTTTTTCAGAACGAATGAGACTGAGGAATTCCGGGCGGCAGCCGAGGCACTCTTAATAATTTTCGCAATAGTCTGTGACTGGCGGATGTTGGGTTGGGCTCATGTCTGACGTACGATACAAAGCACCATTGAATGAATAATTCATCGAATCCTCAAATTTCTCTAACCAACTGTTTTTTCGAATGCACCAGCCTATTGAAACCAGTTTAATCAGTGCTTATAAATCCCACTGAAGCTATCACTAGGTATGGAAACCAAAAATCTAATCGGCTGCAATCTAGTGCTTGACAATAAAATGTTTCCAATCTGTCATACGCTATCTCCAACAGATTCACCAATATTTTTTGCAAAAGAAAAATATATACAAGGCTATTAGCAATTAAAAACATTATAATAGCAGACATGTTGAAAAAATATTCCTTCTATGAATACAAACAAAATATAAGATGAATACATTTTTTACATGTTTACACGACTAAAAAAAGAGAATCGTCATAAGCCATATTTGTATTCCACGAGGAATCAGAGGACTAAATCATGCAAGCAACTTAATCTCAATAGTGATGGAATACCTTTTCCTTGAGCACTTACCAGCATGTTACGAGCTTTCTCGTCTGTGCTTAACGATAAGTTTGATGACCAACTGAATGGAAGAATTGTAAAACATTGTACGTCAACTTTTATTTTATCGAAATGGCGATTGATCCATTTTTCCAAACGAATGATTAATTTTTATAACATATTTTCTTATGAATGGTAGCTATTTTTTAGCAGCTTCCATCGACTAGGTTCTGGCATATATAAAAAATTAGGCAATCTTCTGCAAATAGTGTTCATTTTTGTGGCATATTTTACGAAAATTCAGGTTTCGCAATTCAGGACGAACAAAAGATAACGTTAAATAAACCGAAAAATTCATGATTCTTCAATAGTCTGTGCTCAGAACATATTAGACGTGACCAATCCAGACCAAAGACTCGACCAGAGACCTGACCAGAGACCTGACCAGAGACCTGACCAGAGACCTGACCAGAGACCTGACCAGAGACCTGACCAGAGACCTGACCAGAGACCTGACCAGAGAGCTGACCAGAGACCGGACCAGAGACCGGACCAGAGACCGGACCAGAGACCGGACCAGAGATCGGACCAGAGACCGGTACAGGGATAATCAGACAAAATATGATTAGAGTAGATTAAATTATGTTTTTAAGCCTCCTTAACCGCAATACATGCGTTCCAAAGAGAGGAAAGAGGAATGTATTAATGAGTATGTACTTGAAGGGATGCCAAATCTATACACGAGTCATATGGAAGTGGGAAGTTGAAAAAGAAATTCATTAAACCAGATAACGAGTGAAGAGGAAAATTGTGGGTACTGAAAAACCGCTTAGTAGTAACCGAAAAAATTTGGCCGTAACCAAATATAAACTACCTTATTTAAACTGAAAAAAGGCCTATCTAACCTTTTGCTTGGGACCTCACATATCCCCCCCGGGAGCCTTAATTCTCATAGATACAACAGCTGTATTCTCCTCAGGGGTTTAAAATTCTTCCGTTTACACAATTCTAAGTTGGAAGAAGTAAAACTTTCATAAAATAAGCATAAATTCAATAATTACCACATTTGAACTCAATGTGGCCGTTAAAAAGATTAATTGACATGAATTAGAGACGAAACACTCAGCAACGGCAACCTTGGCAACGTTCTATCGGTGGAAGCTGGTCTACGTTCTCGACCAACTTGAAGGATTGTCATGGTGACACACTTAAGTGTGTCATGATGACACATCCAGGTGTGTCAAGATTTCTCTGAGTGTAGTAGTTTCTGGGCTGTGTCCATTCCTGAATTTAAGATTAAAAATAGCCAATCTCTGACGATCAGATATAGGCCACCAGTTTCGTTACAAAATATATTTCTTCGAAGTCTTTAGGTGATACTTGTAAGTGCTAATAACTCGCTTATGATGTTTCAAAAATGTGTTGAATTGGATATCGTGCCGTCATTGGAGTTGTAATCAAATTATTGCTGCGAAGGCGCTTTTTAATTAACACCAATATTTGTAATTTCGATTTGATGAAATAACTTGAGGAATTGGTACTTGGCCAATACAGATTGAGTGCAAATTAACTATGGAGTTGTTTTATTCATAGTTTGAGGCTCGCCTGATAATACCCTATTTTCGGGCCTTTTCCCTAGCCTATTTTGAGCTTTGAGGAACAACGACGATGGCGAATGCAGTACATTGTAAAAAAAGTACTTCGCAAGTGACCCAATGGGACAAACCTAAAGCGAAAGGTGTGGGCAGAAAATAACATGACAACGCAAAATGTAGGTGTATGGGCAAGGAACACACCCTGAAGCGTCATGTACCTGAACCATGAATTCTTAAATTTTAATAAAAAAATATTTCAAAAGAAAACAGCTGTAAAATACGTATGAAAACTGCTAACAACAAAACTGCTCATCACGATAAAGTAAGTTTTTAATTATGTAACACTAAATCATCAGAATTTTCTCGTATAACCTTTTTTATAGTCATAATTTTTTGGAAATCTACCTCACGCAATGGTTGTATAGATCACAAAGGCATGTAAATACAGAAACAATTGTGAAAAGCAACGAAAATTCAAGCCTCTTGTTGACCTAGGAGACTATTCGGGCAAAAGTAACAAAGATGAAATTAACAGCATTTAAGACAATTTTTACAATTCAAACAATTTCATGGAATTTAACTACTTAAATTAAATGCACCAAACCATTACAAAGAGCCGCTAGCGACAAACGCTTGAGGTGTGACACTGTGAACAATGCAAATGATGAACAGGTACCGATAAATCTCAATTTCAAACCGCACTTGATAACGAAAAACTAATTAAAGATTTGAGTCAGAAGGGGCTAGGCCACAGAAGGAGCCCACACTAAGGGAAAATTTGGGAAGCTTCAAGTTAAAATCGCCCTTATATCGCATGGAATGACAGTGACACAGCCTGCTGAGAGAGCTAGCTTTCCTGCAAGGCAGCTCGTTCGATCATCCCTGTAGTACTTGAAGAAGGTTACGAGCTCACTTACTCGTGGATGTGTACAACGGTGAGAACTCTGGCCATGCGATACACCTCGTATATATCATTACTCTATACAGCAATTTAAAAACGCGTATTGAATAATTAAGATTTCACACGAACTATAACTTTGAAACTAAGTCAGTTCTATAAAACTTTTAGAAGACCAGCTCCATCTTCAGTTAACAGTCTTCAAAGATAAAAATGAAGAAAAAAATCAGTCTCTCTATACAAAATACATGGGCATATAAAATCTACGAGTAAATTGGCAATGGGTGAGAACTATTTGCTCTATTGAGCTCTGACTTTTCATTAGACACAAAAAGAGATTACAAAATACGTAAATCTAAAATATTTGATGCTGTGCGTAAAATAAAAAAAATTTCCTCTGCTATGCGGTCACAACACAGCTCGGTGTGAAGGCAGATAGATGAATGAGGCTGTTGGGTCAGAGGTCTTCCGCTACTGTAGCTGACTCCACGGTGTTGGGCAATTCTAATATGGAATGGCAAAGTCGTCATGCCGACATAGCCAGATGTACACTGTACACAACTAAACTTACACACGATGGATGCTCGCACCCGTTTTGGAATCACGTCCTTGTAGCGAAGGAAGGAGCCAATTTTTAGTCCATTAACAGACACAATGCACAGTTTTAAAGCAGGAAAATGACGTTTAGAAAGAATTTCTAAATCTCGTGACATTTTGTCAGTGTAATCTCCAAAATAGGGGAAAACGCAATAGAGACGTTGCAGTGGTTCTATCACGGCGTTGGTTACGAAGTTTTTCTTAGCTAAAAAATTCTTAATATGAATATTGACAATCAAAGTTGGGCACCCATTATTATTTAATAGGGTCTTTACAGTAATAATTTTGAACCTATAGTTACAGAACCAAAAAAAGCTTAAGCCCAGACCAGTGTACGTCGTTTTTCGAAAGACAGATGAACTGCCTCATGAACTGAACGTATGACCGCTTCTAGTAATTTTAGAATCGAAAAAAGCTAAACAATTATTGGTCTTTATTTCAATTGTGAATTCTATCGACGGGTGCTTTGAGTTTAAGTAATACCTGAAAAAGGTGCACGGCTAGGGTCTCTAAACAATAAAAACGTATCATCAATATATCTACGATATAATATACTATATACATGTGACAAAATTTTCATTGCTCGATCTTGTAGCCGTCGGAGCTTAATTATACCAAGTGAGGGTACACCAATAAGAAACACACTATAATATCTTCAGAACACGAGATACACATCCGCATGCGACAGTTTGCGCAGTAAACCAACAGATCTGCTCATGTTTTTACACACCTATTTGATAAGGTATCAAAGCAAAGTCTGTCATCAAAAACGACTAAGAATTCACATTTCCTGGACTGTATCAAGTAAACCCTAATAACAAGTGTCGATACCGTCGTACAGTCGACGTGAGGGTTCGTGGAAAAGAGGCTGTCTTCTGTGCAGCTACCTTTTTTCTGGGGGCGCTAGTTATTCCGTGCAGCCACCCTTAATTCCTGTGGTTCGTGTGGGTACCGACTACGCTGTAATTAGTCCGCTAGGGCAACAGAAGTAATTTCTGTATGTACCGAACTACGGCGGTACCGTTAGGGTGGGATTTGTGTGGATACCGCCTATGCCGTAATTAGTCCGCTAGGGCAACAGAAGTAATTTATGTTTGTGCCAAACTACGGTGGTACCACTAGAGTGAGGTTTGTGTGGGTACCGCCTACGCTGTAATTAGTCCACTAGGGCAACAGAAGTAACTTCTGTTTGTGCCGAACTACGGCGGTACCGCTAGAGTTAGGTTTGTGTGGGTACCGCCTACGCTCTAATTAGTCTGCTAGGGCAACAGAAGTAACTTCTGTTTGTGCCGAACTACGGCGGTACCGCTAGAGTGAGGTTTGTGTGGGTACCGCCTACGCTGTAATCAGTGCGCTAGCGCAACAGAAGTAAATTCTGAATTTGCCGAACTACGGCGGTAGGGTTAGGAAGACGAGCAACTGTCTGCGCCATGATCACTCCGTTAGGGCTTCTCAGGAACTTCCCTGATTCGCCGATCTTCGACAGCGTCTTAATTTTCGACAAACTATGCTGACTAGTTTGTCCTCCCTAGGTGGTTCGTTGAGGACACCATCCGGATTTTTTAACTTTTTTCGTCCGATTCATTTAGAAATTGGCCGGTATATGTATTTTTTGAAAAAAAACTTTTTTTACTCAGGTCACTTCTTCGATTTAGGCCTTATTTTTTCACGAAAAATTAGTTTTTTGGTACATATTCATGTATATTTCAAGACGTATGAACTCATTGAGTTTTGATGCTAAAGGAAAACCAAAGACAGTTCTAGAATCCTTGAAGCATTTCTAACAAAATTATAATGTAAATTTTGCCATTTTGAATTTTTTTTGTGATAGTCGATATTGTATCATTACATCAAAAAAATTATTTTTGGGTGCAGAGCTATATATCTTTTTTCTCAAATTTGGAAGAAAGCCAATTTTATTTTGTTAGAAATGTTCCATGGATTCTAAAACTGTCTTTGGTATTGTTCTAGCATCAAAACTCACTGCGTTGATACGTTATGAAAGTTTCAAGTTAGAAGGGGTTGGGTATAAACAATAAACAAAATTTTTTGTTGAAGTGTAATATAATGGGAAATTTATGTAATTGAATACTGTTTTCATTTTTATTTTTAAAATCTCTATGCATAACTCTATATTCACACTGCGAATTGTAATTTCCATAATTGAAAAAAATTCTATGCTATAAAAGTTATGAAATTTTTTATTTTCAGTCTGATTCTTTTGAAATTTGTCTATTATACGTAAATAGTGAAAATAAATACTATTCATTCCATTCATTTTTTGGACTCAGGGCTTAGTCTTTGAAAAAATTGAACATATTGGTTTTTTAGTTCATTTGTATTGATACATCAAAACGTATCTCCTCATTGGGTTTTCATACCAGAACAAAACCAAAGACAGTTTTAGAGTCCTTGGAACATTTCTTACAAAAGAACATCGTAAAATTATCCATTTCCCCTTTTTTTTGTTATATGGGGAAGAAATGGGGTCTAAAATTGAATATTTTCGTCCACTTACCCTCCATGGGGATGGGGATCTAGTGTCCGTAGCGCCATAAAATTTTAGGACCGAATAGCCCACCACCTGAGGGTCCTTTTCCAAACAAACATGAATAATGCTCATTGGAGCGACAGGGGCCAGGCAGGGGCCTGGGATGGTGTCCTTAAGCCCCTTGTTAGGCGAGATGTCGTATTAGACTAAAGCCTGTATCAAGAAGGAAAAAGGAAAACTCTTTTTACCTCACGATGTGAATTATTTACTTATGCAAAAACAGTGAGTACAAACATGAGGTACAGCATAACATGGAGCAACACGCAAAGTTTTATTTACAAAAGAAGGCTTTTCAGCCAGGAAAGCAAAATAATATGGCAATGTCGAAATACAAAACAAATTTGAACGTAAGGGGATTTTTAAGTAAATTAACAAACGTTTCTAGGTCACAGACACAAAATGCAAGGCCGAGTACAGGCACCTGAACACATAAAGAAAATGTCTAAGACTAGGGGTAACTAACACAAACTTGGCGACATCACTTGCGCTGCCTGACAACAAGTAAACACTATTTTATATAAACACCATCTTTTTCTGTGGAAAGGAGGACTATATCTTTGACAAAACATTATTTACACCTGAAATATTACTTTAGACCCACTCTTATTTACACACTCTTAATTTGGACACCAACTTGAAGACATGGATGCTGTTTGCTATCTTGCTCGCATCGCCAATAATGCACGGGAACACGTTTTTCGAAACTGGCGTTGTGCGACGTTCAATCTTATTTATGATGCAGGTTTTTATAGCAATGGGGTTGACTAATATCATTAATCCTCCCGTAAATGCATTCGTTGCATCTAGAATGAACTAGAATCATTCGTGGGGTGCACAAGCCGATAACAAATGCAATGAAGAATAAACTGAATGCAAAGACTGCATTGTATCTTGGTATCATAAGTCCAGGTCATTCTACTGAAGCTCTGAGGAACAATTTCCATTATCGGTGTTGAGCACTACATTTGAAATAACCTCCGATATCCAGTATTAGTAACTCATAGCTATGTATTACTTGGCGGAGGCGATGATGATGGACTCTCGGATGCAGTGCTTACGACGGGCTGTAATCAAACATGCGCCTTGGCTTCAGCTACCAAAGTAATAACTTCAATTTAGGCACATCGGCCGCACGACGACCGTGTGTGTCAGACAGGCGCGCTGGTCAATGAGGAGATGTGTTCTCGTGACGGAGAAAAGAACCAATCTTGAAATTATTATTGGCATGCATGACACGTAGGCAAAAATATGGTTGAAGATTTACACAAATATTGTCTTATCAATTACATCTAATGCTAGTTTAGTTTATTTGTAACCTTGCTGTAAGTAGTAGCTAATGGTTTTCACTTTAAAGAGTGTTCATTACCTCATTTTTCCAAGCTTAGAAGTGTCCTTCTAGTGTGATCTTTTTTTTTGTGGTAATCTTTTTTATGTCTTTTGTTTCCAAGTTACATAGGCCTTCGTTACATGACAATTCAGTGTAACTCTAAGATCAATGAATTATTTCATTGATATTTTCCAGATTTCACGTTTCATTTTTGCAAAAAAAAATTTTTTTATATACATACGAAATGCATGGTCTTACAAAACTATGGTTTGGAAAAATTTAGGCCTAAAGCTTTTATTTCATTACACAATGAATCTCTATCGGTGCACTGTGAGTTTTCTATATTCAATTGTTTATTAATATAATTATGGAATTGATACATTATCATTTTACTCATGTGTGACGTAGAATATCTCACTTGTATTGTGTCATCAAATTTTATTCATTATTTTCCGATATGAGGTGTAAAATTTTCTAAGAAGATTTGGAAAATATTGACAATTATTTCATCTATTTCTTTTATTTATTAAGAAAATTCTCTTGCAATTGAGTTACATTAGACAGGGTAATTTCAGCCTACGTTATCTCAAAATAGGTTTTCCAAAGAGAGGAAGGGCAGGGGAAACGTTTTGTATGAAGTTAAGGGAGCACAAAGTGAGTTCCCACACAAGAATCTCGGTGAACAGAAAGAGAGAGAAGGAAGCTAATGCATCATGGTAAAATGTGGTGAAAAAAGTATTAAACATTGGAACACTAAAGATTATTGAACCAAAAAAAGATAGCCCGTAGCAAACCAGAATACCTATTCCATTTTAACGGAAGGAAAGGAACGTCAAGCTGAGGCACTCCCATTTTCCCCTTGGAGCGCAGATTCCCTCAGATGCAACAGATTATCTCTACGGAGTTTTGTCTCGGATTTCTCCATTTCTCAGGTTGTCTATTGTTTTCCCGTGAACTGCACTGTTCACACATCAGAGAAAATATTCCCTAATTCAGATCTCAAGTGTTAACGTATAAATTCATGAATTTTTATAAACTAATTTAATGTGCATATTGTTACCTAAATTTCTTAGGGAAATATCGATTCAGAGATCTGTGGTGAACTGCGTATTTTTCTCTTGTACTCAGATGTGAAATTATGATTTTATGTTTTTATACATCCAGCGGAGAGTGGTAACTCGTGATGAAGGTTACAAGCAAGTTTAGGCGTCAAATGTTATTTTCAAATTTTTATTTACAAGTATTTATTCCCGAATAAAAGTTCTGTAAGGAAGGCACGATACATTGCTTATGTGTGTAAGTTGCTTTCATCGAAATAAGCCTTCTAATTATTTGGTACTTCTTTCTCATATACTTCACAATTCATAAACTTTATCCGGTACGAAATTTTTGCTTTTGTACATCCTTTCGATAAGGTAGAAATTCCACCCTGGATTTTTTCTTACATAAACAGAAACACTATCAGTATCTTTGAACAAATCCTATTCAATATTTGTATGTTAACAATCCAGCGAGAGATATTCCCAGAGCTTTAAAATAATGTGTTGGAATAAGAAAATAC
This sequence comes from Morinoia aosen, assembly GCA_030386875.1. Taxonomy (NCBI): domain Eukaryota; kingdom Metazoa; phylum Arthropoda; class Malacostraca; order Amphipoda; family Talitridae; genus Morinoia; species Morinoia aosen. The sequence continues at coordinate 53,072,941 of CM059576.1, read as the reverse complement.
GTTTATATGAAGGGTAATAAAAATAATTCCTGCCTGTATATCTGATAATAACAATGTATTAACTCTAATCTGATAGATACAGAATGTCCCAGAAGTGGCGTAACATACAATAATTTGTATTTCTCTTTTGTGTTTCAAGTTAAATGTGATACGAGTGGATATCAGTGAGAAACTATTAGAACAATAAAGAGCGCAGTAAGTTATATGCTTCACGAGACGGGGCAACACACCGCTGCGATCACAACTGACACCAACTGAGTGGCGATCTGCGCCGAAATCCTCAAAAGAGTAAAAGAAAGTTTCCTGAAGAGAACTGATGCATGTGGCAATGTAGAAGGTGGACAATTTGAGCATCTCTCATTATTATGATCGATCAAAGTGATGTGCATGTATGTTTCTATAAAAGCCTGGATGGTGCGTGACTTCAGCGGCACACCGTGTACAGCGATTTTCTTCAAATTTTATTTAGCTTATTTATTTTAAACTTTGAGTGCGGGTTGATATTTATTTGTGTTATACCTTAATTTCATGACCTATAGAAAGATTTACTTCAATGGAGTAAACTTCGACTTTGCATTTTTGCTGCACTCTTTTTATAACTAATCAATGAAACGGATTAAGATCTTATTTGTTCATTGACATGAATTGTTCATCTTTGTTCACCAAACAACGTTCATCAAAATTAGTGAAGATTATCTGAGTGCAGAAAACAGATGAGAGTTTTACTCTTTTGTTCTAGTAGAACAAATCATCTTTGATGGTTGAGGCGAGTCTCACGCCGCAAAAAATACTAGAACAAAATTTTTTACAAGTACGAAACCAGTCAATCTCACATTAGCCCAGCCCTTCAGATATCTCCATGCAACCGACACTTTCTGCTAACGCAGAAGCTGAATAAATCTAGTGAAAATTTGCGATATTTCACTAAATTTCTAAAAATGTGAAAATATTACATTATTGTCTTAAATTCACGTCAATGTTTTAAGATAAATTTCTCAATTACCGCGTGTTAAAATTCATGACAGGAACTAAATTGTGATCGCCAGAGCATTAAATAATGCTTCCCTAGCAAATCCTGCGATACAGTATGCATATTTCATATTTATATGAAATATGCATACTAATATTTCGGTTAGTGAATGATATGACTTTTACTTACAGGACATTGTACTGCGAAAATTGGCAGGTTTTATCCCTAGTCCCGAGCAGGATTTCCGGCGTTGAAAAATGAATTTTGAGGCTGAAGAGAGGAAGGAAGATGTGTAAGGGTTTTCCTGTCACTTCTCTGCTAACCTTTTGTCAAGTGATTGTGTCCCTAGTTCTACATACATTGTACCCTGTGCGGATCAGGGCTGAAGGCAGCTCTTGCCTCAAAATTTAAACTACGTCTGGTGCTTTTCTTAAAAGATTTGAATGACGAACCCACTCATAACGTGATGGGGTATGTATTAGTCGTTTTATACCACGTCATTTTTTCATGTTACCATGAGACTCACAGATTACAACTCGTAAGAATAATGACGTATCTTCTTTCAACAGGTTTCTTAAAATGGCGGCATGGGCAGACAAAGTAGAAGCTTATCTAACCACCGTGATGGGTCATTTGGAACTGAGCCCAAAGTTCGTTTGCATATTTCTAGACACTGAATGCAGTGACAAGCAGCCTGGTAAAACTTACCGGCAGTACCTCACAAGGATACGAGGCAAGGACTTCAGTAATGGTGACTGGAAAAAATTGTGCTCATCTTTGTGGAAGTCTTTTGAAAAGGAAACTGGCTCCAGCGAAATGGATATAACTGCTCTCTCTCGCTTGTTCGATGTCATCTTCAAGGTGAAAAATGTCGATAGAGATAAAGTGGAATTTATGGAAAAACTAAAGGCTCTTAAAGATCTCCGAAACGATGTGATGCACAATGCTGCAGCAGCGACGGACCCTGGAGCGATTGGCAAGCTTCAAAATGCTCTTTTGTCCTTCATTCAAGAGGCTGGAACTTTCTATTCATTTTCCCCTGAGAAGATACACAAGTTGCAGCAAGAGCTGCGAAACGAAATCGATGCAGGTTTCTCGCCAGTCAAAAAGGGATTGCTGTACGCTTGTGCGTGCGCTGTGAGAGAAGGACGGGCACCAATGGAGCGCTTCTTACGGTACAACTTTACCTCTCATAATCTGCTGTTCAAGTTGGGTGAAGTTAACAGGTCAGCTGTGTACCACGCACTCGAAATCAAGCTGACAGATAAAAATGAGCAAGAAGCTTTTCCATACACTGAGATTTTTGAACAAGCCGAAAAACTCACCGTCGTATCTGGATCAGCTGGCGCCGGGAAGAGCACCATGTTGGAAAACATTGCCTTACAGTTTTTGGATCCTCAGTTCGGCACCGTTCCTCAACTTAAAGATTTTCAGCTGCTTGTGTACGTCCAGTGTCGAGATCGCATTACTAAAACTCTCGGTGATGTGGTAGAACAGCAGTTTCCAGATGTGTGTACGAAGCTTGGGTTAGAAATGATGATCAAAGTGCTCAAACATCTGGGAGTTTTGTTTCTGATCGACGGCTTTGATGAATACGATGAGTCAATGACAGTTCTAGAGGAGGTCATGAAACTAACGTGGCAAGCAAACTGTCGCGTTATCATCACAACCAGGCCCCACGCTCTCCCGCAGTTAATGAGTCTGTTAAAAAATCCTTCCAGTTACACTAAATGTGAGATACTTCCGCTCACAAAGTTAGAACAACAACTGGACTTCCTAGCAAAATATGAGCAACATCTGCCAGGACCTCCAGCCGAAGGAAGTCTTCTAGAAACTTTCAAAAATTTGAATGATTCAGTGAGGAGCTCGTTCACTGAACCCCTGACGTTACTGCGATTCTGTGACGTTTTTGTCACTTCCCCTGAGAAAATCTCAAAATGGACCACTCCTAACCACGCCAGCAAAGACATATTCCTCCTCTACAGAACCCTTGTCGAGGAAAAGTTAATAAGCACCCACCACCGCGATTTGAATATCGTCGTCAGCGACCTCTTCCAGATCATCGCCGAAGCGGCGCTTGGCTTCCTGCGTTCAAATACACTCACTTTTACGAAAGAGCAAATGGAGAGAATTCAGGAAAAGTGTCGCTTGAAACTCAAGGAAGACCACGGTATTCTGAATATTGATGTCACACATGTTCTTTCATCGGTACTAAAAATTAAAAAAATTCTCTCGAGAAAAGAAGTAATAACGTATTCATTCGCTCACAAGACCGACGAAGAATATTTTGCTGCACAATACGTTGTGCAGCAAATTAAGGAAAACAAAAAACCATTGAAAGAGATTCTCCTTGGAGAGATGGAAGCGAAAATGAAACTGTGAGTAATTTAACATTATATTCCACCTCAGCGTCAATTTACCTTAACTAATTCACATCATCCCTAATATACTCAAATTGCACCAACTCTCACAAATAACTTGGATATGATTCAAATAAAATGGAAACTTTGGATGCCAAAAGAGTGAATGGAGCGAGTCATACTCGTAGATGTTGTTGAGATATCGAGCCCACTTTCACCAAACTTAGAGGCTTCTGAGAGCTATTCGGGAGCCGCATACTGTTTGTACTGATGGCAAGTTCTATTATTGGCCTTCTCCATAAGGATTCGATGTCTTTTGGGTAGATCAATTGACAAAACACAGAATATCAATTATTGAGGTAATTTCTGGTCGGAACTGAAAGTCAGTTTGGTTCGTTGATTTTGTGTTCAGCTAATTTGTCCTGCATCTTAGAGATTCAGATGAATGCCTAATGTTCACTTCTGAATGAATTTATGAGATAACCTTGAATTACTGTACAGGGTCTCCACAAAGTCATGGTGCAATTTGAAATTACTGTAGCTCTAAAGTTACACATTATAAAAACAATATCTAAAAGGTATTAAAACAAGTAAATTACATTTCGAAATTTATTTATTGCCTCCATTTCATGTTTATACATGCCCGCCATCATTGGCTATGCATTGGATAACACGAAACCAACAGATGGATTGGAAAAGGTGGTGTATTTCCATGACGTACACGTTCTCCAGATTTAACTCCTTCAGATTATTTTTTATGGGGACATATCAAAACAAGAATGTACGCAACAAGACCTTGTTCATTTGGAGACTTGACAGATAAAATAACTGCTGAGCTCTCAGACATTACTGCTGACCAGCTGGCGAATGTTTTCAATGAACCTCAAAATCGTGTTACTCTTTACATAGCTAATGATGGCGGACATGCAGAAACATGAGAAGGCTGCAATAAATAAATTTAAAAATCACTTCTTAATTTCTAATACGTTTTCCATATAATTTCTATCGTGTTGAGTTTCAAAGTTACAGTAATTCCAAATTTCACCACGACTTTATGACCACCCTGAAAATTCTACTGCCACATATCAATGAATGAATTATCATTATTCACTTTGTGCACCTCAGCCCCAGCACATGCAGTGAGGAGCACGTCCCAGCACAGGCGCGTCATGGAGCAGCAGCTGAGGCGTCTACTCCACCACGGTGAGTGTTGGGTATCTGCTGTACGGCCTGAGTGAGATGTTTGGGTGCCTGTATAGAATGATATCTACCGTCGCTACTCTGGTCTAGTATGATATCACCCGTAATTTGAAATTAATTATTAAAGATGAAGATCGTTTAGTTATGAATAAAAAAGACATTTATAACAAAACATTTGTTACAAATAGGAATTCTGCTATTATTTGTTTCCAAATTATTACATCGTTTGTGGTTCCTCTTGCTTTTTTCCTGCATTATAGATCCACATTTATGAGAAAAAGGCATAATTTCAAGGTTATCAAGAAGATTGTGCTGTCCTAAAAAAGAGACAACTGAATTCTCACAGGAACTTTGTATGTAAAAATTTCTTGCATGCATGGTATTATTTTCTTTTTGAAATATATTTTTAGGTAATATAATTGTAATCTTGTGCACTGTATACAACATCGTATCGTTGATACTTTACAATTATTATTGAAACGAAATTCAGAACAAGAAATACCGTATATGAGATAAAGAAGTTCGTAGGTTTTAAACCAACGATTATACATAGGAGATTTTACATAGATTATATTATACATAGTATACCGCCACCGATTTTTCAGAATATTATTCAAAATCTGAGATTATTCCTTCCTGCTGATGAATTGTTTCGCAAGACCTAAGGCCCTCTCCTTTTGAAAGGCCGTGAATGTTTGTTTTTTCACTTCAGTGACAGTGGATGTCGAGTGATGTGAAGTATGTTGGATCTACCATAATTTACTGCCCTGCGTTTGAAAAATAATTCTGTTCCTGGTGTTGTCTCAAGTGATTCCTAAAGAAATAGGTCTTCTAAATTGACAAATGTTCATCAGTTTGATCAATCTGATCTGGTTTTTTGAAATGCAGCGGATTATTTTTTTTTTAGAATATGGCAATTTACAAAAATCCGTCATTTATATCAAAGTTATTTAATAAAAACAATTACTTGCAAACTAGAAAAAAATACCGACTAAATTAGACTTTCCTTCAGTAAATTTTAAACTTACAGACTACTTATGAGCCTACCCAAGGCTGCAAAGAAACTATTTTCTAAAAAACGAAGTCCTTGATGACTTCCGCTTGTGAAGCGATGTTGGTTCGTCGCGTTTAAGACACCAGCAATGGGCAGCTAACATGTTGATGTCCCACCGCCCTTGATATCTTGTCTCCATCGTCTTTATGTCTTGGTGAATTCTTTCTCCTTGTTCCTCGCTATAATCTCCACAGTTCGACGGAAAATAATCAAGATGTGACTGGTAAAAGTGAATTTTTATCTACATGCGAGCTCCCATTTTGTCGAAGCTTTTCATAAGCTCATTGAAGCGTGAGATATATTCTGAGCTTCTTTTCTTTCCCAGAAAACCGTCGATTACTTTACTAAACGCTCGCAATACATCTTGTCCACTGGCTTCCATATTGGTGCAGAAATGCTTGTCCTTTAACAGAGTTCTAATTTTGGGACCGTCAAATATGCCTGCATGGAGCTTGGCATCACTCATCTGTGGGAATTTTTAGGGTAGATCCTTAAAAGCTTGGCCTCCTTTATTCAGTGCTTTGACAAAGTTCTTCTTCAGCCCAAGCTTCATATGAAGAGGAGGCAGTAAAACATTTCTGGTAGGGACTAGAGGTTGAACTACCGCGTTGTGGCAGCCAATTAGGATTGTCTCTCGTGATGGCCAGTCATTTTGCTTCTAGGGAATACTATCCGCCCGGCTATCCCATAGGCACATGATGCAAGGATATTTTGTCTAGCCGCCTAGCAACCCAAGAAGAAGGCACACAACCTGAACGCAAGGATTAATTTTTAATACATTCAATGCAGTAAATTGAAATTGAAAACTGTCTCTATGCTTGCATACCCAGTCTAACTTTTTCGCCGCCTCTTCGAAAAGTATGCACACGGATCGCCGAGTTGTATGTTTATTTATGCATGATTTTCGTCACCGAGGCGGCGATATATAGCCGGCTTTATCGTCGCCAAAGACCTCTTTTGCCGCGATGATTATCGACGCCTCGAAAGCATAATTGTACATAAAGTTGCATGACAGGCGGCTGATGAAATGCATAAGTACGCATAATATTGTAAGCATTGTGCATTTTCCTAGCACGGTACACAGACGTAAATACGTGTATTTCTGTGCGCCATTATTAATATTCGTGCGTACCGTGAGTATTTTCAGCTATTATGAAGCATTTCCTTTCATTCGAAGTTATCGCCGCTTCGAAAGCATAATTGTGCATAAAGTTGCATGACAGGCTGCTGATGAAATGCATAAGTATACATAATATTGTATACAGTATGCATTTTCATAGCAAGGTATACAGACGTAAATACATGTATTTTAGTGCGCCATTATGCTTACCGTGAGTATTTTCAGCTATTATAAAGCATATATCCCTTCCATTCGAAGTTATCCCTGCCTCGAATGGATAAATGAGTTTAGTAAAGTGAAAGGCGGCGATAACATTGCATAATTATGCATTATTAATTGACTATTGAAATTAACAGGTTTGAACAAATCAATATCATCACATATTTTATATTTGGTCATCTATTACACACTGAAATCAAGTTTTCACCGAAATATAAAAATAGCATCACAGAGAACTTATAAAATATTTCCTTGCTAATTAGTATCACAGAGTTCAGGAAAAAAAATCACAGAATATTTAAAAAAACTCAAGAAGGTAGTAGGTGCTTAAGTGAAAGATAGTAGTGAACTCGACACATTTCCTGCGAAGTGACCCCCTGGTGGTCACCTGATTGATTTTCATTGTGCTGCTGACCAACCTGCAGTCACCAACTTAATTTTTATGAAAACTTAATGAAAGCTAAATAGAAGCCAGGTCCAGTTTTTGTTTGGCGTTTTCAAAGTTGATTACTACAATTAAATTTAAATTTGAATTGAATATTGAACTGCAGTTTAACCCATCGCAGTTAACGCGTTAAAAACGATGGTCCTTCAGCAAATAAACGCATAAATTTTAAAAAAAGAGGCCTATCGAAACTTGGTAACTTCTGAACAGCTTTTGCTATAGAAATCAAATTAGTTCCTGGCTCACAAAGCTGACGTAGATGAATAATCTAGCAATGATGGGGAAAAATTACCTTGACCACCGTTCAGGGAAGAACTCGACTGCTGAAATTAAATATTGTCTCATTAGCAGGACCCGGCAAATTTCCACCGACAATGCCATCAATTAGCAAGGTGGACCCGTGGAAAAATTCGGTCATCATTATCTAACAAATTCTACTTTAACATATTCTAGCCTGTACCCATCCTAACATAACAAATTCTAAACTACACACACCTTAACATATTCGAACCAATACACATCCAAACTTAAGTCAAACCTATACCCGTTATAACATAACAAATTCTAACCTCTACCCATTCTAACATAACATACACTAGTCCATCCTATCCAAACTTATCCTAACAACATAAAAAAATAATGAAATTGAACAATTTTCATTTCCTCCTCCTCAGTCCCCCTCCTTCTCCCCCCCCCCCCCACTCTTTCTCCCTCCCTCTATGTCTCTCTCTCTCTTTAAAGTAATGCGACCCGACGGGAGCCAACCCGTATCATAGATAACGCAATGCTGTTAATTAATTAAAGAGTGTGACGCAAATAGTTGTAGTCGTATTAATACATAGATTTGCAGCTGTTCTGCTCTGTGTCATCTCTTCACTCACCTGCTGATATCATCAACACACTTAAAATGCAAGAAATTCAGCTCGAAATTATATATGGTGCTCATGATCAAGAACACTTTTTTGAAAGGTAGCAAGCCGATCAAACTGTACTGATATGTTGAAAACTCAGCATCATTGCTACAAAAAATCTGACATAATTGTTTTTACTGTGCACTGATATTAAAACAGGCACCCCTCTTCTTCCATTTCTCTGTCCCGCTCATAATGATAGTTGTAATGACCGTATCTGTGATACGAGTTTCAAAAGTGCACAAGTACAGGAATGTTTTTTTTTATCACGATTACTGATAGGATAGATATATTGGTTTGTCACCCACTTCTTGAATATTTGTTCAAGAAAGGTATTGACTCCCGTTATTTTTTACGGGCTGTGCACTCTGGACTTTTTATGGTGCGCATTAAAAGTCATTAAAAACTGACAAATGTTTTTAATAAACCTAAAAATCATGTTACTCTTTGCATAGCTAATGATGGCGCACATGTAGAAACTTAAAAAGGCTGCAATGTATAAACTGGATTTTTTTTTGTTTCCAATACCTTATAGTTTGTTTCTATCAAGTAAACCTTTACAGCTACAGTAATTTCAAATTGAACCAAGAGTTTATGAGCACCCTGTATATTATATTATAATATTTTAACATTATTTGAATTAATATACCTCACTTTGTGCACCTCAGCCCCAGCACAAGCAATGAGGAGCACGTCCCAGCACAGGGGCGCCATGGAGCAGCAGCTGAGGCGTCTACTCCACGACTGTGAGTGTTGGATATCTGCTGTACGGCCTGAGTGAGTTTTTCAGTAAATTATGCAAAACTCAAGATCATTCCTCATGGTTGATGAATTACTTTCGCAGGACTTTAACACCTTATACTTTTGTACTTTTGAAGGGCTGTGGATGTTTCTTCAATTCAGTTACAGCGGATATCGAGTAAGGTAAAGTATGTTGGATCTACTATACGTGTCTTTGTTGCAGGAACACTTCTTTTGATAGGTAGTAAGTTGCTAGAACTGTACTGATACGTTGAGAACTCCGTATCCATGCTACGAAAAGCCCTGGCGAATACAGACCAAAATTTACTGGTAGCCACTGCACATTGGCCCGAATACATTTGAAGTAGTAGAAATGAGATCATATCACAGTTTTGGTCAGATCACAGTGATTGAATTTCTTAAGAAACTCCATTGCAATTAAAAGCATTGAAACGCATAGAGATCAGTTAAAATATGGTTCACAATCTTCTTTCATATATTATCTGGAATCCTGGAAGATATCAGGACCTGATGTCTGTGAACTAATGTATGATTATTTACATAAAAGGCGAAACCTAGACTAAATCGAATCATGTAGAGAAATGTAAAAAATAAGAAGCGTCCAAATATTAGGCAATTTTATCGGAACATCTGTTTAGACTATGAAATAATGAAGGACAAATTGACCTCTGTAAACACACACAGTAAAGAGGAAATGTATTTTCACGTAAAATGTGAACAAATTTCCAACGGAAATATGGTTTCTGATTTTGAACTAATATGCAAATAAACTTATGTACAAATTTTTAAAGTTAGTTGAATGAGTAGAATTGTTTTGTTACGTGCACTGTGTAACTGCTAGCAATTGAAAAAAATCAATTGATGTTTTGGAACGAAACATCGGACGCCTATTCTAAAATAGGCGAAAGTGTTGTAAGTGATATAAGCATTGCACGTATTTTGGTAAGGTGATTAAGAATTGTGCACAATTTGAGAACATTTTGAAGCGTGAAAAACTGCCATTGAAGTATTATTACATGATTTATCACGTCGTATTACTGAGATATTTTGAGAGAAAACAATTAACTTTAGTCAGAAAAATCAACAGCGCATCAATAAAGTTTGTGTGGATATAAAGTTGAAGGTTTGATGGTAAGATATATAAATAAATAGTTACAATGACGGTCCGATAGCACTAGCTAACAAATGCTAACGTTGTCTTTGCTGTCGTGGTATAACTAACCAATTTTGGTGCGCTGATTCCAACTCGGTGTTGAGATCTGTCAGTGTGCGTAATTTCGCTGAATTATTTAACTATACATGTAATAATTGAATTGATTAGGAGTTAACACTAATTGAGGCAGTTCTAAACAAAGTCATGCCATCGGGGCGCTTTAGTTGCCAAAACGTTTTGTGCCAACAAGACGAGATATTTAATGCATATTAGAGCATTCACGTAACTATGCCGTCAAAAGTGTATGAGATTCTTGCTCTTGAACCAGCAGCAGTCACCAATCGTGTTTTCGTTGAAGCGTCCTAAATACCTGCTGTCAATGCTGGCGATATCTTGGTGTACCTTGCCCCACGTTCGCCTCCGATGTCCTCCGTTTAGGATGAGAAGGAATCTAGATGAGAATACAAGAAATGCATTTTAAGAGGCATGCGACACCCCATGGCTTGCTTGGCCTTTTGCATGTTGTTCACAATTTGTTATTTATAGTTGGCAGCCCTGTGATTATCAAGGTAACCTAAAATTACATCCAAATTAATTAATACGTGGGATACCTCAAATGATAAGCAGGCAAAAATCGCTCTACGTTTGGTCATTTTATTACTACAATTAGTAAGTACTCAATAAATGATATTGAACGTTTCGAACTCAACAGTTCATCTTCATCAAAAATTCGGCGACAAAACCATACAAATCCGATATTGAAACTACAACATACAAAACCACTACAACATAAATAGAAAATACTCGTAGTTATAAATTAAAAACTAGAAGCGAAAAAAACGCAAACTGATGATTACGTGTTTCCGACGAGAAGAGGACAGGCACTATGAGTGGATCATTTAGAGCTGGTCTGAGGTAAAGGATGAATAGAGACTCCATGATACGTAAATCACTCATGTGTGGAGTACATGAAATGATTTCTAAATGAGTCACAGAAACAGGGACTTTACAGTTTTCAGCATGGGATCGAACGGAGGACAGTGGAGAAAGGACGGACGGTTCTACAGCTGCGCCCAGCGTGGCCAGCTACTCTAGGCAGATGAGAACGACAGGAGGAACCTACGTACTGTGATTCACAACGTGAACAACTAAACTGGTAAACCAGATACGGGCAAATAGCAGGGGGCAGCTTATTCTTAAAGCAGGATAGGACCCCGATTGTAAAATTATTGACAAGTTGAACCTCCTGTTTCAAATTAAGTGACTGGTGCCTGAAGTAAGGAAGCTTGAGAAAAACAAAAGTAAAACACAACCCTAAACTGCCATCTTTTCGACACTACCCAGAAAACTTTTACGTCGCCCCCCAAACTGATCCTTGTTTCTCAGGCCTTTATATAAATAGTACTTTTAACTGCTATAGGAAGTGTAGGAGGTCAGGTACATCGTGTGAAAAAATGAGACTCGTACGTTCACTCGTTCGCCCGCTACGTGGGTTTGAAGAATTGGGAGGAGGGGAGGGGGAACAATTTAAACAATTTATTTACCACAAGCGATACAGCAATAGATTGTATCTTAACTATGGACATTTACCTATGGATAATACAATGGACATTTTTGAGTGTAGCTACTTCTGGGCCCGAATAAGTTCAGCAACTTCTAGGGCATCCTATCATCAAGCTATTTTTATAGTGTACAGTTACGTTCAACTTTAACCTAGGGGTATACAAGACTGGTCATGTTTCGATGCCTAATTTTATTACATAGAAAGAAATAGTTAATATGAGCTATATGGGAACAGTATTTTCTATAAAAATGATTAGTAGCATTAGATGTAAGTTATTATCATAGTAGATTACCTTAGCAAAATAAGGCGTATCAAAAGAAAATAAAAGGAATTACATAAACTACCTCATATCATTAATATTTCGATGGAAGAGCGATTCAAAATTTGTTCTGAAACCTTTATAAGAGCTTTTTTCTGGGATCTCAGCCTAGATTGCAATCCAATTCTTAGTTTCAATGAAGAGGATACTGCGTTGTGATCGAGGTTGTGAATAAGGAAGTATGAAGTTACTTCTGTTTCGTGTTAAATGATCATGATGGACAGTTAGAGCAGTGAATAATTGTTTGATTTCTCTGTCGCCATCGTCAGTTAGTGTTTTATACATGAAATTACATACAGGATGCATTCCATAAGTTTGCGACCTAATTCATAAAATATGATTTATTAAACATAGTCGTACAGTTGCCTAAAAATCTTCAAAATAGCACCCTCCTGCGTCGATACATTTCTGGAGGCGGTGCTTCCAGGCCTGGAAGGCCTTATCCGGGATGGGCTTTAGAGCACATGTAAGATGAGGCTGGATGTTTTCAATCGGGTCCCAATGTTTCCCTTCCAGGACTTCTTTCAAGCGGGGAAACAAAAAAGTCTGGGAGAGCCAGGTCAGGACTGTAGGGAGGCTGGGGAACCAATACAGTGGGGGTCCTGGCCTAGAAATCGTTAGCAACGAAGGCGCTGTGGCTCGCACACTTTTGTGGCTGTGGCCGTGGCTCGTGTGTCTGTGGCCCGGACACTTTTGTGGCTGTGGCCGTGGCTCGTGTGGCTGTGGCCCGGACACTTTTGTGGTTGTGGCCGTGGCTCGTGTGGCTGTGGCCCGGACACTTTTAGAGCTGTGGCCGTGGCTCGTGTGGCTGTGGCCCGGACACTTTTGTGGCTGTGGCCGCGGCTCGTGTGGCTGTGGCCCGGACACTTTTGTGACTGTGGCCGTGGCTCGTGTGGCTGTGGCCCGGACACTTTTGTGGCTGTGGCCGTGTCTCGTGTGGCTGTGGCCCGGACACTTTTGTGGCTGTGGCCGTGGCTCGTGTGGCTGTGGCCCGGACACTTTTGTGGCTGTGGCCGTGGCTCGTGTGGCTGTGGCCCGGACACTTTTGTGGCTGTGGCCGCGGCTCGTATGGCTGTGGCCCAGACACTTTTGTGGCTGTGGCCGCGGCTCGTGTGGCTGTGGCCCGGACACTTTTGTGGCTGTGGCCGCGGCTCGTGTGGCTGTGGCCCGGACACTTTTGTGGCTGTGGCCGTGGCTCGTGTGGCTGTGGCCCGGACACTTTTGTGGCTGTGGCCGTGGCTCGTGTGGCTGTGGCCCGGACACTTTTGTGGCTGTGGCCGTGGCTCGTGTGGCTGTGGCCCGGACACTTTTGTGGCTCGTGTGGATGTGGCCCGGACACTTTTGTGGCTGTGACCGTGGCTCGTGTGGCTGTGGCCTTTTTGTGGCTGTGGCCGTGGCCCGCACACGTTTGTCATGTTTAAATCTTTCGTTACAATGCAATAAACAGTTGCTTTTATCATCTGAAAAGTTTCTGATTTCAATTGATTTCTCAACCGTCGGTCAGATTTCAAACAGTCACGCATGCGCGTCACATTTTCGTGGATTCGGGAAGTTGATGGGCGTCCACTTCGGGGTTCATCGGCCACATCCTCTCGGCCCTCCAGGAACGACTTGTCCCGTCGAAGAACTTGTGATTTGGACAACCTATCACTCCCAAAGGCCTGCTTAATTAATGGAAGCGTTTGGTGGCGGACTTTCCAAGTTTAACACAAAATTTGAAAGCGTAACGCTGTTCCAAAGAAAGATACATCGCGCCGTGTTGAGTTAAGCTCAAAATGGGTTCTCGAAAACCCACGCCCTAACTCTCCAGCAGCTCGGAGCCCAATGAGAATGGGAAATGGGAAAAACACCCCCCTCCACCTAGCCCAGCAAGTTAGAAGCAGGGTTGCGGAGTCGGATGAATAATTTACGACTCCGACTACAACTCCGACTCCACCTTTTCAGAATTGGGCGACTCCGACTCCGGCTCCGACTCCACATTTTCAAAATTTGGCGACTCCGACTCCGGCCTCGACTCCACCTATTCACAATTTTGTGACTCCAACTAAACCTATCCATAATTTATAGGATGAATATTTTATTTCTTTCTAGCCTCGTGTCGTATCCTAGATACAGAATTTCAGCATTGCTGAAAGAAACTGCTAGCTTGTAATATTTTTTACAGCACATGATAATATACAATACCCCGCCGAACTCGGTATCCACGTTACGAGCTCGAGTATAAAAGGCTCCGGATCTCGCTAATTTTTTTTAAAGTGACTTATTATAGTGCACTTGTGCAGCGAAAATGAGTGTATTAATTGACCGTGAACTGAAACCAAGACTGCCAGTGCTAATTTCTTCCTATCGATTCTTAAGAGCGTGACACGAAACGTATAAATAAACAATAAGTTCATTATATTCTTTATTACCGAACGACTTTTGAATTGGCTACAGAATGTCAATAACCAAGTTACTAGTGTACATGATTGGTCAAAAATGACGGGATTCAATGGTATCATATTAAAAAAGTCTCAAGATAAAGATGACAAACAGATATATCAATCCTAATAGTACCCGCGATTAAAATACAGCATTCTCGTACTTGTGCACTGGTAGAGCTCGTATCACAGATACGGTCATTAGGCATCTTTAAGAACGTCACAGACGCACACACCAACCTGGCAAGCAACTAAGGTGTATTGTAATTTGAATTATTGTTCGCCAAGAAGTTTTGAAAAATTTGCCATACCTTTATACTGTGATAAACCGTATTTTCTTGACAATAGATTCGATTTCCACGCAATGTTTTTTACTTATCAACAAAAGTGAGCAGATGCCAGGTTTTTCCTAATATTTCAATGTTATTTTTGATACTGTCCAAGCAAGCAGATTCCCATTGTAATAACATAGGGGAAATTACGCACGAGAACATATACTTATTTATAAATTGACGGACACCAGGCTTTTCATTATGCCGGGTGACCCTCAAAAATGTCCCCGATTTTTAAATAATTATATCTCCGCTTTATATTAAAATATTTGGATTGTCTTTTTTTACAATGTAGCAAGTTTTCTTTCCTTTTCGAATTATCTAAGTTTCTGAAAATCGGTTGAATAACCCCCTTTACAATGATCAATTTACTGCAAGGTGTAGAAAAACCTATTAAAACAATTTAAACAATTTATTCACCACAGTGATAAAGAGGTAGAATGTTTCTTAAGTCTAGTACAACGGTCAAATTTGAATATAGCTACCTGTGGGCCCGAACAAGTTCAGCGACTTCTGGGGCATCCTACCATCACGTTATTCTAAGGTGTACAATACTGTTTAACCTGATCCACTTAACCTAGTTTTGCATGAGACTGATCAATGAGACAATTAACTCGATATTCGATGCTGTGTTTTACAAGATAGATAAAATCGGCTATATTTAACAATATATTCAGTAAAACGATTTAGGAGCAGACTGAAGGTCGGTTATGTTACCCATGGCAAATTACATTATTAGGACCAGACACATAGGAGGCCAGATGTGACTAGGTGATCTTACACGACTAGAATTCTGATAGGAAGTGAGACTCATGATGTCTTTTGGATACTTTGTAAGAATTACTTTCACGGATCTCCGCAGGTACTGAGTTCCAAGTTTTAGTTCCAACGAAGAGGATACTGTGTTGCGACCGGGCCTTTGAATAATAGGGAGGCATGAATTTACTTCTATTTCGGGTTAAATGATCGTGATGACCAGTTTGCGCAGTTAATAATTGTTTTAGGCTATTGTCGCCATCATTTGTTAATGTTTTGTAAATGAATTTGCAAATTAAGATTTTGTACAGATCCTAAAGTTTTGGTATTTATAAATTTTTGAATGAATCATTTGTGTGGGCATTACGGAACTGGGGGAATACGAGTTTAAGAATTTGTTCTTAAAGAAAACTGGATTCCTACAAATGAAAAAACATGTATATACAAACCAAAATAGTGTGGAGATGAAAATAGCTAAAATTTACATAACAACAGAAAATAAATAGGGGCATAATAAATTTAAACAAAACCTATAACCTTGCGTAAAATAACACCACTCCTCGACATAGTCATTTACGCAACAGTATATTGGATGTAATTGGACAATTTCGAGCTCTGGGTTTGAGTACAAAGTGAAGGTAGTTCAGAGAACACGTGCTGAGGACATTTGAACAGAGCAGTACAACATTCATTGGCCACCCCATTGTCAACTCATCAAAGAAGTAAATGGGACAAAAGAATTTTTTCAAAACTAAAAACAAGTCATGAATATTCTGTAGCGTGACCTTTATTCTCATCAGGAATGAAACCACATAAAACGGAATAAAATTCATTTTCTGAAAACGGGCATTCAGACTAGCGCTAGTTTCGAAAACTTCATTATCAATGAATGCTCTGAAAATAAGGTCAAACAATATATAAAAATCGATATTTCAATAATTGCTAAATTTATGCAACCAATATAATGTACAATTGGCAAGCACTTAGATCACAATTAAGAACTGATTTCTTCTTAAAAATGTACAAGGATTCTAAAATCCGGAGATCACTACCACATTTTCAATCGTTATTCATTTTCATTCATTTGTTATTCGTTATTCGTTTGGCCAGCGTTATTCATTTTCAATAGCAGCATGGAGACCATCCCTGTAAACGCAAACACAACTTTTACATTTTGTTTGTGTTATCTTGTTCCATCATTTCGCGTAGATAGTCGACTCACAAATCTGCAAGGTTCTTTGTACTTCTTTTGTGCTCAGTTATAATGAATAGTCGACACAAATATGCAATGAGATTGAAGTCAGGCGATTGGCAAGGCCACAAAAGGAGATATATTCCTTCATTGGCGAGATTCCTTTGTTAATGCGGCCGTACCTTGGGGAGTTTTGTCTCGCTGCAGAGACTACTTGTGCTGGCCGTAGAATTGTCTTGGGCTCGGAGGTTGCTCAGTTGCTCTGCTCCAGTATCTGTATGTACAAGGCTTTACCCATATTCCCATACATAATGTGATGTTTCTTCACTCAATGCACAGCTGAAAAGACCAGCAACAGGATGCTGTGCATGGTCTATTCTGCTTGACGGTAGAGACAGTGTTTTTAGACCCAAGGGAAACACTCGTTTTCTTCAAAGCTTTGCAAGCTCCTTTCGGTTAACCAGTTCAACCTTGGTTTTGTCAGACTGTTGAGCCAATTTTCAAAATACAACTCCTCGGTCAATATGATCTATGGCATAAGTTAACGGTTCGTCACATACTTTGTTACAAGAAGAGGAGTTCTGCGCGAATTGAAGGCTTGAATATCACTTCGGTGCAGTTTTCTAACAACTGTTTTTCGACTGATGAGAACTCCTAGAAATTCCAATTTTCCTGTAGATGTGGATCGGTTGTCATGGCAGGCAAGCAGCACATAATTTAGAGAGCGCCCAGTGACATTGCGACGAGTGTTGACTACCAGCAGACATAAGATCGCTCTAGTTCCGTGATGCATCCGAACTGTTGCACGAACAGAGGAGTGTGGACCCTTAACTCGTTCAGCAATTTGCGTATCGGTTTACCCATCGTAACGTAATCCAACTTGTTGCTTTCGAATGGCTTTGATATTTCTTGACTCACGTTGTCGTATTCTCAGAGCCTCCATCTTCAACAAAATCTGCAACGGTTATGATTGAGCAGATCATGGTTTCTTCACTTTACTCGAACTACTAGAAGCTTCTTGTATATTTATGATCGTTTTAATTTTAGATAATGAAGTACCACAATAAAATATAAATGATTAAACATTATATAAATTTTGACCAAATACTCAAGTCCAATATATTCCTTTATTCAGCCAATTATATGAATAACAGTGAATTCTGTTCTTTTCTGTTTGAATTTCCTGATAAATAAACAACATTTTCCAGATAAATCCGTACAATATCCCTCTTATGCTTAAATACTTCCAATTTAAGGAACTAGCAAGAAAATACTTTGAAATTTGGACAATTTATTCGGCAGACCAGAAGAACAAAATAAAATCTGAAACGATCGCCCCTATCTATGATGACAGCTTCTCACGCTTTCGAAAGCTAGACGGTGAGGATAAATTCTGCCGTTGTCAACGACTTGACAGCATTTTCAATGTCTTTTTTGAGGGCTGTGACGCTGTTATGGGGCTTTGTACAAGCGTTCGGCTCAATTTGTGACAAAAATTAGCAATTCAGTGGGTTCATGTCAGGCGAGTTGGAAAGCACAAAGTATTTCTTTTATTACCGCACATTGGACTGAATGAGCAAGTCAAATTTAAATTTCGCTTGCTGTGTAGGCCGGAACCTAGTCGTACTGGAGCATAAACATCATATTTGAGGCTTGGGCTATCATCCATTTAGGACTTATGTTTACAAAAGGCTACAGTATTCGACATTATTATTCTCGTTCTCGGCGCAGAAGTATAAAAAGACGTGACTCTCAATAGAAACCACACAAATTCCATGACACTAGTTTGTTTTTTGTGATAATGGTGGGTTGAACGTCAGCACTCGCTAAGGCAATCCAGAGACCGTTTCGTCTGGGCTAAGTCCTATCGAGTGCAATGATATTCTTATCAGAAAATAACTTGATGGTCAGTCCGTTATTCTTCAACAAGGACTAAATTTTCTCGTACCTCACCAAACGAGCTTCCGTTCTTCTATTAGTTAGAAAATGCTTCCTACCTTGGGTAAGAGGTAATGCCCAGGTCCTAAATCATTTAGCGAAATGTTGTGATACTCCTGGTCTTTTTATAGCCAAGTCGATAATGACATGGTTTGATTGGTATAAACGTATTTTTTTGAGGGCTGCTAGAGAGAGAGAATTTGCGATTTTTATTTTTCTTGTGGATTGAATGGTTCTGCATCATGGCCAGGATCGTGAAAACGTTTACAAATACCGAAAACTTTCCTTCCAGGATGCTGGATGAATTTTGCAAAAAGGATTGACTTTGGCCCTCACGATAATGCTCACAGGTAGCCCAGTGTTAGGATAGTTCACAGACAGCTCAATGTTTGGATAGCTCACAGATAGCTCAATGTTTGGATAGCTCACAGAAAGCTCAATGTTTGGATAGCTCACAGATAGCTCAATGTTTGGATAGCTCACAGATAGCTCAATGTTTGGATAGCTCACAGACAGCTCAATGTTTGGATAGCTCACAGATAGCTCAATGTTTGGATAGCTCACAGATAGCTCAATGTTTTGATAGCTCACAGGAAGCCCAATGTTTGGATAGCTCACAGATAGCTCAATGTTTGGATAGCTCACAGATAGCTCAATGTTTTGATAGCTCACAGGAAGCTCAATGTTTGGATAGCTCACAGATAGCTCAATGTATGGATAGCTCACAGATAGCTCGTTGCGTAATGTTCATGCAACGAAATCGTACTGCCAATTGCCGGCATCACAGATAATCAAGTACAACTGATGCACTCAAACGTCATCATTTTATAAAGTGTCAGAATAACTATCGTTTTCAACAAACTTTAATGTATTCATCTGAAAGACCCAGTATGTTTTCTGAACTACCTGTACTTGTTGCGCCAAACCGAATTCTTCAAATTATTTCAAGACTGTAGTTGTATTCAAATATTGTTCTTAATTTTCATAGTGATAACAACTAATTTTAGTCTAAGGAAATAAATATGAAAGAAACAAAATCCAGTGATAAATAGAGACATTTATTAACATTACAATAAATACTATCACAATACAAAACATTTCAGTCTAAGTAAGTAAAATTAATAGTTTATAAAAAGATTCAAACAGTCAAAATGTGCTAAACATTGAAGCATTAAGCTTTCATGACAATAGTTGGAAAAATGATCTATAAAATAGCGATTTAGGCAGAAAGAATCACTTTAAGAACATGCATTGTCTGTTAGAAATGATATTTATAATAGCGGGTGAAAAATATTTCTCATTAATTAAAACATGAATCATGGAGTATGGAAACTATAATTAGATCGCTTCTTTTACGTGAAATATAATTAAAATAAATTTTTCATGTTCAATTCGAACAAGAGCCAAGTAAATAACCTGAGAGAATATAAAGAAACAACAAACGCCCGTCGATTGCTAATCCAACACTGTTTTAGTAAACGATGGTTTATTAGAGTTTACCAATAAAACAAATCATGAACTACGGAGGCTGATTCAGTATATACGCAAGAATGCACGGATTAAGAAAACATTGAAGTCTGCTAGTCAATGACAGTCTCGGCTAATGTGCATGGGTAATTTGCGTGAGGAAACATAGTGAGGAAGCAAAGCCATGCTTTGGGGAACTTTTTATGGACGAACTCATTAAATAAATCATCTGATAAAGGAAAATATTTTCAATAATCCTAAGCAAGAATTATGCACGAAGAATGACTTTCACGCTTTGAACAAAATTGGAAAGAAAGCATGGATGTTTTATAATTTCAACGCAGCATTACAAAAAGATAAAAGAAAGGGTTAACAAACACCAGAATTAAAAATGGGTCAAATACTAAATGATTTGGTACAAAATTATAATAATTGCTTGTATAGATCAAAAAGACCTAATTCAGAAATTCTTTCAATTCTTAAATAACTTAAATTACTGCAGCAAAACTGTCATGAATCAATTATTTCCACCGACTAAAGAAGCTCAGAAGTGACCGGAAATGAACGCTGCCGTCCACGCTGGGAAGACTCATTAGGACTTGATAAAAGCTCTCTAAGGTTTTTTCTGCTGGTCCAGCAAGGTATTTAATTATTTATGTGAATAATAAAGAAATACTGCGAAGACTGAACACTAGAAATCATATCTATGATTTCTACTGTTAACGCTGTTCCGAATAATTATAATTTGAGAAAACTAGAACGACATTATCAACCCGTGTACATCTCTGGTAACGCAAAAATTAATAGAAATCAAAATAATCCTCCGTTATGGCCAATAATATCGCAGGTTCCCGCTGTCACCTATCCCGTTGCTAAAACTTTGAATATAATTATAAGGCCGTATATTCCACAGAAATATATGATACGAACATCTGATGAGTTAGTTGCCTTGTTGCGCAGTAAAGCCCCACGTGGCACCATAGCTTCATTAGACGTCGAATCTTTGTTTACAAATGTACCCGTTGTAGGAACCATTGTGATAATTTTAGACTACGTGTATAATAATGACAACCTGTCTCTACCTAATTTGTTCCCTCGTCGTATTTTGAAAGAACTCCTCACAATGTGCTCGACTGAAGCCCCTTTTCGGCATATTGATGGTAGCTTGTTCCGTCAGGTGGATGGCGTAGCTATGGGTTCCCCGCTAGGGCCCACTTTTGCCAACTTCTACATCTCACACATGGAAAATCTTGTTATGAACACTTTGCCTGCTAAACCAGTATTGTACTGTAGATACGCAGATGATATTTTTGTTGAAGTAGATGGCCTGGCGCAGTTCGAGATGTCAAGGAATCTGTGGCCTGGCGCAGTTGGAGATGTCAAGGAATCTGTGGCCTGGCGCAGTTGGAGATGTCAAGGAATTTGATGTCAGAAAAATCTGTGTTGAATATTGCATTTTAGTTGGGCGTGTACGGTAAGCTGCCGTTTTTAGATGTTTTATTTGAAGCATCTCATGGTACTTTTCAGCGATCAGTGTACGTCAAGCAATCTCATGCTGATGAAACTATAAATTATGACTGTGATGCTCCTCAAATGTACAAAGAGGGCGTTATTACGTTAATAAATAGAGCTTACGAGGTGTGCAGCAGCTGGTCGAGTTTCCATTCAGAAGTGCTTAGAGTTAAGCGGTTGCTGGTTAACAACAATTTTCCTAATACTCTCATTGATAGAACTACAATTAATTTCTTAAGCCGAACCTTGGGCAATGAAATTAATCCTGACTGAATTCTCGCGATATTGATATCTTTTATGAAAACCAAATGCGCTAAAATTAAAAAATTGATGAACGAGTTTTTAAGAACATTGTTAAAACATTTGCCAAGCCAACAGATCGTGGTACGTCAATTGAGGTCTGTGTGTATTATACAAACTGCAAAATCAGTGACCTCTTAGGAAAAAATAATATGTCTGCATCCAGGGTTATCGATCTGGACAGGGCAAATGTGATATACCAATTTATGTGTGACAGAAGAGAATGTAAGTCTCTTGATAAATGTTACATTGGCTTGACCAGGATGACCCTGAGGCAAAGAAGAACCGCCCATAAATACCAAGGTTTTCTTTGCAATCATTTCCGCATTGACCATAGTTGCATCCATCAAATGAAGATCTATACCCTAATACCAAAATCTCATATAACGTGACTAAAAAGTACAAATTCAAGTTATAGAAGCGTTACTCATCCATAAACTTAAACCCGTTCTCAACGAAAACACAAATGACTTTTCTGCTTAAAAATTATTTACTAAAACCGCAGCTTAGAAGTCTTGAGGCAACTGCTCGTCCGGTCATTTCGCCTCTAACGCTTGTCCAATGAACATCTACAGTGTGCAATACTATAGTACTGTACCTGATCTCGTGTATACATATTGTTGTCTTACAAACTTTACATCTAGTCATTTATGAAATATTTTTGTGCTGTGATTTCATCTTTCATTCTAGTCTCGGATAGGTTGAAAATTAGATCTGCATTTTACCAATGTGACTCATCATTTTTTTGCATTTTTTCAGCCGATGATGATGTTTGTACATCGAAACGTTGCGTTTTATAGACTTCATAGGTAGAACTTTTTAACGATTGCCAGTGTTCCAATAAAAATGAAGAGTGAATTTTTTCGTAACTTATCACGTGATGAACTTCACCGGCTTAACAAATGCTTACAGACAACCTATTGAACCTCCCTCTAAAGTAGTTCACGACGCTAAGAAACTGGTATTTCCTGCACCTAAATTTTGTTTTTGCTTGCCCCTTTATCTCTGAAATCTTAAATTCGAGTATGGAAACTCAACAATGAAACTCATCCAAAAAACAAAAATGAATGTTATTAGAAATGTTCTAGAAATTAATATCCTGAAAATTTCGAAAACAGAAGTGCAAGCATTTGTTCTGAAATGCCGAATTTCATCAGTGTTAATTTCATGCCAGAAAAAGCGCAAAGTAGAAAAGAAGCATAAAATCACTACACCAACACATGAAGCAAAACAGGAGGCAAAACCTCGTTGTGCACTCGAGAGAATGAGAGCCATGAGCCCACGAGTCAGGTTCTGAACCCGTCACTCAAGTCCTGAACCTAATCATGTGTCAAGTGTCAGAGTTATAAACAAACTTCACCTCAAATATTGTAACAAAATCTACACGCAGTGAATTTGTTTGCCTTCTCGAATACCTGCGGGCATATGTTTACTTAATGTAATTCAGTATTTAATTATGAATGTGATTCTGTACGAGATTCTGATTTCAATACCAACATTACCAAGAGTTTCCTTTTGCATCGTAAAGGGTTTCAGTTATTGTTCTGTTTTTTATAGATTTATTAGGTACTAAAAACACACAGAAACTTGAAGAAAAAAAATTTCTTCGCCGTGAACTTTTTTTGGAAACGAAATAATGGTTATCTTGAACATTTCCATCCAGATAATGGGATCACAAGGTATAGTAATTACCAGCAGAAACAGGAATATCCCTGCTCATATTACTCTACCCGTAAAATTTGATAAAACCAAATTTCACTAACTTGTTTAGGTTGGAGACTATGTCATTCTATTTCTAACACGAAAATTAATTTTTTCAATTGAATTGTGTTCTACTGGCCAATGTTATAAGAAATTGAGCAAACTGCAATTGAAAATATTGATGAATTTATTCGAATGATGGTAAGAAGCTTCATAGAGATAAAAGAAGCCACCAATACCCTAAAATTGTCATTCCTAACTCACATTGAAAGTTTAACATTTGTCAAGGCCTCGAGACGCCGTCGTAACGGGCTGGGGGAAAGGTGAAGTGAATGTGACGTCTGTCTTACGTAACATATCTTCACTGTAGAGCAAGAAACGGTTCATGTCTCTGCAGGTCATCGCACAATGTTGCGCTCACTTTCTGTTCCTGCGTCAGACGCGGACGTGAAGTTGTAAGGAATCCTAACAAGCATTTGCCCTTTGGTTAATTTTTATTCACGATATGAGACTTAAAAATTAAAATTGAATTATCTTAAAATGCCATGAAGAAATAAAGGTTCGATGACCTTCATTATCAAGAGATCAAGCTTGTGAGAAAAATTCAAGAATTTTTTTGCAAGATGCTTTCTTGTTGTGAAATGATACTTTTAAAATTATTGAAGATTTAAACTGATGACTATCAACCAGATACTGGAGCTGGTTTGGAACAGAATACAGTGATATCGGGATCGTAATTCAGGATCGAGATCAGTTTCTACGGCTTTCTAAAAGTTTTATTTCTATCGAAACAGGTTTGAATAAAAAGATGTAGGTATTCTTCTCTGTAGAGACGATAAAACAACAATTCCGAGATTCCCACGACTTTTGCCTTCGGGTTGCTGAACACAAATATTCCAAAGATTCACTTCCAATTCTATTTCACGAGCATTTCTTTCATTTCGTTAATATTAGATCTTTTTTGCCAAGCCATAGGAAAACCGAAAAGTTATCAAACATCTTCAGCCTTCAGTAATGCTGCATTTATCCGTATAAATATTCTAACAAATGCATGAAACATTTTCCGATTGTTTTTAAGGAGTTTTAAACATTTAAAGAGAAAATATATTTTTCATTTGCACGTAGACATATCTCTATTTATACATGTTAAGTTGCTCCTGAAATATTCGTACCCCTATATTAGTCTGAAGCATGTTTGAATGAAACTCACAATGTACTACTTTTCATCATTAAGCTAATACTCTAAGTTTTGAAGGTATACTGCAAATGTGCGCACAACGCAGGTAGAAGTAAACTCGGAGTGAAGGCTGGGACGATTTATTGGTAGATGTTATTGGTGTGGACGGCAGTACAAGAGTGAACCGCTAGATGTTATCAGCAAGGGAAGCAAAACAGGAGTGAGCGGCTATGCCTCGACATGATCGGCTTATATCACCTCTGTTTAGTACTAATACCCAGATAGATGACTGCATATAACTCCCCCCCCAAAACGAGTGAAAGCTACACTTCAAAATGAACTGAATTAATATGCAAAATTAATTGAACTAATTGCCCAGCTAAACTTACTCAAACCAATTAACTCACAAGTTTTTCTCAAAGCTTAATTAAATATCAATTAATTTACTGCAAAATAAAGCAAATATCAAGCTTTAAAGAACCATATGATGTGCAGGCATCTTTACGAAACGTTCTTCGTAAATATCAAAGACCAAATTACGTTTACTCTACAACACTCATAATAGCAAAAAAAAAATTTATTAATCAAATGTTTAATCGCACCAGCCAATCGTTATTATAATATAGGAAAGCATCAAGCAAAACAAAGTATGCTTCCGCGAACAATATTGCACATACTTGCTTAAAAAATAAAACGCTCGATACGCTACTGTTAACTTAACCCCAAAACGCAAGATAACTGTCACCAAAGTTCTAAACTAAAGCAGGATAAACCATGTGCTAAAAGAAAAATGCTTAACTAACTTATCCCCTGCCAATCAGGTTAGTTATCCACATAGTAAATTTAAAACGCAAAACACTATAAATTTAAACACATGTTTAGGATCATTGAAAATTGAATTAATAAACCGAAACATCAGTAAATGTAGAACACCGCATTCCAAAAAAAATTTTACTCCTTTTTTTTTTAAACACCTCTTTCTTTAAAACTTAGTTTATAACCGCAATCAAACCACAGCCTGGATTAAACATAACCAAAGCTCAGCATGATCGCAAATACAGAAAATTATTGCATATTCTCATATAAAAAGCAAAATAAGCAAAAACGAGTAAAACACGCAGTTTAAAACTGGTAAAGAAGAACCGTTAACACCACTAAATATTTTATTGGTTAACGCAAGCAAAAGATTATAGTTAAAGCGCATTAAACTAAAATGCATTAGCAAAAAAACATGTTAGAACCTCGAGAAAAAATAAATTAATTAACTTACTGATTTCAAGTCGCAGAAACATCTTAACTAAAGAAAGAAAGAAAAAAAAAATATTCCCTATTAATACTTTAATACTTTATCCTCTCTGCTAATACAACCCGGTGTAGTATATATTAACCAAATATAAAACGCCAAAATGAAAAATACGGTTACGTAAATTCTTTAGAAATTCAAGAAATAAATTTTACGCACCGAAACCACAGTCACAGTTTCTGTTAAACAGCTACCTTTTTACCACAGACAACCAAAAAAAAAACATAGCATTTAAAAAGAAATAATTTTTTTTTTTCAAAACGCTCCAACCAGAATAATGATAACGCATTTGAAAAAACTAAGAAAACTTAATAATTAAAAGCATCAAGCGAAGCATGCAAAAAAAACGAAGCTGCTGACTTACCGTGCTCTTATACAACCAGCACGTCGCCAGCCGGCAGAACGTCGTAAAGGGTAAAAGTCAAACGCCATTCATATTGATAAAAATAATCCTCGGTAGACCGAAAAAAATAAACCAACATCCTACATCATCGCAATAAATTTTAAAAATCACTAGCGAAATGAAATGCTCGTGTTTCGAATGTGTCCTTCTTAAACACATTAAAACTAGAGTTACCAAAACGTCTAACATCAAAAATAAATAATGAAATTCCTTAATTAACATCTTAAGAAGGAACGCGTCATCATGAAAAAATAATCATCTTAAAATTAACTCATAGGTTTAAATTTATCACTGCGCGCATTTAATTTATCGCATTTTTCTCGCGATTAATAATTTCTATTTCACTGCGCGCCTCTTTCAAATAACTGTTCCAATTTCCATTAAATTTTCTTTCCTAAATAATTTGAAATAAATCATTTTCACGTTGGCAAGCTTATCACCCCAGTTCATTAGTGTTGATCTTGCAGACTTAGTAAATTTGTTGATCTCCTATGAAGAGTATGAAGGATCATGGCGAGTCCTAATGTCGACAACAGGATGAGGATCGCTATCAGCGCGATCTCCATGTTATTGAACTTCTGGTCAAACGCCATTGACGTGCAGATGACCAAAAATTCGTCATTTCCAGCGAAGGTCGTCGCCGCACCCGCGACAGCCTCGCCCTCAAACGCCTCAGCCATGGTTGACTCGTCCCGCGCATGCGCTGCAAAGAACGAATACAGAAAGATTAGCACGGCCGTTTAAATAAAATAATTACAACATACAATTTGGTATCAACTCTCGGTTGTCTGACAACTGTCCTTGACAACCACGATAGTCTAGCCTGAAGCAATTAAACGCTGATCATGTGTGACCGGTGACAAGACACCTCTCTCAATCTAAATTTGCTGATCGCCGGACATTCCGACGGAACAAAAATAGCCCGGCGCGAGACTGCAGCATACGGCCGCAGCGTCAAAACAACCCGTCTCGCAAGGTGAACAGCAACCTCAGCTATTTGCAATTCGACGTCGTCGCATCCGTTCATCATTAAAACTGTCAATTTAGCAAAACGGATGTCTGAATGAATTCAATTAAAAAATGAGTGAAACGTCTTAGCGACAGCTAGACGAGACAGTACAAATTCCTCTGGGGTAAACGTCTAACATTTACATCAAATTACTTGAGCATAAAGCAACAATAAGATTAACATATAAACATACAACGCATTGATTAATATGAATGCAAGCATATTGCATATAGCGAAGAAAATGCTTCTAAAATTATGATTATATCTCTTAACATTATTGATAAACAAACGGTAAAACAATGGTAAGCGGTTAAAAACGGTAAAAGGGTAATATTACGCGTCGATTAGTTAGCACGTCACATAGTCCAATGAATTCGTCCTTTTAACTCACAGATTTTACCTTTTTAAGCGATAAAAGATGATTAAGGTTACTTCTAACGATTTTAGATCCAATTTTAATATCAGCGTAATTACGTTTAACCTTTTGGACGACCGCAGGCCCAATCCAAGTTAATTCCAATTTATGGGTCTTGTTATGATTCCTTAATAGGACTCTGTCACCAACTTGAATATCCTTATTGCGCCGCTTAAGGTTTCTATAAAGATTTCGCTCTGTTGTGTTGTTAATAATTAAATTTCGTATATTTTCTATTGTTCGAACGGCTTCTCTAGCTCTAATATTCACTAAATCTATTTCTTCATCAAAACTGTAAATTACTGAATCGAAACTGTCAGACTGATAATAGGCACACGTATCGCGATGGAACATTATATAGCTTGGTGTTTCGCCAATAGTAGAGTTTAAAGAATTATTCAAGGCATTTTCTACTACTTCCAATAATTGGTCCCACTCTACATTAACAATACTATTTACATATAGTTTTAACAGATTCGTAATTTTTTTATTGTTGCGCTCCACGACGGCGTTAGAATGCGGGCTGTAAGCCAGAACTTCCCTTTTTGAAATGGCATGTAATTTTGCAAATTGTTTGAGAGCCACTGATTTAAACTCCCAAGCATTATCTGAAATGAGCGTCTTGGGGTAACCGAGTAATGAGAAACAGTTGCTTAAGCAAGAAATCACTGTTTCTGTATTTCGATTTGAAATGGCATATAAACGACAAAATCTCGAGAAAAGGTCAATCACAACAAGAATATATTTATTTCCATTATCAGTTACTTTAAGTGGGCCAAGCAAATCAATTGATACAACTTCGAAAGGTTTTGTAGCTATTGGAGCTGTTAAAATTTTGATTGGAACTGAAGGTTTTGCTTTAATAATTCTACACACCTCGCAATGCTGAACAAATTTCCGTACAATAGTTTTCTCTAATTGATTCCAATATTTCAACTTAAATTTGAACAAAGTATGCTTGTGATCTACGTGATACAAACTATGTATCGCTAGGACAGCTTTACTCATTAATGAATTAGGGACAACTGCAGTCAAAATTGTACTCGGTCGATTATCAATTTCTCTACGTCTATAAAGAATATTATTTAACATTAGAAATTTATCTAAGTCAGGAATAGTCGAAACACTGTCATTCAACAAAGCATTCTTAATCTCTATACAAAAAGCGTCGTTGTTTTGTTCGTCGATAAATTCCTTAATCGTCCACGATATCTCAGCTTCAGTTGGTACGTAGTCTATCAGCGCGGGTCTAGCGCTTTTGTCTGCTGCACTGTCAGCATCGTCTCGAGTCGAGGGCAGGTCAACTACCTCGCTTCCTGTCGTTCGTTTGTGTCGTGCTCGAGTCTCCACAACACAAACTTCTGATTCAAATGCGACTTCCAAATCATCACAAGAATTTAGTTCTTTAAGATTTAATTTCTCGTTATTAACAGGTAATCTGCTTAAATAGTCTGCAACAACGTTCTCTTTACCAGGCAGATATTTTACCAGGGGTTCAAAGGAATTTACATCTATGCACCAACGAGCCATGTTAGTGTCCTCAGGTAATTTTTTATTAAACAGTGGTGCAAGAGGACGGTGGTCGGTGTAGACGCGAACCGTATATCCTGTAATTAAGTATTTAAAATGCTTTAAGGCAGCGACAGCTGGACCTAGTTCTAGTGTTCCTAGTATAGCTCGGTACTCTCGGTAGGCAGCAGTTGTTTCTAAGCTTTGTGAGAGGCAGCCGCGTACTACGTATCTGGATTTAGGTGGTAAACAACTCCTTACCTTCTTACCATCGTAAGTGTCAGATTTTTTTTTGTGTAATAGGATAGGAGTGATAGTGAAGGTGTCTAAATCACTTCGATTTCAATTTTTAAAGCTTTAATGTGATAGAATTTAACGTTTTTGCTGTGCAGCAGCAATATTTTTTACCGCCTTGCCGTAAGCTTCAGCATTCACGTGCACTCTGCACGTTTTATTGAGAAGTCGCAAAGATTTGCACTGATTGTGGTGTTTGAAGGTGCCACTATTTACTGAATTTAATTGGGAGTATTGGTTACGTAATTGTATTAGCGTTATTGATGCCTTGTGAATACTATTGAGATTAACGCTAACGCTCTTGCATTTACTGTGTATTTTGTACGTATTAGAAGTGTTCTATTGATTCCTAGCTACTATTTGTGGTTATTAATTCAAGGGGGATTATTAATTTTTTTTGGTGGTTCTTCGAGGTGTGTCTTTAATTAATTTTTGGGTGTTCTAAATGCATTTACGGTGTTTATTATCATTTTAACTGGTTTTAGGGTGTTTATGGTCATTCTCGGAGTACGATATTAATTTTTGAATGAGTTTTCAGAGAATTCGGGTATTGAATTGTTGATTTTTAGTGGAATAGGGAATTTATGTCGGATTATCCTGATTCATTGGACAGTGAGGACGAAGTAGTTCGAACTGAACATACTGTAACTAAATACGGACGAGTGAGTAAACCAGTAGTTAGCAAGATGACGACTCCTACGGCAGCGACAGCTGGACCTAGTTCTAGTGTTCCTAGTAATGTAAACGCAACACAACTTGCACGTGATATTGCTGCTAACATGAATGTCCAACCTATGGGAACGATTATGACTAATGCAGAGCTTCCTACCTTCAGGGGAAGACGACGGGTCCATGATTCTGAGTTTCTCGAAAATAAGAGTTTTCACACTCACATACAAAATCTAAAGGCATATCTAAGTTTGTTGCCTGATGCCACCAGTGATGAACGTCGTAAGGAATTCCTAGTACGCTCCGCTAACAAGAACATAGGTGATTTCAATAGTGTAGTAACTAAGCTGGTTAACGCCGACTTGAATTATTCTTTCGATCAGGTCGTTCAAATACTTGAGGACATTTACGTATCAAAAGGAGAAAAGAGTATCCATGCATTGGCTTGCGATCTAAACGAGTTAAAATTGGTTAAAAATAATGCACTTGCTGCTCAGATCGTGAACGCGTTTTCGAAGATAAGGAAGTTAACCGAGAGTATTCTTAGTTCAAACTCACTCGGGTGGCAGCGCCACGCTTATTTCCAGAACTGCACCACGCAGGCCGAGTTAAAAAAATTCGTAGGCGACAGCATGTCGTACAGTCTAGCTTTATCAATTCTAGGTCCTTTATTTGATGAGTCGTTCGCTAGAAAAATCTTTGAAACACAATTTTCCACTGCAGAGGAGTTATTGGCTAAGTTAATTTCCGCAGTGCGAAGCCAAAGCGAGTCTAAGAAAATTCTCGCACAAAAGTATCATGTCAGACAGGACAGTGAGAGTTATGTAGGTGAAGTGACTAGTGAAGTCGAGGAAGTTTTGGAAGAGCAAGATCAGTTCCCAGAGAGTGAGGTGTGCTACGGCACAGTTGGAAATTATCGTAGGAATTTTCGATCAGGTGTACGTAGGATTGTACCTAGACCCTGGCTCGCACGAAATACCCGTATTAGGGGTAGAGAATTAAACAGTTATGTAGGTGATCGAGGAATTGGTGCCTTAGAGTGTAATATGATCAAGTCTGAGAGTAGTAGTTCTAGTGGTCAGGTTGCAGGAAATTCAGGAGGAATTTCAGGCACGAAAAAGCCCGGGTTCCCGTACTGTAACTCCTGTTCAATGGTAGGGCACTTTGAGTGTCGACCGCAAAGAGGTACTTTTCCGAGAGGATGCTTTGCCTGCGGTGGAACGCATGTAGTAAAGAATTGTAGAGCGAGCGGTACGGAAGTCCGCAACTATAGGGCGTATCTACGCGGTAGAGGTAACTCAAATCGAGGTAAAAATGAAGTCCATTGGGCGGAAACCGAGTCAAGTAGTTTTTTAAGCTAGGTGGAGGAAGTAAGGGAGAGTTAAAGCAGATTGAGCCCGAGGTATTTAACGGTACGAACCTCGTTAAACTAGAAACCGTGGCAATCCCAGATACCACCGAAATAACCAAATGCGCGGGCCCTAAAGAGCTCACCGCTTATAAGACCTCTGAGGTGCACGGGGGAAGAGGGCATGGATGGCGCTTGGCGCACACAAAAGAAGCAAAATTGAATTTGTTTTTCTTACTCTTTTATGCTGCACAAGCAGCATGAAAAGTTACTACTTGTTAAATCAGTTGACCATGCTTCAATAAATGATCATATATTGATGAATTTACTGCACTTTATAGGATAATAATGTAAAAAAAGCATTTAAAGTTCTTTAACCTGCAAATATTGATAATATAAACAAGGGATTGATAATGAAGAGTGACGTTGGCTGAACTATTCCTGGACACAGTGCCGAGCTCAGCATTCTTCTGTCATTTCAAAGTCACATATTCAGTATCGAGAAGCGCATCAGCTAACGTATAGGAACCTGACCTTGCCTTCACTGCGCGTCTCACGCTACACAGAGCAGCTGACGCCACTACGCTCGTGTTCTACTCAAATGTTCACGCGGCCCAAGTGAGAACTGACGTGAGATCTAAGTATTCTTCAGAGTACCAACAAATTATGGTTTTGCAGTAGAAACTATGTAATTAATTTGCCCATCACCTAATTATGTCAAGCTCTAGAGCTTCACAGTACGCAACATAGCACACCACGCTCATTGCTACGCACCACGGGGAACTTGCGCCATCGCATGCGAGTGAATACAATTTTCAAACTAGAAAAGAAATATCTACTGAACAATATTGGACTCATGCTTTTTGCCAATCTTACTTGTAACCCATTGGTTAAGTTTTTGCTTGCCTGCAGATATTACCATATATGTACATCTACCCAGGAACACACTCTAGGTATACATAAACACTAGTGCAACTCTCACCAAATTTCCGTGTTTCTTTCAGTTTCTTAGAGGTGCTGAAGTTCGTGGTCCAGGACTTGAGCGACAGAGACCCTCCTCTGCTGGAGGCTCGCTGGTCACAAATACGGGAGGCGCTACAGGAGGCCGGCGCTGACTTCGACACTTGGTGTGACGTGGTCCTGAGCTGCCCTGACCAGGCTTATGTGGTCCGGGGTGCGGCTGAGGCGGCACGTGCTAAATACATGTGGGATCTTAAGGAGGGTATGTTGCAGCATCTGCGTCTCTTTATTCTCAAATGCTGTAAGTGAATGTTTACGATAATCTACACATAAAGATTCGATAAAACTGATTCTGAAGAATATAACACTCTCACTGCTGCAATTGAGCGCCAGTCACTCTACTTAGCTCTAGAATAACCAAGAGATATAGATTGTTATAAAACAGCAGTCCACCCCCTGTATTTGAAATGAAAAGAAGGAAAAATGAAAGAAAGCTGTAAGAAATGAAAAAATTCAAATCTCTCGAGAGTTGATGAGGGCGAGTACACACGGCCTATCAAAAATTTATAGTAATGTTCGAAAAATCACACGACACACGTTCCTATTTGCTAAGAATTTACGTGATATTCATTGCTACTCGAATCTGATGGATTAATGCACTGGAAATTGTGGAGTTGATGAAGCTTGTATCACAGATACGCTCATCACACACTGCAGGCTGGCTTCGTTTAGACGGACAGACAGCTCCTACTATAGTACAGAGTTTATACTATAATAAGCTAATACTATACAATATACTGTAATCAATAATACTTTACAATAGTCTATACTATAGACTTTTGTCAGTGATTACTCCTTGCACATTCAATTTTCGTTCAAGCTTTTGTGATGCAGCTAGTTCTACTTCATTTATAGCATTGTGTTTGTATACCTGTTGTGCTTCAGAGGTCACTTGTTGGTAAAAGTTTGTTACTGTTATATTCCATGTGATGGTAAGTTTTGGCTGACATGCGAGAACATGTTGAATTGAACAAATCTATATTATTTAGATTTATGGATGAAATACATGTTTACATACATACCCTATATAGTTATTTATATTAATATACACAAACTGTATATAGTCATGTATATGTATGTATTTCTAAACATTCTAACTCGAGTAAGTGTGCGGGTAATCACAAGTACAAGAGTTACGCTCGTATGGAGAAAGAGGGCATTAGAGTTACTCGGCCTACTTCTCAAAGTCACCAGCATGGTTGTGATGGAAATCTACGCTTGTACATACTTTTATTCCCAAATATTTGAACGGCAAAGAACGATGCACCTTTCAACAGTCTTGAATAGTTTTTACAACAGTGTTTATTTTACAAACATTACAACATTCTCAACCTTCTTAAAATGTTGATTTTTTGAGTTTTCCAATAGGAGCAGAGTCTCAGACCCAAAAGGCTATTCTTCTAACGCCACAAAACTGTATAAAACCATCATTTTGGTAATCATTTTCCTTTCTTTGCTTCGATCCCGAGTTACAGTAAATCATTTTTTGCTTCAATAAAAATCACAAATGATGAATCAATCACAAAAGCAATACGAGGATTCACCTTCATTCGAAATTTCCCTTTGAACATAAAAAAATACAAATTAAAATAAAAATGATGGTAAAGATAGCTGATTTGGAAATCATTTGAATAAGTGAACGGTTTGGCTTCAAGCTCAAGCCATTATCAACACCTGTAAAAGCGAGTTGAAATACAGAAAATAGGACATGGCTGCAACATTCACTTATTTAAATGATTTTTAAATCAGCTATCTTTACTAGCATTTTTATTTCAAAACTGGCATGAGTGCTCCAACTTAATTTAAAAATACAAATTAAATTCGCTCTCGCTTTCATGTAGTCTTTATTGAAAACGAATGCGGGATTAAGAGCAATTTCGAAGGCAAGCCTCAGAGGTCTCTCAGAGGTGATTTTCACTTGACATGCGCCCAATCTTAATTAAGTACAGCAGGGAACGAGTCTCACTAGAACTTGAAGTGTGTTCTGGCTACCAGTGACTTGAGAATTGATATCGCAATACATGGCAAAACCACGCGTGATTTAGATCCTCTGCTCCGCTTTCTTACTTTACCCTGCAAGGGAAATTTTAGTTCTTTTCGTTGTACAGGTCGACATGTTGCTGCCGTGGCTCTAATGCTGCGGTACGCGCAGCCCCGCCGGTTGTGGGTTGTCATGAGTCCAGATGACCTCAGACGGACCTGCTGGACGGACGTCATCAGAGCTAGGGAAGGAGACATCGGGCTCATCCTTCAAGGTGGCGGCCCGTGGGATGACCTCATAGCACCTCTGCAAAATAGCAGGTAAGCTGTGAGCAGGACACTAGGTGAGTACAAATCATCAAGTAGGAATATTGCATATTTATGTGCGAAAACGTAGAGTAATACAGTAGGTACATTAAAACAGTACCTCTAAAGAAAGCTTGTTATCTTGTTCACTACATAGAAGAACTTTTCATAATAGGTAGGAGCGGTATGTGGTTTTCTAGAGGCAATTTTCAATTTTTTTAATCCGGGCAAATGCTTCAGTGGTAAATGTGGAGGTGTATTTTATGTATGGCATCAGAAAAAAATTTGAGAGACTTAAGTTTTAAAATAATGTGAAACAATATACTAGGCATCTTGTGAGTGATACATGAGATATAGTCTATGAATAACTCAACTTGATGAGCAGTAGTGTCATGCCACCGAAGATAACCTCATTCATTTCCCGCAATAATAAACACGTTTCATGGCAAATTTGTGCAATTGATGTGTCAAAAGCCACACCATATTATTCGACTAACTTATTCTTCTAAAGAGCTTCACATTGCAGCAGATCTAGGAATGGAAATCGAAATATCTAATGGCAAACTGCACCTAGGAAATGTCGTGGAACAAAGGCTATCTAGACAACCCTATCTGAAGCATAGCGTTCAACATCCTATGTTCCTCGAAACTGCCTCCAAATTCGTATACATGGACTATATACTTATAACTGCGGAAAAAAGCATAAATATGAGAACATTTTTTGAAAAAACAACAAAATAACCGAACGATGCCAAATAGATTCCAACTTAAATAGTTTGCTAGTCTGAAGCCTCAGAGCAGCAAATAATAGGCAGTCATGTGAAGCGATTACAACTGAGAAATTAAATGCAGAAGTTACGACAGTATTTCTACCGCGAATGAAAATTGACTGTTTACTTTGACTTCCCGAAACAGATTTTTAAAAATAGTTAGGAATATACAAAAGATGCTGAACATGACGCCCATATCTGTCGCGCTGCAGCTGTTTAGACGTCGGCACAACGATTGCCGCACTCCAGCGAAGGCTTCAGAATTTTCATGAACTCCTGCAGAAATTTCCACAATTCTGCAGATGAGGTCTTCTTTGAAATGAATTGGTGTTCCGTACACAAAACTCTCGTCTCCAGTTGTCCCTATAGAGGTAGAGTACTAGGAGCGTAATAATAACTGGCCTCCACGCTCAGTCCAGCGATGTGGATAATACCATTTGCTCCTCCGTATGGTGAGGCATATTTGCGAATTGAGCAGTGGATACTCGCTCCATTGTCGTTTGTACCTTTGCAGTCTATGAACTATACAATGAAAAGAATAAATTTTAAGATAATGGAACACTCAGACAACCGGCCACGAATTTGAAGTCATCGTGACGCTTTTACGAAGCATGTCCGACCACGCGGTTTTGAGTGGAAAGAGTTCATTTCAACTCTACCAACCTAATGTTGAAGTTGGCAGCCTCTCTGGCCTGCTGTGTTCGAATAAGTTCCGTTAGGTCAAGTTGGGTCTGAGTGTAACAATTGAAAACCAAATCCAATTTAGTTCATAAGTTCAATAAGGAGCCGGTTAGCGATTAATCTTCCGTGCTCTAGCGTTCGGTAATATTTAACACGTGCCCCGCGTGTTCTGCCATACGTGTACCAGTTGATAAATTGCTCAGTTACGTACCAGCATTAATGAACGACATTTCTTCTGTTATGAGATCTCTTTAAGAAATCACTGTTATCATTCCATGTGAAATACATCGTAAAATCATATTGTTATAAATCTAAGGTAGAAAGAAAAATAAGCAATAAATTCGATTTTGCTACTTTGCTACTCACACCCTAACCAAACCAACCGTTAACAACGGCGGGGCGGTGAACGTGTCATGAACTCCAATCTAATTTGTTGCAAGCCGGCCTGACTTGATCTGACCTAATGTAACTTGGCTAAACTAAAATTGTTCAATTAAACGTTTTATAAAGAATGTTTTACGTCATAAGCCATCTTATCGGTCAGTGGGATGCACGTCACTGAGAATATTTCTTGGGCGTCTGATTTTTCTTCTCCTGCGCTCCCAGCCTGTGTTGAAGTTTGTTCAACGAGGTGGCGGTCGCATCGTGAATGTATTCGAGGGCTCTCTAAATACATGTTTTTATTTCAGTAGACACTCAAACCAGCTATATTGTTATTTATTTTTCACGTAACTCATTCAGAGTAAGATGTCAAGCCATGAAATGAAAGGACCAGCACTCATGGTTGCTTTAAATGCAAATCCTAGTAATTTAGCACTCAGTAACTTTTCTCATTTTGCCAGATCATGTGTTCATGAGGTTCGGTTTGAGCTACAGGCATGCGATGACAATGTTTCGCCTGTAGCAGAAAAAAAACGTTCTATACGCTCTGATACCGCAAGAACAGCAGATTTCATATGGGATGTTCAAAACATTAGCGACGCGAGCGTCGGAAGATCGATGAAGCTCATTGTCAAAGAACTCATGGTATGAGTGTGGATGGACTTTCAAAACTGTTGTACATCAGGACATTCGATTTACGTAACATGTAATGATGAAAGGCCGATTCGTATTAGCCACCAGTGACACCAGTAAAATGTCTCATGCGATCGAAAAGGTTACTTAGCAAAGTCAAAACCCTGACGAACAGGGTGTGCTTTGTTTTTGCTCTGACTGAAAATCTTCAACCACTCAGAAAACTAACAGAATAAAAAAGTAGGTGCATATTTGCACTTCCCTCTGAAGTGCCCAGAGTGATGCACACCAAATTCTCGGCTACTATGATGAGTACAGGAGTTGTGGAAGTGAATGTTATGTCATGCCACCTAATATTTCCCCACAGGGTTCTTAGGGTAATGCTACTAAAATATTGATATTTCAGAAATGATTGTTGAGCCTGAATAAATAAAGTTACTAATGGAAAGTCAATCGTCTCTCAGCTATTCTCAGTAGATTCTAACAAAGCAGTATTAAGCCAGGACTGGAATTATCAGAGAAATTAACGATAAAATTACCTCCCAACATGTGGCATCCAACTTGCCAGATTTTAATTCGATAGACTAATCTGCGTGGAGCATCTATGGAATAGAGGCTGATTGCATTCCTCATGGTACCAAAGCTTTGTTGAAGGCTGCCATTGTCCAAGCGATGTCCGGAACAAGGACCACGTGTTGCAGCTTGTCTATGGTGCCGTACCCGAATAGAGCCAGCCATTGGAGCCGGAGGTGGTTTCATAAAATTATTAGCCATTCGTACTAATTTGACTTAAATACGCACATTTTTGCAGTCCGTATATTGTAGTATTGGACGGCTTCTCATAATGAAAGGCTGCTTTTAAGGTCCTGATTAAGGCTCAAATTAGGTCCTAATTTAGATTTTTAGGCTTCTAACAAATGTGAGGATAGTTTTTCCCCGATTAACTTAAATTTCAGTTTTCTAAGTGATGCTAACACTCCATTGCATTTTTCAAATTATCACAAAACCATAAAATAATTACAAGCGACCGAAAAAACAGTGTATATATAGCCAGCGGACTTTACATGTTACATCACCTTGTTCAAAATACTCCACAAAATAATTTAATTGATTTAGGTTGAATAATGTTAGATCAGGTCTTTAAACTTATGTCAAGTCTGTAAAAAAGTTATGAGCAGCCTGATTTAGGCCATCAATTCTTGAAGTAGGAATTTCCTTCAAGTCCGCCAAATTGCCAGTTTTCGACAAATGGACGCACAGAAGTTGAAAAAATTGCAAAATTTGGAAGAGAATCACGGACTTTAAATAATTTATTTATCGGTTTTTCTTTTGAGCCACAAAAAGTACCTATAAAATTATAGTTATGTAATATCGCGATAGTAACAACCCAATTGAAATTCTGAGCCTTTTACAGATCGTTTTCAGGCAGTTATAAGCCAAGAGTTTAGTCGTTTTCAAGCAGTAAATTAGCCTTTTTCGGAGCAAATGTCCCGTATTTTAAGCCCTTTTAAACGGCTATTTCTAGGCATCGAAACGGCTAATGCAACGGCCATTTTGGGCTTCTCTACTACCTGAACGAGGCTATTCACGACCATTTTTGGCTTTTCCATTGCTTGAACGAGTCTCGTCCTGGCCTTTTTGGGCTTCTTTACTGCTTGATCAAGGCTAATACCGGCCCTTTTGGGCTTCCTTACTGCTTGATCAAGGCTAATACCGGCCCTTTTGGTCTTCCTTACGCCCGGCCTTAAAAACAAAAAGACATATGGAATCCAAAGTCCCAAATTGAAACATTATACCAATAAAAATTAAAATTTTTATTTATTAACGAAATAAATATGAAAATTACTAAGTATTGATTTACAACAGTGGCATAATGGAGCAGATCAGATCGCTCCAACATCAGATTTTCTATACGATATAAAGAGTTTGTAAGGCCGGGTCTGGTGGCTGCTTCGCCTAGTGAGTTCCGATTTTAGGCGAGTGAAGCAGCGGCCTTACTTATATACTTCCCCGGCTGTAGGTATCGGTGATACGCGGCGGAGAAGTGGGAACTTTTTGTAGGTAAATTTACATTGGCATATATTAAGATTACTGAACATAGAAGGACTAGAATCGAGGTTTGAGGGGTAACTAGGGTAAAGCACTACAAGTTGAATGCTCAGCGATGAAGTGAGACAGAGAGAATTAAAAGAAAATTATCTAGTATCTAGAAACTTTTGAAGAATTATCTAGTATCTAGATACATTTTGAAGTATCTATGACCAGCTCTGGATATCTACATGAGCATAATATTTTTTTAACTACTAAACCGAAATTTATAGTAATAATTAATTGATGAAACTAATCGAAACTAACTTTGGCCACCCTTACCTAATCTAACTTATCTAAGTTAGGTTAGTTGAAATTCATTTAGTTCTTTACATTTACTGAAGTAATACGACTCGTACAACATTTACGGTTACGAGTCTTTTTACAATCTATTACGCGTTCAAATAGAGGTCGTCGAAAACGCTTGAAAACGACTTTAAACGACCCGAATGAGCCCGCAAACAGCCATTGACTAGACCTATAAAAGGCCAGTTGAATGAAGAGCCTTTTTCAAGCCCTAATAGGCCAAGTATAGGTAGGAGTCGGTTTGAAGTCGTGACTTTTGGCCCTTTTGGGCCGTTTTCGACCTTTTACGACTAATTTACTACCTGAAAAGGGCGATAATTTTCAATTGGGAAGGTGGTGTCATTTGTGACGCAACCTTGACACCTACTGGCTGTTTCAGAGACGTTTTTTTCTGTCGCGAATGACTTTAATAATCTGCCAGTATTTTGAGATGGGAATAGAGTGTACCAAAACATGCTGAAAACTGAGGTAAATCAGCTAGTCTCTTTTTTATATGAATTACTCAAAGAAATTGAAGGCCTAAATAATAGCCCTATTTTCGGAGCCGCCCCTGATGATGCTATAAAGGGATCGGGAAGCTTTGAGCGTACATTTGCGACAAGGAAACAATTAGGAGCATTGAATAAGTGATTAATTTTTAGAAATTCATGTATTATATTTCCTATTGAGGTTTCTTCATGATTTGCCCAAAGTAAAACGCAAACTCCAGTTGAAATCTCGTTTATGATCTACGCATGGAGATGCTCGTTCCAATTTGTGGGCCATTTCCAATCAATCAACTAACCTATCAAGAATTGGGCTTGGTGCATTGCCGTCTTGCGCCTTGTGTTACTGGGCCGCTGCTCACTTGGTGATTTGTGCTCCATTTGCCCTAGCTTTTGTTCAACACGTTCGCTGGCGCTTGTCAAGCGGTCTCTCGTTAAGTTAGGTTGTAGGTAGCAGAGTTTAGAACATCGAATTTAATGCTGGATAAAATTGTATCGTTCCCAAGAAATGGGAAACTCTAATAGCTTTACGATATTTCATCTCGCATGTTAATCGTTTGAAAATAAACGGTGTAGAAATGATTGCAATGCTGTACATTTACACTAGTACGTAAATGAACAGCTCACATAGTGGTGCCCTCATGCCCCAATAGGCAGTCAGCGTGTTAAACATCGCTTAGTCATGGCAATACAGATAGATGTTCAGCGAGGCTTGATACCATAAGACTGCTCGTTCAAACCTACTATCGCATTAATTATAGACTCATTTGAGAGGACCTCACCAGAGCAGTGGACGATTTTTGTATACTTGTTACACTGTTCTGTCATTGACTTCTCTCCTAGTTACCTCAATGCCTTCAATTGATATCGCTATTGGAATATTCTGCTAGAATGTTTGAACTGTTGTTTATCAGTCGACGTGTGTTCAATGATTCTCTTGAAAATTTTACTTAATAAGACAAAAAGGTAACGATTTCTCCTTGTTCTATTGGTGGTTTTAAAAAGCTGTGTTTAGTGAAAAAATAAAATTTTAATACAACGATACATAAAATTTGAGCCTAAGGAGTGTGTGGTATAATTATGTAAATTTTGATTGGTCTTTTTTCCAAGGTAATCTTTCTTTTTGTCTTTCCAACAAGCGGAACGCATTATGAAGTAAAACAATTCAACAACACATCATGTCATCGCAGCTTCCGTGATGCGGTGCCTTATGTCAGACTGATGCATTTTCTTTCCATTTAAGACTAGTATGATTTTTATAAGTTTTTAAACATGAAAAATCGCTTTTTCTTGAACGCTGTACATTCGAGATTCCTTATCAACTAGTGTACACCGCCCGTCACAGATGACGTGATTCAATACCTTTCGTGAACCAATTTTCGTTCGAGTGGAGTTACCACGCTTTACCTTATTTCAAAGGTAACGTATTCTTATTGTGACAGTAATGAACACTTAGAATACGGTAAATTTGTGCCGAAATAGAAGTAGTTATGGCCGTTCGTGTCGTATCCTAGCCACAGAAATTCAGCATTACTGAAAGCAACTGCGAGCTTGTGTGTGTATATTGTAATATGCAATGCAGTAAATCATTACATGCTATACAGTATTTTGTTATGTGCAATGCAGTACATTTTAAATACAATACAGAGTACTGTAGAACAGTATAATGTAATACGCAGTACAGTATATTGTGATATGCAGTACCTCAACGAACTCGGTATCCACGATACGGACTCGAGTATATAAGGCTCTGGATCTCTGTAATCTATGTCACCTAATAATTCCCGTCGTGTCTCTATTGATATGTTTATATATTTTTATATATGTTTACATTTATATAAAAACATGGGATGTAAATTTATTTCTTTGGTATCAGTAACGATTTTATCTGAGTATGCGGTATCATGGATACCGAATTCCTCATTCCAACATTAAAACATGGTCTTTACATACGTTGATATGTTTGAAATTTTATCAGGATAGATTCGGTTATGTTAGGATAGGTTAGGATATGTCAGGAAAGGATACGATACGTTAGGTTAGGATCTCAGTTAGCATAGGTTAGGTGAGCA
The DNA here is from genome assembly GCA_030386875.1 of Morinoia aosen. Classification (NCBI taxonomy): domain Eukaryota; kingdom Metazoa; phylum Arthropoda; class Malacostraca; order Amphipoda; family Talitridae; genus Morinoia; species Morinoia aosen. The sequence goes on along the minus strand of CM059576.1, from coordinate 53,030,397 downwards.
TAGGTTAGATAATGTTGACGTAACTCTTTCACGGGTCCACCTAGCATAACAATTCAAACAATTTAACAGTTTATTTACCACAAGTAATACAGCAATACATTGCTTCTTGAGTTTAGTGCAATGGACACATTTGAGTGTAGCTACTAGTGCGCCCGAATAAGTTTAGCGACTTCTAGAACATCATCACATCAAGCAATTTTTAAAGTGTACAGTTATGTTTAACCTAATTTACTTAACCTAGGGGCATACAAGACTGGTCATGTTTCAGTGCTTAATTTTTTAGCAAAGAAGGAAATTGGTAATACGAGCTAGATGGGAAAAGTATATTCAATAAAAATGATTAGGAGCAGAATATCTATATTATTATCATGGTAGATTACCTAATAAAGAAAAGGAGTACCAAAAGAAAAAAAATTAACTTGAACTACCTAATGTGATCAATATTTCGATAGGAAGAGGGATTCAAGATTTGTTTTGAAAGCTTTGTAAGAGCTTTTTTCACCGATCACAGCAGGGATTGCGTTTCAATTCTTAGTTCCAGTGAAGAGGATACTGCGTTGTGATCGAGATTGTGAATAAGGAAGTATGAAGTTACTTCTGTTTCGTGTTAAATGATCATGATGGCCAGTTAGAGCCGTGAATAATTGTTTGATTTCTCTGTCGCCAGCATCAGTTAGTGTTTTATACATGAAATTACATATGGAGAGGTTATAGGGATTGTAAAGCTTGAGTATTTTTAAGCTTATGAACGAATCATTTGTGTGAGCATTAAGTTCGAATTTCTTTACCGTTTGAACGGCTCTTCTTTGCTATGTAAAGAGCAGGTTGGTTTCTTTTTATCAGTTCCGTGCCAAGCTTCTATCCCGTATTGTAGACATGGTGAAATGATCGTTCGATGAAGTATTCTTTAGGCTTCTTCAGGCAGTATATTTTTTACTTTACGACGGATTCCAACGGATTTTGATAGTTTAGTCCTGATATGTGCAATATGCTCTTTGAATGTCAGATTTTTATCTAATATAATGCCCAGAAATTTTCAAGAGTTTGTTTCTTCAATTTGACCATCACCAATTTTAATGTGTGGAAGAGACATATTTCTCTTGTATGAGAATATCATGTATTTCGTCTAATCGATATTGAGGCATATTTTATTTGCCCTAAACCACATTGAAACACTTTGCAGCTCATTATTTACACTCTCTGCAATTAAAATTGTGGATTTTCACTTGCCAGAGCCGCAGAGAGCGTGCTATCGTCTGCAAATATTTATGAATTATAAGAATGAATTAGATCTAACAATATCGTCGATTAAGATAAAAAAGAGAAGAGGGCCAAGGACCGACCCTTGCGGTACTTCATGGCTGATTGTCAGCAGTTCCGATTGTGCATCGTCAATGCCAACATATTGCTTTCGATTTGCTAAGTATGATTTGAACCAACCATGTGCAACTCCTCTGATGCCATAACAGTGTAGTTTTGATGGTAGAATGTTATTGTCCACGCAATCAAAGGCTTTTCAAAAGTCGAGATATACGGAGAAAATAAGATTTATTTTATCTATATTACAGTGTGAATGATTTAATACAACCTGTGCCGTTGATTTTTGAAAACGAAAACCATGTTGTTTGTAGAGAAAATTTTTGTCGAGAAAATATTTTTGTTTAAACTTTAACACACTTTTCTATACACATTTTTTCGAGCATTTTGCAAATAATTGTTAGTTCATAGATAGGTCTATAATTATGTATTAATGCTATTTTATCTCCATTTTAAAAAGAGTGGCACATAGGCAATTTTGAGACAGCTGGGGAAGAAACTTTGAAAAAATGGTTGGTGTATAATATTAGACATGCACGGTCCTATTATATCAGCTATAGCCTATAGAACTTTAGGAATGAATGTTTTCAATCAATTTGATTCATTTTTCAACTGTTTATGCTCGCCAACTAATCAGAGAAATTAGTTGGCGTAAAAAATAAGGAGTTGTGTTCACAGACATGGTCTATGTATAGCAAGTAGTCTGTAGGTTCACTACCGACACTATCAGCTATTTTTTCCCCCTATGTTCACAAAAAAAGTTGTTAAACATTTTTGCAATATCTATTTTCTCGTGATATTTTACATTTTCGTAAACGACGGACTCAATCGTATTCGTTGCATTATTATTCGCTGTATAGCATGAATTTGGCAGGCGCCAAGTTTTTTTTTAATATCAGTTTTGTATTCAGTAAATTTGCGCGTAAAGTAGTTTTGTTTCGATGTCCGAATTTGATTTGTCACATGATTCCTGAACTTGTTATACGTGGCTTTAGATATACGTTCTTCGTACAGAAAGGCTTGACGTTCCTTTCATTGATCACGATATCTTCAGTAATGCTAGGCTTTTGTCTATTTTCCTTCGTAGTTGTGCGGGTGATTATTGAACATCACTGGTTGTGTGCGGTCGTTATATTTCAGTTAAATTTGGAATTGCTTCATCAATGTCAGTCGCATTATCATCCTGTTGATAGATGTCCAATGATGGCATTAATTCTGCTAGAACAGTTCGCATAGTTCCCAAGTTATACTCGTTTACACAACGATTTGAAAAAGTTAAAGATGACGTTGTCCGCGGAATTTCTCCGGCTCCTGCTACTACCTATTAATACCCTTGGTTTATTTGTTTCGAGTCCGCTTCTTACATTTCTCTGTCACGCTCATAAGGATAGTTACAATGACCGTATATGTGATCCGAGTTTCCCAGGTCCACATGAACGAAAAATATTGTTTATCACGGATGCTGTTAGACTGGACCCTTTAGGTACGACAATTGAAATGGTTTACGAAAAAATTTCCAGGGGAAAAATTATTCTTAATCATAATTGTCAATGAAATTGTCCTAGTGAGGGTGCTTCCAGCTTAAGCAGGTGCCTACTTCTTTATTTTAATTTAAAACATTTTTAATTCTTGAAGCACTATGCTTGGCAACCGAAATTTTCGACGTGGATAATAGAGTTATTGAATTTACGAATAAATTATTATTGAATATTTGCCCGACTTTATAAAACAACGAAATTCAGAAAAAATTGCTCTAATTGAATAGAAAGGCTATTGAATATGTTGCACGAACCCTGTAGCATGAACTTAGAGGTAACCAATGGTAATTTACGCGTGCAGGCGTCGGGAATGTCTAAAAACTAGTTTCATGAATTCATGTAATTTCCCTAATTTTATTATTCACTACAAAATATTCCCTGACTGGTTAAATTACTTTACAGTTAGTTTAGATGTCCAAAACTGAAAGAACTAGCCATCTTGGCACTGGAGTAGTCGTCAGTACCCAAAGGGTTGATGGCTATTTTTGATATGAATTTCACCAGTGCACAAGGTTAAGAACATTTTAATCGCGGGTTCATTTGGGTTTTTTGTATTGATTTTTAATTCACTTTGAATATTAAAATATATTTTTAGGAAATAATCTATTCCCGTCATTTTTGACGCGTTTACCAAACCACCCCTACACCTCACCCTTCTCGCAGTCTCCCTTCTCAAAAAAAGTGTACTAGTTTTCTTGACAGTGACTTGATATAGAGCACTTGTACACCTAAAATGAGTGGATTAATTTACTGGTGAACTTGAACTTACGACTGAAACTGAAACCAAGACCGCCAGTGCTAATCACCTTCCATCTATTCTAAAGAGCGTGACACAAACCTTATAAATAAACACACGACGGTCATTCCGAGTAATATCGAAGACAAGATTTAATCAAAAATGCATTCACATGCCGGACAATACCCCTTTGTGAAATAATTTCTTTACAAGTGAATAAACAATCGCGTCCTTCGTGTGTGCTAGCAAACTCTCATGATAGCTTGATATTTTTGGCTGTAACCTCTAATTGAATTAGGCTTTTTCTTTAGTGACTTCATGTAATGAAGCAGCCATCTGTCCTACCTCAAGTGTACAAGATGCACGACCTGCGTCCTGTTCTCTCATGTTTTCTATTCATTCATTCAGTAATCATTATGCGGTATGTATCTGCTCCTCTTTTATAAACATATATTGTTAAATAGTAAAAAGTCTGAAATGATGCTACAAACCCATGAATAGAGATAACCCGCACGATGAAGATAAGAACACAATATGAATCGAGAGTTGCACAGCTCGATGTATGCTGAAATCGAGTTTTTGTATTTTTTCCCCAATTTATGGGAACTGGAAGGCGATGTTCCTCTACTCAAAATGAAAAGCTCAGGTCAAGAAACACAGGGAAGACGACCCTAGTCATTGACGTACCTTTAAAAAACCACTTGCATTAACAAAGTAAAAAATGCATTTTTGAGGTAAAGAAATTAATTTCAGTTTTTCATTTATATAAAACCAGACACCTGCTACTATAGTGAATCTAAATTGGATGCGACTTCACCTTATCGATTCTAACGGTAACTCCTACACTTCAGCAGCGAAATGTAACACTCCGAAACATGCTACGTCCTAATATTGTAAGTTAGACAACAACACAACATCAATCGGTGTCGTAGTTTTAAAAGTTAATTCATTTTAACCACCAGCATTTAGGAATAGAAGTAGATAATCATTTGATTGCCTAACGTACCTGAACTGTTCCACACCTGCGACCCATTGTGCAAAGATTTACAGACGCATGAAAGGTTCAATTTTGCATCCAGTGAAGTCAGTGAGATATTTGGGATTTCGAACCAAAATAATGATTGCTAAAAGTTTGGAAATTAATTTAACTAGCAGGGCCCATGAAAATTTCACGGACAATGTCATCAATAAGCTAGGTGGACCCGTGAAAATACTCAGTCAACATTGCCTCCAAACTGTAAAATATATATTCCAACCTGACCTATGTTAACCTACCATGTTCTAACCTATTATGTCCTAACCTATGGTAACCAAACCTATCCTAGCCTAACATATCTTAACCTATCCTAACCTAACTTCAACCAATGTCATCGTTAGGCTAATTGCATGAAAAACTTCAGTCAACATTACCTCACAAATTCTAACATAACATATTTCAAACTATACCCATCCTAGCACAACATATACTAAGATACCATAACCTCACAAATTAATAAATGAAAATAAAAAAATTAAAAACGAAAACAAAAAATTTAATAAATTAAACAATAAATAATTTTCCTCACCCCCTCTCCTTCTTTCTCCCCTTTCCTTCTCAACCCTCCCTCTCCCTCTCTCCCTCCCTCTCCCTCTCTCCCTCCCTCTCCCTCCCTCTAATGTAACACGCCCCGACGCTCGCCAACCCGTATCACAGATACCGCCATGATGTAGAAGGGCGAGACGCACACAGTCGTAAGCGTATCAATATATGTGTAGATTGTGCCCTTCAGAAAGTCAATCGAAAGCAAGCATCTTGAATGTACAGCGTAAGCGAAACGAACTTCATGTAAAGAGTTAGTGAGTCTAGGTATATTTATACTTTATGGTTTTTACATTTGCCTGATGTAATTAAATACTAAATATAGCAAATATGCGCTTGTTAATTAATTTTAAAGAAAAAGTAATACAAAATGTTAATGTAATATAAGAGAAATGAGAGAACAATGTCCAGTAAACAGGCTGCCACGCCGTGACCACTTGAGTTTGTGAGACAATGTCTAGCGCAGAGTACACAGTCTCCCGACAACAGATCGAATGCCAGCGAGTCGTGGAAATGTCGAGTGTCATGAATCATGAGCTGAGTCATTTGACATGACAAAACTACGAAGCCATTGGAAAAGAAGCGATGTAACCATCGTACAGCACACGGCTATGCAAAATAGGGATGTACGCAAAACAGGAAGTAGTGTCTACGTCTGTCGTATCATTTGAGCGTCATCGTTCGATTGATGTTTGAGTAAGTTCTTAATTCTGCAAATTGCATATGGTTATGCAGAATCATAGACAATAATAAAGATAGCCCTGTATTTCATTCATATTGAAATGCAATTGGCAGCCCAAGTAAAACAATTAAATGTTCGAACTTTCCTTTTCAGGTGTCGAGTGTTCCACTTTGCTGGTTGCGTCACCACCGCAGAGAGCGTCAAAGTTCTTGCTTCAGTCCCCGTTCCTGAGTGTAAACTGCGGCTTACACTGCGAGGTCCCCTCGATCTTAGCGCTCTTGGAGGGAAATGCGGGAAGCTTCGTAAGTCTTGCGGGAGCAACGAATTTATCATAGCAGTAATTTGAGTGCCACAAGTTTGGTGCTGTAGTTATTTTGTGCAGAGGGTTCAGCATCTGTTGAAGGAATGATTTAGGCAACTTCCTTAAAGATAGCCATAATGTCGTGATTCTTCTGGGACAGACTTTCGCCGTGTTCATATAAACGTCAAGAAAGGGTTGTTTTGGCCAAGCAACTATCTTCTAAAAGACCCGACATTGAATAAAATGCTCTCGACAATAAAGCACAGCATCTCTGAGCTCTTCAACCTACGCTTCGAGCAAAGCTTCACTAACCGCCGAGCATCATTTGAAACAACCAGCGAACCTCACCCCCTCTCTACGAACCACCATTGGACTTCGGACACACTGCCACGTAGACAACGCCTGTACCAAGGATCATTTCCAAACGCTTCCATTCTTCGCGTATATTTCAACTCCTTCCTTGTTGACCTAAAATGTTGTTCATTCTACATAAATTACTTGCTTATTAATTATGAAGCTTAATCCATTTGAATCATCTCCCAACACTTGATATTTTCTGTAATATCTTGATGTAAAGCTTCAAGATAGGTAACGCGTCTGTTCCAACTCGAAACAGCGTCACTCAGCCTCCCTCTGGGCAGGGTGCTCAAGCGGCAGAAGGTCCTGGGCCGCCAACATAGCAAGTCGTGTGAACCTCCGCTTACACCCTCGCGGGTGGAGCGGAAGGGAAGTGTTAGCTCAAAGTCGTGTTTGACTTGTCAACCGCTATTCGGGAATACCCCAGCTGAGTATCCCATGATCATCCATGTACTCATCTATATTCTCATCAAGCCTCTCGTAACTTCATGTAGTAGGCGTAGAATAACTTTGTTCGATAACTTCTAGACGATCTTTGTTCTCTGTTAATTACTCAATGCCGAGACTTAATCTCACCTAAGATGTGTACATTATTATCATCAATGCATTCCTCTACTAAATGATACAACATCGGGGCCTCACCTCGTGTAGGATGTCCTTGTCAGACTTCACTATATATTAATAATCTATGTTCTCATCTATTGTTTCACGTTAAAGGCTTCACCAGTTTATCTCAACGTCATAATTTGTACCATTGATGTCATCTTATGGATAGGAATCGACTTGATCACCGAGATCTAATAGCATTGTAATCATTTAGAACCTAATATGCTATGTGTATCGTGAATCGCTTCTTATTTCCGAATGTGTCATCCATTTACTATTGAAAAACGTCATCATTATAACATTAAATTACGTTGCAACCACCTCGTCATTCACCTAATAAGACTCTATTTGATTTGTCATAAGTACATGATTATTTGCAACTAATGACATTGAAAGTTCGGAATCTTGATTAGATCTTTAATGAAATTACGAAAATATAATAAATGAGGCCTTCCGTCTCGATCATCGACCTTGAGATTCCTGAAAGCGATAAGTAAATGAGGATAATTAATACAAGAAAGAATTGCCTCCAGAAGTTGGCCAGCGAATGATACGTACGCCGATAAAGAAAAATAGGAATACAACAATAAGCTCGGTCAGAAACTTGTAACAAACTATACATACAGTATAAATAACTGAAATAGTCATGAGCAGTTGTAATCAGCTTCTCATGAGTGGAAGTTTTCTTCACGAGATACCCAAAACATTTCATACATCAATCTGTCATAAAATTATAGGGAACGAGCTAATTTTGGTATCGTTTTCTGTAGATGGAACGATCAACAATCTCAACTACAAATTCTGATCTGAATGGTTAAGTTTCCTCAACCGTGGGCTCTGAACAAGGCTGCCAATACTTGGGTTTAACCCAATATCTTGGGTTTTTACGATGTACCTTGGGTTCTTGGGTTTTGTTTGGGAATATGTTGATAATCTTGGGTTTTGAGCCTCACACTTCAATCATGGTAGACAGAAATTTCTCAAAGTGAAACTATTACGTACAAATGCCTTCTTTTTATTGCGCTTAAAGGTTTCGTTATGCGATAGAAATGCGTTGCATGCATGTCACAACCTGTAGGAGCGCTTAGTGTATAGCATAACCGTGACCTGTCACAAATCACAATCTGCTCAGCGGCACCAATGTGTCAAAAAAAACTGATTAGAGTGTGTGTGTGGCGTGTGCCAGTCGCGTTATTTGCATTTTTCGTTTAAACTCAAATTTGAAGATATTATCTCCTAATGAACTCTCTTCATTCAAATTAAAAAAGTAACTGAAGAAATTATGCCAGCAAAGAAGAGCAAATGGCATGCTCTGTGCTTCTATGAATTGTGTCTCCCAATGTTACTGTGAATTTTTTCTCTTCTTAACCACTTAAGTGTTATTACGCGTAAACCATATTAGCTGATTATATCATTGTCGTTGTAATCTTCTTATAATCTGATAATCGCTTCTGCCCTCCACTGCCATCGTACAACCATATTAGCTGATTATATCATTGTCGTTGTAATCTTCTTATAATCTGATTATATCATTGTCGTTGTAATCTTCTTATAATCTGATTATATCATTGTCATTATAATCTATCAGCAATTGTTCACTTACCAATATTACTGTGAATTCTTCCTTATTTACCACTACAGTTATTATTACGCGTAAACCATATTAGCTGATTGTATCATTGTCATCATAATCTTTAAAACTTATTCCCTCTTGTATGTGAACTTATGAAAACGCCCTCAGCAATCTGTTTGCACCAATGTAGTGATATCGAACTCCAATATTATAACAAATAAATAATAGATGTGTGTGTAAACATCTATGACAACTGTGTGTCACATTTTGTAACATCGCAATTAGTAATTTTTCACCAACCAATGTTACTGTGAATTCTTCTCTATTTACCACTACAGTTATTATTACGCGTAAACCATATTAGCTGATTGTATCATTGTCGTCATAATCTTTAGAAATTTATTACCTGTTGTATGTGAACTTGCGAAAACGCCCTTAGCAATCTGTTTGCACCAATGTTGTGATAATGAACTCCATTATCACTCGCTCATGGACTGAGTTTGTGTGTACTCACGAAATCGCGCTAGATTTTTCTTTTTTACTCTATTCTCTCTTACTTAATAAGCTACTTTTTAGACTGAAATATCCCTTTAAGCTTGACTCTGTATTTCGTCTTAAGCTCTATAGTACCTAATTCTTACTTTTACTTATTTTAAATGACTGATCACCCTGTAATATTTGAGGAAATCGATCCAGATTTCAATCATTTGAACAGAATATATCCAAACCTAAACGACTCTCAAGAGTGTAGGTATACTAATATATCAGAATTCAACGAAACTATACGAATAACTGACCGAGATTTCTCACTCCTGTGTTGGAACTGTAGGTCACTCTATCCAAAATTGGAAGAGATACAATGTACTATTACTGAACTTAAATATAACCTAGACGTGATTAGCTTCACCGAAAGCTGGCTAGATGACTCGACTAAAGACATGATTCGATTTGAAAATTATCATAGTTACCATTCGCTAAGAAAAAACCAGCGGGGCGGAGGCATCAGCACATATATATCTAACCACATAGACTCGAGAACCATAGCAAGTGCAACCATGAATCAGGATCATATAGAATCACTCTTCGTAGAACTTTTTAGAGATGGTAAACGCATTGTGCTTGGAACGGTGTATAGGCCTCCTACAGCCTGTCCTATATCCTTCCTGAATGAATTGAATCGTATTATTTCTCAGTTCAACAGGCCCTTATACAATGACATAATAATATGCGGTGACTTCAATTATGATCTACTGAAACATGAAAGCCATGAACCAATCTCTAATTTCCTAACTACCTTTCAGTCTCAATCCTTCCTTCCGATCATTACAAAGCCTACACGAATAACCTCAGAGTGTGCTACGCTGCTTGACAATATCTTTATGACAGACCCTAGTGATTTTCTTGCTGGAATAATTACTTCTGACTTATCAGATCACTTCCCAGTTTTTCTTATTAAGAAAAATGTATATATTGCTTGCACCAAGGCACGGGCTGAAACTTACTCATATCGTAAAATAAACGAATCAAATCTTGAAGAAATGCGCACCGTTCTAGAAGAATCAATGCCTACATTGCACATCTCTCAACAAAACAATAATACTACGAGCATTGATGAAGCAGTAGTAAAGTTGACTGAAACTATAATGACCGCATACAATCAGTGTTGCCCAATTGTAACTCGTACAGTTACCCCGAAAAATAAACATAAGCCCTGGATTACCAGAGACATCGTGATAAATATAAAGAAACGTCAAGCGTACCTAGCCCTCCTTTGCGAAGGACGAATATCTAGAGAAACATATAACCGATTTTGAAACTATGTAACAAACCAGATAAGAACATCAAAAAAGAACTACTTTACGCTCAAGTTTACTCAATTCAAAACTGACGTTAAAAAGATTTGGCATCTCCTTAACTCCTGCTGTAAACCGAATAATGCCGATAAAAAGAAAATTGAATATGTTGTTCAAGATAATGTAAAATATCATGAGAAGAAAGAAATTGCTAATCTCTTTAACAACTTCTTCGTAAACGTAGGGAAAACAATAGCTGATGGTATTCCAAGTGAACCTACTGATCACCTGGAATTTATGGATCATATTCGAGAACCCAACTCCTTTTTCTTTACGCCTACAAACTCCTCCGATGTAATTACGTGCATAAACAACATGAAAAATAAATCGAGTGGGTTACAAACGTTTCCGACTAAAGTACTTAAAGTTATTGCTGACATTGTAGCCCCACTGATATCAAATATTATTAACCAGTCTCTCTTACTAGGCACTTTCCCGAACTCCCTCAAAGTTGCTAGAGTAACCCCTATCTTTAAAAGTGGTGAAAAAACCTGTGTAAACAATTATCGACCTATCTCCATTCTACCAATTATTAGCAAAGTATTCGAAAAGATTGTGTATAAAAAAGTGTACTCTTATTTTGAACAAAAATCATTTCTTTACGATAAACAATACGGTTTTCGCTCTAAAAAATCAACAACACAGGCTATATTAAATCATTTACAATTCCTCTATTCTAATATAGATGAAGGAAAGCCTGTCTTCTCTGTATTTCTTGACTTCCGAAAAGCATTTGATTGTGTGGACCATAAAATACTATTATCGAAACTACACTGTTATGGCATTCGAGGGATTGCCCATGATTGGTTCAGATCATACCTAACAAATCGGAAGCAATACGTTGTCATTGACGACGCAAAATCAGACCCACAGACAATTAGCCATGGAGTTCCACAAGGATCTGTTCTCGGGCCTCTCTTGTTTCTGATTTTTATCAATGATATTGTAAAATCTACATCATTCTTCAAATTCATACTTTTTGCCGATGACAGTACGCTTTCTGCGGTCCTTCCGAACCAAAATCCTGCTATGATTGTGGAGAGTATAAATACTGAACTTCACAAGGTTTCATCGTGGCTCAAAGCTAATAAAATAAGCCTAAATATCGATAAAACAAATTATATTACTTTCTCATACAAGAAAGATGTATCTCTCCCATGCATTAAAATTGGCGAAGGTGAAATCGAAGAAACCAACTCATGTAAGTTTCTGGGCATCATAATAGATAAACATCTGACCTTCAAAGAGCACATCACTCATATTAGTTCTAAATTATCAAAATCCATCGGAATCCTAAATAAAGTTAAAAATTTTCTGCCTGAAACAGCTTTACAAATGCTCTACCGAACGCTCATCTCTCCATACTTGCAATACGGAATAGAAGCATGGCACGGAACTGATAAAAATAAAACCAACAAAATTTTTACTCTGCAGAAAAGGGCTGTCAGAGCGGTAAAGAACCTAGAATATAATGCTCACACAAATGATTCTTTCAAAAATTTACAAATACTTAAACTTTCGGATCTATACAAAATCTCCATCTGTAATTTCATTTACAAAACATTAAGAAATGATGGCGACAATAGCCTAAGACAATTATTGACTGCGCAAACTGGTCATCACGACCATTTAACCCGAAATAGAAGTAAATTCATGCTTCCTTATTATTCAAAGGCCAGGTCGCAACACAGTATTCTCTTCGTTGGAACCAATACTTGGAACTCTATACCTGCAGAGATCCGTGAATGTAATTCGTACAAAGTATTCAAAAGACATCTTGAGTCTCACTTCCTATCAGAATACTAGTAGTGTAAGATCACCGTGTCGAAATTTTGCCTCCTACATGTAACTAATGATAATGTCATAATGTAACTTGCCTTGTGTACCATAACCAATCTTCTCTCTGCTCTTGAATCGTTTTATCGAACATACTGTTAAATATAGCCGACTTGTAAAATATCGAGTTAATCATCTCAATGATCAGTCTAATGCGAAACTAGGTTAAGTGAACTAGGTTAAACTTTTGTACACCCTAGAATAGCGTGATGGTAGGATGCCCTAGAAGTCGCTGAACTTATTCGGGCCCACAGGTAGCTATACTCAAATTTGACCATTGTACTAGACTTAAGTAAAACTCTACCTCTGTATCACCTACCTCTGTATCTCCTGTGGTAAATAAATTGTTTAAATTGTTTCTAGGATGAATAACCCAGTGAAACGGAATAAAAAAAGTGGTTTGAGCATGGCTGCTTCGACAAAGACGCAGTTACCTACTGCAAGGCATGCAAAGTGACACTAAAAAATAAAAACGTGTCTAGGTCGTTGAAATATAAAGTTTCTTTTTATCATGAAAAAATTCGCAGTTGCTAAAGGAAGCACGAGTATCACTCAATACCTTAAAAAAGAGAACAACAGAAAGCCAACAAAAAACGAGGAGTGAGATAAGGTTGCAGTCTATTTCGTAGCACATAATCTATCCTTTGCCATCATTGAGGTCTGTGAGCTTGCATTTCCTGATAGTAAAATAGCCGAAAATCTGTCGATGAAGCGAACGAAACTTACCTAGGTAATTCTAGATGGTACAGCTTTTGATAAAATAAACATTAATATCGCTAACGTAAAATAGAGAAAAATACAGGTTATTTCCAATAAAGATGGTACAAAAGTACCATCATAGGTGTTTAAAATATCTTGAAGTTAATACACTTAGGTCATACACAAACATGAGTATTGTAATTCCCATGTCACTACACCTTTTTCACTTCAAATTAATCTAAGTCAAGTTCAAATTAATCCGAGTCAAGTTCAAATTAATTCAAGTCAAGTTCAAATTAATCTAAGTCGTTCAAATTAATCCGAGTCAAGTTCAAATTAATTCAAGTCAAGTTCAAATTAATCCGAGTCAGGTTCAAATTTATCCAAGTCAGGTTCAAATTAATAAAAGTCAAGTTCACTTTAATCATACTTTTCCCATCAAGGTCATATTACCAATTTCTTTCTTTGCAAAAAAATTAAGCACTGAAACATGACCAGTCTTGTATGCCCCTAGGTTAAGTAAATTCAGTTAAACATAACTGTACACATTAAAAATAGCTTGATGATAGGATTTCCTAGAAGTCGCTAAACTTATTCGGGCCTACAAGTAGCTATACTCAAATATGTCCATTGCACTAGACTCAAGAAGCAATGTATTGCTGTATTACTTGTGGTAAATAAACTCTTAAATTGTTTGAATTGTTAAGCTAGGTGGACCCGTGAAAGAGTTACGTCAACATTCCCTAACCTATGCTCACCTAACCTATCCTAACTGAGATCTTAACCTAACATATCGTATCCTTTCCTGGCATATCCTAACCTATCCTAACAAAACCGAAGCTATCCTGATAAAATTTCAAACATATCAATGTATGTAAAGACCATCTCTTAAGGGGGTCCTCCGAGGCCCCTTTTCTCTCCGATGGTCATTTTTCATTTTTTTTGTTAGAAAAGGACCTTTAGGTGGTGGACTATTCGGTCCTAAAATTTAATGGCGCTGCGGACGATAGATCCCCCACAAGGGGGGGGGGGGGGGTAAGGGGACCAAAATCTTAAATTTTCGACCCCATTTCAAACCCATATAAAAAAAGAAATGGAAAATTTGCGAATATACTTTTGTTATTTATGGTTCAAGAACTCTTAAACTGTCTTTTTTTGTTTCTAGCATAAAAACTCAATGAGTTCTTCTATTCTGTTGAAATATCAAAATATGCGGCATCTCCGCACATGTTTATCTGTAGAAGCATCTTCTGTATCTGGAGGACACCTATAAAGGGCCGCTCTTATCGAGGCCGGGTGCTCAATCCATCAACATCTCGTCTTCTGTCAACACCTAGCTAAATAAACTCCGCCAAGCTTCACGAGTGTTTCCCTGCCCGTACATTTTGGTGACCGACGTATGTGGCGAACGGAACTCACATTCGCATAAGTGTGCAGTGGATAGCAATTGTCCAACTACTGGCAATTTTGAACAGTATTAAATCCTGATGTGTACCGGGAATAACAATCAACTCTGGCAACCGCAAGAAACTACAATTGTTTTCGGAATAGGTGTACCGAAAAGGGTGTTACAAGAAGCATACGCCCAAATCAGCATTTTTCTACATCACGATTTACCGCTGCGTACACGTGTTTTGGTATATGAAGCCGGCGACGATATCGAGCTGGTGTTTGAGGTGAGAATCGCTGCTTTCCCAGCGAATATCCAGTGAAGAGACAATCGTGATACATCAGTGGAGTGCTACGAACAATTTTTATTGTGTGGAGATAAATACTACAATTGCATCACTAACAGTACCGGGATAAATTGTGTCAAAAACAGTACGAGTGTATATTGCATCATTAACTGTAGCAGTGAAGTGACACGTACTTTCATTTCAAAGTGTAAATTCTTCAACGTGGTGCACAGTAGCAACGCAGTATCATCTTGCTGTACCAGCCGACATCAACGCATAACATCTTGCTGTACCAGCCGACATCATTGTTTGCCTCATCACAGCCGCAGCCTACCCCATCATTGCCTGCAACGACGTGAGCAGCTTTGTCATCTTTGTTCTCAGATAAGTCTTTCTGAAAAAGAATTATTTTTTCTGTTGCTAGATGCAAGGGAGCTCGGTCTCAAGCAGCTTATTTTTTTTGTCGCACTTCATGCCGCGGTTTTTTTGTTGCCGTGTTCACTTCCCGTGTAGCTCTGCAATCTCATCTGTAGCCTCAGTCTCAGTGTGTGCATTGTGAGAGCCACATCCGTGTCCTACGTATCTGGATTTACCGGGTTGACAACTATTTAACTCCAATTTTTGTCGTAAGTTTCAGATTTCTTTATTTAATAGAATAGGAGTGTTAGTGAAAGTGTCTGAAACACTTTGATGTTAATTTTTGAAGTCTTAAATTGAAAGAAATTCATGTTTTTGCTGTGAGGCAGAAATATTTTTTTTTCTAACGCCTTCGTCGAGCCTTTGACTTGAGCTGCTATAGTCAAGTGCACGCCGCACAATATTGTTGACCAATCACCAAGACTAAATTTGATTGTGGTGTTTAAAAAGTTAAATTCTTCGGAAGCTATTAATAGTGACGTTAGTTTCTAATTGCATGCAGATTATTGGTGGTGTGTTTTATTATTTCTTTGCTACTATTTTGTGATTATTGTTTCAGGTGGAATTATTAATTTCGCTGTGTATTGATGGAAGTTAGGCAAAATATTTTATTTTTTGGTCCGAAGGGAAGCATTAATTTTTGATTGATCTTTGATTAATATTGAATTTTGACGTTTTATTAGGAATAGGGAGATTTTTGAATTGTTTGAGGAAATAGGAGTAATTGATGTCTGATTACTTTGATAGTGATGAGGAAGTAGTTCGAACAGAGGCTACGGTAACTAAATTCGGTCGTATTTCTAAACCTTGAGTAACTAGTGTGACTCAAGTACCGACAATGGCGACCCCAACAACAGCAGGGCCTAGTTCTAGTGTTCCTAGTAATGTTAACACGACACAGCTTGCACGTGATATTGCTGCAAATATAATTGTACCTCCTGTCGGAACGATAATGACGAACGCAGAGCTCCCCATATTCAGGGGAAGAAGACGGGTCCATGATGGAGAGTTCCTAGAAAATAAGAGTTTTCATACTCATATACAGAATCTCAAGGCATACATGTCCTTGTTGCCTGATGCCACTAGTGACGAGCGTCGTAAGGAATTTTTGGTACGCTCGGCTAACAAGAACGTAGGAGATTTCAATAGCGTAGTTACGAAATTAGTTAACGCTGACTTGAATTACTCTTTTGATCAGGTAGTTCAGATTCTTGAGGACATTTACGTTTCACGTGGAGAGAAGAGTATTCATGCATTGGCTTGCGACCTAAACGAGTTGCAATTAGTTAAAAATAATGCACTAGCTGCTCAGATCGTCAATGCTTTTTCGAAAATAAGGAAGCTAACCGAGAGTATTCTTAATTCAAACTCGCTAGGGTGGCAGCGCCACGCGTATTTCCAGAACTGCACGAATCAGGCTGAGTTAAAAAAATTCGTGGGCGACAGCATGTCGTACAGCCTGGCTTTATCAACGTTAGGTCCGCTTTTTGATGAATCGTTCGCTAGAAAAATTTTTGAAACACAATTTTCCACGGCGGAGGAATTGCTCGCTAGATTAATTTCAGCTGTGCGCAGCCAATCCGAGACAAAAAAGATACTTGCGCAGAAAGTTCCGGTCAGACACGAAAGTGAAGTTTACGTAGGTGAGGTAAACAGTGAATTGGAAGAAGTTTTTGAAGAGCCAGATCACAATGACGTGTTCTACGGTAGTGTAGGAGGTTACCGGAGGAGTTATCGACCAGGAATGAGGAGGATTGTTCCTAGACCTTGGCTAAGGAATCCCTGAATTAGAGGTAGAGAGTTAAACAGTTATGTAGGAGATCGAAATAGCGGCTCCTTAGAGTGCAACATGGTTAAATCAGATAGCGGTAGTTCTGGTCAATTCGGAGGAAATTCAGGAACGAAAAAAGCGGGATTTCCGTACTGTAACTCATGTTCCATGGTAGGGCACTTTGAATGTAGACCTCAAAGAGGTCAGTTTCCGAGAGGATGCTTTGCCTGCGGTGGAACTCATGTAGTAAAGAATTGTAGAGCGAGCGGTACGGAAGTCCGTTACTATAAGGCGTATTTACGCGGTAGAGGTAGCACAACCCGTGGTCAAAGTGAAGTTCATTGGGCGGAGAGCACGTCAAGCGATTTTTTAAACTAGCTTTCGTCTTCCTAGACGATATATTGGTGTTTTCAAAAAATAAAGATCAGCACTTGATTGATATAGAGATTGTGCTTAAGATGCTGCGATCCGGTAAATTATCCTTAAAACTTGAGAAATGCCATTTCTTTAAAAAAGAGCTCGAATATTTGGGCCATATCATTGCCGCCGACGGTATTATGTGTAAACACTCACAGAAATTACAAGACTGCCGAGCGCCGAACAATGTGAAGGAACTACAACAGTTTTTAGGTTTAGCAAATTATTTTCGAAATTTTTTACCCAACTTTGCAGAAGTAGCTTACCCCTTGTACAACCTTTTGAGAAAGAATGTTGTTTATACTTGGACAGACGAGTGTCAAAGAAGTTTTGATTTTATGAAGTCGTTACTAACTTCTGACACAGTTCTAAGACATCCTGGCTATACTAAAGACTTTCATGTTTTTACTGACGCTTCCAATACAGGAATTGGTGCTGTACTAATGCAAGCGGATGATTCAGGCGACAAAATTCTAAGACCTATAGCTTATTTTAGTAAAAATTTAAATTCGAGCCAGCGAAGATATTCTACTACCAAAAAAGAGTTCTTCGCAATTCATTCAGCTCTAAAACACTTTAAGTATTTAATAACTGGTTACCCCGTCCGGGTATACTCAGATCATAAGCCTTTGGCGCCACTTTTTAATAAAAAATTGCCTGAGGACACCAACATGGCACGCTGGTGCCTAAATGTACATTCCTTTGATCCGGTTGTAAAATATCTACCTGGTAAAGAAAACGTTGTAGCAGATTATTTAAGCAGATTACCTGTTAATAACGAGAAGTTAAACCTTAAAGAACTAAATTCTTGTGATGATTTGGGAGTCGCATTTGAATCAGAAGTTTGTGTGGTGGAGACTCGAGCACGAAACAAACGCATGACAGGAAGCGAGGTAGTTGACCTGCCTCCGACTCGAGACGATGCTGACAGTGCAGCAGACACAGACGCACGACCGGCGCTGATAAATTATGTACCGACAGAGTCTGAGATATCTTGGACGATTAAGGAGTTTATCGACGAACAAAACAACGACGCATTTTGCATGGAAATTAAGAATGCCTTATTACATGACAATATTTCGACGATACCAGACTTGCAAAAATTTTTAATTTTGAATGATATTCTTTATCGACGTAGAGAGATTGATAATCGACCAAGTACAATACTCACAGCAGTTGTACCAAATTCTTTAATGAGTAAGGCCATTCTGGCCATACACAGTCTATACCACGCAGACTACAAGCACACGCTGTTTAAATTTAAGTTAAAATATTGGAATCAGTT
Organism: Morinoia aosen; assembly: GCA_030386875.1. Classification (NCBI taxonomy): domain Eukaryota; kingdom Metazoa; phylum Arthropoda; class Malacostraca; order Amphipoda; family Talitridae; genus Morinoia; species Morinoia aosen. The sequence goes on along the minus strand of CM059576.1, from coordinate 53,011,754 downwards.
AGAGAAAACCATTGTGCGCAAACTTGTTCAACATTGCGAGGTGTGTAAAATTATTAAAGCAAGACCATCAGTTCCAATTAAAATTTTGACAGCACCGATTGCTAAGGCACCGTTCGAAGTGGTTTCAATGAATCTTCTTGGTCCACTTAAAGTAACTGATAATGGGAATAAGTATATATTAGTTATAATAGATTTGTTTTCACGCTTTTGTCGTTTATATGCAATCTCAAACCGAAATACGGAATCAGTGATTTCTTGTTTAAGCAATTGTTTTTCACTTTTAGGTTTTCCGAAGACGCTCATATCAGATAATGCTCTTGAGTTTAAATCAGTGGCACTCAAGCAGTTTGCAAAATTACATGCCATTGCAAAAAAGGAAGTTTTGGCTTACAGCCCACATTCTAATGCCATTGTAGAGCGCAATAACAAAAAAATTACGAATCTTTTGGAATTATATGTCAATACACTTGTCCATGCAGAGTGGGACCAATTATTAGAAGTTGTAGAAAATGCCTTGAATAATTCTTTAAATTCTACTATTGGCGAAACACCAAGCTATGTAATGTTTAATCGCGATACGTGTGCTTACTACCAGTCCGAGAATTTTGATTCAGTCATTTACAGCTTTGATGAAGAATTAGATTTAGTGAATATCAGAGCTAGAGAAGCCGTTCGAACCGTGGAAAATATTAGAAATTTAATTATTAACAACACAACAGAGCGAAATCTCTATAGAAATCTTAAGCGGCGCAACAAGGATATTAGCGTGGGAAATAGAGTTCTTTTGAAAAATCATGGGAAAAAATTTAAATTAGATCTAACATGGATAGGGCCTGCGGTAGTCCAAAAAGTGAAACGTAATTACGCTGACATTAAAATTGGATCTAAAATTATTAGAAGTAATATTAATCATTTGTTACCACTCAAACAGGTCAAATCTGTGAGTTAAACAGACGAGTTCATTGGACTATGTGACGTTCTAACTAATCGACGAGTAACGAATTAACCTTTTATCGTTGTTTACTCCGTTTTACCGTTTTTTTTACCTTTTTATCGTTGTTTACCGTTTATCAATAATGTTAAGGAATATAATCATAATTTTAGAGGCATTTTTCGCTATATGCAATATGTTTGCGTTCATATTAATCTCAGTAATCTATGCGTTGTACTTTTGTATGTTAGTCTTACTGTTGCTATGCTCAAGTAATGTGAGGTAATGTTTAGGTATTTAACCCAGGGGAATTTGTACTGTCTCGTTTAGCTGTCGCTAAGACGTTTCATTAAATTTTTTCTCAAATTCACTCAGACATTCGTATTGCTAAATTGACATTTTAATTCGTGAACGTTTGAGCAAGCGGCGAATTGAGTTCGCTGAGCTTGTAGATTTTGCTGCGAGATGCGCTGCTGCGATCTTGCTGAGCTATTTTTATCTGATCCGGAATGTCGCTGATCTAGAATGTCGATGATCCAGAATGTTCGACGATCAGCAAAATTTAAATTAAATTCATCAGGCAGGTGTCTTGTGACTAGAATTATTTTTTTTGATACGGTCAGCGTTTATTTCTTTTATGCGAGACTATCGTGGTTGATTAAATGACTCTTGTCAGACAACCAAGATTTGATACTAAATTATATGTTGTATTTATTTTATTTCATTTACCGGCCATGCTAATCTTTCTGTATCTGTTCTTTGCAGCGCATGCGCGGGACGAATCAACCATGGCTGAAGCGTTTGAGAGCGAGGCGGTCGCGGGTGCGGCGACGACTTTCGCTGGAAATGACGATTTTCTGGTCCTCTGCACGACAGTGGCGTTTGACCAAAAGTTTAATAACATGGAGATCGCGCTGATAATGATCCTCATCCTATTTTCGACGTTAGGACTCGCCATGATTCTTCATTGTCTTCGTCGGAGAGCAACGATTTTACTTAGTCTACGAGATCAACGTTAAGAACTTTAGTGATACATTTGCCTCAAGTTGAAAAATGAGAAAGTTGAGAAATTTTATTGAATTCGTTGAAAATTTATTAATCAGAAAATTTATTAATCAAAAAATTTATAAGTGTTAGATTTTAAATTATTTGAAAATCTGGCGCGCAGTGGTTAAATGAAATGCAAATCGCATGAAACACGCGATAAAATATGCGCGCGGTGTTCTCTTTAATCTATTTTTAAATCTATTTAACCCATGTTTTAACTTAAGTTTTTTTACTATTGACGTGTTAATTCCCAAGATTCTAATTAGTAATTTAATTTCGTTATTTATTTTGAGTTTCGAAGGTTGAAATTTATAGTTTAAAATGGTTTGTTTCGTTTGTTCTATTAATTTTTTTTTGAAGGTGCTATTTCCGATGTTTTGCGAGAAATTTAGAATGTATTGAATATGTGTTAAATTGCAACGATCGAATGCTAATTGCGGTAATCCCTATATTTAATGATATATAATTGGTGAATTGGTTTGAGTTGAATTAACATATGTTGACGGATAGGATGGCGTTTTATGGCGTTTTACTATTATTAATATGAATGGCGCTTCAATATTTGATCCCTACATCGTTCTACATGGCTGACGACGTGCAGAGAATTTAGTGCACGGTAAGTCGATTGCTTTGCCTTCGCGTGTTCTCGTTGCTTTCGCTATTTTTTGCTTCTAGTTATTAAGTTTTTTTTTATGATGACATGCCGTAAATTTTGTGTTAAAGTCGTACTAAACGTGTCTGAATCCTTCTCTTAGGGGTTGATTGAGGTAACATGTTAAGAATTTGAACGGGTCTTGAAAAAAAAGGGGGTTTTAACATTTTTTTTTTTGAATGCGGTTTGTCTAACTGTTGGATTTTTGCGGTGTATTAAGTTTAGTTTTAGTGTTCTAAAAAATTTTTTTTTGGCTTATTCCTTAAGCGGTTTTTGGCGTTCTAATTATTTTTGCCATGTGGATAACCTAACTGATTCGGCAGGGGGTGAATTGGTAAAAAGCATTTTTTTATTTAGCATGCGTTTCACCGTGTTCTAGTTTTAGAGCTTGGGTGCGTTTTATAGCTAGCTTAGTTGTGCGTTTTAGTGGACTAAAAACCAATAAGTCAATTTTTTCCAAAAACTGAGGCCTAAATCAAAAAAATGTAGGGAAGAGATTGTGTTTCTTTTCAAATGTTACATATAATGGTCAAATTTCATAAGAATCAGACTGAAAACCAAAATTTTTAAAATTTTATGAAGTAAAAAAATTTTTAATATTTCTTTATATGTAAATTACAATTCACTGTGTGAATATGATGTTATGTATGGAGATTATCGAAATAAAAATGCAAACAGCATTCAATTACATATATTTTCCATTATATTACACTTCAACAAAAATTTTGTTTTTGGCCTGTACTGTAGTCACTAATTTTCAAAATTCAAAAGAATAGAAGTCATTGAGTTTTTATGCTAGGAAGAAAACAAAGACAGTTTTAGAAGCCTTGGAACAATTATAACAAACTGATAGCTTTCGATTTTCCAATTTGTACGTTGTCTTTTTTTTCGCTAGTTCGAAACCTAAAAATTCGGTATATTTTAGGTATTGATCATATATCGCGTATATAAAAAAAAATAAAATTTCAAATCGAAAATTCAGACCTATCAGTTTGTTTGCAATGCTACGAGGATTTCAAAACTGTCTTTGTATTTGTTCTAGCATAAAAATTCATTGACTTCTATTATTTTGAAAACATCCCAAAAATGAACCGAAAAAGAGTTTTTTGAAAAAATAAAAAACTAAGGCCTAAATCAAAAAACTTCTCGAATAAAATATGTTTTTCTTGCAGAAATACATATTGTGGCCAAATTTCAGACCAATCGGATCAAAATTTAATTTTGACAGGGAGGACCCCTTTAATGTTAGAATGTGGAATTCGGTATCCATGATACCGCATACTCAGATAAAATCGTAACGGATACTAAAGAAATAAATTTACATCCTATGTTTTTATATAAATGTAAACATATATAAACATATATAAACATATATAAACATATAAATTGACACAAGACGGGAATTATTAGGTGACATAGATTACGGAGATCCAGAGTCTTATATACTCGAGTCCGTATCGTGGATACCGAGTTAGGCGAGGTACTGCATATCACAATATTCTGTACTGCGTATTACATTATACTGTTCTACAGTGCACTGCGTTGCACATGACAATATACTGTACAGCATATAATAATTTACTGCATTGCGTTTTACAATATACAGTACATACACAAGCTCGCAGTTGCTTTCAGTAATGCTGAATTTCTGTGTCTAGGATATGACACGAACGGCCAAAACTACTTATATTGCGGCACAAATTTATCGTATTCTAAGTGTTCATTACTGTCACAATAAGAATACATTACCTTTGAAATAAGCTAAAGCGTGGTAACTTCACTCGAACGAAAATTGGTTCACGAAAGGTATTGAATCCCGTCATTTTTGACGGGCGGTGTACACTAGTTAAAAAGGAAAGTTACGCTATCTCAAATGTACAGCCTTCAAGAAAAAACAATTGTTCGTATTCAAAAACTTGTAAAATCGCCTTAGTCTTAGATGGCGAAGAAATGCATCAGTCTGACATTGGGCCCCGCATAACGGAAGCTTAACTATTTTGCTACGGCGTATTGAAGTGAAACTTTGAACTGCAGACCTCTGGGCTACGGCCTGTATTTGGCATGCCATAGCGTTTAAAATGTAAATCTAAGATAAGCTGGAGAATGTTTCTGACCTTAGAGGTGGGCACAGCTAACCTTCCACCTGTATTTTCTTGTGAGCTATGACCTTCACGAGTTCAACTATCTTCCTACTATATTTTCTGTCCTGTAGCAGAACACCTACCCTCCTACCCTAAGGTTTTTCTGCTAAACTGTCAAATTACTTCTTAAAATGGTTTGCGGCCCACCGAGTATGGCAATATACTTGGGTGAGTTACGGGTGTGACGTTCGTTTGTTACGTTGAGAGCTCTATTACTCGGCTTGTTGGTTATTCTTCTTATGATCGTTCTTTTCTATCGTTTCCTTAGTATACCATTTGCAAGTCTACTGCGCGTCAGTCTGGGCTCCCGTCTGCTGTAATTTATGTCTGATTTTTCGCCTAACCTGCAGTGTCTAGCTCATCCGTTCTGGTTCTTCGATGTTGACAGGTACGCCTTTCTTGCATACTTCTTGTGTTGAATCACTGCGGTCTAAGTGTGTTGCATTGTGAATGTTATAGTGTCCGTAATGATTCTAACCGTGATTTGGCTCTGGTACTGATAGTGTTGCTGCTCCTGGCAGGTGTTCTTGGTTCGGTCTCCGCGGTTCCCGTGCTGGCTTCTTTAACCATCAACTGCGGACCCTATTGCGGATAAATTAACTGCGGACCGATTACTTTAACCATTAAATGGAGAGTTGAGCACCGCAATGCAACCTTACCTTGTGAAGTCTCTCTGTAAAACAGCGTTGCAGCACTGAGCACCTTCTATTCTAGCAAAACCAATTGAATTTAGCAGTCCAATCATCGCAAAATATCGAAAATATTGTGAATTCAATGTAAATCTTTTTATCGGGGTTCAGCACTCCATATAATCTTCTTAATTGAATTGATATTAATTCAATTTGTATTCGTTTATTGAAATAGTTTTCTTATCCATGAATGTAGTGCACTAGAACTTCTTACAACTTATGATCATAAGGAGAGATTCCATTGTTGAAGACAAAACACGTGAACGACTGGTTAAATTTTTTTAAGGGATTGAAACTGGAATCAAATGACTTCTGGAAAAAAGTAATTTAGTCTGATGAAACGAAAATTAGGCCTTCTGGAAGGATAGTCCGGACCCACGTATGGAGGCTAAAGTTTTCAGAATACAAGCCTATGAACACCTCTTCCTCAGTATAATGCGGAGGTGGAAGTTAATGATTTTAGGTAGCGTTTCTAAGAATGAAGTCGGAGGAATTGAACTGAAGTCGTATTCCAACAAGACAACGATCCGAAGCATAAGGCTAAATAACGAAAGATTTGCTCACTGAAAATGTTGATGTCTTGGAATTGCCATTCCTATCACCGGAACTCAATCCTATTTAAAATTTTCTAAAACACTTGAAATTGAGGAAGCAAGAAATAGATTAAGAACTACAATTCAAATGAAAAAAGTCTGTGAAGAAGAATGCATGAGACTGTCAAACAGTTCACGTAAGACACTTGTAGGAAACTATGGGAAACGATTGAGGCTGTAAGACAGAACAGAGGCTACGCTGGTATATACTATAATTAGTTTGTGTGCAATACTTAGGCACACGTCGCATTATATTATGTGGCATGAAATTTTGTCTGAGTAACAATTTTCAGTTTACATACATGCTTGTGTAGGTGATGTTAATTTACATATTCTGTTGTTCCAGTAAAACTGATTAACTCTGTTTCGAAATAGAGTAAAAAAATGAATGCGCTGAAAACTTTTGCTCCCCACTGTATCAAAATATAGTCCTTCAACTGGCGTCACAACAGTATTCATTTGGGCACTTATTAATCGTGTGAATTGTTCTCCCATTCTAGGTGTGGAGACCGCTCCGTTCAGCATAGATGGAAACTGCGAGGTCAAAGCGCCGCTGCCAGCCACACCTCTCCCCGAACTTCAAGTAAATTGCCTCGACCTGGACACATCCTGGGAGGCGGTGGCGAGCACGGTGTTGGCTCTCGCCCCCCGCGGCGGTAGGTGAGTTGGCTGCGGCGACCAGCGGCCGCACATCCATTCTGATTAGCAGGATATGTTGCTGCCGTGAAATTTATTGAGAGAACTCTTTGGAAGTACATGAGTGAGAAATGTTTGAATTCTTTAATAGTTTGGAGAATAAATTAAAGTCGGCAAAGAAAAAAACCTTAGCCCCATTTTACTTTAGCTTACTGAGATAGATATTTCCTCTTGCGTGTTTAGATGCCGAAATAAAAACTGCTGCGGAAAAAAGGAAGCGTCAGAAATGGCCAAGTTTGACGTATGGACGTGCATGTACTAATGAAAAAAGTAATCCATGGTACCCCAACACTATTTTCTATATACGTATTTTATTTGTTATTTTCCTGTGGTGTTACAATCTAAATTACAAGCTAATTCAATATGAGAATTACATTGAAAATAGAAAACCAAGAAAGTTCTTCTTGTATCGAATGAATGAAATAAAAATTATCAATGGATTTACTTCCATTATTCCTGCAAATGTCAATGTTTTCGATCTAAAGCATTAAATATGGCTACCTCGTTACTCATTCTACGTATAATATTTAACTGGGGTAATTTCTGTTGTATGAGAGCGGGGAACAACAGATCATGAGTGATTACCGAACAGAGGGCGATGATTATCAAAACAAAGTTAAGAAGAAATAAAATTGATTAAAGAGACAAATTGGTGAATATCTCGAAGTCGAAACAGAGTCTCACCCGTCAGTAATAGAATTAACAGTCTCCTTCGATTGATCTAATTGTTGTGATATTTGTAAAATGAAGATGAAAAAACACTCAATTTCTAATTTCGTGTGCCTGTGTCGCTCTCTTTATTTGAGAAAAGGCGTAGTCATGGGTGGAAGTTGTCACCTAATTCAGAGCTATGCGTAGATTTGTACGACTTTGTAGGTGTTCTTAAACAGATATTCATACACTTCTATTCGATTATATTTCCATTTCAGCAGTGAAACCTATGAGCATGATATTGTTTGTGTTTTCAAAGTTCGTTTTTGCATGCGCCTCGGTTTATTTATTCATCAGTTTGTGTCAGATGCACCTGCGGAGTGAGCATCCTCTCACTGTAACATTTCTGCTTCCATTTGAGGTACCGTGAGATCGAGTTATGGGATGATGGCTTGACTGCGATGGACGGAAGAAGGCTTGTGGCTGCTCTGCACCAGCGGGGGATCAGGACTAAAGGAGAAGGTTACTCGCGCTGTAATCGGTGAGATCTTTCGTGATAAATTGACAAGTGTTTCTCGAATGTTGTTTATCTTTTCGTTAGAGCTGTATGAAAACAAGGAGACAGGCGGAACATCTTGCTTGGTATTTATGACAAATTACGCGTCTTCATGCTGCCAAAGAGGACATACAGTATCCAATCCTCTTCAAATAGCGCAATACCCCAATGAAACCATCAAAACGTCTGCAATGGTTGAACACAAGGTTCTCCTCTCAGGAGACGCTCAGTGTTGTAATTTTAGGAATGCATTTGGTTCATTTGAGATGTGTGAATAATATCCTATACTTCACATTTTTGAAGATCGAGATCTAGAATGAGCAATGTCCCTAGCACATTACGTAAATAGATGAAATCGTCGCCTGCGAGTGTGGCCGGTAAGTGGCAAATGTGCACGACTGGCGGTATTGCTGGGTTGTGTGCAGGTCTCACGCGGTGCTATTATATGTGCTATTATATGCATGACTGGCGGTATTGCTGGGTTGTGTGCAGGTCTCACGCAGTGCTATTATATGTGCTATTATATGCATGACTGGCGGTATTGCTGGGTTGTGTGCAGGTCTCACGCGGTGCTATTATATGTGCTATTATATGAATGACTGGCGGTATTGCTGGGTTGTGTGCTGGTCTCACGCAGTGCTATTATATGTGATATTATATATATGCATGACTGGCGGTATTGCTGGGTTGTGTGCAGGTCTCACGCAGTGCTATTATATGTGCTATTATATGCATGACTGGCGGTATTGCTGGGTTGTGTGCAGGTCTCACGCGGTGCTATTATATGTGTAATTCATACTCATATATTGAGCTAGGTACACTTCATTGTGTGTTTCTCGGCTTGAGGCTTACTTCAGTATAGGTATCGTGGGCCTGATGTAATTAAAATAAATGTCTTTGCATTAAATGCTATTTGAAGTAAAATTTGGAATTTGTGAACTCTTGACGATGACTTGGATCAAACAGAGTATCTCATGGGTGGTAACCAAAATAGATTAATGCGTTGCTTACCAAACCTCAGAAATTAATCGAGTTAGACAAGTGTAGCTTTTCTAATTGTTTGTCCGTTATGAGCCAGATTCAAGTTACTCATCAAGTGTGGAATTCTTATTTTACATGAAGTGAAAATACAAGCTAAAAACATGTTTACCATCCCTCGTGCCACAAACCTAATACAGCACGACATGTTTCGTATGTTCTTTCGAGGTTGTTTGTTGCACTAGCAGGGAGCATGTATTACATAGAATCATCTATGCAGTATGACAGTGTAGACCCTACGATCTCCTGAAAGAAAAACAAAAAATATTTTCATCATTGGATATCACATAGCCTCTCGACTGCACAGAGCAGCGAAATTGCTTTACAGGCCATTTCTCTGTTCCAGGGGCTCTGAATACGCGCAACTCGTCCTCACGGACACACCTCCGGGTCAACTTACGGAGCTACAGTGAGTAGACGATCGAGGCTCAGCCCAGGAGTTAGAGTTATCGACGTGAACGTAAGGTCGGCAAAAATTTTCTCGGCTTGCCTTCTCGGATTTGAAAGCACAGCACAGTTCTCTTCTACGGGAAAAATCGAACGTAACAGTATACGTGCACCGAGGTTGTGTGGTAACGCGATATTTGTGCCGGTGGCGTGTGGACTGATGTGGGGGTGTGTGTACTGATGTGGGTGTGTGTGTACTGATGTGGGTGTGTGTGTACTGATGTGAAGGCGTGTGTACTGATGTGGAGGTGTGTGGACTCCTGTGGAGGTGTGTGGACTGATGTGGAGGTGTGTTGACTGATGTGGAGGCGTGTGTACTGATGTGGGGGTGTGTACTGATGTGGAGGCGTGTGGACTGATGTGGAGGCGTGTGTACTGATGTGGGGGTGTGTGTACTGATGTGGAGGTGTGTGTACTGATGTGGAGGCGTGTGGACTGATGTGGAGGCGTGTGTACTGATGTGGAGGCGTGTGGACTGATGTGGAGGCGTGTGTACTGATGTGGAGGTGTGTGTACTGATGTGGAGGCGTGTGGACTGATGTGGAGGCGTGTGGACTGATGTGTATGTGTGTGTACTGATTTGGAGGCGTGAGGGCTGATGTGGAGGCATGTGTACTGATGTGGAGGCGTGTGGACTGATGTGTATGTGTGTGTACTGATTTGGAGGCGTGAGGGCTGATGTGGAGGCGTGTGTACTGATGTGTATGTGTGTGTACTGATTTGGAGGCGTGAGGGCTAATGTGGAGGCGTGTGGACTGATGTGGAGACGTGTGGACGGATGTGGAGGCTTGTGAACTGATGTGTGTGTACTGATTTGGAGGCGTGAGGGCTGATGTGGAGGCGTGTGTACTGATGTGTATGTGTGTGTACTGATTTGGAGGCGTGAGGGCTAATGTGGAGGCGTGTGGACTGATGTGGAGACGTGTGGACTGATGTGGAGGCGTGTGGACTGACGTGTATGTGTGTGTACTGATTTGGAGGCGTGAGGACTGATGTGGAGGCGTGTGGACTGATGTGTATGTGTGTGTACTGATTTGGAGGCGTGAGGGCTAATGTGGAGGCGTGTGGACTGATGTGGAGACGTGTGGACTGATGTGGAGGCGTGTGTACTGATGTGGAGGCGTGTGTACTGATGTGGAGGCGTGAGGGCTAATGTGGAGGCGTGTGGACTGATGTGGAGGCGTGTGTACTGATGTGTATGTGTGTGTACTGATTTGGAGGCGTGAGGGCTAATGTGGAGGCGTGTGGACTGATGTGGAGGCGTGTGTACTGATGTGTATGTGTGTGTACTGATTTGGAGGCGTGAGGGCTAATGTGGAGGCGTGTGGACTGATGTGGAGGCGTGTGTACTGATGTGTATGTGTGTGTACTGATTTGGAGGCGTGTGGACTGATGTGGAGGCGTGTGTACTGATGTGTATGTGTGTGTACTGATTTGGAGGCATGAGGGCTAATGTGGAGGCGTGTGGACTGATGTGGAGGCGTGTGTACTGATGTGTATGTGTGTGTACTGATTTGGAGGCGTGTGGACTGATGTGGAGGCGTGTGTAGTGATGTGGAGGCGTGTGTACTGATTTGGAGGCGTGAGGGCTGATGTGGAGGCGTGTGTACTGATGTGTATGTGTGTGTACTGATTTGGAGGCGTGAGGGCTAATGTGGAGGCGTGTGGACTGATGTGGAGGCGTGTGTACTGATGTGTATGTGTGTGTACTGATTTGGAGGCGTGTGGACTGATGTGGAGGCGTGTGTAGTGATGTGGAGGCGTGTGTACTGATTTGGAGGCGTGAGGGCTAATGTGGAGGCGTGAGGGCTAATGTGGAGCGTGTGGACTGATGTGTATGTGAAAGGACTGATGTGGAGGCGTGTGGACTGATGTGGAGGCGTGTGGACTGATGTGGAGGCGTGTGTACTGATGTGGAGGCGTGTGAGCAGGTTAGGTAATCACTCTCTAATGTAACGCATCAGAAATACCATTCAAGATTTCATAATCAGGAAATTTTAAGGATAACAATTCCAATAAGTTTATAATAAGTGACACTTTGTTTTAGTGCCTGCAACAGAGGGTAATTCAGCATGTTGTCATGTTATCACATATACTCGTAATTTGAAGAGATGTAGAGGTAGGGACCAGACTTGAGTGCAGCTACTGCATGGAAGTTACCAGTTCAACTCATTCATTTCCGTCATTGTTGCACACGGTAATGGCCTCGAGCTATCCATTTGAACATGATGATTTCACGTGCAGTCAATTGCTGCGCACAATATTAAGTTTCACCATTTCTGGCACTAATGCGACAATGAAATTAACAAATTTCTATTTTCTGCCTTTTTTATTTATCATAGACACATATATTATACTGGTCTTTCTGCAGGGTCCATGAAAGTCGTGAGCTTAAATTTGTTCTTTTTTTTGCTTTGCTCCTGGAGATTTAAGGATGTCCCTCATTTTAGCCGATCTACAGAAGACAAGTTACATCCGTTCACACAACTCACCTCAACATCACAAACAGGTTTGAATGATGAATTCATGTGCCCATTCACTAATTTCTGCCTTCAGTGTTCACTGCAGAATGACTCTTGCTTTGTTACGCTATTCTCACTCAAGCCCTTCTGAAGAGACCCAGTGTCACTGCCGCCCGTGTCCACTACTTCTCTGTGCTTACCTCGCTCCCACGCCTCAATCTTCCACCATCATGTCCTACTGCATACCTTACTCAATCCTTCCTTTTTCTGGCTTCTCCTCAGCGGATTCTTTTCCTAGGCAATCATTAGGCAAGCAATCAAACAGTTCGTGAAGTGTCCATGAAATCACCTCTAGGAAGTGTCAAACCTGCATCTCCCAACTCAGTCATCATCTCAGCCCACATTCTCTCCTGTGGTCAATTGGTCTCATTGCCAGAACAGTCTTGCGCTGCGCAAAACTTCAGAAACACAAACAAACACGAGCTCTACCCAAACCTACTCTACATATTTCTGGTACCTCCTCGAGAGGCCCGGACTAGGTTTGCAATCCCGGGACAAAATTAAAATTACGGAATCCCGGGATTTCAGGTAGACAATTCCCAGATTCCTAGGATCCCGTTATTTCTATATATTTTGACATTTATGCTATTGTAATTTGTTGCCTGTACCCATCACAAGATTAGGCGATTTAGGGAGCGAAAAACTTTTTCTTAGAAGAATTTGTTAATGAATTCACCATTGTAACTGTATTTTCTCACACGCCATCAACTGCTAGAAGCTTGGTCACTTGTTCTTCCGGAGTACTTTGATGCACCTTTACGAAACGTATTTTTTTTGCTTGTTTAAGTGCAGTGCTGTCACCACTGCTCTCACGTGCATGAGGGCGCTTTGTTCCAATACGAACTCTGTCTTCTGAGCTACTAGTTGAAGCAACTGAGCTTTCAGTTCCAGGTTTCACTGTGTTGTGTTTTCTCATTAGGTGACGTAACAAACCACTGGCGGAACAGCCTTTGCAAAGTAAACTCCTGCCGCAATTTATATACATTGCACTTTCTACAGTCGCATCTTTAGTTCAGTATCGCCGCGCAAAGGTAGTCGTTTCTACAACATCGGTCATTTGGCATAGTATCTAGAGTAGTCTTTTCTGTATTACCTGCTAAACCAAACAACAAAATATATTCTTACGCAATAGTTGAACTTTATTACGAGATAGTGTAGACTACACTGTGTAGTGATGTAAAGTGCAGTGATATTAAAATACTAAAGTCCTTTCTTGAGCTTTTAATTGATTAATCATACTAAACAGCATGTGTAAGATATTCACACTTGCAGGAGTTTTAAAAAAACGAATAAGACAGTTTCATTCACGTTTTATTGAACGATGTTAAAATAGCCGTAAAGGTCGAAAATAAATGATTTTTAAAGAGCCGTATAAGGCCGAATGTAGTTCATTACATTTTTAAATGAGTAGTATTTATTATTTCTCATTATTTTATTAGTTTATTTTATAGATTAGCACAAAGAGCGCTTTTAAAATAGCTTTCGCTTTAATTAAAAAAATGACACAGTTGACTCGGGAGCTCGATAGATTAAAATACACCTCTCACGCAGCAACTGCTGCAGCTGCAGTTATGGCTAAGTAGGCGTACGCGATTACAAAAGAGCAACAGGAACTGCTGCAGCTGCAGTTGTATGGTAAGTAGGAGACGCGATCAAGAAGGAGCAGCAGAAACTGCTGCTACCGCAGTTGTAGGTAAGTAGGCGTACTGTTATATATTAAAATATGCATCGTTATAGTGTGACACTGGTTTTGTAAGTATGAGTTCCGGAGGCCTAGGTTTACGAGTCCCGGAAGATCATTGTTGTGGGCCAAGCATGGCAGGCTCACAGGATGTCCTTATCGTGCTTGGGTTCGGATGGGTCGGAAGCGCCCCGACCGCAGACGCCGCCGGAAGGTAGAAGCGCAGACGCCGCCGGCAGTTATCCATCTACTGGTCACTGCAGTGACCAGTAGATGGATAACTGCCTTACTGAGAGTTTCATTCTGCTCCTTTGGGTATTCAAAGCTACCGATACTGTAGTTTTCAGCTACAGTTACACTAACCTCATGTTGTGCTGAAAGTAACGACATGACATATTTCGCGATTTCAAAGAGCAGCAGGAACTGCTGCAACCGCAGTTGTAGGTAAGTAGGAGACGCGAGCAGCAGGAACTGGTCTGTCAGCTTCCTGGAAGTACAGAATAATTCTTTAACTAAAAAAAACTGTAGAAAGTTAGGGAACTCGAAATTTGGTCAGGACTGTAACTATTAGGCGTTAAGCGGCTAGGACGCACCCCACAGTAGTGCCAGCTAATCCCAGAATAGCACACGCGTACGGACAAAACCCTCGATGCAGCGTTAAGGTGAAGCAACTGACCGCAGCCTCCCAGGGTGCGGGGAGGTCACTATACCAGCACCAGAAAATCCTGGGAGCGGAAACAAAACACGAATTAACTTGGGTCGCCGCTACGGCGGAGTAGGGATGGAGTATTTCACAGCACTTATTTCATAGTCACAAATATTGAGCTCTCACACAAGTTAATTTCCACTCGGTGGGTCGGTAAGCCTCTTTAGGAGGTTGTTAAAGGAAAGCAAAAAGATGAAAATAATGGTAGAGCGGTGTTCAGGCGAACATACGTAACCAGGTAAGTAGTTGATTCTAGGGAAATTAAACAAGCCCGTAAGGCATTATAACTTAAGCCAGATGACCTCAGGAAGAAACCGTTAGAGTTTCCTCCAAGTCTCAGGATTTCACCGATGGCAAGTAGGTATGCTAAATTTCGTAAGAAGCGATTTAATTAGTTAAAATCTCCCTTCGAAGTAGTTTACTGGCCATTAGCCTTTTAATTAGGTTAGAAATAATTCTTAAAGACCTGAACACCAACATAATATCTCAAAAATAAAAATAACGAAATTCAAAACACACGCATACAAACTTAAACACAGAAAAATAGAACAGTAAGCGAAGAGAAGTTATACACAACCTCGTGACTTCGTTTGTGGTAATAACTGGCGCCCTCCAGGTGCTGCTCAGACTGCCACTGCTCCAGTAAAAGTGTCATATGCCTAATCTACTCTGCTAAAAACTCATCTGCTCACCCCACCTCTGCTCAGCTCAAGCTCCGCGGCAACATATGACAGCGCGAGAGCGACGCATGGCTCTGTCTCCAACGGCAATACGAGGAGCATGGGGGAAGAAATTTCCACGAATGATTTTAGGTTACTTCCGCATATATACCTCGCAATTTATGTACTATTTAAAATCCCGGGGATTCCCGGGAACGAAAGAATTCCCGGACTGGGAAATTGTTGCTCCAAATCGTCCGGGATCCCGGGATGCAAACCCTAGACGCCAGATGGTGTTCTGCCCTCCTTACGCCAGATGGTGTTCTGCCCTCCTTACGCCAGATGGTGTTCTGCCCTCCTTACGCCAGATGGTATTCTGCCCTCCTTACGCCAGATGGTGTTCTACCCTCCTTACGCCAGATGGTGTTCTACCCTCCTTACGCCAGATGGTGTTCTGCCCTCCTTACGCCAGATGGTATTCTGCCCTCCTTACGCCAGATGGTGTTCTGCCCTCCTTACGCCAGATGGTGTTCTGCCCTCCCTACGCCAGATGGTGTTCTGCCCTCCTTACGCCAGATGGTGTTCTGCCCTCCTTACGCCAGATGGTGTTCTGCCCTCCTTACGCCGGATGGTGTTCTGCCCTCCTTTCGCCAGATGGTGTTCTGAACTCCTTACGCCAGATGGTGTTCTGCCCTCCTTACGCCAGGTGGTGTTCTGCCCTCCTTACGCCAGATGGTGTTCTGCCCTCCTTACGCCAGATGGTGTTCTGCCCTCCTTACGCCAGATGGTGTTCTGCCCTCCTTACGCCAGTTGGTGTTCTGCCCTCCTTACGCCGGATGGTGTTCTGCCCTCCTTACGCCAGGTGGTGTTCTGCCCTCCTTACGCCAGATGGTGTTCTGCCCTCCTTACGCCAGATGGTGTTCTGCCCTCCTTACGCCAGATGGTGTTCTGCCCTCCTTACGCCAGATGGTGTTCTGCCCTCCTTACGCCAGATGGTGTTCTGCCCTCCTTACGCCAGATGGTGTTCTGCCCTCCTTACGCCAGATGGTGTTCTGCCCTCCTTACGCCAGGTGGTGTTCTGCCCTCCTTACGCCAGGTGGTGTTCTGCCCTCCTTACGCCAGATGGTGTTCTGCCCTCCTTACGCCAGATGGTGTTCTGCCCTCCTTACGCCAGATGGTATTAACCGCCAGACGGTTTTGTAGGAAGTAAAAGAGATAAAAACAAGAAACAGATCGATCAAAATATTCATGCGGAGACTATTTCAATAAATCAAATGGATTTATGAAAAACTTATAACACTGGTGACAGTGCATATGTTAAAAGATGTTTAAATCAACATGCACAAAGGCATCAGGCACTGTTTGTAAAATAGTCTCAACAGGTAGGAAAATTTTGAAGTTCTGCTATCTTAATCATGTAAAATGGCCATATTGTTTAGTCAGAATGCAGAATCAGAAGTACCAGCAGTGGAATTATCAGAAGGGCCAGCAGTAGGAGCAGTAGAAGTACTTCTGCAAGTGAGAACCTAACACTGTGACACTCCTCACACTTGTTTCTTTGCCTCCTGCTGAGGTGCAAGCGGATACGAGGGAAGTGATGGAGGTCTAACAGTAGAGGAGCACGTGGCAGTTTCCTGATTTAATTAATAAAACCTATTGTAATTGTTTGGCTGCCTTATGTGACTGGGCGCTGATGGTAACGGGCTTGGATTGGTACAAGACAAATTATCGCTTTACTCATTTGAGTTGCCATGCATTCTGCTATTCTTCTTTGAGGATCAAATTATGATAGCGTTTCTTATTATGATACTCCATTGTTCATCAAAATGTTTTTGTGAAAAGGGCATGAACGTAAAGCTTTGCCTTCTGAATTTTTCGACACAAAAACACTAAATTAAATTTGTTCGAAGTGAAGCATAGATAGAAAACAATAAATACTGGTTGTTTAATTGTGCAGTACTAAATTCATTAGGGAACAAGCTAAGTTAAATAATGAAGTACAATGAAGGCGAAGAATGACAGAATGGTCCTACACTGCACCTGACTCGAAGAGTCACACTAGGCACGGTGCAACACTGGGGCCACCCCTCGCACTCACCAACAATGTAGGAGCAGTCACGAGGGAGAATCAGCAGTAGAAGTAATACAGCGAGAATTACCAGTAGAGTGATCACGGTCAGCAGCGTTAGAAACAAGCAAGAGATCCCACTGCAGAAGTAATCACAGGCGAGCTACAATAGCAGAATTATCAATCAGGTTAACACGTTTGGAGGCCACCCAAAACATCGGCCGTGGCCACCTGAACTGACACAACTCACAAAGTACCAAGCTCTCGGGGGCGGTGGTGGGGCATCGGAATGAAGTGCAGAGAGCCAGGTGGTGATTCTATCACAGTGAACAAACCATAAACAATCCATGAATGAATAAATTTGAGAAAAATTGAATTGATGTTAATTAATGGATTTACGGACCATTTAGTGTATTGTTAAAATTTGCCGGTAATTCCCTTCACATATCTGGCTTCGAAGCATCCGCTGCCGGAAGCATCCTACAGCATTCCTCAAGTTGTCCTCCCCCCAGACAGACGTATCACACTCTTTAGCTGTCCCATATGTCGTACGAATTGATGATCAACGCTTATGTCGAGGCTGTTATCATAACTCCATATAAGTACTCAAGGTCCACGGTGTAGCTCTCACAACATCTATGCCTTTTAGATCATTCATTGACCAATTTCTCGTGCGGAATGCATGTTTTGTGCGAACACACTGTCTCTACGACTATGTAGCTCAATTGGCACACACCTTTTGTGTGAACACACTGTCTCTACGACTATGTAGCTCAATTGGCACACACCTTTTGTGTGAACACACTGTCGCTACGACTATGTAGCTCAATTGGTACACCCCTTTTGTGCGAACACACTGTCTCTACGACTATGTAGCTCAATTGGCCCACCCCTGTTGTGTGAACACACTGTCGCTACGACTATGTAGCTCAATTGGTACACCCCTTTTGTGCGAACACACTTTCTCTACGACTATGTAGCTCAATTGGCCCACCCATGTTGTGTGAACACACTGTCGCTACGACTATGTAGCTCAATTCGTACACCCCTTCTGTGCGAACACACTGTCTCTAAGACTATGTAGCTCAATTGGCACACCCCTTTTGTGTGAACACACTGTTGCTACGACTATGTAGCTCAATTGGTACACCCCTTTTGTGCGAACACACTGTCTTTACGACTATGTAGCTCAATTGGCACACCCCTTTTGTGTGAACACACTGTTGCTACGACTATGTAGCTCAATTGGCACACCCCTTTTGTGCGAACACACTGTCTCTACGACTATGTAGCTCAATTGGCACACCCCTTTTGTGTGAACACACTGTTGCTACGACTATGTAGCTCAATTGGCACACCCCTTTTGTGTGAACACACTGTTGCTACGACTATGTAGCTCAATTGGCACACCCCTTCTGTGTGAACACACTGTCTCTACGACTATGTAGCTCAATTGGCACACACCTTTTGTGTGAACACACTGTCGCTACGACTATGTAGCTCAATTGGCACACACCTTTTGTGTGAACACACTGTCGCTACGACTATGTAGCTCAATTGCCACACCCTTTTCGTGTGAACACACTGTTGCTACGACTATGTAGAGACAATAATATATATTAGCACACCCCTTTTGTGTTAACACACTGTTGCTAAGACTAAATAGAGACAATTAGCACACCCTCTCGCTCTGCAGAACGTATCGCCAAAAAATGCAATTTAATTATACAGACTTCCAAATGTCAGACTCTCAACCCGCTTTGACCTTGGGATTTTAGAATCATTCATTTTTTTTAAAGGGAAACAATCCTTAACAATACTTACAATTCTTACTCGTTGCAAATAGGAAATGGATTGCAATCTTTTCAATTTATTTTTTAGACATTCGGTTTTCGAGATTATTTTTATTTTTTGAACTGATGATGGAGCTGGCCTTCGAATTTTTTGCTGATAAAAAACCTCTGATTTATCCACGTTTTAAATTTTCTCATAAATTGGCGGCTCTAGCAAATGACTGACCCGTTCAGATGTGAACAATACAGTAAATCAGGTACTTAGGCCTAAACGTTATGGATCATAACTTGCAGACGGATAGCTGTCCTTTTTTATTGTTATGTTTATCTCGAAAAACATTTTATTGCCACCTTCTTATGTTCTATTCAACTTATTGACTCGTTAGAGATTCATTTTACTTTTTTTAACAAATGTACTTGAGTCCTGTAATGTTTTGCAAAGTGCTCTGAAGTAGAATATTACGATGATAATGCATACTGTCTTCATTTGCAAGCTTGTTTGGCGGAATACTGAAGTAGATTTTTACAATTAATTAGATAAAACTGACACCATATCTACTGCAAACAATCCGCTAGCTACTTCTTGGTACAGAAGGAAATTTCACCTCTCAGCTAGGTATCCTTGTTTTTCCTTACAGAAATCCTTACAGAAATTACCCTCTGTTCACACCATGTCCGTCTTTCAGGGAAGCATTCGACCACGTCGCGCAATGCAGCAAACGAACCTCATGGCCGCACCAGACAGACTGGCCAGGCCAGAGAGCGGCGTTGGAGGCAGCGGGTGCCGACTTCAGCACTTGGCGGGACTTGGTGCGGGAGTGTTCAGCCGATGAACGGGTCGTCAAGGGGGCGGCTGAGGCAGCTTTGTCAGAAGATGAGTGGTACATGAAGACAAGTGAGTCAAATTATAGGCAAAAATGCTCAAGAAGAGCAAATAATAACTCTATTCTAACCTTCTAAATCGCAATCTTATTCATTGAAAGCTTGTGAATACAATCAAGATCTTTAATGATTTACTGACTTAGAAGATCTCAAACTAAGAATGCTCACGGTTCCATTTCACATTTTGTCTCATGTCTCAGGCAGCGACATGTCTTAGGGAACTGAACAAGCACACACTTGTAAATGCCGTGGAAGACACAACGTCTACCTACCTGAATACCATATATGAAGGAGTAAATGCACAAGGCCGTGCGCGCAACAGCCTCTGTTGCAGCAAAAATTACACACCTTCACATGCTGAATAAAGTTATTAGGTACGAGTATTTTTGACCAAGATGTTTTTCTGAACAGAAGTTAGCTCTTATATGACGTGTTTTGGCTGAATTATGTCTTGTAAGGGATCAAGAAACGATTGCTTAAGGAATACTTCTCATTCCAGGCCCTAACCTCAACCAATTACACTCTAAGAGATACATCATTTACTCTCCAGCAGGTGTAGTCGCTGCTAGGTTTCATGACCGCATGCATTGTTACAGTAATGTGCCAGACAATGAGAAAGTTGTCCCAGTATTTTTGTGCAGGTAAAGTTGTGTTTGTTTAACTCGTCTCATGCATGAGATGAGGAGTACTCATTCGTGTTTAAATTTAAAATATAATGACAGGAAGCGCCATCCTTTATTGCTGCAACGGAGCGCGGGTTTTCGCCCTTGTGTAACTCGAGCAGTTGCGTAACGCAAATCTTCTATACATTCTGCTGAAAAGTTCTGGCGTAATGGTTGCGTGTTAGCGCGAGACGTGCGAGTTTTCAAAATTTGTATTTTGTGCACACCTTCGTTTCTAATATTTTTATGAACAAGGGGTAGATAAAAAGAGCATTCCCACTTGAAAACTTCCCAGAAAACAAAATCCATCTGGTACGTTTCAGGAAAGGGGTACCAATACCCCAATGGTCTGCAAATGTAGGATGAACGTTCAAAACTCAGTGAACCATTTTATGGTTCCAGGCTAACATATCCAGGGTGACCTACACTTAGTTGAATAAACTTTAGCACGAGGTTGGGACCGTTGAAATAAGAACTTTGGTTAAAAATGCTTCGTTGAAAGCTTAAAATAATTTGGAATTTAGAACGTAGCCACCAAGGTCGCCCGATATTTTGCCCCTAGATTTTACTCGGAGGAAAATTTGAAGATAAATAAGTTAAAGAGGAAAGTAAAAGATGCTGTACAGTAGGACGACAATGAATCGTAACAATGATCGCCATAATAGAAAAGCAACGGTTTTATTTCAATAGAAAGAAGTCCTACGTAACTCTCAGCTCGGGACCTCACGTCTCCCTCAGGAGCACTAACCTCCGTGAATACTACATCAGGGCGGGTCGCAAAACCAACAATTTCTTGCTGTCGACGGGGTAGTTCTCCGTGGCAAGCAGATATTACAAATCCATAAGTGCCTCAGTCCACATTTGGACTTCATTCGAGGTTTTCTTAACGAGGAACTTTGAGGCATAAATTAAGTTCATTTAGAACGGTTTCTCTGTTGAAACTACGATATTTTGGTTTTAAAACCAATCATGTGGATTCACTTTTTTATATATTGGTCTATTTTTAATTTTCTCAATCGCTCTACCGGAATTTCGGATAATTCATGACTGAATCTTCTTAATTAAGAGTTATTCTTACAGGATGTAAGCATGCAGATACCTTAGATTCAGTAAATAAGAAGTGTTATAGTGATCTCGTAAAGCAAACCTCAATGGTATTCACATGTTATAAAATTTCCTTCAATTTAATGGTTGAATTCCTGAAATGTCATGAAATTGAAAATGAACTGCCACCGTGCTTTCATTGGAACTACTGAATAGTGAAGTCAACTTATTTCGAAACGTGAATTTTGTTTTCTCTGAAGATTTGATTGCTGATAATGAGACAGTGTTTCACAAGTCATAATGATTGTTGATTTTGCTGAAATATAGACATCAGGAACGTTGTTTCTTTTGGAAAATGCTCTCCGGAGTACAGCATGGAATTTATATATAGCTTATAGTGATATCAGCTTTGTTTACAATGTTTATGAATATGCAACAAAATTTATTTCAATGAACCCAACTCGCTTTACTTTCATATTTACTTCGCGACTGCAGGTGGTGATGTCACAGCCGTGGCTCTCATGCTGCAGCACGCCCAGCCCCGCCGCCTGCGGGTAGCCATGACAACCGCCCGCTTGAGAAAGACGTGCTGGGAGGATGTCGCTCAGCGCAGAGTGGGAGACATTGCCCTCCTTTTCGACTGGTATTCTGACGAGGACTCGTGTGATGACCTGCTGCAACCATTTAAAAACAGCAGGTATGTTCACATAGGAAACGGGAAAATAGGATGAAAGTGGGTGTTATTGATTATATTACTTCTTAAAAAATGACGCCATTTTCTCAGAGAACTTCTACAATGTGGCCATCATATATACTCAACAAATTACAATAAATAGCGCACATAAGCGGTCGCCGGGTAGTGGCTGTAGCGCATACGCTGCAGCGCACCAAGTGTCGTCAAGGTCCTCACAAAGCTCCCACTGACAGGTGTCGACTGGTGGAGTTTAGTGGCTACATAACCACCGCTGCAGGCGTGGCAGCCCTGGCTGCTGTCTCCACGCCTGCAACGGAACTGCGCGTCTATTTGAGGCAGCCTCTGTCGCTCACAGATCTTCAGGGCAAATACGCGGAGTTGGGTGAGTAATGACAGAACACTTGCCTTGAGCAAGTGAATACGCCGAATGATTCATTTAAACCAGTGCTGTTCACTTTCTTTGTTGCCCAGCTCCGCATAATGACTATATGAAATAGTTCCACCCCTTGCGTATAAGAACACTTTAATGCTGTTGCTCTGAAACTCTGCCAAAAGGAGCAAAAATTTTACATTTAGAAGTGTCTAAAAATATCATTGTTATTTCAAAAAAGTAACTTAATTTTGTGTACTCATAATATCAGAGCCAGCAAGGTTTTTCATCTCCCGTCGAAATATCATCAATAAAAATATCACTGTCGGTAGAAGAGCTAATCCTTCGAAGATAACATCTCAAGTACACAGACGCGATTGCCACGATCCCACACCACGAACAGCCAAGCGTTCAACACCCAGGAACTTTGGTAGAGTCTAATTGATCAGAGCATCAAGCTTGTGCAAGGGACAAACTCCACGGCTCCTAGACTCCAGGTAAGGCTGCTGTAATTGCTACACTGAATGGAAGAGGGAAGATCTGCTGAAGTACAACCAAAAAGTTGCTGAACACCAAATAATAAAGTGGTCTAACTAGCGTGGCGTTATCCTCACGCGATGATACAAGTCAAGTGCTTATACACCGAGATTTGGATATATAGAAATTATTCTAAACCTAGAAAACATCTTTCATTTTTCCGAGCGCTATTTACACAATGAGATAATTTAAATTAAACTGAAACTTATAGAAATATTGAAAAATATTTATGAAAGCTTGATTAAATCAGAGTCTTGCAACGAGTGAAATGCTGATTTCATCAAAACTTTAAGAACGTCTAACTTGAACGTTTCGTTGTTTGGGTAACACCCCAGAGCCGAATTTCTATGTCTCAGAAAATACCATGGAGGCGCTGGGCTGTATCCCTTCAGAATTCTCACGGGAGACATGAAGACACATTACATGAACACTCATGAACACTCATCTGTTGAGATCTTCCGCATCACAGACTGATGACGATAACAAATTTAGTAGGAGTAACATTTAGTAAGAGTGATAAATCAATGCATGAAATATCTAGTGCCATAACCTGCTTCTTTTAGTTTGCGGCAGAATTGAGGAGGGCTGCATTTGCCCTCGCATAGTTTTGATGAACTACTAGGTTCATCAAACTACTTCCCAACCTAAGCTTTGGTTGACCGGCGAACTTCTTGATCGTTGTTCACGCTGCTGTCTGCTTTATTGTAGGATTTCACCAATTAACAAAATACAATTTAGTTATGAAAGCAATGTTTTAATTTCTTCAATAAACAGCGAGGGGATAGAATATGAACTTATGTTTCGGTGTCCTATTTCCGGGTGGAAAATATTTGATATTTTGGCTCTACCCGAATTGTGCCCAGTACAGAGATGACTGCTTCTCTATCACACTGCATCTCAGCTAGACTGCGTCAGTCTCGGGTCGTCGCAAGCTGTGTCTTCATTGGACTACGAGTAGAAGCAATAAATATACCCTAAATCATAACGGTACAAACTTTCCCTTGATCTGTGTATCCCGTTCGGTGTCCTCTCAGTTTTCAAGTTTGAAACTCAGATCGTCCGTTAAAAGTACGTAATTATTTTCTCACACAAGTGATGATTTTCCTACATAACTTGTTACTATCCTTGAATGTAATATTTTTATTATGAGATAGTCAGGATCAATAGTATAGGAACCTTACAGTCCATTTTATGGCGTCATCTCTTTCCGCACTGCGACTGGCACAGTTGTCGGTGGCAGCTGTTAATAAGAGAAGAATAGAGCCTCAATATTGGTAGTTCCAGCTCTTCAAACCAGTCAAAGCGCAGTGGGCTCATGTCAGCATAGTAGGCGGCGAATTTGAGCTTAAAATAGGAGATGGAATTATTCGTGAGGATGGCAACAAGTTTCGAAAAATGGTAAGGAAGGGATAACTGAAAGAAATCCGCTCACGTTCTGTAACTATGATGTTAAGTGTATTATTGAACAGTTTAAAGTGTGTGGAGGTATGGAGGAGTTAAACCATCCCAGATGGATGGAAATAAAAGCCTGGTTACATCAGAAAAGACAGAAAAGTTGGACAAACCGAAACAAAAAACGTATTTCTCTTAGTAAGGTTTCTGATTGGAAAGAAGCGTGTAGGGGAACAACAGGAGTGGTAAAAGAACACAAGGGTTTTAGGAAAGACAATCATGGTGCTGTCTATTTCTAGGTTTGTAAATTAAATTATTGGGAGAATCAGAAAAGACAGCTATCAGCCATTGCTGGTTCTTTTACGATACTCAGAAGCATTTGACGGGGTAAATTGTTCGAGGCATTTGACATAGGTAGAAACATTGGTTAAAGTGAGAAGCTTGTGGGACTGTGAGATGTGTGTTGAGATTTACAGTGGGGGCAAAATAATACAACACGTTGATTAAATCGCCTGATTCTATAAGTCTAAACCCCGAGCAATTTGAAAAATTTAACAATATATAAACAATAGTAGAAAAAAGTAAACAGTGTATCAAAAACGCACACATTTTAATTGAAAAATACATAGGAATGTGTATAATAAATACGTGAGCATAAGGTAACATCTCATTACAAGCTATGCATACATAATACTTCGTTACATAGCCGTTATTACCACTTATGGCTTCGAGACGTTTAGAGTAGTTCACTACAAGCCTATCACAAGTTTCGGGAGTAATCTTATTCCATTCTTTAAGGTGAATTCTTTTAGTTTAATGATGTTATTGAGACCTCTCTTCTAAATCTCCAATTTCAATTCCATCCGCCGGTTTTTGATCGGATTCATGTCCTTGGATTGACTTAGCCATTGCATTGACTTGCTTTCGTTAGCAGTATGTTCTGGATCGTTGTCATGTTGGACGGTCCTTCCCCGTTTCAATTTTAACAAACGAGATGATGGTAAGAGCTGCTCATCCAATATTTCAGGAAATTTTCTGCCATTCACGATTTGGTCAATAATGTGAAGTTAACCTACCCCGGCAGAACCTACCCGAAACTTAACAATGGGTATGGTGCACTTTGGTTTATACTCTTCGTTTTGTTCCCTCCAAACATGGAGTGCGCTGTTTCTCCCAAATAGCTCAATTTTGGTTCCATCTGACCACAGAACTGAGTTCCAAAGCGCTGCTGACTTCAGCCTGGCCTTGCATACTTCATCCTGGCCTTGCATACTTCAGCCTGGTCTTGCATACTTCAGCCTGGCCTTGCATACTTCAGCCTGGCCTTGCATACTTCAGCCTGGCCTTGCATACTTCAGCCTGGCCTTGCATATTTCAGCCTGGCCTTGACGGACGTTTCTGAAGAAGAGGTGCCCTATGAGGGGTGCAGGTGCGAAAACTTTCACGACATAAAGCCCTGCTGATCGTGTGTTTGCTGGCTTCGATCCCTGATACCTTGAGATCATTCTTCAATTCTTCACGTTTGCGTTACGGTTCGGACCGACTTTCAAGCAGCACGGTCGTTAATGTATCGTGGAGGCTAGTTCGAGGCTTGCTGAGAGTCTCATTCCGGAATTTCTACTTACGTATTATAGTTCTAACCGAGGCTATAAGAGTACACAGCTGTGCACA
Source organism: Morinoia aosen (assembly GCA_030386875.1). Taxonomy (NCBI): domain Eukaryota; kingdom Metazoa; phylum Arthropoda; class Malacostraca; order Amphipoda; family Talitridae; genus Morinoia; species Morinoia aosen. The sequence continues at coordinate 52,985,632 of CM059576.1, read as the reverse complement.
TATTTTCCGATATCCCACAATTTGGAGAATCACAATATGTTTGCGAAGGTCTTAGCTGATGTCCTTATTCTTACCCACGCTTACTCCCTTTCGAACGAGAGCTGCTGTATCAGTGACACGTTATTGGATATGAATGCGGACGAAAGTTCGGTTGCCAAATAGTAGAATGTATTAGAACATTCTGGAATAATTCTAAAATAATTTTGATAAATGATATCGAGGAAAAACACAGGTTTTGTAAACTTATGTTCACGTTTTTATTATACATGTTTCTAAACATTTTTTCCATTAAATAATTGTGGGTTTTAGATATATTATCATCTTTGCTAAAATATTGTTTATTAATAATCCAATCTCGTAATTGTTCGTGGCTTAGAAATGTGGAGTCTGGCGAGATAACCAACGTATTGCATTATTTTGCCCCCCACTGCACATGTGCGATGTAGGAACCGCAAGACAAGGTGTGCTCGGGTGGGACAGAATTGCACGTAATTCCTCTCACTGTTTATTATAAAGCTAAATAATTAGCTGTGAGCCTGAAAGAGAATATTTTGGAATTAGGGATGGGGAAATAAAACTGAACTTTTCGTCGTTCCCTGTCGGCATTGCTGTGGTCACTGAGTCAAGGCGGGAACTAAAAAAGGAGTTCGAGATTGTGAAGAGTTCTACAAAGTATAAGGTACAATTGTGGTGTTAAATATTCATGGGACGGAGACAAACATGCGAACTTTGAGTGAGAATAACAAAATATTAAGTATCCAGGACGGACAATGATCGAGTGCATGGATACTCAAGAGCACACCGCGGGAAAATGTAAAAAGCAATGCAGTGGTGAGGAAGGTTCTGTGGTTCGTCCTAACATGCAGCTAACAGAATGTATTCTTAATGTAAAGGACTTTATATGGACGGTGCATTAATTAGAGTCATGTATCGTATGAAGCCTGGGCTGGAAAAGAGGTGGAAAGATTGGAGATGCTGCAGAAATAGGGGACATTTAACAGCAGAGGTGGCAAAACGAGCGGCTGTAAAAATATGCTGATGGTTTCACGTGAGGTTTTAATGTTCTCGTTACGATCATTAATTAGCATTAAGAAGCAGATTAGAGGTTTGCTACCACCAAAGATCGAAATTAAAAAAAAAGCTATTCTTTATCATCAGTTGATGTAAGCTCGCAAACGTTGGCCTTTCCATCCACACTATGAATATGATCAAGCAGTCAAGGGATAGAGCAGTACTGACCGCGTTTCAAGGTAACGTGGATCGTTGTGGTTCGTGGAAGCAAAGAGGATGGTATCAATCAATGGAGCACACTCTAAGAATTTGCTGGTAGACAATGAAGCGAATACGGAGGAGGGGTGGAGCATGCGCCGAGCGGACGAAGCACGACCATTAGAACTTAATTACATCAATGGAAGCAAGACAGCAACTCCTGCATGCAGGCCTCATTAGCATCAGGCTCCACTGTTACTTATGGCAAACCTCAATGCATCACACGGCTGGTGACGTTGAATAATCCCTGAACAGTCGCTCAGGACTCATGACCTAAACAGTGACCACTTCGGTGTTTGCCCAATGCTCAATTTAATTCAAAATGCTGGAAGGGAAAGTAGTTCGCTTTGAACTAATTTGATAGCACCTGATAATATTACAATCGCTTGTGGGAAACCGTCGTCCAGCGATCGCAAGGTTGATTTTTTATGCCCCATCTCACTAAACCCAGGCCTCAACATTAGGCGCTCGTTCATAAACACCATGAAACACTCTTGCTCATAAACGCCATGGACAAGAGAGGGTTGTACCCTAAATGATCTTCCCGAATCTGTTTTTGTAACAAAATAAATTGATTCATTCCCTCTCCTTGCTAGTGTAAAATAGTATCAAAAATTGCACCTCATGAAGCGTCTCCGAAACTTCTGGCAAACTTTGCAGCGCCCACTGAACGATTTGAACTTGACGCTCGCTCATCTTCTGGAGTTTCTCTCGTACGAGGAACTCCTTCCCTCGGTTGGCTGCTCTAAAAATATGGTGTGGTTGTGCAACTTCGGAAAAAAGTATGAATTACTCTACAAGATATTCTTGTCTTTGTTTCATTACGACCTCGATGTTGAATGAGGTGATCTAGGAACCGGTTCAACGCGCTCCCACACAGGCGCCATACTTTCCAGGGAACAAAGTGGATGGTTAGATCTTCGTGTCTCCGGATCATCGTCTTTTTCCTCCAGTTCGTCTCGAAGCTGAATTGATGCGAGGCTGTCGTCTGGCATCCAGAAGCCTTGGTACCAGGGTGTAGCACAGGGGTAACTTTGGTACTTTCAGGGATCAATTTGAGTGCCAAGTCGTTGTTCGCACTCTTTATTTCTAGCAAAGATGCCTCCGCATTATTGTTATTTACATTACCGTTATTTCACATACTTCGTGATTACCTTCCAACACTCAATATTTAAATGTCCTAAGGCCGTTCCGTTATTTGGTAAGTATCGACTTTCTCAATGGAATAGCCATAAACTCTCACTATTGTAAGCCCTCGCTGTTTACTCCTAGTCCTGTCAGCTGCTGCGTATGTTGCTTCATGGTACTTCTACGACCTGCCTGTGCCTCATTGCTTCGTGCGCTATCTGTGTATCTAACTGCGGCTGTTGTGTCAGCTCAACCATCACTGTGCCAACGTTACATCACCATTATTTAACTAAAAATGGAGTGAAATAATATTTCAATCGGAATTAATACGTTAAATTAAGTATTCTACCTACACCTAAAATTTCCAAATATCTGCTCAAATATTTTGACAATGAATTAAAATATCTTATCAAAATATGTTTTCCGTAGGTGCACCACGGGAAATTTTACTCGCTAGCAATCAAATTAAAAACATCCCTATTGTTACCAAGCCCATCCGGCAGTCATTTCATCAAATCCACGTCAAGCGGATATGCTACTGAGAACGTACCGACGTCTTATAAATTCATCACGATTCTTCTTTCGTCAAACAAAATCCAAATTCAACTTTATCTTCTAAATAAGATATGAAGTAGCTATTCTACAGGGTTGGGAAAAAGCATCCGGTCTGAATAATTGATTATGTATCTACAACAGGATAATGCAAGTAAAACGAAAATTATACTCCCGGTAAATTTCAATTACCATTAAATCAAGAAACGAAGTTAATTTTTCAACGTGCATTTATTTTGCTAATATAAACCTCCAATATTTTCCTCTGAAACTTTCATCAGAGACAAGTAGTTTCTCTTGCGGTATTTTGACAATGTCATCTTTAGGGACAACTTCAAATCGTCAACCACGGCGTGAGATAATGCAGAGACTTCAGTCTATTACACTGACCAATCACTGAAGTCCAGGAGGTTCAAATCAAGCAAAAAATATGGCCACATATCTTCTCTGCATAAATTGGGGAAACGATATTGACACCACACTTGAGTACTATTGCAAATTTGTGGGGGAACACCATCATGGTGGAAGTGAAATATTGTTTATTTGAAATGATATTTCACTTTCTAATATTTTTTTTCTTTCTCTGTTTTCTTTTAAATGAAATTTAACTTTAAAATATCGCTTGGCAAGCTGAAGTCCAGACGTATTCGGGATATGAAATTGAATTCACTTTTTCTCTTTGTTTGGTGAAAATCATAGGTGACTTCCAAGTTTTGGAGACAAACTCCCAAACCGTCACAGAGGAGGTTTTATGTAGGAGATAGACAGTTTACTTGTGTTCGAGGATATCCGTAACCTGATGTGCAGCACTCGGTCATTTTGAGGATTGAACTTCGGTTCCACGGTGAACATCTTTTCATCTGGAAAGACAGTCTCTTCCCATTGCAAACCATCCTTTAGGTTGTTCAGAAACAGCTGCGCTCTTTGAGCTCTTTTCTTTTTCTGGATCTCAGTCATAAGTTGATGCATTTTCAGCATCAAGGGCGAAAGTAAGAAGTCAGTTTTCATGATAGTTCTCATTCATTATGTCGAGGCACATCTCTCTGGCCATTTTTATTACGGATCGTTTTGAATGTATTCGAACCCTTTCTCCGGTAGCTCTGAGCCCCTTTTTGAACGAGCTATACGTCGACGCCCGCTTCTGAGGCTATCCTTAGCTTTGTAAATTTCCTCACATAAGGTCACGGTGTCATAAACTGTAGATTTAGCCATCGTTAGCACTCTAATGATTGTTGAACTTGATGCTCTCGCGCGTAGAAGGTCAATAAAACTTGTCATTTGCTTTCTTTCAGAGTATTTCGAAAAGGCTTAACTACAAATTATGGTGGAAGTAACATGGTAAACATTAATAAGTAATTAAGTGTTATTTTTTTGTAGAGACAAATATCAATAGATTCTATTGGAAATTGAAAGAGTCCGGATCTGGAGAGTTTTTTCCTATCCTGTATTTATGTGATTATATATGTTGATTTGAGTGAAAACATTTGAATATTGACACTGAAAACAGAGGTAGACTGGGACATCGAGTCATCTAGGAGCTGGGTCCTACACACACAAAGGGTTAAAAAATACATACTCTCGGTTTATTTTATTATCACATTAGCACAGATGTGAACCAAAGATAACATGTTGGTCTAAATGTTAATAAGCCACAAGCAAATTTGTTTGTAACGGAAGCGATGAGTTCCGGGGACGCTGCCACGATCTGACGCTGAAGATCCTGGCGCCTGTTGCCCCCAACGGACCTCAAATATATCAACCTTCAGAAAGCCTTCTTTGAATATTACATGGAAGGTTTATGGTGAAAGTGAAATATCATGCTAAACATGGAAGCTATTATCAATTTATATACTAACTGATCACCTACAATGAGTTAGTAAGACCATTTGAGCAATTCATTAACTGTACACAAGTAATATGTGATGTTTTTAACAGGTGCCTCTTAGGTCAGCTTCTAATCCCCATTTGTGGCACCGACCGTGACCACGGAATCAGAAGTAAAATAAGTAACTTCGTAGATGACGCGAAACTCTTATGCAGGCAGTTCTCCATAAGAGGCAATATCAGTCCAAACAAACCTAAGCCATTTCCGCGCTAGAGCGATACCTGGCTGATGGACTTCTATGTCGCATTTAAAGTTGACGTCAGTCGGTACTTTATATGATCAATTATTGGTTCTTCTACAGAGGCACAAATTCATTATCAAGATTTTTACACCACATTCGGCAAAGGCCTCCAGCATGAGAAGCAGGTACATAAACGTCTAAAAACTGTGCGGACAATTATATGCTCATTAGCCAAAAGCTTCACTCTAAGTCAGCATTACCGCGCTGTAAGGCACTGGTCGCACTCTGCTTAAAATAGCATTGGACTCGAATAACATCAATATTGTATATATTCACCAGTAATATTATTACAAAAACGATGAGCTTGAAATAATTTCGAATCACCTGAGCGTATATTTGTTGAGGACATGATCATTTCGTTTGGTTTGATATTGACAGGTGATAACATACTTGAACAAATGGTGCAAGCATGCAATTGTGCTTTTTGTTAGTGAACTTGATTACATTACATTCCTCGAACCCTTACTTCGAATTGAAAAAGTATTCTATACCATAATTGTAGAACTGCAATGGGAATGGAAGAAAAAATCTTTATTTGTCTTCGAATGAAATTCATTGTGTCGTTTCCGAAATTCTAACTAACATCTGAAAGCAAACACGAGTTAAATTCTATGTGGCTATGTAATAAACATTCTTCAAAGTTCAAGTTAGCGTGAAAGTTCAGAGCCACCTTACAATTTACCCTTCGTGAAATTCGCGGTGTACGAGTTTACGAGGCGTGTCCGTAAAATAAGTTCCACGGGCTGCCGCTGGCGCTAGGATCGTTTCTATGCGCGGCCAGGCAACAGAGGCAGGTTGTTTGGTTCCCCCACTCTAATCCCTTAATCCCCTATCCCTTATTCCATTCGACGTTTCGTCTTGGCTAAGCAGCCATCAGCGATGGAGCTTCCTCTTGCGTCTCCCGCCAGCTGCGAGTTGCGTTTCGTTTCCTGGCCGCTGAGAAAAAATCGGCGAAGGAAATTTACGAAGAACTTTTGTCAAGTGTATGGAGAAGAGTGTATGCGCTCCGGGATGGTGCGCAGATGGGTCAGGGACTTTAAAAATGGCCGAACAGACGTCCACGACGAAGCCCGTGCAGGGCGGCCATCGGTTTCCGACGAAACAGTTGCCTAAGTCGAAGCAGCAATGCTTGAAGATCGACGGATCACAGTTCGGGAGCTGAGCGATAAGATTGTAAGGTGGCTCTAAATACGATGTTTTGGAGTTTGTCACTGACCTTGTATCGCATTTATGAAATTATACCGTCTGTTTAAGTACAGCGAATGGCCTAAGGATTCCTGCACTTTAATTTGCTCAATTTCTCGAAACAGTTCATTTTAATCTAGTTTTAAAACTTATCTGATCTAAACATAGATATATTTTGATTTCCATTCATTTTGACTTTGAGTGACCTTCGTCAACGCGCACTGATCGGTGTTCGTCTTCCTAAATTTGACTATTCCCTTGAAATTTTCGAAGGGCATCAGCTCACACTCATAACTGCCAAACAAAAAGAAGTCACATCGTTTTCTTCCCGCTCATTTCTGATAAATTCACAAAGAAAACGACTGGCTGGTTATTTCAACGGCGCTAACATGTTTCACTTTTTATCATGCCTACAAGCGGTCATCATAGCATTGTAAATGTGGTACTGAGGAAATAAATCCACTTGCCTCGACAGGGTGACAAGATATGTCTCGTACAAAGTTTCGTGCAACCTACGACTGGGTTAGTATACACAGCTGATTAATTTGTGCTGTTGGCATTCTTAACTATTTTTTACTCCTGAATGCAAAGATTCAGTGTGACTGTAGTGCAATAGTTGAGCGGTCGCAGAAAGGAAATCGCCTACGTGCAATGCTTGTTTGCTCGCGTGGTCCAGAAATGACCTCGATGGCCTCGACGGGCGATCATTCAGGATGAGGAAGGAAGTTCGGCCAAAAAACGCAATCATCGCTGCTCATCACTCTCGTTCCCCAAGTTTTCCGAAAATGATTCAATATGACTGTCTAAGAAATGCATGTTAATGCTCATGTTGCAACCAAACATCTGGAAACTTTCCAATAAAGATTAAACTATCTCTATATATTCCTTTGGCATCCTGTTTTCACGAAAATTCCTGACGACAGAAATGAATGCTCCACATGCATTTTTTTTAACATCGGTCATAGGTTGAGAGAAAGCTGGTTCTGCAATCAGCTTCCTAATTTTAGGGCTGTCGAAAATAGCTGCTTTGAGTTTGTCTGTCGCTACACCTGATAACGCGTCACACAAGCACCTGAAACAGTCACTGTCAGTATTGAGCGCTTTGAGAAACTGTTTCTAAGGCCTATTATTTCTTACAATTAATCAAAGTAATTTTGTATAGCCACTGCTGTCATAACAAAAAAATGACCATTTTTAGAACAACCCAAATGATCCATTTATGTTCTTGATGTAAGAGTAGCTCCAATACTGTTTTGATGTGTGAATATTCGTCTTTCAGGTGTACTGAGTGTCCTATGGCTACTCCGCCATAGATGTTCCATTTTACTTTTTCCTTTAGTCCATGGACGCAAGTTTTTTTCGCAGAAATGACCTACCTTGTGAGGTGCCCGAGGCTTATCTTGAATTCCAAGCTTCACTTGAAAGTGAGGAGTAAGCTCACTTCTCAAGTTCACTAATGTTCCTTCTACGCTTTGGATCTGTGAATGTGCCGCATATGTAGCAGAACGCAACCAGACGCGTCCTATATTTCATTTCACTTGAATGAGAAGCCATGTTTTCTTTTAACAGCGCTCTGATATATGTTAAAAACACTACTTATAGCGATAGGATTTTATTTACCAGCACTGTACTATTAAATTCAATCAAAATTTAGATTAAAATGAAAAAAAGGTTGCGCGTAGCATGAAAAATACCTGATCTTCACTAATGAATGACTTTTTCAGAATCACATTAGTTATTAAAAATTTCTCCATTTTCTTAAATCACATTTTAATTCATCGGAAATGTTAAAAATAACAACTCTAGAGTATAAATATGAGCAAGCTAAATTAAAAACGACGTTTCATCCTTCTACTGCGGTCATTATCAAGGTGTATCTGTAAAAACAAATGACAGAGCTTAATAAAACGGAAATGAAAAAGTCATTGAACAACTGTCAGATAGCCTAAATACTTGTAAACCAAACTCTTAGTAGTTCATGATAAAGTTTAGGCAGATAGTTGGGTAAGCAGAGTAGACAAAAAAAAGGAAGTGCACTGATAGAGGCTTGGCGTGAGACTGGTGGCGTGAGTTCCTGACGATGCCTTGAAAGTAACCTCTCACACTCGGTTTGCTCTTCCTATGTGAATAAGTTTAGGTAGTTAGAGAATTCGTTGGACATTATATTGATTATCGGTGCACATTTTCTGATTGCTAATTCTTCCCCAATATTCATTGATACTGTGTCGGAGTAACTTTGCATTATGCTGAGAGCTGGAAGGAATGCATCAAAGTTAGGTGGATCATTTTGGTGATCATCTCTGAAGTGTTTGAAGATGCAGCTAGATGAATAATGATATCGTTTTGCCCTTCCCTCAAGCGTGCAAGTGGTGTGTCCTGAGTAGGAAGGCTGACAGCTTTCCATTGTGCAGGTAAACTTGTAGACTACACCCGGGAGAGAAGCAAAACAGCATCGTTATTCATCCAACAGCATCTTCAAACACTTCCGAGATGATCACCAAAAAGAACAACCCAACTTGATGCATTCCTTACAGCTTTCAGTATAATGCACACTCACTTCCGACACAGTATCCATGAAAATTACGGAAGCCGTACAAATCAGACAACATTCGCCGATAATAAATGTGAAGTACAACGAATTCTCCAACTACCTAAACTTATTAACTTTGAATAAGCGTTCCGAGTGCCAGAGGTCATTAAGGCATCGTCATGAGCTCACGCCACCAGCCTCACGCCAAGCTTGATCAGAGCACTTCCCTCGTCAGCCTCCGTTTACCCAACTAGCTACCTAAACTTTGTCTTGATCTATAGATTTTACTTCATAAGGATTTTGCCTATTTGATGAATGTTCAATGACTTTCTACTTCCGGTTTTATTCATCTTTTTCAATTGTTTTTACAGTTATACCATGATGATGACCGCAGTAGAAGGTCGAGACGTCGTTTTTTGTGTAGCTCGCTCGTGTTTTTACTGAAGAGTTGTTCTTTTTAAAATTTCCGATGAACTAAAATGTGATCTTTTAGAAGTGAAGCATTTGTAAGAAAAATGTAAATATAAACGTCGATATAAAATAATTGATTTTCGGAATGAGTTGCCAGAAATCCACCAGAATCAAGTGTCAGAACTCATGCAACCCAAAGTGGGATCCCCAGTGTAATGGATCAATTTTGTGTAATGTTTATATTCTTGTAATCCTCGCGCGCTGTTGTTAAAATTGCAATGATTAATGAATGCAGAATATATGTTAGATTTATCTCATTGAACGCTGAATTGAAATAATAAAGGTCACGATTTCTCCACTTTAGTGGATTCTTTCATTTCTAAAATGTTATTAAAAGTTGTTTTTTCACACGCACTTTCGAATGTTGTCATTCAAATTTATAGCATTGCTTCCGTAACGTGAGGAGTTCCCACTGTAAGTTGATGCTCGTTCATGTTCCAGAGGTATGGACGAGACCTTTCCCGGTAACTGACGAAGGCGATGCACGCACTTGTTTGCCTGCCCAGCCTCTCCCAGAGTTGCGCGTGCTGCTTATGTCAAAGGACGTCTGGAAGGCTGTGGGCCACACCGTCCAGACCCTCGCTCCTGCTGGCGGCAGGTCAGCCCATCGCGCGGCTCATTTCTGAGCTGCTATTTGACAGTCCAACTATTGGAGAACCTTGGGATGCTTCCACGTTCACAGAATTCCTTCACTCTATGACTTAAGTTTGTCACAAACTTCCGAGCTTGACGCCATGTTGCAGCTAATCCGTTGTAGCCTCGCTTACATTTCCTTCCAGGATGAAACACACGCTTTATCTGCCTTTCTTTACGTGAAGAGCGGGCATTTTGTAAGTTTTTAGTACTAAAACATATCAATACATCAGAACAATGCTACGGAAATTGGGAAATTTGAGGAATTATAGGAAATTTAACTTTGTTTGTTTATTGTATTGTCTCCTTGTCTTTCTTTATTTTAGCGCTAACTGTGAACATTATACTTTTTCAGTTGTCTCGTTCAATTCTTGTTATCGTGTTATTATAACTACGTTTGTAGTAGACATTACAGTAGAACCTACACATGCAGTGTCTAAATTTTCTTCTAACTCAATACTTGCAATAGTTAATGATACTGAAAAGAACAGAAAAGGGGTTAATTAAGAAGAATAAGGATGTATTAAATTACCTGAAAAATTGAAGCTGCTTAGCATTGCCAAACAAAGAGTGAACAGCTTCTGGTTTGCAAGGCAATTGTACGTAATGAATAATGTTTTCGATTTGTAAGTGAAGATCCTGTATAATGAGTAGTTAAATTTACGTATGAAGTCTAATTTAGAGAAAAATTCCCGCCACACCACGGCCCAAAACTCTAATCGTTTGACGTGCGCTGCGTTGCTCAAGTGAATGAAGTATCTGAGCGCAAACTGGTTTGTTGTCAATTGCGAAATTAGGTTAGTTAAGTATTTCTTCCCTATGATGAGTAGCCAGGATACCAATCTCAAGTTAGTGGGAATTGATTAACTATTTTACTTCTTCAACGGCCAAAAAATAACGTGCGTATAAATCTTTTTCCGTATTAAAATAGGTGTCAAACAAATATGTCAAGTTTTAATAGTATAATTTCAGAATATATTAGGCTATTGATTCCATATAGCGTACCTGAGGAATGATATGTTAATGTACTATCTTAGAGATACGACATAACTACAGTGCTTTATTTCAATATGCACTACGTAAGGAGAAATTAAACAACATGTCACCCTCGCAAACTGTTTTGATACGTCCTGCTTCTGAAAGTATTCGCCAGAATAAGACAGTTTTGTGCTTATTTGATTTTTTGGAATCATAAATGAGCGAAAATGTCATGTTAAATTTGGAACAGAGGTGCATATCCTAGAGTCCCACCTCCACGCTTCACGTACAGAAGCAGGTGCGACCGACGTGTAATTGGCATATGGAGAAACGTTTAAGAGACAATCGACGGTGTGTGTTACCATAATATATTACGTTGGACGAAGATTCTGTTGCACAAAAGTTTATGCAGGTGCACGTGGACATCTTACGTGCTAGTCGTTCAAACTTAATTGTTACTCTCTTTCTTACCAAACTATGAATATTTTTTGGATAAAAGGAGTGGTGTACCAGGAAAACTTTAGAGAGATTTTTTTGCGTGATATTTTATCATTAACTAGGGAACAAACTCAACATAAAGAAAAATCTGATACATGTGTTCTGTGGACGTTTCGTGAGCATTTGATTTTGGTGACCAGCAAATTTAGTGACAAAATCATACGATGTTCTACCTTTTGTAGACGTTAAGACATTTAAATGCAGCCCAGCGTAGTTAGCAAAAGAGTAACGTGCTGCAACGATTTTGTGAGGATTGACTCAGTGACTCACCTGAGGCCGATTCAGAGCAGTGCATTGCGTCAGTACTTTTGGTTGCTATATGTTCATGGCTGCTACATAAAACATTTCATGGATGCTGCGTACTAAGTGCCGTAAAAATTATGCTCATGCTGTAGCAGCTCACGCCCTCAGGAACGTTGACCTGTGATGTTCGTGTCTGATCAGTGGAGTAGAATGACGGGATGACTGCAGCGACACGCACAGTCGCGTTGTGAGGGAAGTACTGCAGACGCGGGCAACACGTCTGTATCTCTGCAATATTTTGATTACTACGCAGAATTGCTGTAGTACTGAGCCAAGTTTTATTAGGAAGTGGCAATCCCGTTGAAGAGTAGCTATCAAGTTAAAGAATTTTTTTGAGTTTTCAAAACATGAGTTAATGTTTTACTGTAGACATTTTGTACCTCAAAGTGATACTACTCAAATATATCATACCATGATTTCATCCTATTTTCGTGGAATTAAGAAATGTCACATATAAAACTACTTTGAGGCATGAGCAGATTTTACCTCGAGCATAAAACTTCAAAACCTTGACAAGTAACTGCTATAGCTTCATGAGGTCTGAAATGATCATCCCAGAAATCCGTTACCCCTGACGTACTTACACACACACGGTGCGTATAGCTTGCTATGGTCTACCTTGACCGTGAGCTGCTACAGCCCGCACCTGAACGTGCAAGTGCGGCTGACGGCAGTCGGGGCCTTTATCACGGCCTGCAGTTCCTTCTCACGCACACACAATGTGAGGCCTGCCTTGAGTTTATAGTCACTCACTCATTCCTGGGAGGTCATCCGTCTTATGCCTTGCAGGTACAAACGCCTGACGCTAAGCTATGGAATAAGGTCGAGGCCGGACTACGCCACGTTGGAGAGGCTGGTGGCTGATCTGCGAGAAAAGGGCATCAGGACCCCAGGAGAAGGACGCACGCGCTGGGAAAGAGAGGAGAAGGAGTGGTCAGTATATTCAGTAGACAGAGATACGCTCTCAGGCACTCATTTGCCCACAGCCATGTACACCTCGTTGTTCAGTTACGGTCTGGCGTCTGGAACTCTTCAAAAAGCTCATCAGAATTAGCATCCATCAGTGACTCGGAATAACTTCTCAAAACTGACGCAAAAATGTGCTGATTGCATGAGGAAGGCAACGTCACGAAGTAATTTCTTTCTTGCCTGTGTGGCAACAAAACTCTAGTACATGAATTTTGACTGTTATAATCATTCTACACGCCTTAGTAAACGACGTTGGCAGGCTTTTCTTTTTGAGATGTGGGGGCATCAAAGGTATTCATAATTATTTATTACTAGTACACCCCCTTCTTTGAGAAGGGAGGGGGGGGGGGAGCAATGCTCTGCTGCATGCGCTGGTGTAAGGTTTTTTGATGTACGCGATCCTTCGTGGAGATTTTCTTCACACAACTCTGGCTGCAGGGTCAAACAAAAAGTAATAATACTAATAGATTTATTGGATCAAACTCGGAACAAGGCGCCAAATGAGGCGCAAAGCTCCAACGGGAGCCCAAGCTCAACGCAGTATTAAGAGTAGGTGTAAAATCCCCCAGTTTGGCGACAAATTGATTCAGTTAAACAAGGCCGTGTAGAGTACCTCCCGGCATAGCAGAGACTAGCTTTACAAATTATTTAATGGAAAATAGACGTTATATCCAGCACTTCCGTTAACTTCAGCGAAGAACAGATGTCTTAAGAACTTGAAGGTTGGAATTTGACTGGCGAACGTCGGGCCATGCAGAACAACGCAGCGGGTTGCGAATCCCGCTAATGCCGACAAACGACAATCTAGAAAGACAAATTGAATTAGATGCAGTAAGGGAAAGAAAGGGAAATTTGAGCCCAAATTTAATATTTCTCAAATTTTAAATGAATTTAATATGGAAGTATGTACCTCATAGTCTAGGACTGAGAGTAATCGAAAGAAGTAGCAATAACTGGTCCAAGGGAGCCATTGCAGCGAGAGTTATACTGAAAAGAAAGATTAAGGCATTGGTAAGCATACAGCCAGAAACTTAAGAAATATAAAGAAGGAATTTATCAAGTTATACTCAGATTTAGATTGGATTACAGACAAGATGCCCCGTACCTGAACTTAATTTGGTCCAGTGTGCGGCGACTTTCGGACGTAGACTTGCAGTTGAGAAAAGATTTAAGGTGGCAAAGGAAACAAGAAGAAAGAATTGCTCGGAGAGAGTTTGCACTCTCTTGCTAGATGAGCAAATCATAGTTAAGGTAATATAGGCAACAACCAAGGTAAGATAAGGTAGGGTAATATAGGCAACGGCCAAGGTAAGGTAAGGTAAGGTAATATAGGCAACAGCCAAGGTAAGGTAAGCTAGGGTAATATAGGCAACGGCCAAGGTAAGGTAAGGTAAGGTAATATAGGCAACAGCCAAGGTAAGGTAAGGTAATATAGGCAACAGCTAAGGTGAGGTAAGGTAAGGTAAGGTAATATAGGCAACAGCCAAGGTAAGGTAAGGTAATATAGGCAACAGCCAAGGTAAGGTAAGGTAATATAGGCAACAGCTAAGGTGAGGTAAGGTAAGGTAATATAGGTAACTGCATTTACCAGCGAGCAGAGAAATGGGACAGCAGCGCTTCAAAAGATGGCGACATCCCGCATAAGAGGAATACGTCCACCTTACATCTCAGGCCCCGCGGAGTTATATAACTCGAAAATTTCTGCAAGAGGAATCAAGTAATGGAAGCCCCTTGGACCCTAGACGGCCAAGGTATTTAAGGGATTTTTATCCCTGAAGTTCTTTAGCTTCACGACTGCTGTATACGGCAGTCATGACGGCAAGAGGGGACGTCGACATCTGCTGCTAGGGGAATAGGTCCAGCCCATGGACTACTACACAGATGTTTTCACATGACTTCCCCGTATCAGAGCACTTAATTGGAGCAAATCTTGTCGTCAAGCTTCACATCTGTCTCCTCGGAACTACGCGTTATTCCAAACGTATAGTCGCACGCGTTGAGGTCGAGTGAAGGAGAAGAAAAAAGCAGGAGCTTTTAAACAAAAAAACGCGACGGAGGGATATTTGTCATGATTCTACTGTGACTATACTCTACGCTGTGTTTGAATAAGCGTTAAGAAGGAAGGTCTGCCTAGCTAGCGACTGAAATACCTTCGAAAAGACTGGCTTCCATAGAAATATCTTCTCGTCAATAAAGGCTGCATATTCTTGTCTTCACGATCTTCGCCTAGACATCATCAACCGTCGTCATCAGCTCTACCAACAGCGACAACATCAACCTCACCGTTTGAAGGCGCCACCGCACCCTCTACGAGTGACACGTCACGGAACATCGACAGCTGGCCGGACTGCCTGATACTTCCATTTGCTTAACGTATATTCCTTTCCTTCCTTAGAGAGACTTAGGATCTTATTTACTCTGGGTAAATTAACTGTCATTCAATTGTGAACCTATTCTCTTCTAATTAGATGATGATACTTGCCATTTCCGATAGGAATAGCTAACGTAAAGTATTGTCTATAAGAGAACCTGTCTGTTCTCAAGAGGGACAGCGTCCTAGGCTCCTGCGCTTAGCAGCGTCGGCCTCGGGGCCGGGCAGAAGCTACCCAGCGACAGTGAGCAATAGACGTATCTGCTTGTGCTCCCTACCTCGCTGCCTGGCAAGTTCAGCCAGGTAGTGAGGGTTACTCGTTGTTACTTTAATGAGTCGTGTTTTGACTCATAAACGCCGTCAACGACCGAGCTAAGTATCCTAATTGCATTATGTGAGCCTCACCTTCATCCCCTTTTCTTCACGTAATAGGTCTAGACTTTGTACTCGAAAATGTATCGCGCTATGCACGTTTATTGATGAGTTAAATGTTCTGTATTTCGCAAGTTATATTCAAAGATGAGGCCTCACCTCCTAATGTCCCTTTTCATTCAATATTAAATTCATTGGATTACTTCTGATTATTTACCTCTATCCATAGGAACTGCAAGCTATAATTAGTAATGATATGTGGTGTCAGAAATAGAACCCACATCCTTGGAAATGATCTGACGCAGCAATGAAACTAAAGCTGGAACGTTATCTCAATGATTTATAAGAGGTGCGATGAAAATTAATAGAAAATAACGTCATCAAACTAATACAATATTATACCAACGAATAGGACGTCAGCGGCGATATTACACGAGAAGGAAGAACTTTACATATGTCGACAGCGATCTGCAATAGGAGATAGCGATCATTACATTTGATGTGACATCGATGAAAAAAAATCTAGGCCACCATAACAAATGGAGGCAGCGGAGTGAGATTTAAGTTTGTTTAAGGATAATTATAATTCATAATTCTGCTTAATCTTGCCGTGCTCACGCTCCGACAGAGACCGCTCAAATTTGTCACGCTTACCAATTGTCAATCAAATTGTCACGCTTGCGAATTCCCAATCAAATTTGCCACGCTTACCAGCTACCAACTACTAGAAATTACTAAATTATACTACATTATGATCAAACTATTTTGATAAAAATAGCATTACGATCTGCCGAACCAAATTAATAGTGTGTGATTAAGAAATTTATAGAATTCTAAAATTGTACTAATGCGTTTAATGATCCATAGGCATTGTAACAGTTTGCATTTAAATCATTCCTATTTTATTAACGTATTGTGCCCATTCGAACTATTTTGCTATTATTGTGTCTATTGTAGAACCATCTATATTCCCTATTATGTTCATTTACTATGTAATTGTTTATATGTCTAATTGTGCATTGATTTCCATTGTGTCTTATTAATTTCTTTGAATAACCATGCTTTAGGTTAGCCGTTTGTAATTCTCTGATTGTGTTTTGCCCATTGTGCTAATTATTCCCATTCTGAAACGTCATATTTCATTATTATATTGTGTGTATTAATTGCCGACGTATTTGGAACTACCAAATATGCAAAAGAATTAATTACAGTCGATCTACAGATATAAATTCAAGCCTCATTCAATTAATTATCGCACAAGTTACTGTATTCGAGCAATAAATTGGAATAGGGCTCTGTAAAAATTACACCTACGAGCCAAGCCATTAAACTACAGGCGCCATTTTTTAATCGGCGAGGGAGACATGAGAACAACACTGTTCATAACACCGACTTTGAATTCAAGTCTTCAGACTGAGTTGAACGTTTAAAGCTATGTCATCCTAGCTCGCCAAAGTTTAAACTATGTTTGTGAAGTTATCAACTCTAAAATATGATTCGTAAACCTCCATAAAAATCTCCTATGGATAATTAAATTTATACCTTATAAAAAAAATTAAATTTCATCCTCACATGCTAAAGGAGACTCATATAAAAGTGAAATTCCATTCAAAATAACATTCTCCGCGCATCAAAATTTTTACATACACTATGTATACTTGTAAATTTGATATTTACTAAATTTACTGGTGCGAATTTATGTAATCTACTGGTAATTTCATTCCACGTCCATTTCAAATTTATCGCAATGTGTAACCATATGATTTCATGTTGAGAGGATGTTGTATGAATGAATATTTACGTCTGGAATGTGGGTATTGAGATGCTATGGAGAGTGTGACATGGACGAGGTTATGTGCTGTGGTGTCGGACGGTCTGGTCGAGCCTTTGTTTACATTCTGAGTCGGCCTCCGAACATCTGGCACTGCCTGGCGCTCGATCCTGACCCTCTTCCCTCTGCCCCTATGCCGGAGTGACTGCTCTCTACATTCCTTTTTTTCTCGATGCCTAACGGACATACCACGACCACTCGTGCTACTCATAGTGAACTCTGTCTTCATAGCACATGTCGAAGTGATGGTCTTATCTCAAACTCAACTGAAATGTTTAATACTTAAATTTTAACGTAATGTGAAACGTGCACTACTTAAACATTATGATGTAACCCTTTCATTTTATTATTCTATCGTTTGTCATTCTTGATTGCTTGCCTTTTCTTATAGTCAACGAATTAACTAGTTTCCACCGCAAATTGAATACTTGAATGTAATTCATGCGCATATCTGGATCTTTGATTTTATGAAAAAAAATTATTCTCTCAATGTTTATATGAATTATTGCATCGCAACAAAATGTAAATGTTATTAAACTCAAGTGAATCTGATTCTAATTCAAAGGTCATACCGCTCCGTCATTATCTAATTTCCAACGCTAGTATGTTATTAGAAATTTATGTAGTCTCTCTTTATGCGATTCATGATTGTCACGTAATATCACGTCTAGTGTAAGGTTGGAATTAAAATTAGGTTTATGTCCTCTTTTGTGAACGTGAAGTAAAGGGGAATGAATGGGGTGAGCATGATATGGATACAAATGCGAATGCCAGCAGCGAGGGAATGAAAATCTCGGACTAATAAGGTCATTAAATAACCAAAACTGAACTTTCAGTCATGGCGCCATGGACCAGTCGTGCGCGGGCGACAACCGACATCACAAGGACGCACTTGCCTTGTGTGGTGCCCAACCACGTCGCACAGAGCACAGGCTCAACCTCAACCACAACCGCACCGCGCAACCCAGAGGGTAGACGGCAACGCCTGCGCGCACCGGGCACGTGAGCGAGTGGATGGACTTACGCACGCACAGCGCGGCACCTGAGGCAGCGGCATGACGTCACAGCTCGGACGTCGGAGCTTGAGGCATACGCACCTACTCCAACACACCCCTACACGCACGCACGCACGCTTCGCGTACGAGCCTCAGCTGGTCAACACGCGACATGACGCAATCACACAGCTCCCACAGCAGGTAACATCGACAACGGAAGACGTGGCGGCGAATGAAGGGAGCGACGTTATGCTGCATTTACCAGCGAGCAGAGAAATGGGACAGCAGCGCTTCAAAAGATGGCGACATCCCGCATAAGAGGAATACGTCCACCTTACATCTCAGGCCCCGCGGAGTTATTTAACTCGAAAATTTCTGCAAGAGGAATCAAGTAATGGAAGCCCCTTGGACCCTAGACGGCCAAGGTATTTAAGGGATTTTTATCCCTGAAGTTCTTTAGCTTCACGACTGCTGTATACGGCAGTCATGACGGCAAGAGGGGACGTCGACATCTGCTGCTAGGGGAATAGGTCCAGCCCATGGACTACTACACAGATGTTTTCACATGACTTCCCCGTATCAGAGCACTTAATTGGAGCAAATCTTGTCGTCAAGCTTCACATCTGTCTCCTCGGAACTACGCGTTATTCCAAACGTATAGTCGCACGCGTTGAGGTCGAGTGAAGGAGAAGAAAAAAGCAGGAGCTTTTAAACAAAAAAACGCGACGGAGGGATATTTGTCATGATTCTACTGTGACTATACTCTACGCTGTGTTTGAATAAGCGTTAAGAAGGAAGGTCTGCCTAGCTAGCGACTGAAATACCTTCGAAAAGACTGGCTTCCATAGAAATATCTTCTCGTCAATAAAGGCTGCATATTCTTGTCTTCACGATCTTCGCCTAGACATCATCAACCGTCGTCATCAGCTCTACCAACAGCGACAACATCAACCTCACCGTTTGAAGGCGCCACCGCACCCTCTACGAGTGACACGTCACGGAACATCGACAGCTGGCCGGACTGCCTGATACTTCCATTTGCTTAACGTATATTCCTTTCCTTCCTTAGAGAGACTTAGGATCTTATTTACTCTGGGTAAATTAACTGTCATTCAATTGTGAACCTATTCTCTTCTAATTAGATGATGATACTTGCCATTTCCGATAGGAATAGCTAACGTAAAGTATTGTCTATAAGAGAACCTGTCTGTTCTCAAGAGGGACAGCGTCCTAGGCTCCTGCGCTTAGCAGCGTCGGCCTCGGGGCCGGGCAGAAGCTACCCAGCGACAGTGAGCAATAGACGTATCTGCTTGTGCTCCCTACCTCGCTGCCTGGCGAGTTCAGCCAGGTAGTGAGGGTTACTCGTTGTTACTTTAATGAGTCGTGTTTTGACTCATAAACGCCGTCAACGACCGAGCTAAGTATCCTAATTGCATTATGTGAGCCTCACCTTCATCCCCTTTTCTTCACGTAATAGGTCTAGACTTTGTACTCGAAAATGTATCGCGCTATGCACGTTTATTGATGAGTTAAATGTTCTGTATTTCGCAAGTTATATTCAAAGATGAGGCCTCACCTCCTAATGTCCCTTTTCATTCAATATTAAATTCATTGGATTACTTCTGATTATTTACCTCTATCCATAGGAACTGCAAGCTATAATTAGTAATGATATGTGGTGTCAGAAATAGAACCCACATTCTTGGAAATGATCTGACGCAGCAATGAAACTAAAGCTGGAACGTTATCTCAATGATTTATAAGAGGTGCGATGAAAATTAATAGAAAATAACGTCATCAAACTAATACAATATTATACCAACGAATAGGACGTCAGCGGCGATATTACACGAGAAGGAAGAACTTTACATATGTCGACAGCGATCTGCAATAGGAGATAGCGATCATTACATTTGATGTGACATCGATGAAAAAAAATCTAGGCCACCATAACAAATGGAGGCAGCGGAGTGAGATTTAAGTTTGTTTAAGGATAATTATAATTCATAATTCTGCTTAATCTTGCCGTGCTCACGCTCCGACAGAGACCGCTCAAATTTGTCACGCTTACCAATTGTCAATCAAATTGTCACGCTTGCGAATTCCCAATCAAATTTGCCACGCTTACCAGCTACCAACTACTAGAAATTACTAAATTATACTACATTATGATCAAACTATTTTGATAAAAATAGCATTACGATCTGCCGAACCAAATTAATAGTGTGTGATTAAGAAATTTATAGAATTCTAAAATTGTACTAATGCGTTTAATGATCCATAGGCATTGTAACAGTTTGCATTTAAATCATTCCTATTTTATTAACGTATTGTGCCCATTCGAACTATTTTGCTATTATTGTGTCTATTGTAGAACCATCTATATTCCCTATTATGTTCATTTACTATGTAATTGTTTATATGTCTAATTGTGCATTGATTTCCATTGTGTCTTATTAATTTCTTTGAATAACCATGCTTTAGGTTAGCCGTTTGTAATTCTCTGATTGTGTTTTGCCCATTGTGCTAATTATTCCCATTCTGAAACGTCATATTTCATTATTATATTGTGTGTATTAATTGCCGACGTATTTGGAACTACCAAATATGCAAAAGAATTAATTACAGTCGATCTACAGATATAAATTCAAGCCTCATTCAATTAATTATCGCACAAGTTACTGTATTCGAGCAATAAATTGGAATAGGGCTCTGTAAAAATTACACCTACGAGCCAAGCCATTAAACTACAGGCGCCATTTTTTAATCGGCGAGGGAGACATGAGAACAACACTGTTCATAACACCGACTTTGAATTCAAGTCTTCAGACTGAGTTGAACGTTTAAAGCTATGTCATCCTAGCTCGCCAAAGTTTAAACTATGTTTGTGAAGTTATCAACTCTAAAATATGATTCGTAAACCTCCATAAAAATCTCCTATGGATAATTAAATTTATACCTTATAAAAAAAATTAAATTTCATCCTCACATGCTAAAGGAGACTCATATAAAAGTGAAATTCCATTCAAAATAACATTCTCCGCGCATCAAAATTTTTACATACACTATGTATACTTATAAATTTGATATTTACTAAATTTACTGGTGCGAATTTATGTAATCTACTGGTAATTTCATTCCACGTCCATTTCAAATTTATCGCAATGTGTAACCATATGATTTCATGTTGAGAGGATGTTGTATGAATGAATATTTACGTCTGGAATGTGGGTATTGAGATGCTATGGAGAGTGTGACATGGACGAGGTTATGTGCTGTGGTGTCGGACGGTCTGGTCGAGCCTTTGTTTACATTCTGAGTCGGCCTCCGAACATCTGGCACTGCCTGGCGCTCGATCCTGACCCTCTTCCCTCTGCCCCTATGCCGGAGTGACTGCTCTCTACATTCCTTTTTTTCTCGATGCCTAACGGACATACCACGACCACTCGTGCTACTCATAGTGAACTCTGTCTTCATAGCACATGTCGAAGTGATGGTCTTATCTCAAACTCAACTGAAATGTTTAATACTTAAATTTTAACGTAATGTGAAACGTGCACTACTTAAACATTATGATGTAACCCTTTCATTTTATTATTCTATCGTTTGTCATTCTTGATTGCTTGCCTTTTCTTATAGTCAACGAATTAACTAGTTTCCACCGCAAATTGAATACTTGAATGTAATTCATGCGCATATCTGGATCTTTGATTTTATGAAAAAAAATTATTCTCTCAATGTTTATATGAATTATTGCATCGCAACAAAATGTAAATGTTATTAAACTCAAGTGAATCTGATTCTAATTCAAAGGTCATACCGCTCCGTCATTATCTAATTTCCAACGCTAGTATGTTATTAGAAATTTATGTAGTCTCTCTTTATGCGATTCATGATTGTCACGTAATATCACGTCTAGTGTAAGGTTGGAATTAAAATTAGGTTTATGTCCTCTTTTGTGAACGTGAAGTAAAGGGGAATGAATGGGGTGAGCATGATATGGATACAAATGCGAATGCCAGCAGCGAGGGAATGAAAATCTCGGACTAATAAGGTCATTAAATAACCAAAACTGAACTTTCAGTCATGGCGCCATGGACCAGTCGTGCGCGGGCGACAACCGACATCACAAGGACGCACTTGCCTTGTGTGGTGCCCAACCACGTCGCACAGAGCACAGGCTCAACCTCAACCACAACCGCACCGCGCAACCCAGAGGGTAGACGGCAACGCCTGCGCGCACCGGGCACGTGAGCGAGTGGATGGACTTACGCACGCACAGCGCGGCACCTGAGGCAGCGGCATGACGTCACAGCTCGGACGTCGGAGCTTGAGGCATACGCACCTACTCCAACACACCCCTACACGCACGCACGCACGCTTCGCGTACGAGCCTCAGCTGGTCAACACGCGACATGACGCAATCACACAGCTCCCACAGCAGGTAACATCGACAACGGAAGACGTGGCGGCGAATGAAGGGAGCGACGTTATGCTGCATTTACCAGCGAGCAGAGAAATGGGACAGCAGCGCTTCAAAAGATGGCGACATCCCGCATAAGAGGAATACGTCCACCTTACATCTCAGGCCCCGCGGAGTTATTTAACTCGAAAATTTCTGCAAGAGGAATCAAGTAATGGAAGCCCCTTGGACCCTAGACGGCCAAGGTATTTAAGGGATTTTTATCCCTGAAGTTCTTTAGCTTCACGACTGCTGTATACGGCAGTCATGACGGCAAGAGGGGACGTCGACATCTGCTGCTAGGGGAATAGGTCCAGCCCATGGACTACTACACAGATGTTTTCACATGACTTCCCCGTATCAGAGCACTTAATTGGAGCAAATCTTGTCGTCAAGCTTCACATCTGTCTCCTCGGAACTACGCGTTATTCCAAACGTATAGTCGCACGCGTTGAGGTCGAGTGAAGGAGAAGAAAAAAGCAGGAGCTTTTAAACAAAAAAACGCGACGGAGGGATATTTGTCATGATTCTACTGTGACTATACTCTACGCTGTGTTTGAATAAGCGTTAAGAAGGAAGGTCTGCCTAGCTAGCGACTGAAATACCTTCGAAAAGACTGGCTTCCATAGAAATATCTTCTCGTCAATAAAGGCTGCATATTCTTGTCTTCACGATCTTCGCCTAGACATCATCAACCGTCGTCATCAGCTCTACCAACAGCGACAACATCAACCTCACCGTTTGAAGGCGCCACCGCACCCTCTACGAGTGACACGTCACGGAACATCGACAGCTGGCCGGACTGCCTGATACTTCCATTTGCTTAACGTATATTCCTTTCCTTCCTTAGAGAGACTTAGGATCTTATTTACTCTGGGTAAATTAACTGTCATTCAATTGTGAACCTATTCTCTTCTAATTAGATGATGATACTTGCCATTTCCGATAGGAATAGCTAACGTAAAGTATTGTCTATAAGAGAACCTGTCTGTTCTCAAGAGGGACAGCGTCCTAGGCTCCTGCGCTTAGCAGCGTCGGCCTCGGGGCCGGTCAGAAGCTACCCAGCGACAGTGAGCAATAGACATATCTGCTTGTGCTCCCTACCTCGCTGCCTGGCAAGTTCAGCCAGGTAGTGAGGGTTACTCGTTGTTACTTTAATGAGTCGTGTTTTGACTCATAAACGCCGTCAACGACCGAGCTAAGTATCCTAATTGCATTATGTGAGCCTCACCTTCATCCCCTTTTCTTCACGTAATAGGTCTAGACTTTGTACTCGAAAATGTATCGCGCTATGCACGTTTATTGATGAGTTAAATGTTCTGTATTTCGCAAGTTATATTCAAAGATGAGGCCTCACCTCCTAATGTCCCTTTTCATTCAATATTAAATTCATTGGATTACTTCTGATTATTTACCTCTATCCATAGGAACTGCAAGCTATAATTAGTAATGATATGTGGTGTCAGAAATAGAACCCACATCCTTGGAAATGATCTGACGCAGCAATGAAACTAAAGCTGGAACGTTATCTCAATGATTTATAAGAGGTGCGATGAAAATTAATAGAAAATAACGTCATCAAACTAATACAATATTATACCAACGAATAGGACGTCAGCGGCGATATTACACGAGAAGGAAGAACTTTACATATGTCGACAGCGATCTGCAATAGGAGATAGCGATCATTACATTTGATGTGACATCGATGAAAAAAAATCTAGGCCACCATAACAATATAGGCAACAGCTAAGGTGAGGTAAGGTAAGGTAAGGTAATATAGGCAACAGCTAAGGTGAGGTAAGGTAAGGTAAGGTAATATAGGCAACAGCCAAGGTAAGGTAAGGTAATATAGGCAACGGCCAAGGTAAGGTAAGGTAGGGTAATATAGGCAACGGCGAAGGTAAGGTAAAGTAAGGTAATATAGGCAACGGCCAAGGTAAGGTAAGGTAATATAGGCAACAGCCAAGGTGAGGTAATTTTACCTCGCGCACAATTATACACACACACACAAGCACACATACAGTCACACCAAGCGTTGAGGAAAGGTGCAGCTGAGGTGAGGGAGTTGAGCAAAGGAGGGAAACGGTTGCGAGAACATTGACTCGCACTTGCCCTTGCAGATCTTCCCCACAGTTGAAGTTACGCTAATCTTGGCAGAAAACGGCGACATGCCAGACGAGCAAGCATGAAGAACGCAGTTTGCTGGGCACATCATACTCTAAAGAACGTAAAGGAGTTCGACACTAACTGACGAAAATCGTAAGATGGACGAGCTTTTTCCGAATTAAAGGCTGGCCTGGAGATCACTACTCTCCATCGTTCTACTACACCCTAAGTAAAACATACAAAAAAAATCCACTGACACAACAAAAGGTTGGCCCGCAATGCTACGGTCAGACCCCCACTAAAAATGTGAGGGAATTCCTCACACCTTCAAAAATGACGGGAATCGATAATTTCCTAAAACAATATTTCAGATGTGGATTACAAACAAATATATCCAACCCAACAGAATCCGCGGTTAAAATATTTTTTATCTTGTGCACTGATGAAATTCCAAACAGCATCACAAAGCGACAGACCAACTGAGCTTCACCATGGCTTTGTATAGAATATCAACAACCGCTGATATTTCATACAACCTAATCTAACCTACCAATACACGTGATATTCCATACAACCTAATCTAACCTACCAATACACGTGATATTCTATACAACCTAATCTAACCTACCAATACACGTGATATTCTATACAACCTAATCTAACTCACCAATACACGTGATATTCTATACAACCTAATCTAACCTACCAATACACGTGATATTCCATACAACCTAATGTAACCTACCAATACACGCGATATTCTATACAACCTAATCTAACCTACCAATACACGTGATATTCTATACAACCTAATCTAACCTACCAATACACGTGATATTCTATACAACCTAATCTAACCTACCAATGTGGTAGTCCTGATGAGCGGGGTCGCGGAATTTATATCCACTGGGCTGCGCGACCACCACTTCACCAGCCTAACCAACGCAAAGCACGGGTCGTAGCGCTGCTACCTTATTTTCATGCCCTCCAAGAACCGGCAACCTATCAACCTATCTCCAGAGCATCCAAGGCTCGAATCCGCCAACAAGCTCCAGAGCCGTCCCAGGCTTCGGTACAGTCGCCAACAAAGGGGGTTACCAAAATACACCTGAACGCAAATTACGACCGAACTTCTCTTTTGAATTTGCACCAGCTTCCTGTTGGTTTCTAAACCCAAACTTGTGGCGCTATTCTCTATCCGGCTTTCATGGGAAACAACAAAATGCGAAACTTGCGTTTATTGGTATCCACATTCAGGATATTACACTTTAAAACATACCACTTACGATAAAACCGGTCGGCATGACTGTGCTACATGAAACTATACAATCCTGCTTCATACATTTGGCGACTATCTTATGGCGGAGTCTTCTAGCACCGGACTTTAGTCTTTATTACTTGTCCTTGCTCAGACTCACCATATCACGCACAACGTAGTCACCGATGAAAGTATACACGGAGGAGTACAAAGGTAGCCAACCGACCTCTACAGGCTTCAAAAACTAACTCTCCTAACCTATCCTCGGCAACCCTCCACATGCTCTCGCTATTACGCGTAACAGGTCGCACGTGGATGTCACTTTCCAGAGTATACAGAACGCAACTACTAACAAACAAGACGCAACTAACAAAAATAAGGATTCAAAATAGTAGCACACTACTATACCAATACACGTGATATTCTATACAACCTAATCTAACCTACCAATACACGTGATATTCTATACAACCTAATCTAACCTACCAATACACGTGATATTCTATACAACCTAATCTAACCTACCAATACACGTGATATTCTATACAACCTAATCTAACCTACCAATACACGTGATTATTCTATACAACCTAATCTAACCTACCAATACACGTGATATTCTATACAACCTGATCTAACCCACCAATACACATGATATTCTATACAACATAATCGAACCTACCAATACACGCGATATTCTATACAACCTAATCTAACCTACCAATACACAAGATATTCTATACAACCTAATCTAACCTACCAATACACGTGATATTCTATACAACCTAATCTAACCTACCAATACACGTGATATTCTATACAACCTGATCTAACCCACCAACACACATGATATTCTATACAACCTAATCTAACCTACCAATACACGCGATATTCTATACAACCTAATCTAACCTACCAATACATGTGATATTCTATACAACCTAATCTAACCTACCAATACACGTGATATTCTGTACAACCTAATCTAACCTACCTATACACATGAAATATGTATATTCCGACTCCCAATCTGCTGGGTTATGGCACCGAAAATTGTTGAGTTGATAAAGCTTGTATCACAGAAGCGCTCTTCTCACACTGCAGGCTGGTGGGTGACGGACACTGACGGACGGACACACTGACGGACGGACCTGCTATTATCCTGTTGTAGTTCTACTGGGGACGGCCCATCAAAAATGACAGGATTAAACATCTTTCTTGAACAAATCTTGCAGATGTGGATGACAAACAAATATATCCATCCTAACAGTACTCGTGAATCTACATATTTTTGTATTTGTGCACTGGTGAAACTCGTATCACAGATACGGTCATTATAACTATCATTAAGAGCGTGACAGGCAAATGGAAAAAGTGGACACCAAATGAATATATAAAACATTATTTGAATAAATATATAAATGAACACACAAGGCTATTATTAGGTTAGATATGTGAGTCTTCTATCTATAACTAAGAATGACCGTCGTGTGTTTATATATTTATATGTTTCGTGTCACGCTCATAAGAATAGATAGGAAGAAATTAGCACTGGCGATCTTGGTTTCAGTTGAGAGGTAAATTACTACACTCATTTTTGCTGTACAATTGCACTTTAGTAAGTCACTTCTTAAAAATTTGGGGAGATCCAGAGGCTTATATACTCATCCGTATCGTGGATACCGAGTTAGGCGGGGTATTGCATGATACAATATACTGCGTTACAATATGCTGTATGGCTTATTGCAATATACTGTACCACAATATAATGTATGGCTTATTACAATATACTGTATCACAATATAATGTATGGCTTATTGCAATATACTGTATCACAATATACCGTATTGCACATAATAATATTTGTTCATACACAAGCTCGCAGTTGCTTCCAGTAATGCTGAATTTCTGTGTCTAGGATATGACACGACTGGCTATTGCTACTTCTATTGCGGCTGAGAATTACTGTACTTCGAGTGTTTATTGTTATCATTACGAGAAAAATAAGTGGCCTCTGAAACAAGATCGCGCATGCAAACTCCACTGGAACGAAAATGTGTTCAAGAAAGGTATTGAATCCCGTCATTTTTGACGGCCCGTGTACACTAGCAAGTTTATACTACAGGAAGCTTACAACGAGGTTTACCTCCTGTGAGTGTTGAGCACGGCTTCCCTTTCCAGAATTCTACTGATGTACTACATAAATACCAGGGCGGTTCGAGCCTCCGCAGTAAAGCTTTATTTTTCCAGCAATGTAACTTTCACTGATGAATAAGTTTTAGGGATAATACTAAAAAGTTGGTATAATAGATACCGAATTCTTAAAGCGTAACATTACAAGTTGGCTTTCTTTTATTTCTTTTTTCAAAATCTACTGTGAAAGAATCAGAGTTAAAAGTGTCGCTAATCCTTTTTATATCTAATAGCAACAGAGTAGTGTCAATTTTGTTAGCGGGGGCCGAATTAGGCAAAAGAGAAAAGCTCTCTCGATTGCCGTAGGACGTCTAAGAAAATGAAGGGAATACACAGAACCGTGCGTGTATATTTGTTATGGGAACACAGGTAGTCAGTGACAATAACATAGGGGCGAACTACGGGATGAGGACGGGTAGTTGCGAAAAATAAAAAAGGGTCTAAGGAAACAATGGGATCAAAGAGCGTAGGAGAGCCCCAGAAATGGAGTGCGGGCAGGAACACATGTGGCACATCAGCTGCAAGCCAAGTACACCCACGGTCAAATGAATAAGACATACTTCTCCCTGAAGGCCAAAAGACACGAGCGCTAATTAACGAGACCAACAATGGACTCACAAGGCAAGTGACACAACGCAATAAAGACGGAATGATAGCACAGAATACTGACAGGAAGTGCAATAACTTAAATAAATAATTCGGTTGAATTTCACACTATACTGACATACACAGACACTGATAAACGAGTGACTGAGCATCTTCTGTACACTTTCACTTCAACGATAATACACAAGCAAATTAATTAATGAAAATAAAATGTAGTTTATCAACTGAACAACAATGAATAGAGTTTATTCGCATGTAAAGTTTAATAAAGTTTACTAACTCACCAAGCAGTCACGCACACAAGAACAGCATCCTAACTACAGCAAAAACGGAACTTGTCTGAGCAGATATATAATCATACACTTGTATCAGCCACAGTTCCAACGTACCGATTTTTTTCAGTTTTAGAAGAATTCCCTTTCAGTTGGCAGTTAATGATTACAGGAATTACAAGAAAACAACAAGGAGTAGGGGTAAATACACGCTGAAGAGGGCAGACGTTCCAGCGCCACATCCTCACAGGTTCATGAGTAACACCACCACATGACAGTTCAGAGCGACGTACTCACAAATAGGTTGAGAGGACACATACACCAGCGCCACACCCTCACAGGTCCATGAGTAACACCACCACATGACAGTTCAGAGCGACGTACTCACAGATAGGTTTAGGTGACACCTACACCAGCGCCATACCCTCACAGGCCCATGAGTAACACCACCACATGACAGTTCAGAGCGACGTACTCAAAGATAGGTTGAGGTGACACCTACAGCAGCGCCACACCCTCACAGGTCCATGAGTAACACCATCACATGACAGTTCAAAGCGACGTACTCACAGATAGGTTGAGGTGACACCTACACCAGCGCCACACCCTCACAGGTCCATGAGTAACACCACCACATGACAGTTCAGAGCGACGCACTCACAGATAGGTTGAGGTGACACCTACACCAGCGCCACACCCTCACAGGTCCATGAGTAACACCACCACATGACAGTTCAGAGCGACGTACTCACAGACTGGTTGAGGTGACTCCTACATTACAGAGTACACGGTGACAGTTTACTATCAAATGTGTCAGTGATGTACTTGCTTCATATCAAACGGAGTAGAATCAATAGATTCAATGAAAAATCCATCCTTTCGTTTCTGCATTAAACTAAGCGCCACACATATTTCATTAAAACACAATTAAAGAGGGCTCGAAGCGTGGCAGTAAAAAGGTTAAGAACCACAGATGTAGACCCTCGAGAATATAGAAAGTAAAAAGGTGTGATGCGCCTCGACTTGCTGGAATAATTGTTTTTTCCGGTAGTTACGTTCTATTGCTGAAATTTTCAAATCAATGCACGGAAATTATATCTTTTTCTTCATTACTGCTCGTACTGTTACATGGTGATGAAATAACGATGTCGGATACACCACACTGATGAGTAAACATTTATTTGAAGTTTTCCGTCGGTCTTCAAATTCCAGACGACTTTCTCAGCCGTGTATTCCAGTTGTGCGGCTGCCATGAACTTCATGTCTTGACTACACCAACCATTTAGCTCCTGCGCCTTCGACAATGCTGTAGCCTCAAGATGTTATTTCCAACTTCGACATTCACAAGTCCAAAATATGTGTGAATATAAGTTCGTCAAAGACATGAGCTATCATTTTCCATGAAAATCCGATATTTTCATACCATTGTTTTTATTTCAAATCAAGTTTTGACCACAATTTCAACTCTCCACAAAATTAAAGTAACGTAACAACCCAATCATTAGTTTTGATGGTGGAATTTTAAACGAATTGACAAACAATTAAAAAGTTGTAAATCACCAAACGTTGGACCCTCCTCCGTAGCAATACATTACATTTTACCAAACATATTTACAACCTACACAATTTGAACGCAAACGTTGCAACATGAAAGTGCGCTAATCTGTTTGTGAACTGGTGTGATGAATTTCCTGGATCAGAAGCCACTTGCACAGCCCACAGCTGTAGTAAATGAATTTAGCTCAACACGAGCAGGCGAGCAAAGACTGCAGCAACAGTCGCATAAGTTACATTCAATAGAACACCATATTTGCAGTGCACATAACATCACAAAACGAAGAGGATATAGACATGGGCTATAATCTCGGTTGATGTTACTAACACAACGCGGCAGTCTTACGTTATGTTATCAAGTCATGACTAGCTGAGCGCTTGCTGGCTGGTAACATTTGAGATCAAATGTACTTGCTGACGTTTCCAAACGTTTAAGGATACGATAAATGAATGTTTTCTTAGCTCTGTGAAGTGTGATCCATCTCGTGAGAATTCTCACATGTCTCTTTAACATCAAAACTAAGTTTTCAGTGTTAACACATTGAAAAAATTTAAAACAGACACTGTAAACATTATTTTAGGAGCGAAAATTTCACATTTTTTCTCAACCGTGGCCACTTTTTACTGCAATTGTACCGCGCAGAATCTCTGCATGTTCATTGGTCACGAGGGGTGTGGCCCCTTGCGGATTTGGCTTGACAAATTATTGTTATAACTTTTTCAGCTATGTATAGAACTTGATTTAATTTACCACAATATTTAAATAAGATTTTCATGATACAAAAACTATTTTCAAGGAATTTGACCTTATCGAGACTATGTTCAGACAATTTGTCACTCACCAATTGACAATTTGTCAATTTGGTTCACTCACCCCCACCCCTCAACCGCAGTGGATGTTTTGCCCTCAATGCAGGTGGTCAGTAGTCGTGTTTGAGCGAGCCCTCGCGTCCCTGACACTAAATTATTTACATAATAAGTTTTCATTCTATTCTCATCAACAGATGCTCAATGTAAATATATTCTTTTGTTTCATTGATGTAAACCTTTTTCCCCATACCTCTGCACTACACGTCTTTCATTGCATAAATCCTAATTATCCACATTTCTTATTCCCACACTGCCCCACATGGGGCATGTTGATTTTTGTCACTACTTTACCGTTTATTTTTACGGCGAATTTCTATCGGGGTTACATTTCTTAACTTTCACCTTCCCACACGGGAAATGTTTATGCTTGACGCTCGTTTTCTCGCGCCGAACTTGCGAAAATATTTTGCACACAACTGAAATTTTAATTAGGAAACGCTTCTCATTAAAATTTCTGACTATTGCGACACGAATGAAGGACCAACGAAGATACGAGTCCTGGCGCCTCCTTCCCACTTCGATATATTTTTCCGACCATGTGTGGCAGGAGAGACCTCCTCCCCTCATCCCTCGTGTCTCTCTCCTCACGTGCACGGGTGTGTTGGTGCCTCGAGAGCGTGAGATCTGAAGCATGGAATGTTACCCACATGCCTGGATGGCTAACTACAAAACAACGAACCATCCATACAGCACGTATCACGCAACACAAACACAACGCACCACACATCGCCTCAACACGAAATACCAACACAAATGGTCATTTCCTAATATTTGTTCTCAATAATATTGCAACCTGATCCAACTTTCACATAATATTCGTAGCTCATTTTATTCAAACTTGATTGATGGTTTGAGAATATTTTTCAACATAATGCAAAAATAACTTCTCGCGTCAGATTTTACAGCTTCACAAGAAGTCAACTCTTAAGCTGCGTAACTTGTGCTAGGCAAGGGAAGGCATGGCCACGCAAATCTCAAAAAAAGACCTCATTCCATTTGATTATTTTGTTCTGGTACCTATCATTTCAAAACGCAATATTCAATATTTGTACATTTACAGGAACGGCTGGATGTACCTGCACATCCTCGACTAGAGCGCACCCGGTCCGTGAAGAGAACGTCGCTATGCCTGAGACCGTCAACAGACGTGAGGTCCCAGCTGGTGTGTGGACCCTGATGCCGTGCAGCTACATCTGGCCACACCAGGCTGCTCTTCTTGTGACTCCTGTTCCCTGTACTGCTGGCTCTGGTGCTGGTCTCGGCTGCTGACTTCTGCTGCTGCTCATCTGCTCCAGGCCCATTCTGCTGAGCAAACTGCTGGTCTACTCTGTGTACCAAGTTCTGTCTCTTGGTAGTGTGTGTCTCTTCCGGTCAAAATAACAGTCCGAATCAGCCTCAATTTGTCCTCTCTCAAACATCGTCAGTTGTGAACGAGTCAGCTTCGATATAACCTTTCTGGTTAAAGGGTTGAAAAACCATGCAATGGTCTTTACTTATGTCGTATTTCGACTGAGGACAATTGTGAGAGATACCCAGGTTTGGGTTCTGGTATGTTGAGAACATCGCTAAAGAACTGGAATGAGTTTAACATGAACGCTCCATGTCATGAGTGCGAGTGTGAGTAGGTATATTTATATAATATAAATGAAGCTTCCTTTTTGAAGGACTGTATAATGGAAAACGTTATAAAATGATATCATATCACCATTGCGCACAGCTTGTAATGCCTCAACTATGAAGAAGTTACGCACCGCTTCCCAACCGTAAGCGCAATCGCCACAGGACGACCGTGCAGGGGTCTCAGGCGCGGGGTTCTGCCCCCGCTCATATTTGACAGGAACTCAGCTCACAATATAGCCTCTGTTATATTGAGAAGAGAAATTGTGCTAATGATCACAAGTCTGCTTCTAAGTTTTTGAACAGAAGAAATAAGTATCGGTAGCCTATATCAAATATTCGATAGAATTACTGAACGAAAATCATTCGCTCATTTTGCTTAATCGTAATAAATATTAGTTACGGCATTTGCCAATTTATTGTAAGTAACTAGAATGATTCTGCCTTATTATGGCCTAATTATTGTAAGTAACTAGAATGATTCTGCTCTATTACGGCCTAATTATTGTAAGTAACTAGAATGATTCTGCCTTATTATTGCCTAATTATTGTAAGTAACTAGAATGATTCTGCCTTATTATGGCCTAGTTATTGTAAGTAACTAGAATTATTCTACCTTATTATGGCCTGATTATTGTGGGAAACTAGAATGATTCTGCTTTATTATGGCCTAATTATTGTAAGTAACTAAAATGATTCTGCCTTATTATGGCCTAATTATTGCAAGTGACTAAAATGATTCTGCTTTGTTATAGCCTAATTATTGTAAGTAACTAGAATGGTTCTGATTTATTATGGCCTAATTATTGTAGGTAACTAGAATGATTCTACTTTATTATGGCCTAATTAGTGCAAGTAATAGAATGATTCTACCTTAAATGACCTAATTATTGTAAGTAACTAGAATGATTCTGCTTTATTATGGCCTAATTATTTTAAGTAACTAAAATGATTTTGCTGAATTATGGTCTAATTATTGTAAATAGCTAGAATGATTCTGCTATATTTCGAAGAATTGTTCCATATTATAGAAGTAAGGTTACAAATTCTAGCGAGTAAGTTGCCAAAAATGCAAAGTTGTGCTCTCATTCTGAACCAAATGTCTGAACTTGGGTTCCAAAGTGTGAGGGCGACGTTAACCTGCTTCGGTGGTTTTCCCTAACCCCTCCCCTTGGTTTTTATAAAACCGCACTTCATTGAGTGAGAGTCGAAATCATTAAGTCTCCCAGTTCTCTCGCTCAAACCATCTCCTAACACCACTGAAATCATGTCATCAAATGCTCCTTCTGGAGATGAAATTTGAGGGGACGTTTCGTGCGCGCATATAAATAAAAAGTTGACTCACGCCATCATTTCGCACCCCTGCATAATGTGCAGCTACTGCCTGGCTGCCGAGTTTACCAGCTCTGAAATTAATGCATTTCTCCTCTGCTTTTATTGTACTAGAATGGGCGTACAGTCTTTACTGAGAATCTTCTTGTCTTCACTTGCGCTCGTAATGGAGGACGTGCGGTGTGACTGGAACATAGAATTAATACAATTGAACTATGCTAATTTACGTCTATGTTTCTCCTGTCGTAGTCGCAAAGCAACTCAAGCAAGATGTATGCCTTGGGAAATTTTGGTTTGGAACTTTTGAAATTTATACAGGTTGACACGCAAACGAAAAATTTTCAACAATTCTATCCAACCAAGAGTGATGGATGAAAATATTTCATTCATGTTAATTGAAACATGAAGCATGCCATTTAAGAGACAGTGATGAAATTTTCTTTTTTTAATTATGTCCTGTAGATAGTGTCCTCTCGTACGAATGCACTCTTGCAATCTGCTGGTGAGATTCTTCATTGACCGTTCCAGCATCTAAGCTGGGAAACTGTGAATTTTATCCTGAATTATCTTTTTCAAATGATCCTAAGTTCCTGGTCTGGTTGCGTACACTTTACCCTTTACCCTTGCTCGTCAAGAAAAATTACAAGCGTACACATCAGGCGATCTAGGGGACCAGGGAACGTTACCGAATCCTGAGACCATACGGTTACCGAACAATTCTCGCACAGCCCCCAATGATTTCTTGCGGTGTGTGATGTTACTCCAGCGTGTTAAAAATAAGGTTAACGAAAACGAGTAAAATTATTTTATTCAAGTGTAAGGAAAGATTGTAGCATCTACTCGTAACGATTCGCAGTGACAGTGACTGAGAGCCCCTGTGCATTTGAGGAAAAATGAGGTCTGATTATCCAAGGCAATGACGCAGCACACCTTACTGTCACCTTCCAACATCAATGTTCTGTGGAGTACGAACACATCTCGGTCGTCCTGTTGGGTTCTTCTTTAGGGCAGATCCTGTCTCTTCAAAGTTATTAATAGAACATTTTATAACATGTTTTGATAGAAGAGCACCATGACGTCCTATGTTGTGACAACGTCGAAACTCCCTCTGTACAGAATTATCATCGTTTTTATAAACATTTTATGGCTAACTCACACTTATGCACTGTCTCGCAGTGCTGCCTCTGGCTCATGTCTGCCCATGTGCACGTCTCAAATTTCCGTTTTTTGACACACGGACTGAAAAAGTTCATTTCATTTGACCCTATTGGTTTTAACAATACTTTTAGAAATTTCTCTCATTTAAAAGAATAAAGTTGAGCTCACTGAACAGTAGAACTCCCTCCGTGTTAGGATTTCCAGCACTGTGAGAGTAGCGCCTGGTTATAGACGTTCAGCATCAAGAAACCTCATTAATTTTGGACGCAATAATTCACTATTTAAAGTTTTCGGTTTCTTTAGAAGAAAATGTGAGATGGACCATTTTGCAGAGAGATTAAATTGCCTACTTGTATAGTTGAAAGGATATAAGCCAATTATGCTTTAGTAACAATAGTGTCCGGCTGTTCTCCCGGCTGATGTCTTGTACAATGATGCCTTGAACTCTGTGCCTTCGAATACCTTCACTACATCGCATAAGCAGGTGGCAGTGTGGAGAAATATATAACATCTGCACAACACAGCATGGACAGTGATGACAGTACTTTCAGCATTACTCCATTGCGGGAATGAGGGAAACCTCATTTTCAAATCGTGAAAATTCCCTTTACTCTAAAAGAAAAAAACAGTTACCATTTCATACTCAAACAACGGCCAATCCAGACCAACCCAAGTCAACAAAATTAATACCTCCTGGCCAAATATATATGTGTCATGTGTATAGTATATTGTGCAATTTCTCCACTTACTCTTTAGTGTTCGATGCATCGCGTAGCCCGGGAGCTGCTTCAACTAATTATCAAAAAATGCCACAAATTGCTCAACATGGGTTTGGGGAGTTACACAGTCATTACACACGAGTATACAACTTTTACCTTCAACAAGCACATGTTTTGACCAGCAACTTGAATTAGAATGTAATTACCAGATGAAGTCAAATCTTATTTTGAATGTGAACTGATTTTTATAAAACCTTGTAGCATGAAGTGTTTGTTATACTTTTAATATGAAGGTAACTGCCCATGAAGAAAACAAATTCATCAATGCACATCGATTACAAGTATATATATGTATTTTACACGAATATACGGGATCGTTAATAAATATCGTAACAACTTAAAATGAATGAGTAACTGTTATAGGGATGAGAACCTATTTCTAGCCACCTGCATGAATACTTCGACATTGACACGTCCACTACGAATTGCTGCTTATGACTACCACTAAGTGCAGCAGTTGGAGAAAATAATGGAAACACCTAGGAAAATCAACAGAGTGTATTACAATATATGGAGTAGGTCAAACTATTTGAGGCAACTACAACCTCAATTATCCGAGGCATTGGTTCATACAAATTGTGAATTGCTCCAAAATTTTTGAGTTCATTCTTCAGCTGCAACACCCTCCAGGTGTTTTAAACAATGCTGGCGGAAATCGATTTCCAACTTTAATCTCTTTACCTGACCATAAATGCTCAATAACGTTGAGGTCTGGAGACTGTGGAGGCCAGAAGAGATGCTCAACTTCATTAAAATTATCATGCACATCGTACGAGATCTACACAATTTTTGCAAACACAACAAAACTTTGAGAACTTAACGAATCATCTAAGTATGCTTGAGTCAGTATTTGCTGTAGTTTTGTAATTTTCTGGCGCCGGCCGAAAGGAGGCGAGTTGGCCGGGTGTCAGGAGTGAAGAACAACATATCGTAGAGAAATGTGTGTGGACGCAAAAGAAATTTGACTTATCTCTGGACGTGGACGCATAGAAAATAAATTTTAGTTTCGACATACAAGAAATTATATTTATGTAAGGACACAACAAGCATTTTTATTAAAAAATTAGAAGAGAATCCCATTCGTCTCTAAAACATTTCTTCTGCGGGCTTATAAAGTAACCCAAATATGTTCGGGTAGAAAATCAGAATAACTCTTTATAAACAAGGATACTTGTGAAATTCTTTAAGCATTGAAAATGAAGCCTTCAATCCTCTATAATGAAGTATTCTGCCTTATGAAATTAGGTATTCAGCCCAACATAGACCTAAGCTTCCTAAAATAAAGAACATATAGGCAGCTATACTCAAATGTGTCCGGTGTACTGGACTTGAGGTACAGTCTACTTCTGTACCGCTTGTGGTGAATAAATTGTTTAAATCGGCGTACGCTGCGTTGTTACATAAATATTTAGAGCGCTAAGTGCGGCGGGCTAAACTGAAGTTCAATACTCAACTCAAATTTGAGGGATTTTCAGAGATCAATTTGGAAAAGAAGGAACTTAAATTAAATAGATCGCGCCTTCATTTAGTTTCCACTGATTATGTATGTAAATTGAGTCAGTGACTGCTGGTCGGTCAGCAACACTATGAAAATCCCACAAGTGACCACCGGTGGGTCACGTCGCACTCAAGGTATCGAAGCTGCCACGGACTCTACCAACTCGCCTCACACTGGGACACAGTCATCAGCAACAGCGGCCATGTAACTAAATATTTAATGATCATGGTTGAGATTATGTGCTAGTTTAAGCCTCCTCAACAAAGGTGTTCCAGAGAGAGGAAGGATGACTGCACGATTTAATATCGAGTTCCGGAACTGGGAATCTATGCACAAGGTGCTCCCACACAAGACCCCCTGCGTTTAGAACCAGTAAGTTAGGGAGGAAGTACATGTAATAAGATGAAAGTGGAAGAATGGAGTAATAGATACTGGAAAAAACGGCAACGAATTGAGAAAACAACAGCCCCAAACCGAATGAAGAACACCATTTCGAGAGAAGAAGCTCAGCTTGGGACCTTACATTTTCCCCTCAGGGGTGCCAATTCCCAGCTGGCAACAACAAGCCATGCCATCATACAAGGACCGCTTTTCATAAATATATTTGAGACTTTTTGAAACTCTTTTTCTTGCCGTCACCATTGTCCAGTTCCCTATTTGTGCATTGCAACAAAGCTAAACTATTGCAAATTTCTTGATTTGCTTTGTAATAAATGACAGAGGAATAGGCAGTCTATACTATAATGAGAGCCGTGTCCTTCTGTCTGTCCGAAGCCAGCCTGTAGTGTGTGATGAGCGTATCTGTGATACAAGCTCCATCAACTCCACAATTTCGTATCTGTAATACAAGCTCCATCAACTCCACAATTTTCAGTGCATTAATCCATCAGATTCGAGTATGAATGAATATCACGTGAATTCTTAAGAAATAGGAACGTGTGTCATGTGATTTGTCGAAAATTATTGTACGTTTTTCACGGGCCGTGTGCACTCGGCCTCATCAACTTTCGAGCGATTGAATTTTTTCATTTCTTGCGGCTTTTCTTTCTTTTCGCCTTCTTTCTTATTTCACATAAAGGGGGTTGGACTAGTAACGATAACCTCGGTAGAATTTCCAGAGCAAAGATTCATCTCGGCAACCCGCAGCATATCGAATTAGATTAGATTAAATGCTAGTTTAAGCGTCCCTAACAACTAAAGAAAGCCTTCAGAAGAGGGCAAGGAGGAACGCACCATTTAGTATGGAGGTAAGGGAACGCGGAATCTATGCACAACGGGCGTAGAGAGAGTGAGCTGAAAATGAAGTTCATGAAACAAGGTAAAAGTTTAAGAAGAAAGAAGTAGGTGCTAAAAAACAGGGCATGGTTAATCAAAAAAATATATATTTTCCGAAAAAAACGTTATATTTTAACAAATAGAAGGCCTTCTTAACCATTAGCACAGGACCTCACAAATTCTTCCTGGGAGAGCTGATCATGTACATAACAGTTGTCACCTGCTGAGAGGAATCTTTTCTACGACGCCTGACCCCCTAACAGCCTCTCACTCAACACAACACTTTAACAACTTTCATACAATTAAAGCAATGTAAACGACATCAAAAATTTGAAAAGATTAAGGTTATAAGTTAGTTTCAAGCCTCCCTAACCGCTACAAAAAAGAGCGTATCGAAGAGAGGAAGAGGAAGGCACACATTTAGTATGGAAATATGAGAATGAGGAATCTATGCCGAAGAGGGATAGAAACAGTAAGCTCAGACAGAAGTTCATGAAACAAGAAAAAGTTGAAGAAGAATGTAGTAGGTGCTGAAAACAGGACAACAGTCAACTGAAAAAAGGTGGTCCTTACCATAACAAAAAACATTTTTATTTCAACAAAAAGAAGGCCTACCTAACTCTCAGCTCGGGCCCTCACATAGTCCCCCTGTGAGTGGTAATTACCATAGATACAATAGTTGTGTCCCCCTGAGGGGTTAAAAATTTAAAGAAATTAAAAAATTTGAACAATATATTTACCACAAGCGGTACAGCAGTAGACTGTACTTCAAGTCCAGTACACCGGACACATTTGCGTATAGCTGCCTGTGGGCCCGCATGTGCTCAGT
Organism: Morinoia aosen; assembly: GCA_030386875.1. Taxonomy (NCBI): domain Eukaryota; kingdom Metazoa; phylum Arthropoda; class Malacostraca; order Amphipoda; family Talitridae; genus Morinoia; species Morinoia aosen. Next base: position 52,945,609 of record CM059576.1, on the reverse strand, counting down.
GACTTCTGGGGCATCCTACCACCAACGCTATTCTCAGGTGTACGGTTATGTTTAACAGTTATTTTGAGCATGCAGTTACTGAACATACAGTTATGTTTAACATTCTGCAGCGGCCGGCATTCATCAACATACGAAGGCACGATAAAATAAAAAAATCAAAGAAATAAAAACATTTCATATCCAATAGGATCAATCAAGAAATGTTGGACATTGTTTTTAAAATACCTTAGCATTAACATACTTGGTTGATAATTACACATCGGTACCGTGATACCCACCCATGTAAAATGTCGAAACAAAAAATAACATTGACAGAAAAGCACAACAGATGTTGAAAGGAAGACAAACTTACCGTCGTTTACATATCTCGCCTCACAGTCCTAACCTCACGGCCATTGTAACCGTAATTGTAAATACATGGTACTGTGCTATATCCCTGGTATTATATTCTTATACTATCCCTGTACTCACCGTACGCTGTACAATGACTGCTGGGCTGCTTGCTGGACTGCTTGCTGGACTGCTTGCTGGACTGCTTGCTGGACTGCTTGCTGGACTGCTTGCAGGACAGCTTGCTGGACAGCTTGATCACTCTATACACTTCACCAGCACAACACAACACTCGCTCAACTCCACCAGCCAAACACTTCAACATTTACACGAAGAAGCATGCTGCCCTCAAAGAGTGGATCACATCATGGGAGATACACTCGCGATGCCCAAGACGCACCTGTAAATTTTTCCAGACAAGTTAGAATTTCGGTTTTCATTATTTTTGTGCCCTAACGGAGTACAGAGGGTATGATGAGGAGTCAGTTTTTATTTCGGTTCGCTAATGAAACAGAAACTGCCTACCGGAGAATCTTGAAAGTGATTTCACCTGAAAAAAACTATCTCGATGTTAGGAATAAGTAGTCCACGAGAAATTCAAGAATTTTACTTCTATTTTTAACACGTTGCTTGCGATACGGCCCGTCGATGGGTCGTTTTAAAAAATTAGCAATCTTGATCAATCGATAGTATTTATTGGTTCCAGTTAATGTTTTGTATTTACAAACTTGCAAACAACTTTCGAATTTGAAGTTGAGGTGAACATTAAAGTTCATTTCAACACACCGCAGTGAACAAGTAAAATTGTGGCACGAGTGCAAATATTCCTAGGGAGAGTTTCTCATAGCATAAAATGATAAGGCACGACTTACACAGCACTTGATTTCAACATGATGCAGCCACAGCACATACGGCAAGAGAAACGATCACGATGGTCAAAGGTACTTATCTAATTTAAAAAACCTATTAAATCGTTAACAAAAAACTTCTTTGGAAATAAACTGTTTTTCTTTCTTTCTTTTGATTTCACGATTAGGTAACAACTCTTGGCCCATTCGTTCTCCAGACGGATATTTTTCCGACAAGCCCCGCCACTAATGCAACACGTAGGTTCAAATTCCTCTCAAACGAAAGATTAAAACATTCTTTCATTTGAGAGTAATTAGAAGTCGATAGGTGCATTGTTTCGAAAGTTACATGTGGGTGAACTTATGTGTTGCATTAGTGGCGGGGCGCGTCTGGGAAAAATCCCCGTTATTTAGCTTTGGTTTAAGTATCTATGAACATTGAGGTTGTGACCACTGGTCGGTCAGCAGCATCAAGAAAATTGCCTCCGTGTACCACCGGTGGCTCACGCGGCAGTCAAAGTGTTAACTCCTCCGGCATCGCTAGACACACAACCGCCTCCAGCGGTGCTGAGCTCGGAAGTTCATATTTACCTGATGCCTTAACTACCCTAACACTTTGACCGTGACGTGGGCCACCAGTGGTACACGGAGGTAATTTTCATAATGCTGCTGACCGACCAGTAGTCGCAAGCTCAATTTTCGTATAAATTTCATCAAAGCTAAATGAAGGCACAATCCTCTTCATGCTTGGTATTTTCCGAATAGCTTACTAGAATTGACTTTAAATTTGAGTCTGGTGTTGAACTTAATATTTAGTTGCCGCAGTCAAAGTGCTAAGGGAATACGAGTCTCCAAGTTTCAATTACTTCAGTTAGGAATTACCTCATAGTAATATACTCGCCCACAAGTATAGGGTACCGGTACTGCAGACAAGTGGAGCAACACAACGGTACAGCACTCAAATATACCATTATACTTTCAGAGAGAAGTAGACCTACTTTCTCCACAACGCGACTATGCTACAGAATTACATAGTGTGCTCAGTTTGCCATGTTATGGAAAACATACTTTCTCTACTTATGGGCCCCAATAAAAAGATATATTCTTTAAACAGGAGACAAGATTGTCGGTTGAGCCACATCTTACGTACGTCCAGGCTATGTAAAGCCGAACTCGGATAACACTTTGACTGCGGCGTGACCCACCGGTGGTCACTGAGAGTTTTTTATAATGCTGTTGACCGACCCGCAGTCACAAAGCTAATTTTCACAGTGAAAGCTAAATAAAGGCACGATCTATTTAATGTTCGTATTTTAGAAATAGATCTCTAAAATTAACCTTATTTTGAGTTCATTATTTAACTTTAGTTTAAAAGTCGTTGTGTTTATTAACACTTTGACCACAATTGGTAAAACTGAATGTCAATATTCAGCTCAAATACAGTCAATTGTAGTAAACAATATTGAAAATAGCGAACATAAACTGGATCGTGTCTTCATTTAGTTCTATTAGAGCATTTATGAAAATTGAGTTCGTGATTACTGGTCGGGGTCAATGTGAAGCGTGATGTGATCAAAGGAAATGGGAATCGTATTCCCAAGAATCACTGAAGGAACCCATTTAAGAACGTTTTACATGAATGACATTCTGCTCGCTGATGCGTTATTTTAGAATTATTCAGCTTTGAACTTGGCTTTAGCGTGCCAAGGAAGCGGGTGCGCCAAGCGGAATTTAATTAATAAAGGAAGCTAATTAAATTAATAACGGAAGCTAAGCCCCTATTACAAACTTAAAGAGGTTGGGTCATGAGGGGAGGCCACAGTTCTTCTAGGGAAAATTATAAATCAGGGTTGAAAGCAACCCATTAAGGTCACGTCAACAATCGTGTTTACATCTGCTCCATGATGGCGGCGGCCGTACCGGGTGGCACCATCTACGAGCTGACTGTAAAGGTGACGACGTAATAATGACGACTAAAAAAACGTCAACAGCACCAAGTACGAAAAATAGTACGTTAACTTTTTTGTGTTATTGACTGATAACATTACTTCTTATTATTTTATTAACAATTTCTATCATGCTTTCATTTCTACTAAGTTCTGGCGAAAACTTTAACACCTCATGATCCGAACTTTGCCTTTCCCGACCCAACCTGGTCGTACCCTGTGTTGCACATTTTGCGCGGGGAAGCGATTTCACCTATAACCTCAAAGCAGAATAATTCTAAAATTACGCATCAGCGAGCAGAATGTCATTCGTGTAAAACGTTCTTAAATGGGTTCCTCTAGTGATTCATGGGAATACAATTCCCATTTCCTTTGATCACATCACGCTTCACATTGACCCTTTACCAAGCCAAGGAGCTTAAGAAGTAACGAGTAATTGATGAATATTCAAACGCAAAGCATACTTCCCGCTGCAAATGGACCCGACAATTTTATGTGACGCGGCCATAAGATTCGAACGATACACCTCCCCTCACGACAGCCCGCGACCTACTGACGTGCGGGTGCCATAAAAAAACTGCCATTGCCAACCACGGTACACATAAGAAGGTAGTAGCATTCAAGTCTTTTCTTAAAAGAGCCCTGGGGACGGTGACGTCACAGGTCCAGAACGAATAGCAACACAGATCAACAGAGTAGCGCTATCTGGCAACAATATGTGACAATATCGAGTCTGCTGTACGACAACTTGTACAACAACAACGCGACCAGTAACAAGACAACTCGTCGGCGTTGGTGTCTGCAAGAATGGCGTCTTCAAATAGAATGAAAAAATGTTCTTTCATCGAATGTGGAAATAGTTATAGAGATCAACCTGATATCAAGTACTTCCAATATCATCATGCATATTTTAAAGAGTGGCCAAGAGCAAGTGGAAGTGAAATTATAGGTTCAATTAAGGAATCTAATTTGTGCGAACATATTGTGTGTAGCCGCCGTTTTCGAAAACAGATAACAGAAGAATCGTTTTGCCGTTCAAAACAAAAGTACTTCTTGATAACATTGTGGTACAATTGCATTAAAATGATATGAATTTGAGTATTGGAGGTAAGATATGCAATTGTCATCATGTGTAAACTTTGTACGAATTTATCAGTACGTTTCCCATCCGTGAATTTTATGATGGTGCTACAATTTTGTTGAAAGCTTTCGTGAAACGTTGATATCCCGTAGAAGAATAATTAAACAGGTAAATTAATTTTGAGAAGAGTAATTCAAGGTAATAGTTTCAAATATTTTTGGTAAATTTATATGAATGGTGCAAATTGGAATGAATGTTTTTGTTCCTAATATGACAATTTTTACTAGCTGGTTGGCTAATTAGAGATTATTATACAATTTGTAAGTAGGGATATGGATAATTTCTACAGATGGTAGTACTTATTTTGAGAACTCAAAACTAAGCATTTGCAAGCACAATGTCATTCTTTTAAAACATCTTGAAATCTACCACATTACCTATCTATGACAACAAAATTATTCAAATAGTTGACAACATTAAACGGTCAAATTTTACTTGAATGTTGTCAGCGATTTTCACAATTTTGTTGCCAATAATCAATAAAGGAACACATTTAAAAATGTTTTACAGGAATGACATTCTGCTTGCTGATGCGTTATTTTTTAATTATTCAACTTTGAAGTTGGCTTGTGCGCGCCAGGGAAGCGAGAGTGCCAAGCGTAATTTAATTAATAACGGAAGCTAACCCCTATTACAAACGTAGAGGTTGGGTCGTGAGGGGTAGCCACAGTTCTTCTAGTGAAAATTATAAATAAAGGTTTCTAGTGACTTCCGTTTACATCATCTCCAATGACAGCCACCCGGTACCCAAGATGGCGTCCGCCATCATGAAGCCGATGTACACGGATGTCACTACAAACGTTTATTTATAATTTTCAGTAGAAGAACTGTGGGGACCCCTCACGACCCAACCTCTTTACGTTCGTAATAGGAGGTTAGCTGCCGTTTCAACTCTGAAATTGCGTAAAAAAGGCCATTCAGGAGCGCCGCTTGTTTAACTTAAAACTTAAATAACTCAAAAACTAAGCATTTCCGAGCACATTGTCATTCATGTAAAACGTCTTAAAATCGACTCTATTACTTATCTATAGCAACGAAATTATGGAAATCGTTGACAACATTAAAGTAAAATTTGACACTGACTGCTTGAAAATCCTGTTCCCAAGAATCACTGCAGGACTACGTTTAAAAATGTTTTGCAAGAATGACATTCTGTGCTGATCCTTTATTTATGAGACATAGCAACCATTATGTTCTAATAAGGATAACATCATATAGTCGGTTGCTTAGCCGCCGCATTGTTGAGTCACACTTATTTTTTTGGATGGACACGTCCATTTTTTCGTGGGAAAATAACAGCCTCAGTTTGGGTAAGTTAAGGTAAGCTATTTTAGGTTGCTTTGTTATTTTAGGTTAGTTTACTTAACTAACCTAACATTACCTAACTTAACCTTACCCATCATAACGTCAATACCATATTAGAGCATATTTACGTCTCCATTCCTTCACTTTTAAGTACAACATTCATATAACTTCAGAGTTGAAAAATTAAAAAATTGCGCATCAGCGAGCAGAATGTCATTCATGTAAAACATTTTTAAATGTGTTCCTTTAGTGATTCTTGGGAACAGAATTTTTAATTTCTGTGAGCGCATTAAACTCCATACTTACCATAGTTCCCTCAGACAAAAAATTTTTTTCTGCCCTAAGGCTCATTTTGTATTGAGACATTCAAATGAATTAAAAATCTGTTATATTATCCTTAATTACTTAGTCAATAATTTGAAAAGAATATTTTTTGTGGATGGGAAGGTAAAGCTACGAGTATCTCATGTCAACTGAAGTAAGTGTGCTACGTTAATCAATTTTGCTGCTGTTGAATAACTGTACCCAATTTTTATTTTACAACACTTTGAAAAAATATATGAAATACAATTTTATATGTTGTATTTTATAATTATAATAATTTTTAGCTATTTTTGAATTACTCTGTTTTCTGAAGGATGTTCAAGTTATATCTCATAACAATATTAATTGACTTCAGCCCCTCTCAGGGGGATACAACTAGTGGATCTAATGAGTGTTCCGAGGGGGACTATGTGTGGGCACGAGCTAAAGGTTAGGTAGGCTTTCTTTTTGTTAAAATAATATTGGTTTTTGTTTTGTTACGGACCATCTTTTTTTGGTTTACTGCTGTCCTGTTTTTTCAGCACCTACTACTTCTTCTTCAACTTTGATCTTGTTTCATGAACTTTTTTCTCATCTTACCGTTTCTATGCGTTTTCTGCATAGATTCTGCGTTCCCTTAACTCCATACTATATGGTGCCTTCTTCCTTCCTCTCTTTGGATCTCATTTGTTGAGGATAGGGAGGCCTAAACTAACTAATAACCTAATTGACTTTTACCTAAAAGAACTATCCTGAAATTTTCATTGTTTTGTGGGAAATGAAACATTAAAATGTCTAAAATATTTGATGCTGTGTAACAATTTTTCAGTTTAATTTAACTGCATTTGGTGATAAAATATCTTAAATATAGATTCATCCACTGGGTGTATCGGTGAGTGAGTTGTGTTAAAACACTATTCATGTTTTTATAACTTATTTTCATTTCACAGGAAGATGTTGAAGAGTTCATGAGCAAAACATCTGGTGGTGCAGAAGAAGTGCTCAGGCGCCTTGATGAGCAGCTCAGCAACTATCGCTGCATGGAGTCGCACCTCACTGCCACTCGCTAGAGGTGGGTCTATTATTTTATAATAAAGATCCAAAAGAAGCACATTTGTGTAGAGCATATTTATTTTATGTTAACTATGTCAGGATTAGTTGAAGTAGTATCCTATTTTTTGACTAAATCAAAAAAGCACTCATATGCCCAATGTAAAATTTTCTCTTGCTTATTGGTGAGGACACAAGTGTTTTGTATCAAAGTTCATCATTAGTATTTGTTGCTCATTAGGCTAGACAAAGGTTGGGTTTTTGTAAAAAGTGCTACTCTAATATTTGTAATGCTATGCATCTAATTTCATTAGTGTAATTAAGATGTCTTCATGTTTTTGATGTAAGCCAACTTGCCAAAGTAATATTTTTCCCGTCTCCAGCATGCATTGAATGTAGGTGGGATATATTGTTAATTGTCATTCAGAAAGTTTAAAACTTTCCTCTTTGGTTATAATCTCTTATTCTTCATAGACTAAAATCATTTGTGCATTATTTAATTTTTCTAACACTATTTGTCAAGAAATGTTTAGAATTTATGTTCTATGAAGTGAATATTTTTGACATCTGCAGAAATATTCACTCATCCATTATTTATTGGTGCAGGCTGAAGCACCAGGTGCCAGACATCAAAAGCTGCCTGCAGATCATAGAAGAAATGAAGGCTCGACAAGACAGCACGGAGGATCTGGAAACTCAATTCCTGCTCTCTGACCAACTCTATGTTGAAGGTACCATTCCTCCTTCCAACAAAGTTTGCTTATGGCTTGGGGTTAGTGAAACTGGACTAAGTTCAACTGCTGTAAGAAATTATGAGAAGTTAAAATGTGAAAGATTTTAATCATATTGTTTCTTTTAATGACATTACGTTTGGGTAGGGAGGAATTTATTTTCATTTTTATTTCAGTTTGAAATAAGAGCAAACCAGAAAATTTTGATTAGGTATTTGTATTTTTCTTTTTAATTTTAGATGATTTTTGTTAAACCTATTTTCTTAGGTGGGTTGTAATATCTGTCATTTTTAGGCAGAAGCTTTGTACTTCGTGGTGTGCTGCTCATGTGTTTGCTTCATTGCTACTGCCTTTACATTTAATTACTTGAAGCAGCATGTGCCTTAATGTTGGGTGTATCTGTGCCATAGTTAGATCAATATAACCAGTGCGCCCTCTCATGGAAGAACAACTTTTGCATCTATAGGAATTAGTACTGCCAGGGGTGAGATGTGAGGATCCAAGCTGAAGATTAGGTAGGTATTCCTTTGGTTGACGTAGAAAAATTTTTGTTTTGTCGTAGGCAATTTTTTTTTGTTCACTGGTGTCTAATTTTTCATGTTATCTAATCAAACCAGTGTACATAATTATTGTGTATATTTTACTGCCGGTTTTACCCCTATTTGTGAAAGCTTAAAATATCTAGTCAGAATGACTGAAAACTCTCCAGCAGTATGAACAATTTCTAAGCTCTTCTAAAGGTACATATGCATAAGTGCCTCTTCTTATCAATGTATGAAACCTCTTGAATTACTATGTCTATCCCTTTTTCTGAAAGGAAACTGCAATTTCAGCTGCAATAATTACATCTATGAGTGTGTTTTGCAGATAACGAGTGTTACTGCAATACTGTAAGATCTTCGCATCAGTGCTTATTTGGTTGTATTCTCTTTTCTGGTCTTTTGGAGAACCCAGTGTACTAACCAAGTAATTCGTTATGTGTGATTGCTTACTTCATTTCATCAGTTCAGTTATTGAAAGTAAATTTTTGCATCTCTTCCAATTCCATTGATAGATCGAAGTCTACCAACATAGACATTGATTTTCTGCATTTTTTTAATGCTTTAGTTCAAACTGCTACAGCAAAATTCCTCTGCTTTGATGCTTTGTTACTGATCTATGTATCTCTTGGTTGATTGTAGAAAACTTATTAATTGAACTTAAACCCATGGTTTTAACCTAAATAATACAGAGATGACTCGTGTGTGCAGGCGAATGTGATGCTAGAGTATGACCTGGACGCAGCAGAGGTACTGCTCAACAAGAACTTCAGCAACGCGAACACCAAGCTCACCCAGGTCGTTTCGGATTTTGATTTTCTTAGGTGAGGTTTAGTAGATTTTCATGTGGCTACATAACTACATTTTCTAAGTTCTATAAAATGTTTAAAAAAATGTATGTATATACGTTATGTTCTAAAATACTCTTCTGTCATGGTTTTTCCGTCAAAAAAAGAATACTATAAAAATTTGGTGAAATTGCCCGTTACTGCCACAATCAGGAATATGACTGTTTTCTTGCGTTTTCACGACGTGCTTATCTCGACATGTTTTTGTGGCCATACCTATTCTTTTATTTCATCATTAGAGAGCTGCAGACTACATTCAGCAGCTACTGAGAATTCACATTCGAGTAGGAGTTTTGGTACGGCCCAAAACATATGATGTTTTTGGCCGTAGGTAATCATCTACTCGAATGTCACTTCTCAGTAGCCACTGAATGGAGTCTGCAGCTCTCTAATGATGAAATAAAATTAGTGATGGAGATCAACTATTTCAGATACCGTAACCCTAGTAAGATGTATGCTCCCCCAACAAATAACTAAGATCTCAATCAAGACAAAGATCATCTGGAAAGGTTAGAATATTTATCCCTCTTCAGAAAACCATTTCAATAAAGTTTCGTTACTGAGATTTTTTGCTCGTGTCTTTACGAGTGTTGAATTGATCGTTTTCTTCATTCAAACTTAGCTCTGGGTGTAGCTTCTGTTTTCAAGCTTGTAGAAAAATTTCAATTGTGGGACTGAACTGTCTTTCCCCGCCTCAGATATGTGAGGTCCCGAGATGAGAGGTAGGCTTTCTTTGTATTGAAATAAAACTATTTTTTGTTGTAATATATCTTCGTTTTCTGTTTACTGCTGTCCTGTTTTGAGTTATGTAGTCATTCTTAGCTCACAGTTTCTAAGCCTTAGAGACCTTGTGTGGGAACGTACGCTAGTTTCCGTGCAACTTCATACTACATGGTTCCTTCCTTTCTTTGAAACATTTTGTTATGGTTAGAGAGGTTCAAACGGTGCTAATATAGCGTGAGGTCTATTGCCATATATCGCCTACCCATACAGTTTGAGATGTACTAATTGTTTTTAGCCAAATCAAATGTATGACAATTGGTAATATCCATTAGTAACCTAACCTCACGCTATAGTATTAGCTAGAGGTAGACTTCACGCTATAGTATTAGCTAGAGGTAGACCTCACGCTATAGCACTAGCTAGAGTTAGATCTCATGCTGTAGTGTTGTAGGCCTCATGCTATAGCAACGCCTGCTTAAACTAACTTAAAACCGATCAATCTTGCCCACCTCAGGACGCAGTGCACCACCACCAAGGTCACCATAGCCCGCGTGTACAACTGGGACGTGAGGCGCCGAAGAGCCGAGGCTGGCAAGACGGCTCAGCAAAGGAAAAACTAACCCCATAGTAGCCTTAAATATTTAGCTTCTACTTCACTGCCTCCTGCCTAGGGCTATGTTGTTGGCATATCCGAGAATGTAACCCTGATCGAGCTTCAGTTGGCAGTCGGCCGCTTCGAAGGACCACAGACGCTCTGCTCCGCTTACAGAACCACCTGGTAGCCAACCTCGCCGAGCGTCGCCGAACCATGTGTCTTTTTTTTGATATGCATAAAGCCTATGACACCCTGTGGAGATATGGAATACTTAAGACACTACATGAGTATGGACTCCGTGGTAACATGACCCTGTATATTCAAGAATTTCTTGGTGAAAGAACTTTCCGCGTTAAGGTCGGCGGCACCCTCTCTTCCTTGCAGTTGCAGTGTGAAGGTTTACCGCAGGGCAGTGTTATGAGCTGCACCCTGTTTAGTGTGACCTTAAATGGTATCACCTCCACCTTGCCTCCCGGAACGGTGGCCTCCTTATATGTGGACGACTTTATGGTATACTCTTCATCAACACATCTTCCAGCTCTGACGCGAAGAATGCAATTAGCCATCAATAACGCTAATAAGTGGGCTCAGGAACATGGCTTCAACTTTTCACCGGAAAAAACAGTTGGGACTTTATTTCCGGGGCCGTGGCCGTAGTGATCCCCCACAGCTCACACTGCAGGGAAGACAAGTGAATTTTTCACACAGCGCCAAGTTTCTGTTGGTGACGCTTGATGACAGGCTCTCTTGGAAGCCCTACCTAGCCACCCTCAAGGCTGACTGCGTCAGAGGGCTGAACTTGCTAAAAAGCCTGGCCGGCCTGACGTGGGGGGCTGACAGAATGACCCTACTGAGACTATATCGTACTCTTATTAGAAGCAAGATAGACTACGGCTGCATAGTGTATCAATATGCCAAGGCGACTTCACTTTTGAAGCTGGACCCTGTGCATCATGCTGCTATCAGAATCTGCACTGGCGCGTTTAGGTCGTCCCCTTCCAGCAGCTTGTGTGTGAAGAGCGGTGCTGCCACCAATGAAATCAAGTGTTGCTCAGATCACGCTCGTGGATATCGCGTCTTTGTTTGTTTAATAGTTGCTGTGACTTGGGTTACGATGTTTGTGGCAGTGAGACTTCGAAATTTGAGACGTGGGGACAACCTGAATTGTGAGACCTTCGGCGCGACATAGTGCAGGCACTGAAGCGCTAGCAAATTGATGTTATTACTAAAACTAAACTACTCGAGCTGCAGTTGTGTTTCTTGTTGGCCGTCATTGGACGACGCCCCCTCAGGGGGATACAACTATTGTAACTATGGGAATTAGCGCTCCCAGGGGGACTATGTAAGGGCCTGAGCTAAAGGTTAGGTAGGCTTTCTTTTTGTTAAAATAGAATGGGTTTTTGTTTTGTTACGGATTATTTTGGTTCACTGCTGTCCTGTTGTTCAGCACCTACTACTTTCTTCTTCAACTATTTCTTGTTTCATGATCTTCTTTCTTAGCTTTCTGTTTCTGTGCCTTTTCTGCATAGATTCCGCGTTTCCTTAACTCCATACTAAATGGTGCCTTCTTCCTTCCTCTCTTAGATAGCCTTTGTTGCGTTTAGGGAGGCTTAAACTATCTAATAATCTAATCTAATCATTGGACGACTAATTTGCTGTGGCGGTTGCAATGCGTGAGTCTTTTCTTTTGTAGTACCACGTGTTAGACACAAATGTGTCAAGATGGGTAGATTGCAAGTTTGATTTAAAGTCTTAGGTTAGCTATACTTGACCTCAAGAATTATAGAACTCTGAGAAATTGCGTTGAGATTTCCTCCTTTAGTATCGGTTGTGCGCAGCGTTCGTTTTCCTCCATCACAGTTGAATGGAACTACCTCATTGCTAGCTTACCGTCGTACATATTTGACGGAGATGTTTCGCGGCATTTCTCGTTCCTCGTGTGACGAATGTTTAGGCAAGTGTGACGAATGTTTAGGCAAGGCTTCCCCCTCAGGGGGATACAACTATTGTATCTATGGGAATTGGCGCTCCCAGGGGGACTATGTGAGGACCTGAGCTAAAGGTTAGGTAGGCTTCTTTTTTGGTGTAATAAAATAGGTTTTTGTTATGTTACGGACCATCTTTTTTCGGTTCACTGCTGTCCTGTTTTTCAGCACCTACTACTTTCTTCTTCAACTTTTTTCTTGTTTCATGAACTTCTTTCCTAGCTTACTGTTTCTGTGCACTTTGTGCATAGATTCCGCGGTTCCCTCAACTCCATACTAAATGGTGCCTTACTCTTTCCTCTCTTGGAACATCTTTGTCGTGGTTAAGGGAGGCTAAAACTTTCTTACATAATAATAATAATAATAATAGGCAAGGCTTCATTAAATTGTGCAAGAAGATTGGGTGAGGATGTTAAATTTTACATCCTAACTATTAGTCATGTCTTTTCGTAGAACCACATGCTCCCTGTTGAGTTCATTCTCACTTCAGATATATGAGCATTAAGATCATCATTGTCACAGGACATTAGGGCAGTACAACAGGTACGTTTTATCTTCGTCTAATGTCCTGTATCAGGATGGAGCTTCATTCTTTCACATTTGAAACTTATTTATTTGCTCATAAGAAACCAAAACACGCTCTTGGCTTAAATTCTCAGGTTTCTGACTTGCAAATTATTGAATTGTGAATACTAATGTGAATTTACTGAAAAAGAGTAGCGTAGCATGAAATTCTTCTATATGTAGTGATCATAATGTGTATTTTACATTTCAAGCGTCTGGTTATAGCTGAAGTCTTATAATTTGTTATGTCCAACAGGGAAGGAAATGAGATTTGAAATTTCTAAGCGGTCACAGGAGGAAACATAAGTGTGGCCAACCTGTTGTCTGATGGGGGACATATTCATAAAGTATGACTAAAGTATTGTATCTATGGGAATTAGCGCTCCCAGGGGAAACTTGTGAGGGCCCGAGCTGTGAGTTAGGAAGGCCTTCTTTTTGTTGAAATAAAATGTTTTTTGTTATGTTAAGGATCACCTTTTTTCGGTTCACTACTGTCCTGTTTTTCAGCACCTCTGACTTCCTTCTTCAACTTTTACCTTGTTTCATGAACTTCTTTCTCATCTTACTGTTTCTATGCCCTTTCTGCATAGATTCCTCATTCTCTTATCTCCATACTAAATGGTGCCTTCCTCCTTCCTCTCTTCGATACGCTCTATTTTTGTAGCGGTTAGGGTGGCTTAAAATAACTTATAATCTAATCTAATCTGTGTAACGAATGAGGGTGAAGTTCTGGAGAATTGTTGTGGCCCGACGAAAGGAGGGCATAATTCATGTGTTGAAGTCGGACATGAGTTTTGTTGTTTCGGGGAAAAGTGTATTGTATTGAGTGGTTTTGCACTTGACTGAGTAAGATGGAATATGCGAGCAATAACATAATTGAAGTAATTTGGATAGATAGCGGAGAGAAAGATGGAAGGCACCGATGACTTCAGCGTACCACCTTACAACAGCAGAGCAACTTTGGTAGAAATGCCCAAAGCGACGACTAAAGATCTATGACCGAAGTTATCGGTAACTGAGTTTATTGTTGATATTATTATTATTATTATTATTATTATTATTTTTATTATTATTATTATTTTTATTATTATTATCATTATTATTATTATTATTATTATTTTTATCATTATAATTATCATATAAGAAAGTTTCAGCCTCCCTTAACCACGACAAAGTTGTTCTAAGAGAGGAAGGAGGAAGGCGCCATTCAGTATGGAGTTGAGGGAACGCGTAATCTATGCACAAGGTGCACAGAAACAGGAAGCTAAGAAAGAAGTTCATGAAACGAGATAAAATTGAAGAAGAAAGTAGTAAGTGCTGAAAAACAGGACAACAGTGAACCGAAAAAAGATGGTCCGTAACAAAACAAAAACCTATTCTATTTTAACAAAAAGGAAGCCTACCTAACCTTTAGCTCGGGCGCTCACAAAGTCTCCCTGGGAGCGCTAATACCCATAGATACAACAGTTGTATCCCCCTGAGGGGAACTTGTATTGCTTTACTTTTTCAAACAATAATCAATTTGATTACTCGTTAGAATAAAAGTGTTTCTTATTACCACATGTAATTCTTTGCAAAGTAATTAGCAAAGTTTTATGCGGTATTTCGTTTAGGAAACTACAGCGTGTACTGTCAGGAAACTTGTTATTAGAAACTATCATAATGAAATGCGCTTTCTCTTAGCGTTGTTTGAAATCTTTGTGCTTCTTGAAATAATTAGCGTTGTCAATATCACGATATCTTCACCATAAAAAAGAAAACGACTAAAAATAAAATTTAGAAATACGGTTAATCTTAGGTATAATTCTTAAGTATATGATTCACGATTTATAAATTCCATTTTATGTTACTTCTTATTTTATAAATTTCCGAATGATGATTAAATTAATTAGAATGTATTAAGAACTAAAAAGTAATTACACCGATTTCACTCGTGAATATCATTTCTCAATGTAAAATCTTGCATAGATATGAATAAATACTCATGTCCTCTCAGTAAGTAGCACTTCTCTTCTGAGAGAGATAGACTGCTGGGACTGTGGTAATGTGTTTGACTTGTGTCTGGTTATGAAGATTGAAATAAAAATATGCGTATAACAATGGCATGGTAAAAAATACACAATTGAACACAAACAAACGCAGCAATGCATTTATTCTGCAGTACAGTAAAGTCTTCACTTTCAATGTTGTGAATATTTCTGGAAAAGCATGAAATTGAATAAAATATGTGAAATATAATTTCTAGCTTGATGCATTGTACGCCACAATGTCAGAGCATACGTTTCATTGCGATAGATCAATGATATTTGTATGGCTGTAAACAACGGATGGCCGTCCTCAAATACTACGACCTTAACCAACATAGAAGTTTGCGCCCTCAAATTACAACTGGCCGGCTCAGCATATTACGTCCGAGCTCGACCGTTCGTGGTTAAGAGCGCGGAGATAGAGTTATAAGGGCGAACCGGCCGACTCGCCTTTAATTCATACTTGATCGACTGTCTCGTCTTTAATTCACCGGCGACACGTCCTTGATTTTCAATTGGGTCGTCCGGTCATTTCGCCCCTTTCGCTCGTCCAATGAACATCTGTAGTGTGCTGTATATTACTGTACCTGATCTCGTGTATACATATTTTTGTCGCACAAACTTTATATCTAGTCATTTATAAAATATTTTTGTGCTGTGATTTCATCTTTCATTCTAGTCTCGTATAGCTTAAGAATTAGATTTGCATTTTACCAATGTGACTGGTAAATTTCTCTGTACTTTTTCAGCCGATGATGATGTTTGTACATCGAAACGTTGCGTTTTATGGACTTCCAAGGTAGTACTTTAACGATTGACAGTGTTCCAATAAAAATGTTGAGTGAATTTCTTCGTAACTTGTCACGTGATGAACTTCACCGGTTCAACAAATGCTTACAGACAACCTATTGAACCTTCCTCCAAAGTAGTTCACGACGCTAAGAAACTGGTATTTCCTACACCTAAATTTTATTTTTGTTAGCCCCTTTATCTCTGAAATCTTTAATTCGAGTATGGAAACTCAACAATGAGTATAGAAAAACTTTTGAAATCAGATTTGAGAAATGGAACTCATCTTATACCTAAAAATAAAAATGAATGTTATTGGAAATGGCTTAGAAATTAATATCCTAAATATTTCGAAAACTAAAGTGCAAGCATTTGTTATGAAAGGCCGAATTTTTTCAGTGTTAATTTCATACCAGACGCAGCGCAAAGTAGAAAAGAAGCATAAAATCACTAAAGCAACACATGAAGCAAAACAGGAGGCAAAACCCCGTTGTGCACTCGAGAGAATGAGAGCCACGAGCCCACTAGTCAGGTTCTGAACCCGTCACTAAAGTCCTGAACCAGTTCGTGAACCTAGTCATGTGTCAAGTGTCGGAGTTATAAACAAACTTCACCTCAAATATTGTAACAAAATCTACACTCAGTGAATTTGTTTGCCTTCTCGAATACCTGCAGGCACAGGTTTACTTTAATGTAATTTCAGTGTTCAATTATGAATGTGACTCTGTACGAGATTCTGATTTCAATATTAACATTACCAATAGTTTCCTTTTGCATCGCAAAGGGTTTCAGTTATTGTTCTGTTTTTTATAGATTTTTCAAGTACTAGAAACACACAGAAGCTTGAAGAAAAAAAATTTTTCGTCATGAACTTGTCTTGGAATTGATTGAATGGTTACCTTGAACAATTTCATCCAGCTAATGGGATCACAAGGTATAGTAATTACCAGCAGAAACAGGAATATCGCTGCAAATGTTACTCCACCCGTAAAATTTTATAAAATCAAGTTTCTCTAACTGTTATGCTTCTCCGCATAACTGTATAAGGAATATCGTTAAGAATCTGGATAATCGTTATCTGGCCAATAACATATTCATAAATGATTCTAAAAGACCAAATAATAATAAGTCTGAGGATCGACGAATGAGCACTTCAAATCGCCTATACCTTCAAATCGTCTATACCTTCGGGAAGGATCTCCGCTTGGACTTCGAGAACAACGACAGCCCACAGAAGATGCCAGGAACTTCATAACTATAACCCTTTGTAATGTTTACTTCGTATTAATAATATTTTGTGGGATTATTGGTATAAATGTGTTAACGAGAGTAAGTAACAGCGTATTTAAATTGTTTTAGGAAGTAATTTTCCATTCATATATCAATCTGGTTAGATCCTAATCACTAGTCGGCATCTAGAGAAACAGCCATAGCTCGAACGAAGCGGTGGCTTGGGATGCGGGGAGGCAGTCAAGCAGAGGAGGGCATTAGAGGCAGAGGTGTAGCAGTTCAAATATCCACTCCCGGCCCAGCTTGGGCTGAGGGTCTCTCCAATATAACATACATCGCCAACACGTCATTAATTAACTCTAACTCAAATTAATATTGAATAAAACGTTCGCGCCCTCGCTCATTTGAAAGTGATCTGGTGACCAACTCTAGCCAATGACCAACCGCTAACACATCGGTCCCGAAGCTCAAAGATGGCGGCTCAAATCCTAGAGCCCGACCTCTCCACGAAAGCCAACGAACAAGAGCTAAGTATCTCACCTTATTCACCATGTACTAACGCCTCTCCCTTCAAACTTTCTAGGTATGTAAGGTAGAATGCTAATAACCATCATACGTAATTAACCCTTTGATTTCCTTTGTTGTCAATAGCGAATATTAAATCTGATGTCTATTTAATTCCCTCCGTAAATTAGGATGAGAGATGACGACGATGATGTTGAGAAAATGATTGATTCACGAAGCCAAGAAATACGGCTATGCACTTAAATTAATATGCCTACCGCTAATCGACCAAACGCTTACTGTTGTCTTGAAATGAACACGTCTTATAAATATAAATATTCTTTGCCCAAGTGGCTGGTGGCAGCGTCAAAAAGCTACCGTGATTTATAAAGACTAGAAAATAGAAGAATTGTGACGAATAATGTATTCACGAATGTCACGAAATTAAAATCACGAAAACATCGACAGTAATTAAAAGACATGAAAAGACGATAACGAGAAAACCGATAAATGTTGCGATCACCACCAAGAAACAATTACATAACTTGTTTAGGTTGGAGACTATGTCGTTCTATTTCTAACGCGAAAATTAATTTTTTCAATTGGATTGTGTTCTACTGGCCAATGTTATAAGAAATTGAGCAAACTGCAATTTAAAATATTGATGAATTCATTCGAATGATGGTGAAAAGCTTCATATAGATAAAAGAAGCCACCAATACCCTAAAATTGCCATTCCTAACTCACATTGAAAGTCTAACATTTGTCAAGGCTTGGAGATGCCGTCGTAACGGGGTGGGGGGAAAAAGGTGAAGTGAATGTGACGTCTGTTTTACGTAACATATCTTCACTGTAGAGCAAGAAACGGTTCATGTCTCTGCAGGTCATCGCACAGTGTTGCGCTCACTTTCTGTTCCTGCGTCAGACGCGGACGTGAAGTTGTAAAGAATCCTAACAAGCATTTGCCCTTTGGTCAATTTTTATTCACGATATGAGACTTAAAAATTAAAATTGAATTATCTTAAAATGCCATGAAGAAATAACGGTTCGATGACCTTCAAGATCAAGAGATCAAGCTTGTGAGAAAAATTTAAATATTTTTCTGGTAGGGTAACAATTTTTATTATGAAATGATACTTTCAAAATTATTGAAGATTTAAACTGATGACTATCAACCAGAAACTGGAGCTGGTTTGGGACAGAATACAATGATATCGCGATCGCAATTCAGTATCGAGATCAGTTTATTCGGCTTTCTAATAGTTTCATTTACATCGAAACAGGTTTGAGTAGAAAGTTCTTGTCTGTAAGAGTTCTGTAAGAGTTCTTGTGTGTTGAGACGATAAAACTACAATTCCAAGATTCCCATGACTTTTGCCTTCGTGTTGCTGAACACAAATATTCCAAAGATTCACTTCCAATTCTATTTCACGAGCATTTCTTTCATTTCGTTAATATTAGATGTTTTTTGCCAAGCCATAGGAAAACGGGAAAGTTATCAATCATCTTCAGCCTTCAGGAGAGCGTCCCCCATACGGACTTTTTTCTTTATTATTGAACCGAGAACAATGAAATTTGGTATACTGATAGGATATTAAATTTAGAACCGTTTTTGCTTAGAGCAAAAGTTCAATTTTCTTGAAAAGAAAATGGGAAATCAAAGAAAACGAAGTTCGAAGGGGGGGGTTTCAAAAATCTTCTCCTCCTACAGTTTTTGAGCTACAGTGATGATTTTGGTATCATTGGATGCGGAAAGACACGGACTTTTATGGTAATTAAAATTCATTCCAAAATTAATTATTGCTCATGAGTTATGACGTCATAAAATTGTACATATCCGAAAAAGTACATTTTTTTCCTATTTTTACACATTTTCATGTTGAAAATGGAAATTTGAGGAAACAAATTTTAGTTACTCTAAAAGCCCGTATTTTCTCGCATCCAATGATACCAAAATCATTACTGTAGCTTAAAAACTGTAGGAGGAGAAGTTGTTTGAAACCCCAAAAACCATTGTTTACATTATAAGCAAAACAAAGAAACATAAACCATTCAAATAAAAAATTTTGTAAAATTTTTGGTTCAAGTTAGACCCCTGAAATCATTATAGAGTAATCCAGAGCCATAGGAGATGACATAGCAACTTTGCGCGGTGAAGAAAATGCCATTGGAGAGGTGTAACATGATAAAATACCACTTCCCCTCCCCCCCATTCTTTAAGACCCCGTAGCGGGCGAACGAGTGAACGTACGAGTCTCATTTTTTCACAGGATGTACCTGACCTCTTACACTTCTTATAACACCAAAAATCCTAGTTTCTCAAGAAATCTCAAAAGCATGGATTCATAAGGGGGACGCTCTCCTTCAGTAATGCTGCATTTATCCGTATAAATATTCTAACAAATGCATGAAACATTTTCCGATTGATTTTAAGGAGTTTTAAACATTTAAAGAGAAAATATATTTTTCATTTGCACGTAGACATATCTCTATTTATACATGTTAAGTTGCTCCTGAAAATATTCGTACCCCTATATTAGTCTGAAGCATGTTTGAATGAAACTCACAATGTACTACTTTTCATCATTAAGCTAATACTATAAATTTTGAAGGTATACTGCAAAGGAAGCAAATTTGAATTTGTTTTTCTTACTTTTTATGTGGCACAAGCAGCCTAATAAGTTACTACTTGTTAAATCAGATGACCATGCTTCAATAAATGATCATTTATTGATGAATTTACTGCACTTTATAAGATAATGTTAATGTCAACAAAGCATTTAAAGTTTTTCAACCTGAAAGTATTCAAAACATAAACATGGGATTGATAATTAAGAGTGACGTTGGCTGAACTATTCCTGGACACAGTGCCGAGCTCAACAGTACTTCTGTCATTTCAAAGTCACTTATTCAGTACCGAGAAGCGCATCAGTTAACGTATAGGAACCTGACCTTGCCTTCACTGCTCGTCTCACGCTACACAGAGCAGCTGACGCCACTACGCTCGTGTTCTACTCAAATGTTCACGCGGCCCAAGTGAGAACTGACGTGAGATCTAAGTATTCTGCAGAGTACCAACAAATTATGGTGTGCAGTAGAAACTATGTTATTAACATGCCCATCACCTAATTATGTCGAGCTCTAGAGCTTCACAGTTCACAACATAGCATGCCACACTCGTTACTACGCACCACGACCAACGTGCGCCATACCATGCGAGTAAATACAATTTTCAAACTAGAAAAGAAATATCTACGGAACAATATTGGACTCATGCTTTTTGCCAATCTTACTTGTAACCCATTGGGAAAGTTTTTGGCTGCCTGCAGATATTACCATATATGTACATCTACCCAGGAACACACTCTAGGTATATATACACACTCTAGCGCAACTCTCACCAAATTTCCGTGATTCCTACAGCTTCTTAGAGGTGCTGCAGTTCGTGGTCCAGGACTTGAGCGACAGAGACCCTCCTCTGCTGCAGGCTCGCTGGTCACAAATACGGGAGGCGCTACAGGAGGCCGGCGCTACCTCCCGCACTTGGCGTGACTTGGTCCGGAGCTGCTCTGACCAGGCTTTTGTGGTCCAGTGTGCGGCCGTGGCGGCACGTGCTGAGTACACCTGGAGAGTTGAGAAGGGTATGTTGCAGCATCTGCGTAACTTTATTCTCGAATGATGTAGGTGAATGTTTACGATATTCTACTCTTAAAGATTCGATAAAAGAGTAGAACACTCTCACTGCTACAATTGAGAGCCAGTCTCTCTACTTAGCTCTAGCATAACCAAGAGATATAGAGTTGTTATAAAACAGTAGTCCACCCCCTGTATTTGAAATAAAAAGAAGGAAAAATGAAAGAAAAGCTGTTACAAGTGAAAAAATTAAAATCTCTCGAGAGTTGATGAGGGCGAGTACACACGGCCTATCAAAAATTTATAATAATGTTCGACAAATCACACGACACACGTTCCTATTTGCTAAGAATTCACGTGATATTCATTCCTACTCGAATGTGATGGATTAATATACTGGAAATTGTGGAGTTGATGAAGCTTGTATCACAGATACGCTCATGACACACTGCAGGCTGGCTTCGGACAGACGGACAGACAGACACTGCTCCTACTATAGCACAGAGCTTATACTATAATAAGATAATACTATACAATATACTGTAATCTATAATACTTTACAATAGCCTATACTATAGACTATTGTCTGTGGTTACTCCTTGCACATTCAATTTTCGTTCAAGCTTTTGTGAAGCAGCTAGTTCTACTTCATTTATAGCATTGTGTTTGTATACCTTTTGTGCTTCAGAGGTCACTTGTCGGTAAAAGTTTGTTACTGTTATATTCCATGTGATGGTCAGTTTTGGCTGACATGCGAGAATATGTTGGACTGAACATATCTATATTATTTAGATTTATGGATGAAACACATGTTTACATACATACTGTATATAGTTATGTATATATATATACATACTGTATATAGTCATGTATATGTATGTATATTTAAACATTCTAACTCGAGTAAGAGTGCGCCTAATCACAAGTTCAAGAGTAATGCTCGTATGGAGAAAGAGGGCATTAGAGTTACTCGGCCTACTTCTCAAGGTCACCAGCATGGTAGTGATGGAAATTTACGTTTGTGCATACTTTTATTCCCAAATATCTGAACGGCAACGAACGATGCACCTTTAAACAGTCCTGAACAGTTTTTTACAATAGTGTTTATTTCACAAACATTACAACATTCCCAACCTTCTTAAAATGTTGATCTCTTTTTGAGTTTTCCAAAAGGAGCAGAGTCTCAGACTCAAAAGCTGTTCTTCTAACGCCACAAAACTGTATAAAACCATCATTTTGGTAGAAATTTTCCTTTCTTAGCTTCGATCCCGAGTTACAGTAAATTATGTTTTGCTTCAAGAAAAATCACAAATGCTGAATCATTCGCAAAAGCAATATGTGTACTCACCTTCATTCGAAATTTCCCTTTGAACGTAAAGGAAATACATATTAAGATAAAAATGATGGTAAAGATAGCTGATTTGAAAATCATTTGAATAAGTGAACGGTTTGGCTTCAAGCTCAAGCCATTATCAACACCTGAAAAGCGAATTGGAATACAGAAAATAGGGCATGGCTGCAACATTCACTTATTTAAATGATGTTTAAATCAGGTATCTTTAATATAATTTTTATTTCAAAACTGGCATGAGTGCTCCAACTTGATTTAGAAATACATATCAAACTCGTTCTCGCTTTCATGTAGTCTTTATTGAAAACGAATGCGAGGAACTTCGAAGGCAAGCCTCAGAGGTCTCTCAGAGGTGATTTTCACTTGACATGCGCCCAATCTTAAGTACAGTAGGGAACGAGTCTCACTAGAACTTGAAGTATGTTCTGGCTACCAGTGACTTGTGAATTGATATCGCAAAACATGGCAAAACGACGCATGATTTAGATCTTTTGCTCCGCTTTCTTACTTTACCCTGCAAGGGAAATTTTAGTTATTTTCGTTGTACAGGTCGAGATGTTGCTGCCGTGGCTCTGATGCTGCAGTACGCGCAGCCCCGCCTGTTGTGGGTTGGCATGAGTACAGATGACCTCAGACGAACCTGCTGGACGGACGTCATCAGAGCTAGGGAAGGATACATTAGGCTAGAACTTGTAGACGGCCCGCATGATGACCTCATAGCACCTCTGCAAAATAGCAGGTAAGCTGTGAGCAGGACACTCGGTGAGTACAAATCATCAAGTAGGAATATTGCATATTTATGTGCGAAAATGTAGAGAAATAGAGTATACACATTAAACAGTGCCTGTTAAGAAAGCTTTTAATCTTGTTCACTACTTAGAAGAAGTTTTCATGATAGGTAGCAGCGGTATGTGGTTTTCTACAGGCAATTTTCAATTTTTTTTAATCCGGGCAAAATCTTCAGTGCTAAATGTTGAGGTGTATTTTATGGATGGCATCAGAAAACAAGTTGAGAGACTTAAGTTCTAAAATAGTGTGAAACAATATACAAAGCAGCCTGTGGGCGATACGTGATAAATAGTCTATGAATAACCCAACTTGATGAGCAGTAGTGTCATGTCACCGAAGATAATCTGATTCATTTCCCGTAATAATACACACGTTTCATGGCAAATTTCTGCATTTGATAAGTCAAAAGCCACACCATATTATTAGACTAACTTGTTCTTCTAATGAGCTTCATATTGCAGCAGATCTAGAAATGGAAATCGAAATATCTAATGGCAAACCGCACCGAGGAAATGTCGGGGAACAAATGCTATCTAGACAGCCCTATGACATTTTTTGAAAAAAACAACAAAATAACCGAACGATGCCAAATTGATTCCTACTTAAATAGTTTGCTAGTCTGAAGCCTCAGAGCAGCAAATAATAGGCAGTCATGTGAAGCGATTTAAATTACA
Source organism: Morinoia aosen (assembly GCA_030386875.1). Classification (NCBI taxonomy): domain Eukaryota; kingdom Metazoa; phylum Arthropoda; class Malacostraca; order Amphipoda; family Talitridae; genus Morinoia; species Morinoia aosen. The sequence continues at coordinate 52,921,704 of CM059576.1, read as the reverse complement.
ACAGAGAAATTAAATGCAGAAGTTACGACAGTATTTCTACCGTGAATAAAAAATTACTGTTTATTTTCACTACCCGAAACAGGTTTTTTTAAAAATGGTTAGGAATATCCAAAAGATGCTGTTGCGCTGCAGCTGTTTAGACGTCGACACAATGATTGCCGCACTCGATCGAAGGCTTCAGAATTTTCATGAACTCCTGCAGAAGTTTCCACAGTTCTACCGATGAGGTCTTCTTTGAAAAGAATTGGTGTTCCGTACACCAAACTTTCCAGTTGTCCATAGAGGTAGAATACTAGGAGCGTAATATTAACTGGCCGCCACGGTCAGTCCAGCGATGTGGATAATATCATTTGCTTCTCCATATGGTGAGGCATATTTACGAATTGAGCAGTGGATACTCGCTCCATTGTCGTTTGTACCTTTGCAGTCTATGAACTATACAATGAAAAGAAGAAATTTTAAGATACGATGTAATGGAACACTCAGACAACCGGCCATGAATTTGAAGTCATCGTGACGCTTTTACGAAGCATGTCCGACCACGCGGTTTTGAGTGGAAAGAGTTCATTTCAACTCTACCAACCTTATGTTGAAGTTGGCAGCCTCTCTGGCCTGCTGTGTTCGGATAAGTTCCGTTAGGTCAAGTTGGGTCTGACTGTAACAATTGAAAACTAAATCCAATTTAGTTCATAAGTTCAATAAGGAGCCAGTTAGCGATTAACCTTCCGTGCTCTAGCGTTCAGTAATATTTAACACATGCCCCGCGTGTTCTGCCATACGTGTACCAGTTGATAAATTGCTCATTTACGTACCAGCATTAATGCACGACATTTCTTCGGTTATGAGATCTCTTTAAGAAATCACTGTTATCATTCCAGGTGAAATATATCGTAAAATCATATTGGTAATAATCTAAGGAAGAAAGAAAAATAAGCAATGAATTCGATTTTGCTATTTTGCTACTCACAACCTAACCAAACCAACCGTGCACAACGGCGGGGCGGTGAACGTGTCATGAACTCCAATCTAATTTGTTGCACGCCGGTCTGACTTGACCTGACCCAATGTAACATGGCTAAACTAAAATTGTTCAATTAAACGTTTTATAAGGAATGTTTTACGTCATAAGCCATCTTATCGGTCAGTGGGATGCACGTCACTGAGAATATTTCCTTGGCGTCTGATTTTTCTTCTCCTGCGCTCCCAACCTGTGTTGAAGTTGGTTCAACGAGGTGGCGGTCGCATCTCAAATGTATTCGAGGGCTGTTTAAATACATGTTTTTATTTCAGAACACACTCAAACCAGCTATAATGTTATTTATATTTCACGTAACTCATTCAGAGTAAGATGTCAAGCCAAGAAGTGAAAAGATCTGCACTCATGGTTGCTTTAACTGCAAATCCTAGCGATTTAGCACTCATTAACTTTTCGCATTTTGCCAGATCATGTGTTCACGAGGTTCGGTTGGAGCTATAGGCATGCGCTGACAAAGTTTCGCCTATGGCAGAAAAAAACGTTCTATATACTCTGATACCGCAAGAACAGCAGATTTCATACGGGATGTTCAAAACATTAGCGATGCGAGCCTCGGAAGATCGATGAAGCCTAACGCCAAAGAACTCATGGTATCAGTGTGGATGGACTATCAAAACTGTGGTACATCAGGACATTCGATTTACGTCACATGTAATGATGAAAGGCCGATTCGTATTAGCAAAGACACCAATAAACTGTCTCATGCGTTCGAAAAGGTTACTTAGCAAAGTCAAAACCCTGACGAACAGGGTGTGCTTTGGTTTTGCTCTGACGGAAAATCTTCAAACACTCAGAAAACTAACAGAATAAAATAGTAGGTGCAGATTTGCACTTCCCTCTGAAGTGCCCAGAGTGATGCACACCAAATTCTCGGCTACTGTGATGGGTTTAGGAGTTGTGGGTGGACAGTGTTATGTCATGCCACCTAATATTTCCCCACAGGGTTTTTAGGGTAATGCTACTAAAATATTTATATTTTAGAAATTATTGTTGAGCCTGAATAAATAAAGTTACTAATGGAAAGTCGAACGTCTCTCAGCTATTCTCAGTAGATTCTAACAAAGCCGTAGAAAGCCAGGACTGGTTATCAGAGAAATTAACGATAAAGTGACCTCCCAACATGTGGCTTCCAACTATCCAGATTTTAATTCGATAGACTAATCTGCGTAGAGCATCTTTGTAATAGAGGCTGATTGCATTCCTCAGGGTACCAAAGCTTTGCTGAAGGCTGCCGTTGTCCAAGTGATGTCCGGAACAAGGACCACGTGTTGCAGCTTGTCTATGGTGCCGTACCCGAATAGAGCCAGCCATGGGAGCCGGAGGTGGTTTCATAAAATTATTAGCCATTCGTACTAATTTGACTTAAATACACACATTTTTGCAGACCGTATATTGTAGTATTGGACGGCTTCTCATAATGAAAGGCTGCTTTTAAGGTCCTGGTTAAGGCTCAAATTAGGCCCTAATTATGATTTTTAGGCTGCTAACATATGTGAGGATGGTTTTTCCGCGAGTAACTTAAATTTCAGTTTTCTAAGTGATGCTAACACTCCATTGCGTTTTGCAAATTATCGCACAACCATAAAATAAAAACAAGCGACCGAAAAACCAGTGTATAAATAGCCAGCTGACTTTACATGGGACGTCAATGGAAGCGTCAAAATGTGACGTCAAAAAAATGGAAGCACGGAAGTAGAAAAAATTGCAAAATTTGGAAGAGAATCACTGACTTTAATTAATGTATTTATCGGTTTTTTCTGTGTGCCACAAAAAGTACCTATAAAATTATAGTTATGTAATATAGCGTTAGTAACAAGGTGGTGTCATATTTGACGCAACCGTGACACCTACTGGCTCTTTCAGATACGTTTTTTTCTGTCGCGAATGACTTTATTAATCTGCCAGTATTTTAAGATGGGAATAGAGTGTCAGAATCATACCAAAACATTTCGAAAACTGAGGGAAATCAGCTCGTCTCTTTTTTACATAAATTACTCAAAGAAAATTATGGCCTAAATAATAGCCCTATTTTCGGAGCCGCCCCTGTTGCTGCTATAAAGGGATCGAGAAGCTTTGAGCGTACAATTGCGGCAAGGAAACAATTTGGAGCATTGAATTAGTAATTCATGTTTAGAAATTCATTTATTATATTTCCTATTGAAGTTTCTTTGTGATTTGCCCCAAGTAAAACGCAAACTCCAGTTGAAATCTCAATTATGCTCTACGCGTGGAGACGCTCATTCCAATTTGTGCGCCATTTCCAATCAGTTAACTAACCTATCAAGAATAGGGCTTGGTGCATTGCCATCTTGCGCCTTGTGCTACTGGGCCGATCCTCACTTGGTTATTTGTGCTCCATTTGCCCTAGCTTTTGTTCAACAAGTTCGCTGGCGCTTGTCAAGCGGTCTCTCGTTAAGTTAGGTTGTAGGTAGCAGAGTTTAGAACAACGAATTTAATGCTAGAAAGATTGTATCGTTCCCAAGAAATGGGAAACTCTAATAACTTACCGATATTTTATCTCGCATGCTAATCGTTTGAAATTAAACGGTGTAGAAATAATTGCAATGCTGTACATTTACACTAGTACGTAAATGAACAGCTCACATAGTGGTGCCCTCACGCCCCAATAGGCAGTCAACGTGTCAAACATCGCTTCCTCATGGCAATTCAGATGTTCAGCAGGGCTTGCTACCATAAGACTGCTCATTCAAACCTACTATCTCATTAATTATAGACTCATTTGAGAGGACCTCACCAGAGCAGTGGACGGTTTTTGTATACTTGCTACACTGTTCTGCCATTGACTTCTCTCCTAGTTGTCTCAATGCCTTCAATTGTCTCTATTGGAATGTCCTGCTGGAATGTTCAAACTGCTGTTTATCAGTCGACGTGTGTTCAATAATTCTCTTGAAAATTTTTCTTAATAAGACAAAAAGGTAACGATTTCTCCTTGTTCTATTGGGGGTTTGAAAAAGCGGTGTTTAGTGGAAAAATAAAATTTTATTACAACGATGTATAAAATTTGAGCCTAATGAGTGTGTGGTATACTTATGTTAATTTTGATTAGTCTTTTTTAAAGGTAATCCTTCTTGTTGTCTTTTCAACAAGTTGAACGCATTATGAAGTAAAACAATTCAACAACACATCTTGTCATCGAAGCTTCCGTGATGCGGCGCCTAATGTCAGACTGATGCATTTCCTTTCCATTTAATACTAGTACGATTTTTATAAGTTTTTAAACATGAAAAGTTGTTTTTCTTGAATGCTGTACATTCGAGATAGCGTAACTTTCCTAATCAACTAGTGTACACCGCCCGTCAAAAATGACGGGATTCAATACCTTTCGTGAACCAATTTCCGTTCGAGAGGAGTTACCACGCTTTAGCTTATTTCAAAGGTAACGTATTCTTATTGTGACAGTAATGAACACTTAGAATACGGTAAATTTGTGCTGCAATAGAAGTAGTTATGGCCGTTCGCGTCATATCCTAGACACAGAAATTCAGCATTACTGAAAGCAACTGCGAGCTTGTGTATGTATATTGTAATATGCAATGCAGTAAATTATTATATGCTATACAGTATATTGCTATGTGCAATACAGTACATTGTAAATGCATTACGGTGAACTGTAGAACAGTATAACGTAATACGCTGTACAGTATATTGTGATATGCAGTACCTCGCCGAACTCGGTATCCACGATACGGGCTCGAGTATATAAGGCTCTGGATCTCTGTGATCTATGTAACCTAATAATTCCCGTCGTGTGTTTATTTATATGTTTATATATGTTTGCATTTATATAAAAACATAGGATGTAAATTTATTTCTTCGGTATCCGTTACGATTTTATCTGAGTATGCGGTCTCATGGATACCGAATTCCTCATTCTAACATTAAAAGATGGCTTTTACATACATTGATATGTTTGAAATTTTATCAGGATAGGTTCTGTTATGTTAGGATAGGTTAGGATATCTCTAACATAGGTTAGGTGAGTATAGGTTAGGTAATGTTGACGTAACTCTTTCACGGGTCCACCTAGCTTAACAATTCAAACAATTTAAAAGTTTATTTACCACAAGTAATACAGCAATACATTGCTTCTTGAGTCTAGTCAATGGACACATTTGAGTATAGCTACTTGTGGGCCCGAATAAGTTCAGCAACGTCTAGAACATTCTATCATCAAGCTATTTTTGAAGTGTACAGTTATGTTTAACCTAATTTACTTAACCTATGTGCATACGAGACTGGTCATGTTTCAGAGCCTAATTTTTTAGCAAAGAAAGAAATTCGTAATATGAGCTAGATGGGAAAAGTATATTCAATAAAAATGGTTAGGAGCATAAGATCTATATTATTATCGTGGTAGATTACCTTAAAAAGATAAGGAGTACCAAAAGAAAAAACAATTAACTTGAACTACCTAATGTGATCAATATTTCGATAGAAAGAGGGATTCACGATTTGTTTTGAAAGCTTTGTAAGAGCTTTTTTCACCGATCACAGCAGGGATTGCGTTCCAATTCTTAGTTCGAGTGAAGAGGATACTGCGTTGTGACCGAGATTGTGAATAAGGAAGTATGAAGTTACTTCTGTTTCGTGTTAAATGATCATGATGGCCAGTTAGAGCAGTGAATAATTGTTTGATTTCTCTGTCGCCATCGTCAGTTAGTGTTTTATAAATGAAATTACATATGGAGAGGTTGTAGGGATTGAAAAGCTTGAGTATTTTTAAACTTTTGAGCGAATCATTTGTGTGAGCATTAAGTTCGAATTTCATTACCGCTCGAACGGCTCTTCTTTGCAATGCAAAGAGCAGATTGGTTTTACTTTTATCAGCTCCGTGCCAAGCTTCTATCCCGTATTGTAGACATGGTGAAATGATCGGTCGATGAAGTATTCTTAAGGCTTCTTCGGGCAGTATATTTTTTACTTTATGAAGGATTCCAACGGATTTTGATAATTTAGTCCTGATATGTGCAATATGCTCTTTGAACGTCAGATGTTTATCTAATATAATGCCCAGAAATTTTCAGGAGTTTGTTTCTTTAGTTTTACCAGCACCAATTTTAATATGTGGAAGAGACATATTTCTCTTGTATGAGAATATAATGTATTTTGTCTAATCGATATTGAGGCATATTTTATTTGCCTCAAGCCACATTGAAACATTTTGCAGCTCATTATTTATACTCTCTGCAATTAAAATTGTGGATTTTTACTTGCAAGAGCCGCAGAGAGCGTGCTGTCATCGGCAAATAATTATGAATTATATGAATGAAGTAGATCTGACAATATCGTCGATAAAGATCAAAAAGAGAAGAGGCTCAAGGACCGACCCTCGCGGTACTCCATGGCTGATTGTCAGCAGTTCCGAATGTGCATCGCCAATGTCAACGTATTGCTTCCGATTTGCTAAGTATGATTTGAACCAATCATGTGCAACTCCTCTGATGCCATAACAGTTAAGTTTTGATGGTAAAATGTTATTGTCCACGCAATCAAAGGCTTTTCGAAAGTCAAGATATACGGAGAAAATAAGCTTTCTTTTATCTATATTACAATTGAGACTGATTTAATACAACCTGTGTCGTTGATTATTTAGAACGAAAACCATGTTATTTGTCGTAGAGAAAATATTTTTGTTTAAAATTGAATACACTTTTCTATACACAATTTTTTCGAGTATTTTGCAAATAATTGGTAGTACATAGATAGGTCTATAATTATGTATTAATGTTTTTTTTCTTCATTTTAAAAAGAGTGGTGCATTGACAATTTCGAGACAGTTGGGGAGGATACTTAGAAAAAATGATTGGTGTTTAATATTAGATACGCACGGTGCAATTATATCAGCTATAGCCTAAAGAACTTTAGCCATGAATGTTTTCAATTCATTTGATTCATTTTTCAAGCTGTTTATGCAAGTAATAAAATCGGAGGGATTTGTTGGCGTGAAAAAGAAAGAGTTGTGTTCACAGACATGGTCAATGTAATGCAAGTGGTCTGTAGGTTCACTAGAAACACAATCAGCTATTTTCCCCTATGTTCACGGAAAAAGTTGTTAAACAGTGTTGCAATATCTTTTTTCTCGTGATATTTTACATTTTCGTGAACGATTGACTCAATCGTATTCGTTACATTATTTTTCGATTTATAGCATGAATTAGGCATGCGCCAAGTTTTTTTAACATCAGTTTTGTTTTCAGTAAATTTGCGCGTAAAGTAGTTTTGTTTCGATGTTCGTATTTGATTTGTCACGTGATTCTTTAATCTGTTATACGTGTCTTTAGATATTCGTTCTTCGTACAGTAAGGCTTTACGTTCTTTTATATTGATCACGATATCTGCAGTAATCCTGGGCTTTTGTATATTTTCCTTCGTAATTGTGCGGGTGATTACTGAACATCACTGGTTGTGTGCGGTCGTTATATTTCAGTTAAATTTATATTTGCTTCATCAATGTTAATCGCATTATTATCCTGTTGATAGATGTCCAATGAAGGCATTAATTCTGCTAGAACAGTTCGCATTGTTCCAAGTTATATTCGTTTACACAACGATATGAAAAAGTTAAAGATGAAATTGTCCGCGGAATTTACACGGCTCCTGCTACTACCTAAAAATACCTTTGATTTATTTGTTTCTAATCAGCATCTTACATTTCTCTGTTACGCTCATAAGAATAGGTACAATGACCGTATATGTGATCCGAGTTTGACTGGTTCACATGAACGAAAAATATTTTTTATCACGGATACTGTTAGACTGGACCTTTTAGGTCCGACAATTTAAATGGTTTACGAAAAAATTTCCAGGGGAAAAATTATTCTTACCCATAATTGTCAGTGAAATTGTCCTAGTGAGGGTGCTTCTAGCTCAAGCAAGTGGCTACTTCTCTATTTTTCTTTAAAAAATTTTTAAATCTTTGAAGCTCTATGCTTGGCAACCGAAATTTTCGACGTTGATAATAGAGTTATTGAATTTACGAATACATTATTAATAAGTTTTTGCCCGAATTTATAAAAAAAATTAAATTCAGAAAAAATTGCTGTAATTGAATAGGATGGCTATTGAATATGTTGCACGGACCCTGCAGCATAAGCTTAGAGGAAACCAATGGTAATTTACGCGTGCAGGCTTCGGGAATGTCTGAAAACTAAATTCATGAATTCATGTAATTTCCCTAATTTAATTATTTACATCAAAATATTCCCACCCTAGTTAAATTACTTTAAAATTAGTTTAGTTGTCCAAAACTGGAAGAACTGGAAGTTGTCCAAAACTCCAGTGCCACCTTGGCACTGGAGTAGTCGTCAGTACCCAAAGGGTTGATGGCTATTTTTGATATGAGTTACACCAGTGCACAAGGTTGACAATATTTTAATCGTGGGTTCTGTTGAGCTTGAAGTTTTTGTTTTTAATTTTTTTAAATATTTGTTCCTGGGAAATAATCGATTCCCGTCATTTTTAACGCGTATACCAAGCCACCCCTACACCTCACCCTTCTCGCAGTCTCCCTTTTAAAATAAAAGTGTCCTGGTTTTATTGACATTGACTTGATATAGAGCACTTGTACACCTAAAATGAGTGCATTAATTTACTGGTGAACTTGAACTTACGACTGAAACTGAAACCAAGACCGCCAGTGCTAAACCTTCTATCTATTCTAAAGAGCGTGGCACAAAACTTATAAATAAACGCACGACGGTCATTTCGAGTAATATATAAGATAAGATTTAATCAAAAATGCATTCACATGCTGGGCAATACCCCTTTGTGAAATAATTTCTTTACAAGTGAATAAACAACCGCGTCATGCGTGTGTGCTAGCAAACTCTCATGATAGCTTGATATTTTTGAGCTGCAACCTCTTATTGAATTAGGCTTTTTCTTTAGTGACTTCATGTAATGAAGCTGCCATCTGTCTTACCTCAAGTGTACAAGATGCACGACCTGCCTCCTGTTCTCTCATGTTTTCTATTCTTTCATTCAGTAAACCTTTTGCGGTATGTATCTGCTCCTCTTTTTTGAACAAATATTGTAAGATAGTAAAAAGTCTGAAATAATGCTACAGACTCATAAACAGAGATAACCCGCACGATGAAGATAAGAACACAACATGAATCGAGAGTTGCACAGCTCGATGTATGCTGCAATCGAGTTTTCAATTTGTTTTCCAAAATTTGTGGGAACCGGAAGACGATGTTTCTCTACTCAAAATGAAAAGCCCAGGTCAAGAACTACAGGAATGACGAACCTAGTCATGGACGTACCTTTAAAAACCCACATGCATCAACAAAATAAAAAATGCATTTTTTGAGGTAGAGAAATTGATTTCAGTTTTTCATATATAAACCAGACACCTGCTACTATAATGAATCTAAATTGGAAGCGACTTTACCTTATCGGTTCTAAAGGTAACTCCTACACTTCAGCTGTGAAATGTATCAGTCCGAAACACCTACGTCTTAATTTTGTAAGTTAGAAAACAACACAACATCAATCTGTGTCGTAGTTTTAAAAATTAACATATTTTAACCACCAGTATTCAGGAATCGAAGTAGATAATTATTTAATGGCCTATGACGTACCTGAACTGTTCCACACCTGCGACCCATTTTGCAAAGATTTACAGACGCATTCAAGGTTCAATTTTGCATCCAGTGAAGTCAGTGGGATATTTGGGATTTCAAATCAAAATAATGGTTGCTAAAAGTTTGGAAATTCATTTAACTAGCAGGAACCATGAAAATTTCACAGACAATGTCATCAATAAGCTAGGTGGACCCGTGAAAAAATTCAGTCAACATTACTTCACAACCTGTAAAATATATTCCAACCTGACCTATGTTAACCTACCATGTTCTAACCTATTTTGTCCTAACCTATGGTAACCAAATCTATCCTAGCCTAACATGTCTCAACCTATCCTAACCTAACTTCAACCAATGTCATCGTTAGGCTAGGTCCATGAAAAACTTCAGTCAACATTACCTCACAAATTTTAACATAACATATTTCATACCATATCCATCCTAATATAACATATACTAAGATATCATATCCTCACAAATTAGGAAATGAAAATAAAAAATTTAAAAAAAAGAAACAATAAATAATTTGCCCTGCCCCCTCTCCTACTTTCCCCCTCTATCTCTCCCTCTCCCTCTAAAGTAACGCGCCCCGACGCGAGCCAACCCGTATCACAGATACCGCCATGATGTAGAAGGGCGAGACGCGCACAGTCGTAAGCGTATCCATATATGTGTAGATTGTGCCCTTCAGAAAGTCAATCGAAAGCAAGCATCTTGAATGTACAGCGTAAGCGAAACGAACTTCATGTGAAGAGTTAGTGAGTCTATGTATAATTATACTTTAGAGTTTCTAAATTTGCGTGAGGTAATTAAATAATAAAGTTAGCAAATATGCGCTCGTTAATCAATTTAAATGGAAAAAATAGGAAAAAAAGATATTGTAAAATAAGAGAGATGAGAGAACAATGTCCAGTAAACAGGCAGCCACGCCGTGACCACTCGAATTTGTGAGACAATGTCCAGCGCAGAGTACACAGTCTCCTGACAACAAATCGAATGCCAGCGAGTCGTGGAAATGTCGAGTGTCATCAATCATGAGCTGAGTCATTTGACATGACAAAACTACGAAGCCATTGGAAAAGAAGCGATGGAACCATCGTACAGCACACGGCTATGCAAAATAGGGATGTATGCAAAACAGGAAGTAGTGTCTACCTCTGTCGTATCATTTGAGCGTCATCGTTCGATTGATGTTTGAGTGAGTTCTTAATTCTGCAAATTGCATTTGGATATGCAGAATCATAGACAATAATAAAGATAGTTGTGTATTTCATACATATTGAAATGCAGTTGGCAGCCCAAGTAAAACAATTAAATGTTTGAACTTTCCTTTTCAGGTGTAGACTGGTGTACTTAAGGGGTGTCGTCACCACCGCAGAGAGCGTCGAAGCTCTTGCTTCAGTCGCCGTTCCTAAGTCTGAACTGGAGCTTACACTACGAGGTCCCCTCGATCTTAGCGCTCTTGAAGGGAAATGCAGGAGGCTTTGTGAGTCATCCGGGAGCAACGTGACCATGGCAGTAATTTGAATGTCACAAGTTTGGTGCGGTAGTTATTTTGTGCAGAGAGTTCAGGGACTGGTGAAGAAATGACATAGGCGTCTTCCTTTAAGTGAGCCATAAGCTCAGTCAGAACCTTGTAACAAACTATAAATACAGTATAAATAACAGAAATAGTAATGAGAAATTGTAATCAGCTTTTCATGAGTGAAAGTTTTCTTCACGAGGTACCGACAACATATTTCATACATCACTCTGTCATAAAGTTATTGGCAACGAGCTATAGGGAAGTATAGGGAATTAATTATTATATTATTGGGAATTAGCTCTAGCAGTGGAGGCAACAAGTGTAGCAGCTGTACAGGCACAGCTGTGAAGCGCTGTTGCATCGTTTGGTACAGTTCATGACAGAGCTGTTGGCCCGCTGAAGGCGTCATTATGATTATGTAATGGAGACAGACACGAGAGACATAGGAAAAATTTGCATTAACAATAGAAATTTTAAACAATTTAAACAATTTAAAAAATTTATTTACCACAGGAGATACAGAGGTAGAATTTTTCCTAAGCCTAGTACAACGGTCAAATTTGAATATAGCTACCTGAAGGCCCGAATAAGATCAGCGACTTCTGGGGCATCCTACCATCACGTTATTCTAAGGTGTACAATAATGTTTAACCTAAATCACTTAACCTAGTTTCGCATTAGACTGATCAGTGAGATAATTTACTCGATATCAGATATTTCATTTTACAATATAGGTCAGATGGACTATATTAACAGTACATTCGATAAACGATTTAACAGTCGGCTGAATATCGGCGATATTACCCATGGCATATTACATTATTGGAAACAGTCAGGTAGGAGACAAAATTTGACTTGGTGACCTTACACGACTAATATTTCGATAGGAAGTGAGACTCAAGATTTCTGTTGAATACCTTGTAAGAATTACTATCACGGATCTTCGTAGGTATTCACTTCCAAGTTTTAGTTCCAACGAAGAGGATACTGAGTTGCAGAGGATACTGTGTAGGTATAAAAATGGACGGAAGTAGCATATGTATATTATCCATATGCGTAAAAAGAACTATTTTATTAGGATCTACAGCATACTCATGTCGCCTTGTAACACTCGCTTTGGTGACAGTTTATGGAGAGAAAAAAATAGTGAATGGGTTTTGGTGTTGCATGGCAAGAGCTGGTGAGGTATGGAAGAACGCCATCTTGCTTACGGACCTCACGAGGAGGCATCAAAGTTATGCAGATAAAGTTTGGGTACAACAAAACCCTTGTTTGTTCGTCCTCTCTGGCTCGCTATCGTCATCTCGACGTGTTTCGATTGTTCAAATTTGCCAACACTTGCCTTGTTGCTGGAATATTGACACGATGTCACAAACAAGCCACCAACATTTCCAGTTCACTTCTATGAAGTGAAAATTTTGAAAATGGCCGTACAGCTGTTATTAATGTTTAGACATTGGTACTTGAGACACACAGTGGGTTGCGAAAGTATTCAACACACTGTTTTTTCTTCAACATTTCCAAAAAGTGAATAAATTTCAGTGAAACAATCACAAAATATATGAATGGACATCATCTATCCAAACATAGGTTAGACAAACAAACATCGCCCAGGAAATAAATGTATTGCTGAAATTCGAAATAGGACCTGCGCAAAAGTATTTATCACACCTTAAAATATGATTATAAAGTGTGCAGTTCATTATGACATCATTTTCACTTTGATATGAGCTGTCATTTAAGCGAATTACATACAACATTGCTCGCTACACATTGTTTCTTCCACTGACTGGCTGGCAACAGTTGCAGTCTTCCACAGCAGCTCATACTTCTTGTCAATGGGTAAAACAAAGCATATGTCGAATATAAGAACCAATAGTATCACAAAGCTTTACAAAGATGTGAAAGGTATAGAAACATTGTACAGTGATGCAGTTGGTGCAGTAGTATGCAAGTGGAGAGTATATATACAACAGAAAATATTGGAAGGAGTGACCGTCCACGGAAATTGGCCGAGGCAACTGTGAGGTACATTGTTCGCAATGTGAAGAAACAACCATTCTTGGCTCGCGAAGAAATTCAGAATGATCTGAAAAATGCCAGAGTTTGAGTGAGTAAGGATAAAATCAAGCGATCATCGAGACGTGGGAGCTGAATTCTGTGGGAAATTCTTCCCACGTACGCCTCGTATAGCTTCTCATTGTAAGTCTGTAGCGTGGGCCGGTGGAATTTTTTTGCTACGTCCGGTTGGGGTTGCAGCGGAGTGGTCGGGTTGTTGTAGTTTTGTTACGTCTAGTTAGGGTCGCAGCGGAGTGGTCGGGTTATTCTAGTTTTGCTTTGTGTGGCTGGGGTTACAGCGGTGTGGTCGGGTTGTTGTAGTTTTGCTTTGTGTTGTTGGGGTTGCAGCGGTGTAGACGGGTTGTTCTAGTTTTGCTTTGTGTGGTTGGGGTTGCAGCGGTGTGGACGGGTTGTTCTAGTTTTGCTTTGTGTGGTTGGGGTTGTAGCGGTGTGGACGGGTTGTTGTAGTTTTGCTTTGTGTGGTTGGGGTTGCAGCGGTGTGGACGGGTTGTTCTAGTTTTGCTTTGTGTGGTAGGGGTTACAGCGGTGTGGTCGGGTTGTTGTAGTTTTGCTTTGTGTGGTTGGGGTTGCAGCGGTGTAGATGGGTTGTTCTAGTTTTGCTTTGTGTGGTTGGGGTTGCAGCGGTGTGGACGGGTTGTTCTAGTTTTGCTTTGTGTGGTTGGGGTTGTAGCGGTGTGGACGGGTTATTCTAGTTTTGCTTTGTGTGGCTGGGGTTACAGCGGTGTGGTCGGGTTGTTGTAGTTTTGCTTTGTGTGGTTGGGGTTGCAGCGGTGTAGACGGGTTGTTCTAGTTTTGCTTTGTGTGGTTGGGGTTGCAGCGGTGTGGACGGGTTGTTCTAGTTTTGCTTTGTGTGGTTGGGGTTGTAGCGGTGTGGATGGGTTGTTGTAGTTTTGCTTTGTGTGGTTGGGGTTGCAGCGGTGTGGACGGGTTGTTCTAGTTTTGCTTTGTGTGGTAGGGGTTACAGCGGTGAGGTCGGGTTATTCTAGTTTTGCTTTGTGTGGTTGGGGTTACAGCGGTGTGGTCGGGTTGTTGTAGTTTTGCTCTGTGTGGTTGGGGTTGCAGCGGTGTGGACGGGTTGTTCTAGTTTTGCTTTGTGTGGTAGGGGTTACAGCGGTGAGGTCGGGTTATTCTAGTTTTGCTTTGTGTGGTTGGGGTTGCAGCGGTGTCGTCGGGTTATTCTAGTTTTGCTTTGTGTGGTTGGGGTTGCAGCGGTGTGGTCGGGTTGTTGTAGTTTTGCGTTGTGTGGTTGGGGTTGCAGCGATGTGGTCGGGTTATTCTAGTTTTGCTTTGTGTGGTTGGGGTTGCAGCGGAATGGTCGGGTTGTTTTAGTTTTGCTTTGTGTGGTTGGGGTTGCAGCAGTGAGGTCGGGTTATTCTACTTATTTAACGAGCAGTTCTGTTCGGCTCCCTCTGTTGCTGCCACGTGAGATGGTTGTGTGGACGGGCGTCATGGCGACGTGTACTGGTGACGTTGCTGTGCCGTGATCTGCCACTGACCCTCGACCTCCTACTACCTTGCAGCACTTTTATCTTCAAATTGTCTTCGTGTTTGTGTGAATGAAAATTCTTTCCATTAAACTTTTGTTAAGGTTTTTAAATTTTAGCAAGTATAGGTGTTCGGGTTTTAAAACTTGAATCTATTCGGGTTACGGCCTTTGGGCTACGGTATTTTTGAATCCTTAACTATTTTGCTACGGCGTATTGAAGTGAAACTTTGAACTGCAGACCTCTGGGCTAGGCCTGTACTTGGCATGCCGTAGCGTTTAAAATGTAAATCTAAGATCCGCTGCAGAGTGTTTTTGACCTCAGAGGTGGGCTAACACCTGCACAGGGAACTCTCCACTTGTATTTTCTTGTGAGCTATGACCTTTACGAGTTCAACTATCTTCCTACTATATCTTCTGTCCTATAGCAGAACACCTACCCTCCTACCCTAATGTTTTTCTGCTAAACTTTCAAATTACTTCTTAAAATGGTTTGCGGCCCACCGAGTATGACAATATACTTGGGTGAGTTACGGGTGTGACGTTCGTTTGTTACGTTGAGAGCTCTATTACTCGGTTTGTTAGTTATTCTTCTTATGATTGTTCTTTTCTATCGTTTCCTTAGTATACCATTTGCAAGTCTACTACGCGTCAGTCTGGGCTCCCGTCTGCTGTAATTTATGTCTGTTTTTTCGCCTAACATGCAGTGTCTAGCTCATCCGTCCTGGTTCTTCGATGTTGACAGGTACGCCATTCTTGCATACTTCTTGTGTTGAATTACTGCGGTCTAAGTGTGTTGCATTGTGAATGTTATAGTGTACGTTGTGATTTCAACCGTGATTTGGCTCTGGTACTGATAGTGTTGCTGCTCGTGGCAGGTGTTCTTGGTTCGGTCTCCGCGGTTCCCATGCTGGCTTCTTTAACCATTAACTGCTGACCCTGAAGAGTCGTGCACCGCAATGCAACCTTCCCTTCTGAAGTGTCTCTGTAAAACAGCGTTGTAACGCTGAGCACTTTCTATTCGAGCAAAACCAAATGAATTTAGTAGTCCAATCATCGCAACATATCGAAAATATTGCAAATTTAATGTAAATCTTTTTATCGGGGTTCAGCACTACATATAATCTTCTTAATTGAATTGATCTTAATTCAATTTGTATTCGTTTATTGAAATAGTTTTCTTATCCATGAATGTAGTGTACGAGAATTTCTTACAATTTAAGATCACAAAGAGAGATTCTATTATTGAAGAGAAAACACGTGAACGACTGGTTTAATTTTTTAAGAGATTGCAACTGGAATCAAATGACTTCTGGAAAAAGGCAATTTAGTCTGATGAAACGAAAATTAGGCCTTTTGGAAGGATAATCAAGACCCACGTGTGGAGGCGAAAGATTTCAGAATATAAGCCTATGAACACCTCATCCTCAGTATAATGCGGAGGTGGAAGTTAATGATTTTAGGTTGCGTTTCTCAGAATGAAGTCGGAGAATTTGAAATAATTCACATGTTTAAGACATAGACGTAATTTCGTATTCCAACAAGACAACGATCCGAAGCATAACGGTAAATAACGAAAGATTTGCTCACTGAAAATATTGATGTCCTAGAATTGCCATGCCTATCACCGGAACTCAATCATATTTAAAACTTTACTAAATCACTTGAAATTGAGGAAGCAAGAAATAGATTAAGAACTGCAATTCAAATGAAAAAAGTCTGTGCAGAAGAATGCATGAGACTGTCAAACAGTTCACGTAAGACACTTGTAGAAAACTATGGGAAACGGTTGAGGCTGTAAGACAGAACAGAGGCTACGCTGGTATATACTATAACTAGTTTGTGTGCAATACTTATACACAAGTCGCATTATATTTTTAGACATAAAATTTTGTCAGGGTAATAATTTTCTGTTTAAACTCATGCTTGTGTAGGTGATGTTCATTTACATATTCTGTTGTTCCAGTAAAACTGATTAACTCTTTTTTGAAATAGAGTAAATAAATAAATGTGCCGAATACTTTTGCTCTCCACTGTATCAAAAAATAGTCCATCAACTGGCGTCACAACGGTATTCATTTGGGCACTTATTAATCCTGTGAATGGTTCTCCCATTCTAGTTGTGAACACCGCTCCGTTCAGCATAGATGGAAACAGCGAGATCAAAGCGCCGCTGCCAGCCACACCTCTCCCCGAACTTGAAGTAGATTGCCGCGACCCGGACACATCCTGGGGGGCGGTGGCGAGCACGGTGTTGACTCTCGCCCCCCGCGGCGGTAGGTGAGTTGGCTGCGGCGACCAGCGGCCGCACATCCATTCTGATTAGCAGGATTTGTTGCTGCCGTGAAACTTATTGAGAGAACTCTTTGGAAGTACGGGAGTGAGGAATGTTTGAATGCTTTAATAGTTTGGAGAATAAATAAAAGTCGGCAAAGTAAAAAAAAACCTTCGCCCCATTTTACTTTAGCTTACTGAGAAAGTTTTTCCTCTTACATGTTTAGATGTCGAAATAAAAACTGCTGCGTAAAAAAGGAAGCACCAGAAATGGCAAAGTTTGACGTATGGACGTGCACGTACTAATGAAAAAAGTAATCCATGGTACCCCAACACTATTATCTATTTACGTATTTTATTTGTTATTTTCCTCTGGTGTTAAAATCTAAATTACAAGCTAATTCATTACGAGAATTACATTTAAAATAGTAAACCTAGAAAGTTTTTCTTGTATCGAATGAATGAAATAAAAATCATCAATGGATTTACTTCCATTACTCCTGCAAATGTCAATGTTTTCGATCTAAAGCGTTAAATATGGCTACCTCGGTACACATTCAACGTATAATATTTAGCTGGGGTAATTTCTGTTGTATGAGAGCGAGGAACAACAGATAATGAGTGATTACCGAACTGAGGGGGATGATTATCAAAACAAAGTTAAGAAGAAATAAAATTGATTAAGAAGACAAATTGAAGAATATCTCAAAGTCGAAACAGAGTCTCACCCGTCAGTAATAGAATTAACAGTCTCCTTCGATTGATCTAATTGTTGTGATATTTGTAAAATGAAGATGAAAAAACACTCAATTGCCAATTTCGTGTGCCTGTGTAGCTCTCTTTCTTTGAGAAAAGGCGTAGTCATGGGTGGAAGTTGTCACCTAATTCAGAGCTGTGCGTAGATTTGTACGACTTTGTAGGTGTTCTTAAACAGACATTCATTCACTTCTGTTCGATTATATTTCCTTTTCAGCAGTGAAACCGATGAGCATGGCATTGTCTGTGTTTTCAAAGGTCATTATTGCATGCGCCTCGGTTTATTTATTTATCAGTTTGTGTCAGATACACCTGCGGAGTGAGCATCCTCTCACTGTAACATTTCTGCTTCCATTTGAGGTACGGTGAGATCAAGTTATTGGGTGATGACTTGACTGACAGGGACGGAAGAAAGCTTCTTGCTGCTCTGCACCAGCGGGGAATCAGGACTGAAGGAGAAGGTCACTCGCGCTGTAATCGGTGAGATCTTTCGTGATAAATTGTTAAGTGTTTCTCGAATGTTGTTTATCTGTTCGTTAGAGCTGTATGAAAGCAAGGAAATATACGGTATGTGTTGCTTGGTATTTCTGACAAATTACGCGTCTTCATATTGCCAAAGAGGACATAAAGTATCCAATCCTCTTAAAATAGCGCAATACCCCAGTGAAACCATCAAAACGTCTGCAATGGTTGAACACAAGGTTCTCCTCTCAGGAGACGCTCTGTGTTGTTAATTTTAGGAATGCATTTCACTTATCAGAGATGTGTGAATAGTGCAGTGAGTGAGTGCAGTGAGGCAGTGAGGACGTCTGTGTCTTTGCTCCGAAACAAAGTGCCCAACTGGTTAATGATCATGCATTTCTAACCAAAAAAGAGTGCGCACTCAGACCATGAGAATCCAAGAATAAATTTTATCTAACCAAATTAAAAAAAATCGAACAAAAAGTGTGATATTCCATCAGAACAAGCACTCAACCCTTGCTTCTTTTTGAGAGTGTCTCCCTTCTCACAAGATGGCGACAAGCCCAACCAAGGACAACAACAGCGAGGGTATGCTGGAGCTTGACTACCCAGACGTACAAGGTCTGCCAAAACAGACTAAGCAAGTAGCTTCCATCCTAATTGATCTCTTCAAATCAGTAATGAAGAAATTTCAAAGCGAAATTAGTGACTTGAAAACGATGATTGAAACACTAACGAAGAAAGAATCAAATCAAAATGCAAGGATTGAAGAACAAGATAAGAAAATAAATACCTTAGTCTCTCGTCTAGAGCGACTCGAACGGAAAGAAGAACGTGAAGAATTGGAAAACAAAAAACGCACTTTGGTTATATCAGGGGAACTGCCGCAATCACGTCCTGAAGAAAATTGCATAGAAACTGTGTGCCAGATCCTGAAGGACCAACTCAAAATCAACCTGAGTAACTCTGACATCACCACAGCGAGTAGATTGGGAAAAAAACCTCCACCCGGAAACGTCGATAGGAGAAACATTTCTTTTGAGCTACGAAAATACAAAAAGAAGCAAGAAATTCTCACAGCCTGCCGTGTTACAAAACCGGAACAACTCTACGTGAATGAATACTTAGTACCTTCGCGAGCAAGTATAATGTACACTCTGAGATTGGCCAAACGAAAATTTCCGGAACAAATAGGACCCGCAAGAAGTTTTGATGGCAATATCCACGTCTTCTCTCCAAAGATACCCGGCCAAGTAACTCAGAGATCTCTAACCATCAATACACCTGAAGAACTAGACAAGTACTTGCTGCAACATGTCGGCAAGTCCTCAGAGGAAATTATTCGTGATTAGTATTTTTTTAGACTGACGTATTGAGTTTAATATTATTTTGATATCTGTCCACATATTTTCTTCTTGATTTTTGATTGAATTACCTTCACCTCTTCAAGGCATCCACGTCGACCTTACAGCCTTGTTTTGCTGCTTACTAAATTGTTTTTCAATTTCTTTCTTTCTCTTTTTTATCGAATGCTCATACCGAACTTGCTGTTCAGACTTAACTCGTGTATATATGTGTTTCTGAATCTGGAAACAATTTAGATAGTCAAGATTTTTTAAATTCCATAAATAACTTCACTGTCACTTCGTTTTTAAATCCATTTCGTCCTTGCTACATCTTATAAGTGTTATATGCGGAAACCACTGGTACGACAGCCTTGTAACTACATTATTTGCCATTTATGATCCCTAATGTTCCTGCTCATGGACTGAATTTGCGCTCTCCTTATGAAATCATACTAGGTTTTAAACAATTTAGACTAATAATCTGTGTGTTTTTAGTTTCTCTTTTTTTTTTAGTTTAATTCCAAGTAGGAATGTCCTTATTTTTACCTTGATCCTGTAGTTTTTATCATTTTTATTTTTACGTTACATTTTACTTACTGTCTCTTAATGCTAATGACTGACCATGTTGACATATTCGACAATATTGATCCAGATCTCAATCATTTGAATAGACTGCACCCAAACCTAAATGAAACTGGAAACTGTAAATACCTAAATATTAAAAAATTCCATGAATCGATGAGGAAGACCTGTAACGATTTTTCTCTATTATGTTGGAACTGTAGATCCATTTATCCGAAAATAGATGAAATATCTTGTACTATCACTGAGCTGAACAGCAATTTTGATGTTCTCAGTTTCACCGAAAGTTGGCTAGACGACTCATCTAAAGACCTGATTCAAATTCAAAACTATTATAGCCATCATTCACTCCGTAGTAACAAACGTGGTGGTGGCATCAGTACGTACATATCTAAACATATATCTTCGAAAGTCATTTTAAGTGCAACTATGAATCGTGAACATATTGAGACCTTATTTATAGAACTAACGAAAAATGGTAAACGGATTATGCTTGGGACAGTATTTAGACCCCCAACATCTTGTAACGTCTCTTTCCTGAACGAGCTTCAAAGCATTATATCTCAGTTCAACAAGTCTCTATATAATGACATAATAATCTGCGGGGATTTCAACTACGATCTTCTACAATATGATAGCTGTGAGCAAATCTCAAACTTCATAAATGTTTTTCAATCTAGCTCCTTCCTTCCAATCATCACGAAACCTACACGTGTTGCTTCTGAATCGGCTACGTTACTCGATAATATTTTTATGTTAGATCCGACTGATTTTCTTACCGGAATAATAATTTCTGACTTATCTGACCATTTCCCGGTGTTTCTCATCAAGAAAAATGTCTATAATCCTTGTTCCAGCCCACAGGCTGATACTTATTCATTTCGTTGTGTAAACGAATACAACTTGGGAACAATGCGAACTGTTCTAGAAGAATTAATGCCATCATTAGACGTCTATGAACGGGACAATAATGCGATTAACATTGATGAAGCAATACTAAATTTAACTGAAATTATAACGACCACATATAACCAGTGCTGTCCAATAATCACCCGCACAATTACGCCGAAAAATAGACAAAAGCCCTGGATTACTGAAGATATCGTGATCAATATAAAGAAACGTCAAGCGTACCTAGCCTTACTATACGAAGGGCGAATATCTAAAGTAACGTATAACAGATTCAGGAATCATGTGACAAATCAAATACGAACCTCAAAACGAGACTACTTCACGCGCAAATTTACTGAATACAAAACTGATATTAAAAAAACTTGGCGCCTGCTTAATTCATGCTATAAACCGAATAATATTACTACGAAAACAATTGAGTCCGTCGTTCACGAAAATGTAAAATACCACGAGAAAAAAGATATTGCAACTGTGTTTAACAACTTTTTTGTAAACATAGGAAAAAATATAGCCGATAGTGTCTTCGGTGAACCCAGAGACCACTTGCAATACATGGACCATGTCCGTGAACCTAACTCTTTCTTTTTCACGCCAACTTATCCCTCCGATGTAATTACGTGCATAAACAACTTGAAAAATAAATCAAGTGGATTGAAAAATTTTTCGGCTTAAGTTCTTAAGGCTATAGCTGATATAATAGCACCGTGCATATCTTATATTATCAACCAATCCCTTTCTCAAGGTATCTTCCCAAACTCTTTCAAAATTGCGAGAGTCACCCCTATTTTTAAAAATCGTGATAAAAACTGCGTTAACAATTATAGACCTATCTCTGTACTACCAATTATTAGCAAAATATTCGAGAAAATTGTGTATAAAAAAGTGTATTCGTATTTTGAACAAAAATCTTTCCTCTACGACAAACAATACGGTTTTCGTTCTAAGAAATATACGACACAAGCTGTATTAAATCATTTGAAATACCTTTATTCTAATATAGATGAAGGAAAGCTTGTTTTTTCCGTATTTCTTGACTTTCGAAAAGCATTCGATTGTGTGGACCATAACGTATTACTCTCGAAACTACATTGTTATGGCATTCGAGGGGCTGCCCATGATTGGTTTAGATCATACTTAGCAAATCGGAAACAATACGTTGTCATTGACGACGCAAAATCAGACCCACAGACAATTAGCCATGGGGTTCCACAAGGATCTGTCCTTGGGCCTCTCCTATTTCTAATTTTTATCAATGATATCATTAAATCTACATCATTCTTCAAATTCATACTTTTTGCCGATGACAGTACCCTTTCTTCGGTCCTTCCAGACCAAAATCCCGCTAGGATGGTGGAGCGTATAAATAATGAACTTAATAAGGTTTCATTGTGGCTTAAAGCTAATAAAATAAGCCTTAATATCGATAAAACAAAATATATTACATTCTCATACAAGAAAAATATATCTCTCCCACGCATTCAAATTGGCGAAGGTGAAATCGAAGAAACCAACTCAAGTAAATTCCTCGGCATCATAATAGACAAAAATCTAACCTTTAAAGAGCACATCGCTCATATTAGTTCTAAATTCTCAAAATCTATCGGAATCCTGAATAAAGTTAAGAATTTCCTGCCTGAAACAGCCTTAGAAATGCTCTACCGAACGCTCATTTCACCATACTTGCAATACGGAATAGAAGCATGGCACGGAACTGATAAAAATAAAACCAACAAAATTTTTACCCTGCAAAAAAGAGCCATAAGAGCGATAAAGAATCTAGAATATAATGCTCACACAAATGACTCATTCGAAAATTTACGAATACTTAAGCTCTCGGATCTCTACAAAATCTCCATTTGCAATTTCATATACAAAACATTAACAAATGATGGCGACCATAGCCTAAAACAACTATTAACTACGCAAACTGGTCATCACGACCATTTAACCCGAAATAGAAGTAAATTCATGCTTCCTTATTACTCAAAGGCTCGGTCACAACACAGTATCCTCTTCGTTGGAACTAAAACTTGGAACTCAATACCTGCGGAGATCCGTGAAAGTAATTCTTATAAGGTATTCAAAAAAAGTCTTGAATCTCACTTCCTATCAGATTACTAGTCGTGTAAGATCACAGAGTCAAACCTTGTCCCCTACATAACTGGTCCTAATAATTTAATTCGTCTTGATTAATTTCGCCGATCTTCAGTCTGTTCTTGAATCGTTTGTCGAGTATACTGTTAAATCTAGTCCATATGAACTATATTGTGAAATAAAGTGTCTAATTTCGAGTTACTTATCTCATTGATCAGTCTAATGCGTCTCTAGTTTAAGTGAATTAGGTTAAACATTATTGTACTCCTAAGACTAACCTTGATGGTAGGATGCCCTAGAAGTCACTGAACTTATTCGGGCCCACAGGTAGCTATACTCAAATTTGACCATTGTACTAGACTTAAGAAACATTTTATCTCTGTATCTCCTGTGGTAAATAAATTGTTAAATTGTTAAAATTGTTAAATAGTATCATATATTTCACATTTTCGAAGATCGAGATCTAGGACGAGCAATGTCCCTAGCACATTACGTATATAGATGAAATCGTCTCTTGCGAGTGTGGCCGGTAAGTGGCAAATGTGCACGACTGGCGGTATTGCTAGGTTGTGTGCAGGTCTGACGCAGTGCTATTATATGTGCTGTTATATGCACGACTGGCGCTATTGCTGGGTGGTGTGCAGGTCTGACGCAGTGTTATTATATGTGCTATTAAATGCACGACTGGCGCTATTGCTGGGTTGTGTGCAGGTCTGACGCAGTGCTATTATATGTGCTATTAAATGCACGACTGGCGGTATTGCTGGGTTGTGTGCAGGTCTCACGCAGTGCTATTATATGTGCTATTAAATGCACGACTGGCGGTATTGCTGGGTTGTGTGCAGGTCTCACGCAGTGCTATTATATGTGCTATTAAATGCACGACTGGCGGTATTGCTGGGTTGTGTGCAGGTCTCACGCAGTGCTATTATATGTGCAGTTATATGCACGACTGGCGCTATTGCTGGGTTGTGTGCAGGTCTGACGCAGTGCTATTATATGTGCTATTAAATGCACGACTGGCGGTATTGCTGGGTTGTGTGCAGGTCTGACGCAGTGCTATTATATGTGCTATTATATGCACGACTGGCGGTATTGCTGGGTTGTGTGCTGGTCTCACGCAGTGCTATTATATGTGTAATTCATACTCATATATTGAGCTAGGTACACTTCCTTGTGTGTTTCTCGGCTTGAGGCTTACTTCAGTATAGGTATCGTGAGCCTGATGTAATTAAAATTAATGTCTTTGCATTAAATGCGATTTGAAGTAGAATTTGGAATTTGTGAACTCGTGACGATGACTTGGATCAAACAAAGTA
This sequence comes from Morinoia aosen, assembly GCA_030386875.1. NCBI lineage: Eukaryota > Metazoa > Arthropoda > Malacostraca > Amphipoda > Talitridae > Morinoia > Morinoia aosen. The sequence continues at coordinate 52,897,230 of CM059576.1, read as the reverse complement.
TCGCATGGGTGGTAACCAAAATAGATTAATGCTTTGCTTACCAAATCTCAGAAATTCATCGAGTTAGACAAGTGAAGCTATTATAATTGTTTGTCCGTTATGACCCAGATTCAAGATACTCATCAAGTGTAGGATTCTTATTTTACATGAAGTGAAAATACAAGCTAAAAACATGTTTACCATTGCTCGTGCCACAAACTTAATACAACACGACATGTTTCGTATGTTCTTTCGAGGTTGTTTTTTGCACTAGCAGGGAATATGTATTACATAGAAGCCTCTATGCAGTATGACAGTGTAGACCCTACGATCTCCTGAAAGAAAAACAATGAATATTTTCATTATTGGATAGCACATTGCCTCTCGACTGCACAGAGCAGCGAAATTGCTTTACAGGCCATTTCTCTGTTCCAGGGACGTATCTCAATCCACGTATCTCGTCCTCACGGACACACCTCCGGGTCAACTTGCGAAGCTACAGTGAGTAGACGATCGAGGCTCAGCTCAGGAGTTAGAGTTATCGACGTGAACGTAAGGTCGGCAAAAATTTTCTCGGCTTGCCTTCTCGGATTTGAATGTACAGCACAGTTCTCTTCTCTTCTACGGGATATAGCGTGCGTAATTGTGTACGTGCAGCGAGGTTGTGTGGTAACGCGGCGTTTGTGCTGGTGGCGTGTGTACTGATGTGGAAGTGTGTGTACTGATGTGGAGGTGGGTATATATACTGATGTGGAGGTGTGTGTACTGATGTGGAGTTGGGTATACTGATGTGGAGGTGTGTGTACTGATGTGAAGGTGTGTGTACTGATGTGGAGGTGTGTGTACTGATGTGGAGGTGGGTATACTGATGTGGAGGTGTGTGTACTGATGTGGAGGTGTGTGTACTGATGTGGAGGTGTGTGTACTGATGTGGAGGTGTGTGGCCTGATGTGAAGGTGTGTTTACTGATGTGGAGGTGTTTGTACTGAGGTGGAGGCGTGTGGACTGATGTGGAGGCGTGTGTACTGATGTGTAGGTGTGTGTACTGATGTGGAGGTGTGTGTACTGATGTGGAGGCGTGTGGACTGATGTGGAGGCGCGTGTACTGATATGGAGGTGTTTGTACTGATGTGGAGGTGTATGTACTGATGTGGAGGCGTGTGGACTGATGTGGAGGCGTGTGAACTGAAGTGGTTCGTGTGTACTGATGTGGAGGTGTGTGTACTGATGTGGAGGCGTGTGTACTGATCCCAATTGAAAATCTAGGACGTATCGCCGGTGGGTTAAGGAGGTCGCAGTACATCAAGGATGATTTGTTGGGCAGTTGGCCGTCTCTGCCCTTAAAGTATCTCTCCGCGCTCATAACTACGCACGGTCGAGCTCGGACGTGAAATTCATAGTTGGCCATGGAAGGTTTGAGGGCGCAAAATTTTCGGTTGGGTAATGGCCGTTATATTTAAAAACGGCCATCCGTGGTTTACAGCCTCACAAATGTTTGCTGCACTTGGGGTGCTGCAGTGACATGCTGCAGATAGTGTGCTGCAGGTGGTGTGTTGCAGGTGGTGTGCTGCATGTGGTGTACTGCAGGTGGTGTGCTGCAGGTGGCATGCTGCAGGTGGCGTGCTGCAGGTGGCGTGCTGCAGGGTAGTGTGCTGCAGTGAATGATCGCCGTGCGTATAATGGACGGACGTGACCCATCAATCGTTTGTTATGATATTGTTACGTACACTGCACCAAGCTTGAAGCAATACGTAGAATATTTTACTTAATATTTATTCTTCTCCAAAAATGTTCACAACATAGTTAATGAACGCGTTACTATGTTGTAGAATGAAAAAGATTGGTACATTCACTTACGTTTATTTATGCGCTTACCATTGTAATGATTATGGTTTTACATCATTCTTCAACTAAATGCTACACATCAGCTGAATTAGTTTGATTAATCAAGCAGGAGTTAAAGCGGTAAATTTACTCTATTTCACGATCAATGTTATAACTTGGTCTTTCCTAACTGTCCTAAATGGTTGTTCGTTTGATTTTCTTATAAATTTCCTTTCAGAAGTAGTATATTTTAGCACATTCATCAAACGGTAACAATAAAAATGAAGTGAGTCGTTGCGTTTGTTTTAGAGTCACGTCACATATCTCAGTACCCTTAAAAAAACTAAAGATCAATTTTTATTCATATTTCATTTAAAACGAAAACTTTATCGTCAACGAAATGTGTTTAAAATACCGAGAAGGTATTCAATAGGGTGGCGGCTTGCCCGTATAAGTCGGAGACCAATCGAGGATCATCCGAGACCAATCGAGGATCATCGGAGACCAATCGAAGTTCATCTATAAATTACCCTAGTCTTGCCAGTTTGAATTAGAATCGAAGAAGATAAAGGCATAATCTAATACACTCTTACATTTTTGAATACACATGTGATATATATGCCATATTTTTTCACTTAGTATTATGTACTCTTCCAAAAAACTGTTTCTGATATGTGACTTTTATTTTCCGTAATTCAAATTACCCTAAAAATTTACTGAAAGCACTCGATGACTCTCGATCTCTGAGTGACCGCATAGCGTGAGCAGGCCGGCGCCCGGCGGCGTAGTCTTTAACTGACAGTGCTGGACTTGACAGGCCGTGATTTTTGTTGTGATTTCTTTCTCAATATGTTTGATAAGTTGTGAACTTAACATTTAATGTAATAAACTCGTGTTAATTAATCTTTTATTTTAATATGAGTTTTGTGGATTATTGAGCAGTTTGTGTTGACAGCGATTCATTTTAATCTTCTTCATCGGTAGGCGGGCTAAAGCTCATTTCAATTTTTATGCATTTAGTTATATGAAGGGTGTTCCAGATGTTTTTTGCTATATTAGTTGAGATTTTTTTATTAGATGTGCAATGTCTCTTTCCCACGATTTGATACATTTTGTTGAATGATTGAAACAATTTTTCTGGCGCAATTATTTTTGGTTTATAAACAGAATTCAGTCAGTATTGAGTTTAGCGCGTCAGCGATTCTGAAATTATTTCCTTATGTTTAGGTAAGGGGAACATTTTAAGATGTTTTACATGAATGATATCGTATATGCAAATGCTTAATTTTCAAGATAGCATTAATAACGTTCAAGTATGAATAGCATTAACGGCAGTTTTGAAATGGCTCCTCCGGTGAAAGATGGATGCGGAACACGCGCAGGTTTTTTGTGCACAAAAATCGGTCCTCATATGGTAAATTCAAGTTATTTCAGGTTTATTTAGGTTATTCTATTTAACTAACCTAACTTTACCTAACCTCACCTATTGCTGCATCAATACTGTATTTAAACTTGTTTACATGTCCGTTTGTTGAATTTTATAAATGAAATTTCTATGACTTTAAAGTTAAATATTTCAATAAGCAAGTATTTGCAAGGAAAATGTCATTCAAGTTGAACATTTTAAAGTGTCCTTTATTACCTAAATACAGCCTATAATAAATGTTTCAAAATCGTTGATGAGGTAAATTCCATATTAACCCGAAAGTGAATGAGCTTCACTGTTTTTATTATCTGTTTTGAGTCGAGATAATTTGGAATTCGGAATTTTTTCTTCTTTGTATTTTTACCTGATTCCTTACGTAGATTTTAAGCGTTGTATGGGATAAACTGCTTGTTATGATTTATTCCACGAGTCGTGTAACTAAGAAACGGGAGGCTCTGTCTCATTTATTCAAGTGTTAGGCCCTATCTCTGAATACACAGTGAGCAATTGCATTGTATTCTATTTTACTGCATGTTGTTAATGCAATTAGGAAAGTTAAACCTAGAACAGTTTATTTCCTTAGTATTTATAGGTATAGTAAATGATGTACATATATATTAATACAAGAAAAATTAGAGTTCATTCTACACTTTTTCTGCAGTTAATTGCAAAATGGGCTTCATTTTCATAAAAGGCTGATAATCTGGGATGTTTTGCTCATTGAAATGATTCATCCTTTAAGGGGTCATCCGAGGCCAAAGTGGGCCCCCACGCAAATCCGGCTTGAATTTTTTTTTGCTGAAAAAGGATCTTTAGGGGATGGGTTATTGTGCCATGAAATTTTATGGCGCTACGGACGCTGGAACCCCCCCAGGGGGGGGTCCACAAGGGGACCGAAAAATTACAACTCATTTGAGTTTTCATGCTAGAACAAAACCAAAGACAGTTTTGGAATTCTTGGAACATTTCTAACAAAAGTAGGGAGGCTTTTTTTTCAAATTCAAATTTTTCAAAAAAATATATAGGTCAAATTCAATAATTTTTTTTGATTTTGAAATTTGAAAAAAATTGAAAAAATTTGACTTTGAAAATAAGACTCCTTACATTTGTTAGATATGTTCCAAGGATTCCAAAACTGTGTTTGGTTTTTGTTCTAGCATGAAAACTCAATGAGTTCATACGGTTTGAAATGTACAAACAATGCATTGAAAGAACTATTTTTTCATAAAAAAAACTAAGCCTAAATAGAAAAATTGACAGGATTTAAGAAGGTTTACTTATACAAAATACATATACTGTCCAAATTTCAAATGAATCTGGTGGAAAAATTTGAAATTTTTTGTCAATGATGGTACTCAAATAAAATAGAATACTTCCATATAATTTTATGCATGATATTTCTCATATATTACATTGAAATTTATAAGGAAAATGTTGCTCATTACTCGGACATAAAAATGGATCATGGAAACTGCATTCATGTACAAAATTTGTCCATGAAATTGCAATTCAATAATATATTGTTTTTTGGGCTCTCTCAAAAAATCACACATTTTACCATTCAAAATATGTCTCCTCACTGAGTTTTGATGCTGGAACAAAACCAAAGACAGTTTTAGAATCCTTGGAACATTTTTAACAAAAGTGCGGTAGAAAACTTCCAAATTTTCTAAAAAAAAAATCAATAGCTCAAAACCAAAAAAATGTATCACTGATGTAAAAAATTCTAAACAAACAATTTTTTCTTATGTTCAAATTTTCCACCGTTCTTTTGTTAGAAATGTTTCAAGGATTCTAAAACTGTCTTTGGTTTTGTTCTAGCATCAAAACTCAGCAAGGAGACCTTTTTTGAAATATCCATAAAAATATACCAAAAACGGATTTTTTATGAAAAAAAAGAAAACTACGGCCTAAATCGAAAAAGTGACACGAGGAAAAAAGATTTAGTTTCACAAAATACATATACTGTCCAAATTTCAAATGAATCGGACGGAAAAAGGTAAAAAATCCGGATGACCCCCTTAAAGCTCAGCTTTTTTTTTAAACAAATAAGTGTACTAAATGCTATTTACAGGTTTGCAAGTTTTTAATTATAGGAGTATTAAGCTGTAGTATTTCCAGGTTTAATCACCATCATTGCGTTCTTTATGGCTAGGTGTATGGCCTTGAGATTCATTAGATTTTGTTATTCCAGATTGAACCCTTGACATAAACCGCTTATTACAATTCCAGTTGATTCTCAACTGGGAGGTATTTATAAGGTCATGAGTCTGGAAATTCACAAATAAGTAGCACCCAATGAAATTCAAATGGAAATGATTATACCCAAATGCAACTTTTTTGTTGCAATTACTCTATTGCATACTTCTTGATTTTTTTGTCAGATCTCCTCAGGAGAAAGCAATAATTTTATCAATAGGTTGTGCACCCAGGAGAGGGCCAGAGCTAATAGTTAGGTAGGCCTTCTATTTGCTAAAATAGAAGTTTTTATTATGTTAAGGACCAACTTTTTCAGCTCACTGCTATTGTTGCATTAGGCACAGACCACTTCCTTCTTCAACCTTTTTCTAGATTGAACTTCCTTCCTGACTTGCTGTTTTATGTTGCACTTGGTATTGTGTGTGGTGACGCATGTTGCCATGCAAGTATGTCTTTTGCGCCAACACACTTTGTCTATAGATTTCTCATGTATGTGTCTGATCTAAATGGTACCTTCATTATCTTCTCACCTGAAAATAACTTGTAGATATAGAGGCTCAAATTGCCATTGGTGTATACCCCATTTAAATAAATATAAATTGCACTTTGTGTATATCAGGGAGATACAACTATTGAATCTCCGGGAATTGGTGCTCCCAGTGGGATTATGTGAGGGCCCGAGCTACAGGTTAGGTAGGCTTTCTTTTTGTTAAAATAGAATAGGTTTTTGTTTTGTTAGGGACCATTTTTTTTTGGTTCACTACTGTCCTGTTTTTCAGCACCTACTACTTTCTTTTTCAACTGTTTCTTGTTTCATGAACTTCTTTCTTAGCTCACTGTTTCTATGCACCTTTGGCATAGATTCTGCGTTCCCTCAACTCTGTACTAAATGATGCCTTCATCCTTCCTCTCTTTAAACATCTTTGTCTTGGTAAAGGGAGGCTAAAACTTTCTTATATAAAAATAACTTTTGTGTATAATAGTAATGATCATTTTTCTGTATCAGTCTTTGAAGAAATATGATTATGAAATTGTAACATATGTGTTCCAGTGGGGTAAAAAATGTTTTCTGAGTACAAGCGTGTATTGACGTCACAAGAGGTATGTAATTTCACCATATTAATAAGTGTAATTGAATGCTAACCTTCAGACAAAATAATACCAAAATGACCTTTACGGTGCTTTGTAGCAGTGCTAACAAGAAAAGAGGTGAACGCTGGTTGTAACCAAAACTATGAGTTTATAGTAAGAAAATGCTTGCTGTAAATATGTATCATTGCCAAAAAAATAGCCCTACGTGGTATAACTCTTGCACCTTCAGGACTTAGCACTCCTACAGGGTCCGATAATTTTATATGGTAGTTAAGGAGATCGTCCCAGGGCCCTGTCGGTCCGGTGAGCTTTTTTCGTTTTGTTGTTGGAAAAGGACCCTTAGGTGGTGGACTATACGGTCCTAAAATTTTATGGCGCTACGGACAAAAGATCCCCCCCGGGGGTGGGGGGTAAGGGGACCAAAATCTTTAATTTTTGAGTCTATTTCAGCTCCATTTAAAAAGGCAATAAAACGGGAAATGGAAAATTTGGCTATTTGATTTGGTTAGAAATGTTTCAAGGATTTTAAAACTGCCTTTGTTTTTGTTTTAGCATCAAAACTGATTGTGGAGATACATCTTGAAATATCAATACCAGTGAAATATCAGCACATAAAAACCAAAATGTCAAATTTTTCCAAAAACTAAGGCCTGAATAAAAAAAAATGAATGAAGAAATTGTGTTTCTGTTCCTAAGTTCCATATAATAGTCGAATTTCATGAGAATCAGACTGAAAATAAAAAAATTCATGTATGAAAAATATAATAATTTTTTTTGAAATCACAATTCACAGTGTGAATATGAAGTTATGTATGGAAATTATTGATATTAAAAAAAAACTATTCAAGTTTGTTAGAAATGTTCCAAGGATTCTAAAACTGGCTTTGGTTTTGTTCTAGCATCAAAACTCAATGAAGAGTTAAGTTTTGAAATATCCATAAAAATACACCTAAAAACTAATTTTTTGTAAAAAACTAGGCCTAAATCGAAAAAGTGGCATGAGTAAAAAAGGTTGACTTTCACAAAATACATATATACTGGCCAATTTTCAAACGAATCGGATGAAAAAAGTTTTGCCATATCATGATGTTTTGCCATATCATGATGGATATTTTTTATTCTTTTTTTTTGCTCATGATGTTGGCTTGTCTGAATGTTTTCAACTATTCTCTTGTTGAAATGTTTTTCACAACACTTTTTTGGTAGATGATGACACCAACTAAAAATACTTGAGGTTTTTTCTGAACACCATCAGTAATGTAAAGAAATTCTTTCGTACTTTTCTCTGCTGTTGTTTTGCATTGTGTTTTCTTATGGAATATTTTTCTGTGTTTGAAGTTGTAATAAAAAAAAGCTATTCCCCATCCAGCTAATGAACAAGTACATTCAGTCCATTTTAAGTGTCTACTAATGTAGTTTATGAATGATGCATTTGTGTTGTAATAAACTTTTTATTGGTGCTAATTCATTGGTCACCCAGCCAAGGTAGGGGTATTGCAAACTTATACACTGTATTGCAAATCTAAATTCTTTTGTTTTGTTCTTTGATGATATTCAACATGTTCCCTGCAGGCAAATCATTTTTATAATGTCAAAAATCGTTTGTGGAATTTTCTTTGCAGAGGCAAGTAGTGCCAACTAAATGGTTATCAAAAAAAGAAGCCATATGTGTGGCTTGGCCCAATGCGAGAGATGTCACAGTGCGAGCAAAAAATTAAAATGAAATAGAAACTACCTGGTCAAGTCCGGGAAGTTGTAGCATCTTCCGGTACGTGACTTCTTTCCATCGCCTTGCAGTTGGTCTATTGTTTGGTTATAATCCATTAGTTCACATAATATTAGGTGAGTGCACCAATTTATCATTTGAGCTGATATGACAATTACCTGCTCATGAACTTAGGCATTTATTTTTTGTTCTCAGTGTGCATATATTTTTTATACGTACAGATGACATGTGACTTTAACTGTATGATTGACAATCTTGACTTATGATTTGTGCTGAATGCAAGTATTCTATAGCTAGTGATTTTAATGATTTGTAATTTTTATGAGATCCTCAACTAGGATTAAACATTTCAAAGAGAGTTAATTTAAAAAATTTAAGATCACAATACAAATCAAAAAATTGAAAATCACAGTATTGAGGAAGTAGTTCTATTTTTGAAGAGTCAGTGTTTTTTACAGTAAAATTTTAGAAATATACATCATTGGTGATCATTTGTATATATAAAATAAGACCTCATTCATGCAATTTCAAACAGATCTAAATAAACTTGAGCCTACAAATTTCTTTTCTACCCTCTTCATAATCCATTCATTTGCAAGAGGTTTGAAGGTTGCTGCAGCATCTCTGCATAACAGGAATTATAATTTTTTGGACCAATGCTGTAAATAATTTCACAGTACAGATAGGGTAACCAAAAATAATATTGACCTGAATTGTAGATTTCATGTTCATTTCACCTAATCAAAAATATTCATTGAATTTGAAAACTACTTGAAAGCTTGGTTCCCTCAGGGGGACACTTACCGTATTATGGGAAGTAAATTATTGAGCCATGATTAGGTAGCCCTTTCTTTACCTGAATTTAATTTGCTGATTTCCAATTAAGACCTACTCTTTTTAGTAAACAAGAATACTTTTTTCAGCTCTGACTGCTTGATTTTCAAACTGTTTTCTTGTTTGAGCTTCTTTCCTGACTTGCTGTGCTGTGTCAATGCATTTGGTTGTTCAGTCTGGGAATGCACCTCATGGATAGATTGCCTGTGAATGTGTCCATACTGAATGATCGCTTCATTGTTTCTTTCTTGAGATAGTATTTGTTTTGACTAACGAGTCTTGAACATGAATAATAAATTTTTTAGATAGTATTTGTTGTGGCTATGGAGTCTTAAACAAGAATAATAAGCAATTTTACATCTAACAACACTGATGCTGAATCTATAGAAGGAAACTGAATTTGAACCCTGATTCTCTGCTCACATAATGGACACAAGTCTTGGGTTCATGTAGGTGATGTAATTATGCTGGATAGTACATTTTCATGACATGAATTATGCGATTGGTTTCTTGTTCCCAATTTATTTTGTTGAGAGAATTAAAAAAAAATTGGAGTAATTCTCAGTTTTCTTTGTCATGTTTCTCTTGATCGATTTCAACAAATTTTATGGGCCCTTTTTTTTGTTCACAGTACACCAGAGCAGCTCTGATGAAGAGCAATCAACTCTACATACTCTGACCTTCATGGCAACGAAAGAGTTCATCCAAATGCGGTGAGCATCCCAGATTAGTTTCACTTTCTATAGATTTCTCAGTCTCCCTCAAGGGATATAACCATTGCATATATGGGATGGAAATTAAATAGAATAAGTTTTTTATTCACTGACCATCTTTTTCCTCGATAGACAGTTGTCATGTGCACCATTAGTTTCTTGTTCAGCATTTACCGTGTTTCGAAGCTCCCTTTATTCGTTGTTTCTATGCACGTGGAAATTTGTGGGTAGATTTCTCATACCCTTCTCTTTATAGTAGATGTTTTTTTTCTTTTCTATCATGAGGCATTTTTGTTGCTAGAGAGCCCTAATCAGGGAATTATAATATTAATAATAATAATAATAATACTAACAATAATAATAATCATGGTAGTGTAGTAAGATTCGTCAGTAAAACCAGCCGCATTGCATTCCACTTCCAATGAGTCAGTTTGTATGTGTCACACACTGTTCATAGCTTTGACTGTAATTGAATATCACCTAACTGAATATTTTAGCTTATTATTGTGAAAGCTCTGGGCAGCTGGGGGGGGGGGGGGGGGTTGGGTATAAGTTTGAAAATATTGTATCTAAAAGTGAACATTAAATAAAAGTTGATAGTTGTCCTTTTTTGCTAGATGCGAATAGCTCCCATCCAAAGTTACACATGTAGTTCTGCCTACCAATAAATATATTAAGAGTGTTTGTTCCGATAGAGGAGGTCTGCTGTTCATTAGCTTTTGCTTCTAGTAGTGACAATTAGGATGTGTAAGCTATTATGGCTCTCGTAAACTTGAACGTTTTACACTCTATGGAGTTCCTACAGTATTTTGCTTGACGATTGCATGTTATTGCTAGTACTCCGTAAAATTTTTATATATGCGCCCACAAATAGAGAACAGCCTCACATAATCCATGGAAGACTCCTCATGGGAATACAACTATTGTATCTATGGGAATTATGCGCTCCCAGTGGGAAAATGAGTGGGCCCAAGCTGAGAGTTTGGTAGGCTTCCTGTTTATTGATGTGAAATGTTTGTTATGTTAAGGACCACTTTTTTTCGGTTCAATGCTGTCCTGGTTTTCAGCTCCTACTACTTTCTTTTTTTACTTTTTTCTTGTTTCATGAACTTCTTTTTTAGCATACTGTATCCATGCACTTTGTGCATAGATTGTGCATTCTCTTAATTCCATACTAATTGTGCTTCATCCTTCGTCTCTTTGAACATCTTTTTTGTGGTAAAGGGAGGCTAAAACTTTCTTATAATCAATCAACCCATGGAAGGATCTGACACTAATGAAAATCTCCTAGTGATGGTTTGGGAGCAGTATCTGCAATTTGATTTTACTTCGAAGACTATGCATTTGCTGCACGTTCAATAGCTATAAGTCTTTGATTTCAATAGTCCTATGTTTTTTTTATTATTTACATGTAAAAACAATTATACAACTATTGTTTTGATTTCAGTGGGACGCCAAAAGAAACAACAACGGGTCAAGAGAAAGAAAAGTACTTGCGTCTCAAGTTGGACCAAATTCTGGAAGATGTAAAAGGAAATTACCTCCGCGAAGACATAGTACGCGAGGGTGAGATGAGGGCGCCCAGTGCAACTTCAGTTCCCCAGTGCTTACCAGTGCCAGCTGATAAGCCTGATGAATTGAAGTTCCTTCTCAAAGATGCTTTGGTAAATACAATAGAACTAGATGTTGTAAGCTTTTCTGAAGCATTGCTTCTTTACGCTAGCCAGTTGATATGTTCTGTCCAATATGCAACAGTTTGCTAATTAAAATATATAATATAACGTCCCCTTCAGGGGGATAAAATTATTGTATCTTTGGGAATTAGCGCTCCCAGGGGGACAATGTGAGGGCCCGAGCAGAGAGTTTGGTAGGCCTTCTTTTTGTTTAAATAAAAGGTTTTTGTTATGTTAAGGACCACCTTTTTTCGGTTCACTGTTGTCCTGTTTTTCAGCACCTACTACTGTCTTCTTCAACTTTGATCTTGTTTCATAATCTTCTTTCACAAGTTACTGTTTCTATGCCTTTCTGCGTAGATTCCGCGTTTCCTTAACTCTATACTAAATGGTGCCTTCCTCCTTCCTCTCTTTGGATCGCATTTGTTACTGATAGGGAGGTTAAACTAACCAATAATCTGTCTCTGATAGTGGTACTAGCCATACCAAAAATGAAATTTTCTATGCTACGTACCTGGAATGCCCCTTTCAATTTTTGCCCCATGTTCATCTTGGGTGTCTATAGGTAACGAGTTTTTTGAAACCACAAAAAAAATCTTTGAATTTTTTCACTAAATTTGGTAGAAACGTCTTTTCTACGTACGGGTGTCTATCAGGAAGTAAAGTAGTAAACAGTTCATTTAGGACGGGGTATTAAGGAACTCGGGCAACTTTTTTGCAATAATGCTTTGGTTGCTGCATTTAGTATTAAGTATTTTAAGTATCAAGAAACTTGGTTCTTTTTTGAACCTTAGGTATTGCATGTATTATTGACTCAAAGTGCTCATTATAGGCCGGTTACTTACATGTTGACATTTGGGCAACATTCATTATGTAAAAATAGGTAGCAATTTTTTGCTGTTGAGGGTAGTAAAAAGTAGTAAAATTTGGGAATGATAAACCCCCCTCAGGGGGATACAACTATTGTATCTATGGGAATTAGCCCAGGGGGACTATGTAAGGGCCCGAGCTAGAGGTTAGGTAGGCTTTCTTTTTGTTGAAATATCGTAGGTTTTGTTTTGTTATGGACCATCTATTTTCGGTTCACTGCTATCCTGTTTTTCAGCACCTACTACTTTCTTCTTCAACTTTTTCTTGCTTCATGATCTTCTTTCTTAGCTTTCTGTTTCTGTACCCTTTCTGCATAGATTCCACGATTCTTTAACTCCCTACTAAATGGTGCCTTCTTCCTTCCTCTCTTTGGATAGCCTTTGTTGCGGATAGGGAGGCTTAAACTAACAATCTAATCTATAATCACCAGAAATTCATGCTGGTGAATTCGAGACAATCGTCGCTCGGAAAGACGGTTAGCAGCATGCTGAGGATCCTTATGACCCGAAACCTTGCTGTCAAGTTCAGCATGACGGGTTTGGGTCTCAAGCGACAGAAGTCGAAGTTGAAATTCAACTCGCCAGCTTGCTGCTTCATTGAAGGTATGATACTGGTTAGGCAGGCTGCACATTTATTGCTTAGAGGCTTGTACGTCATGCCGAATTATTGCGGCAGAATTGTGGCTTACATAAAATATAAATTACATTTTCTCAGCAAATAAATCTTCAAATAAGTTTACTAGATCGGCTACATTGTACCTACAGTTTAGTGTATTCATTCGGTTTTCACCTAAATTTTTGTTGATGATGACTTAATTCATTTGTTATTTTTCCATGAAATTGGTCCGATTGAATGCACTCGAATCTGCAAATTTCAGAAAGCAGAGTGGCTGTAACTATGTACATTATATTTCGACATGAATGAAAGCTACACATTTTTGTAGCAAGTTTCAGGCTGTCGTAAAATATTATTATAGGCCAATCACAGGCTGCGCATGTAGGCTTCAGAATGATTATGGAACTCTTGTACTTTAAGAATAAATCCTGAAGGAGAAAGTGTCGATTAGTTTATGGGTGTAGTAGTCTTCTCTGTTAAGATCTAAGTTTTTTTTTTCTATGTTGGCTTGTTTTTTCATTACAGGGGTGCATATGGTATAAATGTTAACTTTCTAAGGCAATCTTTCCATAGATGAATTATATTCTGAATAACTCTTTACAGGTATTTTCTCCAGCATGCCGGAATATGCTGCGGAACCTCGCTGCAAAGTGAAAGCAGCTATTCAAACAGCTCTCAAAGGTGAGCTTCTCAGGCCAACGTTCAAGAATGAAGTTCAAATATGTGTAGTTACTATTTTCTATATTAGAATATGGATTTTTCACTGGAATTTATAAGTTCCACACGACTCTACGGATACAATATCACATTGTGGGACATGTCACGAATGCCTTAGACTCGGTTTAGTTAATACCACAAATACGTGAAAGTTAGATGCATTTTTGTATATTTTCTAGAGGTGAAAAACTTAACTGTAGATTCGAAGTGTAGAGTTAAGGATAAAGCAGGTTTGCATGGTGTACAGTGTGCGCGAAAAATTCATACTCTGTCTTTTTTTAGGTAATTTCAATAAAAATTGATATATTTTCAAAATAGCTGAGTGGCTGTAATTTTGAGTGGCAGAGTTCACAAAATTGCCAAATTTTTACAGTTTAATATTCAGTCAAATGCCCTCGAGTTGCAATTTCGCCTTTGAGACGCTTGGGCATGAAATGAGAAAGGTTTTTTTTTAGTTAGAGGCATCCATGTCCTTCTTCCAGAGATTAAGTAGAGCTTTTTTTAATTTTAGGACTGGTAGTATCTTGGTGATGGAGCTTACTCTTCATGTATGACTAGCAATTCTCAATGGGTTGAAGTCCGGTCAATTGCCTGGCCATTCAAACACTTCTATCTTCTTGTAATTGAGGAATTTTAAGACCTGTTTTGATTGGTGACAACAAGCCGAATCTTGCATAAAAAACTGACACTCATGGATCACAAGAAAAGAGAGCAATTGATCGTCTAAAACTTGTACGTAATAATCCTCATTCTTTGGTTGAATTGTAGGTAAGAAGTATAGGCCACTTCTGCCATTTTGTCACTAAACCATCCCCATACCATGACATAATAGGGTGTTTCACAGTCCGGCTGGTATACCTTGGGTCATATCTTAACCAGGGGGCTCACCCTTCCTTGACGTTCGGCAATGCACCTAAATGTCGACTCTTTGCTCCACATAACATTCTCTCACATCTCAGGTGAATATTTGATGAATTTTCTTTAGCAAAATTCAATGGTTTTTGCCGTTGAGAATAGCTTTTTGACTGGAGAACGCAAGGGTATTTTCAAGTCTTTTTGGAGCCTTTCTTGAATAGTCCTCACCGAAACAGCTCCAAGAAGCACAGGATGAGTTTTTCTCAGTTTAGAGGCACTCATTCACAAGGTTTTCAACACTTCTCTCTCTAAAAGATGGTCTGTAGCTTTTGAGGTTTATCTTGGCCTACCTTTTCGAAGCTAGTAGGTAAGAACCTCACCCGGTTGAAGGGGGGGGGGGGGTTTAATGGGCGACAACGCTTTTCGAACGTTTCCCAGTTGCAATTCCTTATCCTCGGGCCGCTATTTCTTTGAAGAACACTTTTTCACTTATCAGGGCTAATGCAGTAGCCTTTTCTACTTTTGTGAGTACTCTCCTAGGTTTAATAATGCAAAAACTTGAAAATGCATAAACTTGAAAATGACATGGAAAAAATGGCAAGGTATGCAAAACATGACAATTCTTCGAGTAACACTGGAGCATAAATGAGCATTCAACGGCATCTCGAAACGCACTGAGTTCTTATGCTTCTTAATTCTATTTCAAAATCTTAGCCCTCAAGACGTACGATGCTATTTGTCGCTAAAGAACACAGAAATAGTTGATACATTAACATACACGGAAATAGATAGACATGGTATCATTTGTTTTCGCGCATCAGCGTTTAGACAGACGGGTATCATCTATTTTCGCGCACGCTGTATTTCCGGGGAATCTCAACAGTTTGAGATGGTTTGAAAATTTGTTGAAATAATGGGTCGTGGTAATAAAGGAAGCGCGCATTTGAGAGTATTGAAGACGCGAAAGACGACAGACCAATATATGCATTATAGGAGTCAGGTTTTTAGCTATTTTTTTTTGTCTGTGCAGGTGCAGGCGACTGGGATGGTCACAGAGGGACTCGTGTGAAACCGCCATCGGAAGCGCACACCACTGAACCGGCAGAAGACGAGGGCCATACTCTGCAAAAACCGGGAGTACCATTCCCCCACCCCCAACTGTCTGAAGTAATGCTCTATGCTGAGCAAACTTTGAAAACTCCTTCGTTTCCGAGAAATGACCTAAAATAGGTTTAGATTCCCAACGGAATAGCCTAAAACGCGTGCCAACAGCCAGCCCAAGAAGTTAAATTTTACTCGTTCTGCATGGTAAGCCTATTTTAACGGGACTCTTAAATTATTTCAAGTCACAATTTCTCGGAAACCGAGTTTTCAAGTTATTTGGTACTCGTGAAAATCGTTTTATTTTCCATTTTACTATGTAGATGGTTAAAATATGTGCATCGAATTACATAACACACTGTGTACATATATAATCTTTATAAGCGCTCTGTGATTGAGAATTAAATTCTCATGCCTA
Organism: Morinoia aosen; assembly: GCA_030386875.1. Taxonomy (NCBI): domain Eukaryota; kingdom Metazoa; phylum Arthropoda; class Malacostraca; order Amphipoda; family Talitridae; genus Morinoia; species Morinoia aosen. The sequence goes on along the minus strand of CM059576.1, from coordinate 52,881,188 downwards.
TTTTTATGCAGTGAATATATTTGTAACAGGAAGTATTCTAGTCGGACTGTGATTGCATCTTAAATTCCAGTATTATTCTGGTGTTCCAGTGATGGGGAGGGCTGTGATCTAGAGTATGTTTAATTTTTGCATTAAAAATTACTAACTGAGAGTGATTCCTTATCCTTTTTAATGTATTGTATATAACTCATGTGCTTGTAAACTCCCGGTTGCACGTGGTTTGGTCTCATTGGATGTACAATATTGTACTGAGTTTATTGGGTCAACACATTCACTATGCATTGAGTGTGAATGTATTGTAAGATCCTAAACTTCCAGTGCGATATTGTACAACCCGTGAGGCGAACCACGCGCAACCGGGAGCAATTTTTTACCCATAATCCACGGACGGCCAGCCGCGATTCGTAATTGGGTTGAAGTTGGGTTAGAGGCGAATGGAGTAGATACGCGCGGTTCTGAGGCGGTAAACGACCGTTAGGGTAGGGCGGAACAACGGCGATTCGCGTGAAGTTTTGTGTCCGAAAAAGTGGACATTTGACCCGTAAACCGCGCGTAATGCAACTAAAACACGCCGAGGAACCCGCGCGTACCCACCGGCGACACGTCCTTGATTTTCAATTGGGATGTGGAGGCGTGTGGACTGATGTGGAGGTGTGTGTGCTGATGTGGAGGCGTGTGTACTGATATGGAGGCGTGTGGACTGATGTGGAGGCGTGTGGACTGATGTGGAGGCGTGTGTACTGATGTGGAGGAGTGTGTACTTATGTGGAGGCGTGTGGACTGATGTGGAGGCGTATGGACTGATGTGGAGGTGTGTGGACTGATGTGGAGGCGTGTGGACTGATGTGGGTGTGTGTGTGTGTACTGATGTGGAGGCGTGTGGACTGATGTGGATGTGTGTGTACTGATGGGGAGGTGTGTGTACTGATGTGGAGGTGTGTGTACTGATGTGGAGGTGTGTGTACTGATGTGGAGGTGGGTATACTGATGTGGAGGTGTGTGTACTGATGTGGAGGCGTGTGGACTGATGTGGATGTATGTGTACTGATGTGGAGGTGTGTGTACTTATGTGGAGGCGTGTGTACCGATGTGGATGTGTGTGTACTGATGTGGAAGGGTGTGGACTGATGTGGGGGCGTGTGGACTGATGTGGATGTGTGTGTACTGATGTGGAGGTGTGTGTACTGATGTGGAGGCGTGTGGACTGATGTGGAGGCGTGTGGACTAATGTGGAGGTGTGTGTACTGATGTGGAGGTGTGTGTACTGATGTGGAGGCGTGTGTACTGATGTGGAGGCGTGTGGACTGATGTGGAGGCGTGTGATGTGGAGGCGTGTGTACTGATGTGGAGGTGTGTGTACTGATGTGGAGACGTGTGTAATGATGTGGAGGCGTGTGGACTGATGTGGAGGCGTGTGGACTGATGTGGAGGTGTGTGGACTGATGTGAAGGCGTGTGAACTTATGTGGAGGTGTGTGGACTGATATGGAGGTGTGTGTACTGATGTGGAGGCGTGTGTACTGATGTGGAGGCTTGTGGACTGATGTGGAGGCGTGTGGACTGATGTGGAGGCGTGTGTACTGATGTGGAGGTGTTTGTACTGATGTGGAGGTGTGTGTACTGATGTGGAGGCGTGTTTACTGATGTGGAGGCGTGTGGACTGATGTGGAGGTGTGTGTACTGATGTGGAGGCGTGTGTACTGATGTGGAGGCGTGTGGACTGATGTGGAGGCGTGTGGACTGATGTGGAGGTTTGTGGACTGATGTGGAGGCGTGTGGACTGATGTGGAGGCGTGTGTACTGATGTGGAGGTGTGTATACTGATGTGGAGGCGTGTGTACTGATGTGGAGGCGTGTGGACTGATGTGGAGGCGTGTGTACTGATGTGGAGGTGTGTGTATTGATTTGGAGGCGTGTGGACTGATGTGGAGGCGTGTGGACTAATGTGGAGGTGTGTGTACTGATGTGGAGGTGTGTGTACTGATGTGTCGAGGCGTTTGTACTGATGTGGAGGCGTGTGGACTGATGTGGAGGTGTGTGGACTGATGTGGAGGCGTGTGGACTGATGTGGAGGCGTGTTTACTGATGTGGAGGTGTGTGTACTGATGTGGAGGCGTGTGTACTGATGTGGAGGCGTGTGTACGGATGTGGAGGCGTGTGGACTGATGTGGAGGCGTGTGGACTGATGTTGAGCCGTGTGGACTGATGTGGAGGAGTGTGTACTTATGTGGAGGCGTGTGGACTGATGTGGAGGCGTATGGACTGATGTGGAGGTGTGTGGACTGATGTGGAGGCGTGTGGACTGATGTGGGTGTGTGTGTGTGTACTGATGTGGAGGCGTGTGGACTGATGTGGATGTGTGTGTACTGATGGGGAGGTGTGTGTACTGATGTGGAGGTGTGTGTACTGATGTGGAGGTGTGTGTACTGATGTGGAGGTGGGTATACTGATGTGGAGGTGTGTGTACTGATGTGGAGGTGTGTGTACTGATGTGGAGGCGTGTGGACTGATGTGGAGGCGTGTGGACTGATGTTGAGGTGTGTGTACTGATGTGGAGGAGTGTTTACTGATGTGGAGGCGTGTGGACTGATGTGGAGGCGTGTGGACTGATGTGGAGGCGTGTGGACTAATGTGGAGGTGTGTGTACTGATGTGGATGTGTGTGTACTGATGTGGAGGCGTGTGTACTGATGTGGAGGCGTGTGCACTGATGTGGAGGCGTGTGATGTGGAGGCATGTGTACTGATGTGGAGGTGTGTGTACTGATGTGGAGGCGTGTGGACTAATGTGGAGGTGTGTGTACTGATGTGGATGTGTGTGTACTGATGTGGAGGCGTGTGTACTGATGTGGAGGCGTGTGCACTGATGTGGAGGCGTGTGATGTGGAGGCATGTGTACTGATGTGGAGGTGTGTGTACTGATGTGGAGGCGTGTGTAATGATGTGGAGGCGTATGGACTGATGTGGAGGCGTGTGTACTGATGTGGAGGTGTGTGTACTGATGTGGAGGTGTGTGGACTGATGTGGAGGCGTGTGGACTGATGTGGGTGTGTGTGTGTACTGATGTGGAGGCATGTGGACTGATGTGGATGTGTGTGTACTGATGTGGAGGTGTGTTTACTGATGTGGAGGCGTGTGTACTGATGTATATGTGTGTGTACTGATGTGGAAACGTGTGGACTGATGTGGGGGCGTTTGGACTGATGAGGAGGCGTGTGGGCTGATGTGGAGACTTGTGGACTGATGTGGGGGCGTTTGGACTGATGTGGACTGATGTAGAGACGTGTGTACTGATGCGGAGGCGTGTGGACTGACGTTGATGTTTGTGTACTGATGTGGAGGCGTGTGTACTGATGTGGAGGCGTGTGGACAAATGTGGAGACGTGTGGACTGATGTGGAGGCGTGTGGACTGATGTGGAGGCGTGTTGACTGATGTGGAGGCGTGTGGACTGAGGTGGAGGCGTGTGGACTGATGTGGAGGCCCGTTCACTGAGGTGGAGGCGTGTGGACATATGTGGAGGCGTGTGGACTGATAGGGAGGCGCATGGACTGAGATGGAGGCGTGTGGACTGATGTTGAGGCGTGTGGACTGATGTGGACGTATGTGGACTGATGTGGAGGCGTGTGTACTGATGTGGAGGCGTGTGTACTGATGTGGAGGCGTGTGGACTTAGGTGGAGGCGTGTGGGCTGATGTGGAGGAGTGTGGACTGATGTGGAGACGTGTGGACTGATTTTTAGGCGTGTGGACTGATGTGGAGGCGTGTGGACTGATGTGGACGTGTGTGGACTGATGTGGAGGCGTGTGGACTGATGTGGAGGTGTGTGGACTGATGTGAAGGCGTGCGGACTGATGTGGAGGTGTGTGGACTGATGTGGAGGTGTGTGTACTGATGTGGAGGCGTGTGTACCGATGTGGAGGCATGTGGACTGATGTGGAGGCGTGTGGACTGATGTGGAGGCGTGTGGACTGATGTGGAGGTGTGTGGACTGATGTAAAGGCGTGCGGACTGATGTGGAGGCGTGTGGACTGATGTGGACGTGTGTGGACTGATGTGGAGGCGTGTGGACTGATGTGGACGTGTGTGGACTGATGTGGAGGCGTGTGGACTGATGTGGAGGTGTGTGTACTGATGTTGAGGTGTGTGTACTGATGTGGAAGCGTGTGTACCGATGTGGAGGCTTGTGGACTGATGTGGAGGCGTGTGGACTGATGTGGAGGCATGTGGACTGATGTGGAGGCGTGTGGACTGATGTGGAGGCATGTGGACTGATGTGAAGGCGTGTGGACTTATGTGGAGGCGTGTTAGCTGGTTGGCTAATAACTCTCAAATGTAACGCATCAGAAATACAATTCAAGATTTCATATTCATACAATTTTAAAGAACAAATCCAATAAGTTTTTAATACGTGACACTTTATTTTAGTGCCTGCAACAGAGGGTAATTCAGCATGATGTCATGTTATCACATATACTCATAATTTGAAGAAAGGTATTGTTAGATTGATTGTTTAGGGTCGCTTTTCCACCAGGGGTTAGGGACCAGACTCGAGTGCAGCTACTGCATGGAAGTTACCAGTTCAACTCATTCATTACCGTCGTTGTTTCGCACTCTAATGGCCTCGAGCTATCCATTTGAACATGATAATTTCATGTGCAGTCATTTGCTGCGCGCAATGTTAAGTTTTAGCATTTCCGGCACTAATGCAGCAATGAAATATAACAAATTTCTATTTTCTGATTTTTTTTATTTATCATAGACACATATATTATACTGGTCTTTCTGCAGGGTCCATAAAAGTCGTGAGCTGAAATTAGTTCTTTTTTTTGCTTTGCTCCTGGAGATTTAAGGATGTCCCTCATTTTAGCCGATCAACAGAAGACAAGTTACATCCGTTCACACAACTCACCTCAACATCACAAACAGATTTGAATGATGAATTCATGTGCCCATTCACTAATTTCTGCCTTCAGTGTTCACTGCAGAATGACTCTTGCATTGTTACGATATTCTCACACAAGCCCTTCTGAAGAGACCCAGTGTCACTGTTGCCCGTGTCCACTACTTCTCTTTGCTAACCTCGCTTCCACGCCGCAATCTTCCACCATCATGTCGTACTGCATACATTACTCTATCCTTCCTTTTCTAGCTTCACCTCAGCGGATTCTTTTCCTAGGCAATCTTTAGGCAAGCAAGCAAATTATTCGGGAAGTGTCCATGAAATCATCTCTAGGAAGTGTCAAACCTGCATCACCCAACACAGTCATCATCTCAGCCCACATTCTCTCCTGCGGTCAATTGGTCGCATTGCCAGAACAGTCTTGCGCTGCACAAAACTGCAGAAACACAAACAAACAAGAGCTCTACCCAAACCTTCTCTACATATTTTTGGTACCTCCTTGAGAGGCCCGGACTAGGTTTGCAATCCCGGAACAAAATTAAAATTACGGAATCCCGGGATTTCAGGAAAACAATTCCGAGATTCCCAGGATCCCGGGATTTCTATATGTTTGGACATTTATTCTATTGTAATTTGTTACCTGTACCCATCACAGGATTTGGCGATTTAGGGAGCGAAGAACTTTTTCTGAGAAGGATTTGTTAATGAATTCACTATATTGTAACTGTATTTTCTCACACGCCATCAACTGCTGCAAGCTTGGTCACTTGTTCTTCCGGAGTACTTTGATGCACCTTTACGAAACTTAGTTTTTTGCTTGTTTAGGTTCAGTGCTGTCACCACTGCTCTCACTTGCATGAGGGCGCTTTGTTCCAATACGAACTCTGTCTTCTGAGCTACTACTTGACCCAACTGGGCTTACAGTTCCAGGCTTCACTATGTTGTGTTTACTCTTTAGGTGACGTAACAAACCACTGGTGGAACAGCCTTTGCAAAGTAAACTACTGCCGCAATTTATATACTTTGCACTTTCTACAGTCGCATCTTTAGCTCAGTATCACCGCGCAAAAGCAGTCGTTTCTACAACATCGGTCATTTGGCATAGTATCAAGAGTAGTCTTTCCTGTATTACCTGCTAAACTAAACCACAAAATATATTCCGATGCAATAGTTGAACTCTATTATGAGATAGTGTAGACTACACTGTGTAGTGATGTAAATTGCAGTGATTTTAAAATACTGAAGTCCTTTCTTGAGCTTTTAATTGATTAATCATACTGAACAGCATGTGTAAGATATTCACACTGGCAGGAGTTTTAAAAAACGAATAAGACGGTTTCATTCATGTTTTATTGAACGATGTTAAAATAGCCGTAGAGGTCGAATATGAATAATTTTTAAAGAGCCGTAAAAGGCCGAATGTAGTTCATTAAATTTTTAAAGGAGTAGTATTTATTATTTTTCATTTTTTCATTAGTTAATTTTATAGATTAGCACAATGAGCGCTTTTAAAATAGCTTTCGCTTTAACTAAAAAAATGACATAGGTGACACGGGTGCTCGTTATATTAAAATACCCCTCGCACGCTGCAACTGCTGCAGCTGCAGTTGTAGCTAAATAGGCGTACGCGATTACAAAAGAGCAGCAGCAACTGCTGCAACTGCAGGTGTGGCTGAGTAGGCGTACGCGATTATAAAAGAGCAGCAGCAACAGCTGCAGCTGCAGGTGTGGCTGAGTAGGCGTACGCGATTACAAAAGAGCAGCAGGAACTGCTGCAGCTGCAGGTGTGGCTGAGTAGGCGTACGCGATTACAAAAGAGCAGCAGCAACAGCTGCAGCTGCAGGTGTGGCTGAGTAGGCGTACGCGATTATAAAAGATCAGCAGGAACTGCTGCAGCTGCAGGTGTGGCTAAGTAGGCGTACGCAATTACAAAAGAGCAGCAGCAACTGCTGCAGCTGCAGGTGTGGCTAAGTAGGGGTACGCAATTACAAAAGAGCAGCAGGAACTGCTGCAGCTGCAGTTGTGGCTAAGTAGGCGTACGCGATTACAAAAGAGCAGCAGCAACTGCTGCAGCTGCAGTTGTGGCTAAGTAGGGGTACGCGATTACAAAAGAGCTGCAGGAACTGCTGCAGCTGCAGTTGTGGCTAAGTAGGCGTACGCGATTACAAAAGAGCAGCCGCAACTGCTGCAGCTGCAGGTGTGGCTAAGTAGGCGTACGCGATTACAAAAGAGCAGTAGCAACTGCTGCAGCTGCAGGTGTGGCTAAGTAGGCGTACGCGATTACAAAAGAGCAGTAGCAACTGCTGCAGCTGCAGGTGTGGCTAAGTAGGCGTACGCGATTACAAAAGAGCAGTAGCAACTGCTGCAGCGGCATTTGTGGCTAAGTAGGCGTACGCGATCACAAAAGAGCAGCAGGAACTGCTGCATTCGCAGTTGTAGGTAAGTAGTAGACGCGATTAAGAAGGAGCAGCAGAAACTGGTCTGTCAGCTTCCTGGAAGTACAAAATAATGTTTTAAGTAAAAAAAACTGTAGAAAGTTAGGGAACTCAAAATTTGTGCAAGACTATAACTATAAGACAATAAGCGGCTAGGACGCACTCCACAGTGGCGCCAGGTGATCCCAGAATAGCACACGCGTACGGACAAAACCCTCGAGGCAGCGTTGAAGCAACTGACCGCAGCCTACCAGGTTGCGAAGAGGTCACTATACCAGCACCAGAAAATACTGAGAGCGGAAACAAAACGCGAATTAACTTGGTTCGCCGCTACGGCGGAGTAGAGATGGAGTATTTCACAGCACTAATTTCATAGTCACAAATAGTGAGCTCTCACACAAGTTAATTTCCACTCGGTGGGTCGGTAAGCCACTTTAAGAGGTTGTTAAAGGAAAGGAAATAGATGAAAATAATGGTAGAGCGGTGTTCAGGCGGACATACGTAATCAGGTAAGTAGTTGATAGTAGGGAAATGAAATAAGCCCGGAAGGCAATATAACTTAAGCCAGATGACCTCAAGAAGAAACCGTTAGAGTTTCCTCCAAGTACTCAGGAGTTCACCGATGGCAAGTAGGTTTGATGAAGTTCGTAAGAAGCGATTTAATTAGCTAAAATCTTCTTTCGAAGTAGTTTTCTGGTCATTAGCCTTTTTATTAAGTTAGAATTAATTCTTAAAAACCTGAACACCAAGCTAATATCTCAAAAATGAAAATAACGAAATTCAAAACACACGCATACAAACTTAAACACAGAAAAATAGAACAGTAAGCGAAGAGAAGTAATACATAACCTCGTGACTACGTATGTAGTAATAACTGGAGCCCTCCAGGTGCTGCTCAGACTGCTACTGCTCCAGTAAAAGTGTCAAATGCCTTATCTACTCTGCTAAAAACTCATCTGCCCACCCCACCTCTGCTCAGCTCAAGCTCCGCGGCAACAAATGACAGCGCGAAAGCGACGCAGGGCTCTGCCTCCAACGGCAATACGAGGAGCATGTGGGAAGAATTTTCCACAAATAATTTTTGGTTATTTCCGCATTCATATCTTGCAATTTATGTACTATTTGAAATCCTGGGGATTCTGGGGAACGAAGGAATTCCCGGACTGGGAAATTGTCGCTCGAAATCATCCGGGATCCCAGGATGCAAACCCTAGACGCCAGATGGTGTTCTGCTCTCCTTGTGGCAGATGGTGTTCTGCCCTCCTTACGCCAGATGGTGTTCTGCCCACCTTACGCCAGATGGTGTTCTGCCCTCCTTACGCCGGATGGTGTTCTGCCCTCCTTACGCCAGATGGTGTTCTGCCCCCCTTACGCCAGATGGTGTTCTGCCCTCCTTACGCCAGATGGTGTTCTGCCCTCCTTACGCCGGATGGTGTTCTGCCCTCCTTACGCTGGATGTTATTCTGCCCTCCTTATGTCAGATGGTGTTCTGCCCTCCTTACGCCAGAAGGTGTTTTGCCCTCCTTACGCCAGATGGTGTTCTGCTCTCCTTACGCCAGATGGTGTTCTGCCCTCCTTACGCCAGATGGTGTTCTGCCCTCCTTACGCCGGCTGGTGTTCTGCCCTCCTTACGCCAGATGGTGTTCTGCCCTCCTTACGCCAGATGGTGTTCTGCCCTCCTCACGCAAGATGGTGTTCTGCCCTCCTTACGCCGGATGGTGTTCTGCCCTCCTTACGCCAGATGGTGTTCTGCCCTCCTTACGCCAGATGGTATTAACCGCCAGACGGTTTTGTAGGAAGTAAAAGAGATAAAAACCATAAACACACCGATCAAAATATGCATACGGAGACTATTTCAATAAATCAAATGCATTTATGAAAAAAATTATAACACTGGTGACAGTGCATATGTTAAAAGCCGTTTGAATCAACATGCACATAGGCATCAGGCACTGTTTGTAAAAAAGTCTCAACAGGTAGGAAAATTTTGAAGTTCTGCTATCTTAATCGTGTAAAATGGCCCTATTGTTTGGTCAGAATGCAGCATCAGAAGTATCAGCAGTGGAATTATGAGAAGGGCCAGCAGCAGGAGCAGTAGAAGTACTTCTGCATGTGAGAACCTAACTCTGTGACACTCCTCACACTTGTTTCTTTACCTCCTGCCGAGGTGCAAGCGGATACGAGGAAAGTGATGGAGGTCTAATAGTAGTGGAGCACGTGGCAGTTTCCTGATTTAATTAATAAAACCTATAGTAATTATTTGGCTGCCTCATGTGACTGGGCGCTGATGGTAACGGGCTTGGGTTGGTACAAGAAAAATTATCGCATGACTCATTTGAGTTGCCATGCATTCTGCTGATCTTCTTTGAGGAGCAAATTATAACATCGCTTCTTATTATGATACGCCATTGTTCATCAAAATATAAGGGCAAGAACGTGAAGCTTGGCCTTCAAAATTTTCCGACAAAAAACACTAAATTGAATTTGTTTGAAGTGAAGCATAGATAGAAAACAATAAATACTGGTTGTTTAAGTGTGAAGTACTAAACTCATTAAGAAACGAGCTAAGTAAGGGTCATTTGAATAATAAAGTACAATGAAGGCGAAGAAGGACAGAAGAGTCCTACACTGCACCTGACTCGAAGAGTCACACTAGGCACGGTGCAACACTGGGGCCACCCCTCGCACTCACCAACAATGTAGGAGCAGTCACGGGAGAGAATCAGCAGTAGAAGTAATACAGCGGAAATTACCAGTAGAGGGATCACGGTCAGCAGCATTAGGAATAAGCAAGTGATTCAACTGCAGAAGTAATCACAGGTGAGCTACAGTAGCAGAATTATCAATCAGGTTAACACGTTTGGAGGCCACCCAAAACATCGGCCGTTGCCACCTTAACTGACACAACTCACAGAGTACCAGGCTCTCGTTGACGGTGGTGGGGCATCGATATGAAGTACTGAGAGCCAGGTGGTGATCCTCTCACAATGAACAAACCAAAACAATCCATGGATGAATAAATTTGAGAAAAAATAAATTGATGATAATTAATAGCTCTATGAACCATTTAGTGCTTTGTTAAAATTTACCGGTAAACCGCTTCACATATCTGGCTTCGAAGCGTTCGCTGCCGGAAGCATCCTCCAGCATTCCTCAAGTTGTCCTCCCCCCAGGCAGACGGATCACACTCTTTAGCTATCCCATATGTCGTACGAACTGATGATCAACGCGTATGTTGAGGCTGTTATCATAACTCCTTCATATAATTACTCAAGGTCCAAGGTGCTGCTCTCACAACATCTATGCCTTTTAGATCATTCATTGACCAATTTCTTGTGCGAAATGCATGTTTTGTGCGAACACACTGTCTCTACGACTATGTAGCTCAATTGGCACACCCCTTTTGTGTGAACACACTGTCTCAACGACTATGTAGCTCAATTGGCACACCCCTTTTGTGTGAACACACTGTCTCTACGACTATGTAGCTCAATTGGCACTCCCCTTTTGTGTGAACACACTGTCTCAACGACTATGTAGCTCAATTGGCACACCCCTTTTGTGTGAACACACTGTCTCTGCGACTATGTAGCTCAATTGGCACACCCCTTTTGTGCGAACACACTGTCTCTACGACTATGTAGCTTAATTGGCACACCCCTTTTGTGTGAACACACTGTCTCAACGACTATGTAGCTCAATTGGCACACCCCTTTTGTGTGAACACACTGTCTCTACGACTATGTAGCTCAATTGGCCCGCCCCTTTTGTGTGAACACACTGTCTCAACGACTATGTAGCTCAATTGGCACACCCCTTTTGTGTGAACAGACTGTCTCTGCGACTATGTAGCTAAATTGGCACACCCCTTTTGTGCGAACACACTGTCTCTACGACTATGTAGCTCAATTGGTACACCCCTTTTGTGTGAACACACTGTCTCAACGACTATGTAGCTCAATTGGCACACCCCTTGTGTGTGAACACACTGTCTCTACGACTATGTAGCTCAATTGGCACACCCCTTTTGTGTGAACACACTGTCGCTACGACTATGTAGCTCAATTGGCCCACCCTTTTTATGTGAACACACTGTCTCTGCGACTATGTAGCTCAAGTGGCACACCCCTTTTGTGTGAACACACTGTCTCTACGACTATGTAGCTCAATTGGCACACCCATTTTGTGTGAACACACTGTCTCGTATACGATTATGTTGCTCAATTGGCACACCCCTCTTTGTGTGAACACACTGTCTCTACCACTATGTAGCTCAATTGGCACACCCCTAATGTGAGAACACACTGTCTCTACGACTATGTAGCTCAATTGGCACACACCTTAATGTGAACACACTGTTGCTACGACTATGTAGCTCAATTGGCAAACTTCTTTTGTGTGAACACACTGTCTCGTGTACGACTATGTAGCTCAATTGGCACACCCCCCTTTGTGTGAACACACTGTCTCTACCACTATGTAGCTCAATTGGCACACCCCTATTGTGAGAACACACTGTTGCTACGACTATGTAGCTCAATTGGAACACCCCTTTTGTGTGAACACACTGTCTCAACGACTATGTAGCTCGATTGGCACACCCCTTTTGTGTGAACACACTGTCTCAACGACTATGTAGCTCAATTGGCACACCCCTTTTGTGTGAACACACTGTCTCTACGACTATGTAGCTCAATTGGCACACCCCTTTTGTGTGAACACACTGTCGCTACGACTATGTAGCTCAATTGGCCCACCCTTTTTATGTGAACACACTGTCTCTGCGACTATGTAGCTCAAGTGGCACACCCCTTTTGTGTGAACACACTGTCTCTACGACTATGTAGCTCAATTGGCACATCCATTTTGTGTGAACACACTGTCTCGTATACGATTATGTTGCTCAATTGGCACACCCCCCTTTGTGTGAACACACTGTCTCTACCACTATGTAGCTCAATTGGCACACCCCTATTGTGAGAACACACTGTTGCTACGACTATGTAGCTCAATTGGAACACCCCTTTTGTGTGAACACACTGTTGCTACGACTATGTAGCTCAATTGGCACACCCCTTTTGTGTGAACACACTGTCTCTACGACTATGTAGCTCAATTGGCACACCCCTTTTGTGTGAACACACTGTCGCTACGACTATGTAGAGACAATTAGCACACCCTTTTTGTGTGAACACACTGTTGCTACGACTATGTAGAGACAATTAGCACACCCTCTCGCTCTGCAGAACGTATCGCCAAATAATGCAATTCAATTCTACAAACTTCCAAATCTTAGACTCTGTCTCAACCCGTTTTGACCTTAGGATTTTAGAATCTTTCATTTTTTTAAGCGGAAACAATCCTAAACAATACTTACAATTCTTACTCGTTGCAAATAGGAAATAGATTGCAATCTTTTTAATTTTTTTTTTGAGACATTTGGTTTTCGAGATTATTTTTATTTTTTGAACTGATGATGGAGCTGGCCTTCGAATTTTTTGCTTATAAAAAACCTCTAATTTATCTACGTTTTAAATTTTCTCATAAATTGGCGGCTCTAGCAAATGACTGACCTGTTCAGATGTGTACAATACAGTAGTTCAGGTACTCAGGACTCAACGTTATGGATCATAACTTGCAGACGGATAGCTGTCCTTTTTTAATGTTATGATATCGCGAAAAACATTTTATCGCCACCTTCTTATGTTCTATTCAACTTTTTGACTCGTTAGAGATTCATTTGACTTATTTATCAAATGTATTTGAGCCCTTTGATGTATTGCAAAGTGATCCGAAGTAAAATACTACGATGATAATGCACACTATCTTCATTTGCAAGTTTGTTTGGCTGAATACTGAAGTAGATTTTCACAACTAATAAGATAAAACTGACCCCATGTCTACTGGAAACAATCCGCTAGCTACTTATTGGTTCAGAAGTAAATTTCACCTCTCAGCCATGCATCCTTGTTTTCCCTAACTGAAATCCTTACAGAAATTACCCTCTGTTCACACCATGTCCGTCATTCAGTGACCTGATCTACCGCATCACGCAATGCAGCAAAAGAACCTCATGGCCGCACCAGGCAGACTGGCCAGGCCAGAGAGCGGCACTGGAGGCAGCGGGTGCCGACTTCTTCACTTGGCGGGACTTGGTGCTGGCGTGTTCAGCCGATGTGCGGGTCGTCAAGGGGGCGGCTGAGGCAGCTTTGTCAGAAGATGAGTGGTGCATGAAGACAAGTGAGTTAAATTATAGGCAAAATGCTCACGAAGAGCAAATAATAACTCTATTCTTATCTTCCAAAGCGCAATATCATTCGTTGAAAGCTTGTGAATATGATCAAGATCTAAAATAATTTACAGACTTAGAAGATCTCAAACAAAGATTGCTCACGGTTCCATTTCATATTTTGTCTCTTGTCTCAGGCAGCGACATGTCTCAGGGAACTGAACAAGCACACACTTGTAAATGCCGTGGAAGACACAATGTCCACCTCACGGAATAACAAAGATGAGGGAATAAATGTACAAGTCCGTGCGCGCAACAGACTCTAGTGCTGCAAAAATTACACACTTTCACATGTTGAATAAAATTATTAGGGACGACTATTTTTGACCAAGGTCGTTTTCTGAACAGAAGTTAGTACTCATATGAAGTGTTTTTGGCTGAATTATGTCTTGTAAGGGATCAAGAAACGATTGATCTAGGAAAACTTCTTATTACAGGCCATAACTTCAATCAATTACGCTCTAAGAGATTCCAGCAGGTGTACTCGCTGCTAGGTTTCATTACCCCATGCATTGATACAGTAACGTGTCAGATAATGAGAAAGTTGTCTCAACATTTTTGTGCAGGTAAGAGTTGTGTTTGTTTAACTCGCCTCATGCATGAGATGAGGAGTACTCATTAGTGTTTAAATATAAAATATAATGCAGGAGGCGCCGTCCTTTATTGCTGCAACGGAGCGCGGGTTTTCGCCCTTGTGTAACTCGAGCATTTGCGTAACGCAAATCTTCTATACATTCTGCTGAAAAGTTCTGGCGTCATGGTTGCGTGTTAGCGCGAGACGTGCGAGTTTTCAAAATTTGTATTTTGTGCACACCTTCGTTTCTGATTTTTTTTCTGAACAAGGGGTAGATAAAAAGAGCATTCCCACTTGGAAACTTCCCGTAAAACAAAATCCAACTAGTGCGTTTCAGGAAAGGGGTACCAATACCCCAATGGTTTGCAAATGTAGGATGAACGTTCAAAACTCAGTGAACCATTTTATGGTTGCAGGCTAACATATCCAGGGTGACCTACACTTGGTTGAATAAATTTAGCACGAGGTTGGGACCGTTGAAATAAGAACTTTGGTTGAAAATGCTTTATTGAAAGCTTAAAATGACTTGGAATTTAGAACGTAGCCACCAAGGTCTCCTGATATTTCGCCCCTATATTTTACTCGGAGGAACATTTGAAGGTAAAAAAGTTAAAGAGGAAAGTAAAAGATGATGTAAAGTAGGACGACAATGAACCGTAACAATGATCGCCACAATAGAAAACCAACGATTTCATTTCAATAGAAAGAAGTCCCACGTAACTCTCAGCTCGGGACCTTACGTTTCTCCCTCAGGAACACTAACCTCCGTGAATACCACATCAGGACGGGTCACAAAACCAACCATTTCTTGCTGTCGACGGGGCAGTTCTCCGTGGCAAGCAGATATTACAATTCCATAAGTGCCTCAGTCCACATTTGGACTTCATTCGAGGTCTTCTTAACGAGGAACTTTGAGGCATAAACTAAGTTCAATGAGAACGGTTTCTCTGTTGAAACTACGATATTTTTGCTTTAAAACCAATCATGTGAATTCACTTTTTTATATTTTGGTCTATTTTAAATTTTCTCAATCGCTCTACCGGAATTTTGGATATTTCATGACTGAATCTTCCTAATTAAGAGTTATTCTTACAGGATGTAAGCATGCAGATACCTTAGATTCAGTAAATATGAAGTGTTATAGTGATCTCGCAAAACAAACCTCAATGGTATCCACAATTTATAAAGTTTCCTTCAATTTAATGGTTAAATTCCTGAAATGTCATGAAATTGAAAATGAATTGCCACCGTGCTTTCATTGAAATTACTATATAGTGAAGTCAACTTATTTCGAAACGTGAATTTTGTTTTCCCTGAAGATTTGATTCCTGATAATGAGACAGTGTTTCACAAGTCATAATGCTTGCTGATTTTGCTGAAATATAGACATCAGGAACGTTGTTTCTTTTGGAAAATGCTCTCCAGAGTACAGCATGCAATATATATATATAGCTTTTATTGATGACAGCTTTGTTTACAATGTTTATGAATATGCAACAAAATTTATTTCAATGACCCGACTAACTTACTTCATATTTACTTCTCGACTGCAGGTGGTGATGTGTGATGTGATGTGGCGGCGGTGCCCAGCCCCGCCGCCTGCGGGTAGACATGTCAGCCGCCCGCTTGAGAAAGACGTGCTGGGAGGATGTTGCTCAGCGCAGAGTGGGAGACATTGTACTCCTTTTCGGCAGGTTTTCTGACAAGGAATCGTGTGATGACCTGCTGCGACCATTCAAAAACAGCAGGTATGTTCACATAGGAAACGGGAAAATAGGATATAAGTGGGTGTTCTTATTGAGTATATTACTTCTTAAAAAATGACGCCATTTTCTCAGAGAACTACAATAATGAAGCAATCGTATATACTCAATAAATCACAATAAATAGCGCACAAAAACGGTTGCCGGGTAGTAGCTGTAGCGCATACGCTGCAGCGCACCAAGTGTCGTCAAGGTCTTCACAAAGCTCCCGCTGACAGGTGTCGACTGGTGCAGTTTATAGGCCGCATCACCACCACTGCAGGCGTGGCAGCCCTGGCTGCTGTCTCCACGCCTGCAACGGAACTGTGCGTCTATTTGAGGCAGCCTCTGTCGCTCACAGATCTTCAGGGCAAATACGCGGAGTTGAGTGAGTAATGACAGAACACTAGCCCTGAGCAAGTGAATACGCCGAATGATTCATTTAAACCAGTGCTGTTCACTTTCTTTGTTGCCCAGCTCCGTCATAATGACTATATGAAATAGTTTCACCCCTTGCGTATAAGAATACTTTAATACTGTTGCTCAGAAACTCTGCCAAAAGGAGCAAAGATTTTACATTTAGAAAGGTCAAAAAATATAATTGTTATTTCAAAAAATTAACTATATTTTGTGTACTTATAATATCAGAGCCAGCAAGGTTTTTCATCTCCCGTCGAAATATCATCAATAACAATGTTACTGTCGCTAGAAGAGCTAATCCTTGGAGGATGACATTTCAAGTACACATTCGCGATTGCCACGATCCCGTACCACGAACAGCCAAGCGTTCAACATCCAGGAACTTTGGTAGAGTCTAATTGATCAGAGCATCTTCCATTCACAGAATGGAAGAGTGAAGATCTGCTGAATTACAACCAAAAAGTTACTGAACACCCGAGGATCAAGGGGTCTAACGAGAGTGGGGTTATCCTCATGCGATGATACAAGTCAAGTGCCTCTACACCGAGATTTGGAGATACGGAAATTATTCTAAACCTAGAAAACATCTTTCATTTTTCCGAGCGCCATTTACACAATGAGATAATTTAAATAAAACTAAAACTTCTAGAAATATTGAAAAAATTTTATGAAAGCTTGATTAAATCAGAGTCTTGCATCGAGTGAAATGCTGATTTCATCACACCTTTAAGAACGTCTAACTTGAACGTTTCGTTGTTTGGGTATCACCCCAGAGCCGAATTTCTATGTCTCAGAAAATACCATGGAAGCGCTGGGCTGTATCCCTTCAGAATTCTCACGAAAGACATAAAGACACATTCCATGAACACTCATGAACACTCACCTGTTGAGATCTTCCACATCACAAACTGATGACGATAACAAATTTAGTAGGAGTGATGTATTTAGGAGGAGTGATAACTCAATGCATTGAATATCTAGGGCCATAATCTGCTTCTTTTAGTTTGCGGCAGAATTGAGGAGGGCTTAACTTGCCCTCGCATAGTTTTGATGAACTACTAGGTTCATCAAACTACTTTTCAACCTAAGCTTTGGTTGACCTGCGAACTTCTTGGTCATTGTTCACGCTGTTTTCCGCTTTATTGTAGGATTTCACCAAATAACAAAATACATTTTAGTTTTGAAAACAATGCTTTAATTTGTTCAATAAACAGTGAGGGGATGGAATTTGAACTTATGTTTCGGTGTCCTTTTCCGGGTGGAAAATATTTGGTATTTTAAAACTACCCGAATTGTGCCCAGTACAGAGATGACTGCGTCTCTATCACACTTCATCTCAGCTAAACTGCGTCAGTCTCGGGTCGTCACAAGCTGTGTCTTCATTGGACTACGAATAAAAACAATTAATATACCCTAAATCATAATGATACAAACTTTGCCCTAAGCTGTGTATCCCGTTCGGTGCCCTCTCAGTTTTCAATTATGAAACTCGGATCGTCCGTTAAATGTACGTAATTATTTTCTCACACAAATGATGATTTGCTTACATAATTTGTTACTATCCTTGAATATAATATTTTTATTATGTGATAGTCAGGATCAATAGTATAGAAACCTTACAGTCCATATTATAGCGTCATCTCTTTCCGCACTGCGACTGGCTATGTTGTCGGTGGCAGCTGTTAATAAGAGAAGAATAAAGCCTCAACATTGGTAGTTCCAGCTCTTCAAACCAGTCAAAACGCGGTGGGCTCATGTCAGCATAGTAGGCGGCGAATTTGAGCTTAAAATAGGAGATGGAATTATTCGTGGGGAGGGCAACAAGTTTCGAAAAATGGTATGGAAGGGAGAACTGAAAGAAATCCGCTCACGTTCTGTAACTATGATGCTAAGTGTAATATTGAACAGTTTAAAGTGTGTGGAGGTATGGAGGAGTGAAACCATCCCAGATGGATGGAAATAAAAGCCTGGTTGCATCAGAAAAGACAGAAAAGTTGGACAAAACCAAAACAAAAAACATATTTCTCTTAGTAAGATTTCTGACTGAAAAGAAACGTGTAGTGGAACAACAGGAGTGGTAGAAGAACACAAGGGTTTTAGGAAAGACAATGATGGTGCCGTCAATTTCTAGGTTTGTAAATTAAATTATTGAGAGAATCAGAAAAGACAGCTATCAGCCATAGCTGGCTCTTTTACGATACTCAGAAACATTTGACGGGGTAAATTGTTCGAGGCATTTGACATAGGTAGAAACATTGGTTGAAGTGAGAAGCTTGTGGGAACTGTGAAGTCTGTTGGGATTTACAGTGGGGGCAAAATAATACAACACGTTGATTAAATCGCCTGATTCTATAAGTCTAAACCCCAAGCAATTTGAAAAATATAACAGTATATAAACAATAGTAGAAAAAAAGTAAATAGTGTATCAAAAACGCACAAGTTTTTAATCGAAAAATACATAGGAATGTGTATAATAAATACGTGAGCATAAGTTACCATCTCATTTCAAGCTTCACATACATAATACTTCGTTGCATAGCCGTTATTATCACTTATGGCTTCGAGACGTTTAGATTAGATCAATACAAGCCTATCACAAGTTTCGGGAGTAATCTTATTCCATTCTTTAAGGTAAATTCTTTTAGTTTCATGATGTTATTGAGACCTCTCTTCTAAATCTCCAATTTCAATTCCATCCGCCGGTTTTTCATCGGATTCATGTCCTTGGACTGATTTAGCCATTGAATTGATTTGGTTTCATTCGCAGTGTGTTCTGGATCGTTGCATTGTTGGACGGTCCTTCCCCGTTTCAATTTTAACAAACGAGATGATGGTAAGAGCTGCTCATCCAATATTTCAGGAAATTTTCTGCCATTCACGATTTGGTCAATGATGTGAAATTAACCTACCCCTGAAGAACCTACCCGAAACTTAACAGTGGGTATGGTGCACTTTGGTTTATACTCATCGTTTTGTTCCCTCCAAACATGGTGTGCGCTGTTTCTCCCAAATAGCCCAATTTTGGTTCCATCTGATCACAGTACTGAATTCCAAAGCGCTGCTGACTTCAGCCTGGCCTTGCATACTTCAGCCTGGCTTTGCATACTTCAGCCTGGCCTTTTATACTTCAGCCTAGCCTTGCATACTTCAGCATGGCCTTGCATACTTCAGCCTGGCCTTGCATACTTCAGCCTGGCCTTGCATACTTCAGCCTGGCATTGCATACTTCAGACTGGCCTTGCCTACTTCAGCCTGGCCTTGCATACTTCAGCCTGGCCTTGCATACTTCAGCCCGGCCTTGAAGGACGTTTATGAAGAAGAGGTGCCCAACGAGGGGTGCAGGTGCGAAAACTTTCACGACATAAAGCCCTGCTGATCATGTGTTTGCTGGCTTCGATACCTGATTCCTTGAGATCATTCTTCAATTCTTCACGTTTGCGCTACGGTTCGTACCAACTTTCGAGCAGCACGGTCGTTAATGTATCCTGGACGCTAGTTCGAGGCTTGCTGAGAGTCTCATTCCGGAATTTCTACTAATGTATCATTGTTCTAACCGAGGCGATAAGAGTACACAGCTGTGCACATATTTCCCGGTATCCCACAATTTGGAGAATCACAATATGTTTGCGAAGGTCTTAGCTGATGTCCTTATTCTTACCCATGCTTACTCCCTTTCGAACGAGAGCTGCTGTTTCAGTGACACGTTATTGGATATGACAGATGAAAGTTCGGTTGCCAAATAGTAGACTGTATTAGAACATTCTGGAATAATTCTAAAACAATTTTGATGAATGATATCGAGGAAAAACACATGTTTTGCAAACTTGTGTTCACGTTTTAATTATACATGTTTCAAAACATTTTTTCCAATGAATAATTCTGGGTTTTAGATATATTATCATCTCTGCTAAAATATTGTTTATTAATAATCCAATCTCGTAATTGTTCGTGGTTTAGAAATGTGGTGTCTGGCGAGATAACCAACGTGTTGCATTATTTTTCCCCCACAGCACATGTACGATTTAGGCACCGCAAGACGAGGTGTGCTCGGGTGAGACAGAATTGCACGTAATTCCTCTTACTGTTTATTATAAAGCATAATAATTAGATGTAAGCCTGTAAGTGAATATTTTGGAATTAGGGATGGGGACATAATACTGAACTTTTCGCCATACGCTGTCGGCATTGCTGTGGTCACTGAGTCAAGACGGGAACTAAAAAAGGAGTTCGAGATTGTGAAGAGTTCTACAAAGTATAATGTAAAATTATGGTGTTAAATATTCATGAGACGGAGACAAACATGCGAACTTTGATTGCGAATAACAAAATATTAGGTATCCGGGACGGACAATGATCGAGTGCATGGATACTCAAGAGCACAGGGCGGGAAGATGTAAAAAGTAATGCAGTGGTCAGAAAGGTTCTTTGGTTCGTCCTAACATGCAGCTAACAGAATGTATTCTTAATGTGAAGGACTTTATAAGAACGCTTCAGTAAATAGAGTCATGTATCGTATGAACACCTGGGCTGGAAAAGAGGTGGAAATATTGGAGATGCCGCAGAAACAGGGGACATTTAGCAGCATAGGTGGCAAAACGAGCGGCTGTAAAAGTATGCTGATGGTTTCACTGGAGGTTGTAATGTTCTCGTTACGATCATTAATTAGCATTAAGAATCAGATTAGAGATTTGCTGCCACCAAAAATCGAAATTAAAAAAAGAGCCATTCTTCATCATCAGTTGATGTAAGCTCGCAAACCTTGGCATTTCCATCCAGACTATATATATGAATCAAGCAGTCAAGGGATAGAGCAGTACTGACCGCGTTTCAAGGTAACGTGGATCGTTGTGGTTCGTGGAAGCAAAGAGGATGGTATCAATCAATAAAGCGCAGTCTAAGAATTAGCTGGTAGACAATGATCGAATACGGAGGAGCGGTGGAGCATGCGCCGAGCGGACGACGGACAACCATCAAAACTTACTGGAAGCAAGACTACAACTCCTGCATACAGGCCTCATTAGCATCAGGCTTCACTGTTACTTATGGCAAACCTCAATGCATCACATGGCTGGTGACGTTGAATAATCCCTGAGCGGTCGCTCAGGCCTCATGACCTAAACAGTGACCACTTTGGTGTTTGCCCATTGCTCAATTTAATACAAATGCTGGGAGGGAAAGTAGTTCGCTTTGAACTTATTTGATAACACCTGATAATATTACAACCGATTGTGGGAAAGAGTCGTCCAGCGATCGCAAGGCTTATTTTTTATGCCCCAACTCATTAAACCCAGGCCTCAACATTAGGCGCTCGTTCATAAACACCATGAATAATTTTTCCGGCGTCCATCAGATGCACCCTAAATGATCTTCCCGTATCTGTTTTTGTAACAAAATAAATTGATTCATTCCCTCTCCTTCCAAGTGTAAAATAGTATCAAAAATTGCTCCTCATCAAGCGTCTTCGAAACTTTTGGCAAACTTTGCAGCGACAACTGAACGATTTGAACTTAACGCTCGCTCAACTTCTGGAGGTTCTCTCGTACGAGGAACTCCTTCCCTCGGTTGGCTGATCTACAAATATGGTGTGCATGTGCAACTTCGGATGAAATTACGAATTACTCTCTAAGATATTCTTGTCTGTGTTTCATTGCGACCTCGATGTTGAATAAGGTGATCTAGGAACCGGTTCAACGAGCTCCCAGACAGGTGCCCTACTTTCCAGGGAACAAAGGGGATGGTTACATCTTCGTGTTTCCGGTTCATCGTCTTTTCACTCCAGTTCGTCTCTAAGTGATGCGAGGTGGTCGTCTGGCACCCAGAGGCCATGGTACCAGGCTGTAGCACAGGGGTAACTTTAGTACTTTCAGGGATCAGGTGGAGTGCCAAGTCGCTGTTCGCACTCTTTATTACTAGCAAAGATGCCTCCGCATTATTGTTATTTACATTACCGTTATTTCACATACTTCGTGAGTTACCTTCCAACACTCAATATTTAAATGTCCTAAGGCCGTTCCGTTAATTGGTATCGACTTTCTCAATGGAATAGCCATAAACTCTCACTATTGTAAGCCCTCGCTGTTTACTTCTAGTCCTGTTAGCTGCTGCGTATGTTGCTTCATGGTACTTCTACGACCTGCCTGTGCCTCATTGCTCCGTGCGCTACCTGTGCATCTAACTGCTCAAGGCTGCGGTTGTTGTGTCAGCTCAACCATCACTGTGCCAACGTTACATCACCACTATTCAACTAAAAAATGGAGTGGAATAATATTCCAATCGGAATTAATACGTTAAATTAAGTATTCAATCTACACCTAAAATTACCAAACATCTGCTCAAATATTTTGACAATGAACTAAAATATGTTATCAAAATATGTTATCCGTAGGTGCACCACGGAAAATTTTACACGCTAGCAATCAAATTAGAAACATCCTTTTGTTACCAAGACCATCCGGCAGCCATTTCATCAAATCCTCGTCGGCCGGATATGCCAATCTGAGAACGTACCGACGTCTTATGAATTCATCACGATTCTTCTTTCGTCAAATAAAATCCAAATTCAACTTTATCTTCTAAATAAGATATGAGGAAGCTATTCTACAGGGTTGGGAAAAAGCATCCGGTCTGAATAATTGGTGATGTATCTACAACAGGATAATGCAAGAAAAACGAAAATTATACTCCCGCTAAATTTTATTTACCATTAAATCAAGAAACGAAGTTAATTTTTCAACGTGCATTTATTTTGCTTTCATAAACCTCCAAAATTTTCCTCTGATACTTTCATCAGAGACAAGTAGTTTCTCTTGCGGTATTTTGACTGTGTCATCTTTAGGGACAACTTCAAACCGTCAACCACGGCGTGAGATAATGCAGAGACTTCAGTCTATTACATTGACCAAACACTCAAGTCCAGGAGGTTCAAATCAAGCAAAAAATAAGGCCACATATCTTCTCTGCATAAATTAGGGAAACGATATTGACACCACACTTGAGTACTATTGCAAATTTGTGGGGGAACACCATCATGTTGGAAGTGAAATATTATCTATTTTAAATGATATTTCACTTTCTAACATATTTTTTCTTTCTCTGCTTTCTTTGAAATGAAATTTAACTTTAAAATATCGTTTGGCAAGCTGAAGTACAGACGTATTGAGAATATGAAATTGAATTCACTTTTGCTCTTCGTTTGATGTACATCTGAGGTGACTTCCAAGTTTTGGAGACAAACTCCCAAACTGTCACAGAGGAGGGTTTATGTCGGAGATAGACAGTTCACTTATGTTCGGGGATATCCGCAACCTGATGTGCAGCACTCAGTGATTTTGAGGATTGAGCTTCGGTTCCACGGTGAACATCTTTTCATCTGAAAGGACAGTCTCTTCCCATTGCAAGCCATCCTTCAGGTTCAGAAACAGCTGCGCTCTTTGAGCTCTTTTCTTTTTCTGGATCTCTGTCATAAGCTGATGTATTTTCAGCATCAAGGGCGAATGTACGAAGTCAGTTTTCACGATAGTTCTCATTCATTATGTAGACGCACATCTCTCTGGCCATTTTTATCACGGATCGTTTTGAATGTATTCGAACCCTTTCTCCGGTAGCTCTGATGCCCCTTTTTGAATGAGCTATACGTCGACGCCCGCTTCAGAGGCCATCCTTAGCTTTGTCAATTTCCTCACATATGGTCACGGTGTCATAAACTGTAGATTTAGCCATCGTCAGCACCTTAATGATTGTTGAACTTGATAGTCTCGCGCGTAGAAGGTCAATAAAAGCTTGTCATTTGCTTTCTTTCAGAGTATTTCGAAAAGGCTTAACTACAAATCATGGTGAAAGGAACATGCAAAACATTAATAAGTAATTAAGTGTAATTTTTTAGTAGAGACAAATATCCATAGATTCTATTTGAAATTGAAAAAAAGTCCGGGTCTGGAGAGTTTTGCCTATCCTGTATTTATGTGATTATATATATATGTTGATTTGAGTTAAATCATTTGAATATTGACACTGAAAACAGAGGTAGACTGGGACATCGAGTTATCTATGAGCTGGGTCCTACACACACAAAGGGTTAAAAAATACATACTCTCGGTATATTTTATAATAACATTAGCACAGATGTGAACCAAAGATAACATGATGGTCTAAATGTTAATAAGCCACAAGCAGATTTGTTTGTAACGGAAGCGATGAGTTCCGGGGACTCTGTCACGATCTGCCGCTGAAGATCCTGGGGCCTGTTGCCCTCAACGGACCTCAAATATATCAACCTTCAGAAAGCGTTCTTTAAATATTACACGGAAGGCTTATGGTTAAAGCGAAATGTCATGCTATAATTGGAAGCTATTATCAATTTATATACTAACTGGTCACCTATAATGAGTTAGTAAGATCATTTGATCAATTCATTACCTATACAAAAATAATATGTGATGTTTTTAATAGGTTCCTCTGAGGTCAGCTTCTCATCCCCATTTGTGGCACCGCCCGTGACCACGGAATCAGAAGTAAAATAAGTAACTTCGTAGACGACACGAAACTCTTATTCAAGGAGTTCTCCAAAAGAGCCAATTTCAGTCCAAACAAACCTCGGCCATTTCCGCGCTAGAGCGTACCTGGCTGATGGACTTCTATGTCGCATTTAAAGTTGACGTCAGTCGGTACTGTCAAGGAATGGAAAGCTGTGGGAATTAATGTTTTCGGGTTATAATTTTTCTTATTTTTTTGTCGCCCGGTGTTGTACTTCAGCTTGCTTTTCATCGGTCTTTCTTACTGTAATTTTGCGTCGGAAGAAAACGCGTGCTGAACGCAACATCTGTTCTTATTTAATCAAGGTGATCTAGGAATTCATTCACAGCTTCAGCAGTCACCGCTCGAGGCGGAGTGAGGTCTCCAGTCGTCCCCCACACTGAGATACTCTGGCAAGTTCCAGCCACAACCTGACCGGTGCCTGTATGTCTTAAGAAGTTAGTATTTTCCAACGTAACAACACGGAAAAACCGAAGAGTGCCAGGGGCAGCCACGGGTGACGGCTTCGGGAATCCAGCTACTACCCTGGCTTTAATACTCGCCGGTGTTAGTGGACTGCACTTCACATCTCTTTCTGAACTCGATCGATTAGAACTTTACGTTCTCCACTGGCCGCTGCGATCTGGCCGACCCGAAGCAGTCAGATCTAACAACTCAGAGCAGTCTGATCTAAATACACGTTCTGTATTTACTTTACTCTAAATATTGTTGTTAGTCTTAGGCGTGGTGTTTATTGTCATTAATTACCGCTGGCTAAGTGTTCGTATTTATTATTCGTTTCTCGTTCTCTATTCAATTTTGTGTCTCATGTGCTCTATTCTAATTTCGTGTAGTGAAGTGTCCCACTCTAGATTTCATTAATTTAAAATGTCGAACTTCAGTAAATTATATAACCTTATTCTTATTTTTCCACCGGTTCACCCAGTGGAATATCCGTAACCTGAACAGGTACTTCACATGATCAATTATTGGTTCTTCTACTGAGGCACAAATTCACTATCAAGATTTTGACACCACATTCGGCAAAGCCTCAAGTGTGAGAAGCAGGTACAAAAGCGTCTAAAAACTGTGAGGAGAATTGTATGTTCAATAGCCAAAAGCTTCATTCTAAGTCAGTGTACACATTACCGCACTGTAAGACACTGGTCGGACTTTTCTTAAAATTGGCATTGGTGCTCGAATAACATCACTATTGTATATATTTAACAGTAATGTAAATTATGACAAAAATAATGAGCTTGAAATAATTTCGAATCACCTGAGGGTATATTTGTTGAGGACATGATCATTTCGTTTGGTTTGATATTGACAGGTGATAACTTACTTGAACAAATGGTGCAAGTATGCAATTGTGGTTTTTGTCAGTCAAGTTTATTACATTACATTCATCGAACCCTTACTTCGAATTGAGAAATGATTCTATACCATAATTGTAGAAATGCAATGAGAATGTAATAAAAGATCTTCATTTGTCTTCGAATGAAATTCATTGAGTCGTTTCCGAAATTCCAACTAACATCTGAAAGCAAACACGAGTTAAATTCTAAATAGCTATGTAATAAACATTCTTCAAAGTTCAAGTTAGCGTGAAAGTTCAGAGCCACCTTACAATTCACCCTTCGCGAAATTCGTAGTGTACGAGTTAACGAGGCGTGTCCGTAAAATATGTTCCATGGGCTGCCGCTGACGCTAGGATCGTTTCTATGCGCGGCCAGGCAACAAAGGCAGGTTGTTTGGTTCTCCCACTCCAATCCCTTACCTAGCGAGCGCCGCTGCGACGTTTTGTCTTGGCTCAGCAGCCGTCAGCGATGGAGCTTCCTCTTGCGTCTCGCGCCAGCTGCGAGTTGCGTTTCGTTTCCTGGCCGCTAAGAAGAAATCAGCGAAGGAAATTCACGAAAAACTTTGGCAAGTGTATGGAGTAGAGTATATGAGCTCCGGGATGGTGCGCAGATGGGTCAAGGACTTTAAAAATGGCCGAACAGACGTCCACGACGAAGCCCGTGCAGGGCGGCCATCGGTTTCCCAAGAAACAGTTGCCAAAGTCGAAGCGGCAATGCTTGAAGATCGACGGATCACAGTTGGGGAGCTGTGCGATAAGATTGTAAGGTGGCTCTAAATACGATGTTTTGGAGTTTGTCACTGACCTTGTATCGCATTTATGAAATTATACCGTCTGTTTAAGTACAGCGAATGGCCTAAGGATTCCTGCACTTTAATTTGCCCAATTTCTCGATACAGTTCATTTTAATCTAGTTTTAAAACTTATCTGATCTAAGTATAGATATATTTTGATGTCCATTCATTTTGAGTTTGAGTGACCTTTGTCAACGCGCACTGATCGGTGTTCGTATTCTTAAATTTGACCATTCCCTTGAAATTTTCGAAGGGCATCAGCTCACACTCATAACTGCCAAACAAAAAGAAGTCACACTGTTTTCTTCCCTCTCATTTCTTATAAGATCACGAAGAAAACGACTGGCTGGTTATTTCAACAGCGCTAACATGTTTCACTTTTGCATCGTGCCTACAAGCGGTCATCATAGCATTTTAAATGTGGTACTGAGGAAATAAATCCACTTGCCTCGACAGGGTGACAAGATATGTCTCGCACAAAGTTTCGTGCAACCTACGACTGGGCTTGTATACACAGCTGATAAATTGGTGTTGTTAGCATTCTTAACTATTTTTCACTTCTGAACGCAAAGATTCAGTGTGACAGTAGTGCAATAGTTGAGCGGTCGCAGTAAGGAAATCGCCTACGTGTAATTGCTTGTTTGCTCGCGTGGTTCCAGAAATTTCCTCGATGGCCTCGACGGGTGACCATTCCGGATGAGGAAGGAAGTTCGGCCAAAAAACGCAATCATCGCTGCTCATCACTCACGTTCCCAAGTTTTCCAAAATGATTCAATATGACTGCCTAAGAAATGCATGGTAATGCCAATGTTGCAACCATACATCTGGAAACTTTCCAATAAAGATTGCAATATTTCTTTATATTCCTTTGACATCCTGTCTCCACGAAAATCCCTGACGACCGAAATGAATGTTCCCCATGCATTTTTTTTTTAACATCGGTCATAAATTGAGTGAAAGCTTGTTCTTCAATCAGCTTCCTAATTTTAGGGCTGTCGAAAATAGCGGTTTTGAGTTTGTCTGTCGCTACACCTGCGAACGCGTCACACAAACACTTGAAACTGTCACTGTCAGTATTGAGCGCCTCGAAAAACTGTTTCTAAGGCCTAGTATTTCTTACAATTAATCAAAGTAGTTTTGTGTAGCCACTGCTGTCATAGCAAAAAATGACCATTTCTAGATCAAACCAAATGGTCCATTTGTGTTCTTGATGTAAGAGTAGCTCCAATACTGTTTTGATGTGTTAATATTTGTCTTTCAGGTGTACTGAGTGTCCTATGGCTACTCCGCCATAGATGTTGCATTTTATTTTTTCCTTTAGTCCATAGACGCAAGTTTTCTTCGCAGAAATGACCTACCTTATGAGGTGCCCAAAGATTATCTTGATTTCCAAGCTTCACTTGAAAGTGAGAGGAGTAAGCTCGCTGCTCAAATTCACTAATGTTCCTTCAACGCTTTGGATCTGTGAATGTACCACATATGTAGCAGAACGCAACCAGACGCGTCCTATATTTCATTTCATTTGAATGAGAAGCCATGCTTTCTTTTTGCAGCTCTCTGATATATGTTAAAAACACCACTTATAGCGATAGGATTTTATTTACCAGCACTGTACTATTAAATTATATCAAAAGTTAGATTAAATGAAAACAAGGTCGCGTAACATGAAAAATACCTGGTTCTCACAAATGAATGACATTTTCAGAATCACATTAGTTATTAAAAATTTCTCTATTTTCTTAAATCACATTTTAATTCATCGGAAATGTTAAAAATAACCACTCTGGAATATAAATTTCAGCAAGCTAAATAAAAAACGACGCTTCATCCTTCTACTGCGGTCATTATCAAGGTGTATCAGTAAAAACAAATGACAGAGCTAAATAAAACGGAAAGGACAAAGTCATTGAACATCTGTCAGCTAGGCTAAATACTTGTAAACTAAACTCTTAGTAGTTCATGGTAAAGTATAGGTAGCTAGTTGTGTTAACAGAGCAGACAAAAAGAGGGAAGGCACTGATAGAAGCTTGGCGTGAGACTGGTGGCGTGAGTTCCTGACGATGCCTTAGAAGTAACCTCTCACACTCGGTTTGCTCTTCCTATGTGAATAAGTTCAGGTAGTTAAGAATTCGTTGGACATTACATTGATTATCGGTGCAAATTTTCTGATTGCTAATTCTTCTCCAATATTCATTGATACTTTGCCGGAGTAAGTGTGCATTGTGCTGAAAGCTGGAAAGAACGCATCAAAGTTGGGTGGTTCTTTTTGGTGATCATCTCTGAAGTGTTTGAAGATGCTGCTAGATGAATAACGCTATCGTTTTGCTCTTCCCTCCAGCGTGCAAGTGGTGTGTCCTGAGTAGGAAGGCTGACAGCTTTCCACTGGGCAGATAAACTTGTAGACTACACCCGGGAGAAGAGCAAAACAGCATCGTTATTCATCCAACAGCATCTTCAAACACTTCAGGGATGATCACCAAAAAGAATCACCCAACTTTGATGCATTCCTTACAGCTTTCAGTATAATGCACACTCACTCCGACACAGTATCGATGAAAATTACGGAAGCCGTACAAATCAGACAACATTCGCCGATAATAAATGTGAAGTACAACGAATTCTCCAATTTCATAAACTCATTCACATCGAATAAGCAAGCCGAGTGCGAGAGGTTACTAAGGCATCGTCAAGAGCTCACGCCACCAGCCTCACGCCAAGCTTGATCACAGTGTGGTGATCCCAGCGGCAAGCCGCGGACCTCCACAAGACCTGAGAAAAGCTGCCTCCAGACTACAAACGCATCCGTTCCAGAGCACCTCCGGACCCGAAGCGCCTAGTCAACCAAACACGGGACCTGAGAGAAGCCGCCTCGCGACTATGAGAAAAGGTGCCCGTAAGCTACAACGGCTTCCTGCCTACAGCACCACAGGCCCACAAACTCGCGACCAATCAGGACTCACGCCCGGACTCAAGGCTTGCACTCGAGGCCTACATAAGGCGACCCAACAAGGCCCGCACTCACTCAAGCCCTCGTCCTCGTTCAAGTCACATCTCCAGCACCAGTCTCGTGTTCCTGCATCTAGCTTCCGAGATCGACTTCGTCTCTCGCGTACCTGCACCAAGCTCCGGAAACCGGCCCTGCCTATCGACGCTCCAAGGTGTTTCAAAGTCTTAAAAAAGTCACGTTGCAACGCCCCGTGCCGGCGCCGTCGGCCAAGCCGCTCTACGACATCTATCGCCCGCTCCGGCCGACTAGCCTCGCCGTAGCTACCTACCAGCTACAACGGTGAACCGCTTGGTGGCTGGGCCCGACCCAGCTGACTAGCCTCGTCTCGGCGCCCCGCTAGCACCAGCTGACCTGTTCGTAACGGTCGCACGACGTAGCACCAATCATCACGTCTCGCCGCTGCGTTCGTAAGCATCGTCCTCGCGGACGTTACTTGCTATTTGTGCTTGTTTCAATCATTACGTAATTTATGTCATTCTCGAATAGGATTGTACTTCAATCATCACGTATTAGTGCTATTCTCGCATAGGATTGTGTTCCAATCATTACGTAATTCATGTCATTCTCGAATAGGATTGTACTTCAATCATCACGTATTTGTACTATTCTCGCATAGGATTGTGTTTCAATCATTACGTCATTCTCGAATAGTATTGTATTTCAATCATCACGTATTAGTGCTATTCTCGCATAGGATTGTGTTTCAATCATTACGTAATTTATGTCATTCTCGAATAGGATTGTACTTCAATCATCACGTATTTGTACTATTCTCGCATAGGATTGTGTTTCAATCATTACGTCATTCTCGAATAGTATTGTATTTCAATCATCACGTATTAGTGCTATTCTCGCATAGGATTGTGTTTCAATCATTACGTAATTTATGTCATTCTCGAATAGGATCGTACTTCAATCACCACGGTTTTTTTTTGCTAATCCGCGACGTATTACGGCCTCGCGACTAGCTACATTTTCACCGTGTAATTTACGTGTAACGAACAGTGCTCATAGTAGTCACCGAGGGCCAGTGTAATGGTCCGTGTTCCGTGTACCTAACAGCCACCAATATAATTACCGTGTTACCCCCGTGTTGTCCATATCCTGCCGAATACGGTTGTACCTCAGGCACTCGCTTCGGGCTATCCTGTCACGAAAAAGATATCTCAAAGTCTGCCCGAAGCGTGTTGCAGCCTGAGGGAGAACACCACAACAGCACTTCCCTCGTCAGCCTTTTCCGTTTACCCAACTAGCTACCTAAGCTTTATCTTGAGCTATAGATTTTAGTTTAGAAATACTTTGCCGATCTGATAGATGTTCAATGACTTTCTACTTCCGGTTTTATTCATCTTTTTCAATTGTTTTTACAGAAATACCATGATGATGATGACCGCAGTAGAAGATCGAGACGTCGTTTTTTTATTTAGCTCGCTCGTGTTTTTACTGAAGAGTTGGTCTTTTTAAAATTTCCGATGAACTAAAATGTGATCTTTTAAAAGTGGAGCTTTTTTAAGAACAAATGTAAAAATAAACGCCGATATAAAATTATTGATTTTCGGAATGAGTAGCCAGAAATCCACCAAACTCAAGAGTCAGAACTCATGCAACCCAAAGTGGGATCCCCAGTGTAATGGATCAATTTTGTGTAATGTTTATATTCTTGTAATCCTCGAGCGCTGTTGTTAAAATTGCAGTGATTAATGAATGCAGAAAATATGTTAGATTTATCTCATTGAACGCTGAATTGATATAATGAAGGTAATGATTTCTCCACTTGAATGGATTCTTTTATCTTTAAAATGATATTAAAAGTTGCTTTTCACACGCACTTTTTCATGTTGTCATTCAAATTTATAGCATTGCTTCCGTAACGTGAGGAGTTCCCACTGTAAGTTGATGCTCGTTCATGTTCCAGTGGTAAGGACGCGGCCTTTCCCGGTAACTGACGAGGGCGATGCACGCACTTGTTTGCCTGCCCAGCCTCTCCCAGAGTTGAGCGTGGACCTTACGTCAGAGGATGATGACTGGGAGGCTGTGGCTCACACCGTCCAGACCCTCGCTCCTGCTGGCGGCAGGTCAGTCCATCGCGCGGCTCATTTCTGAGCTGCTATTTGACAGTCCAACTATTGGAGAAACTTGGGATGCTTCTCCGTTCACAGAATTCCTTCACCCTATGACTTAAGTTTGTCATGAACTTCCGAGCTAGACGCCATGTTGCAGCTAATCTATTGTAGCCGCGCTTACATTTCCTTCTAGGATGAAACACACGCTTTATCTGCCTTTCTTTACGTGAAGAGCGGGCATTTTGTAAGTTTTTAGTACTAAAACACATCAATAGATCAGAACAATGCTACGGAAAGTGGGAAATTTGAGGAATTATAGGAAATTAAACTTTGTTTGTTTATTGTATTGTCTCTTTGTCTTTCTTTATTTTAGCGCTAACTGTAAACGTTATACTTTTTCAGTTGTCTCGTTCAATTTTTGTTATCGTGTTATTATAACTACGTTTGTAGTAGACATTACAGTAGAACCTACACATGCAGTGTCTAATTTTTTCTAACTCAATACTTGCAATAGTTAATGGCACTAAAAAGAACAGAAAAGGGATTAATTAAGAAGCATATGGTTGATTTGGATTACCGGGAATAATTGAAGTGACGTAGCATTGCCAAACGAAGAGTGAACGAACAGCTTCTGGTTAGCAACTCATTTGTACGTAATGAATAAAGTTTTCGATTTGTAATTGAAGATCCTGTATAATGAGGAGTTAAATTTACGTATGAATTCTAATTTAGAAAAAAATTCCCGCCACACCACGGCCCAAAATTCAAAACATTTGACGTGCGCTGCGCTGCTCAGGTGAATGAAGTATCTGAGCGCAAACTGGTTTGTTGTGAATGACGAAATTAGGTTAGTTAATTATTTGTTCCCTATGATGTGTAGCCAGGATACCAATCTCAAGATAGTGGGAATTGATTAACTATTTTACTTCTTCAACGGCCAAAAAATAACGTGCGTATAATTCTTTTTCTGTATTAAAATAGGTGTCAAACAAATATGTCAAGGTTTAATAGTATAATTTCAGAATATATTAGGCTATTGATTCCATATAGCGTACCTGAGGAATGATATGTTGATGTACTATCTTAGAGATACGACATAACTACAATGCTTTATTTCAATATGCACTACGTAAGGAGAAATTGAACAACATGTCACCCTCGTAAACTTTTTTGATAAGTCCTGCTTCTGAAAGTATTCGCCAGAATAAGACAGTTTTGTGCTTATTTGATTTTTTGGAATCATAAATGAGCGAAAATGTCATGTTAAATTTGAAACAGAGGTGCATATCCTACAGTCCCACCGCCACGCTTCAGGTACAGATGCAGGTGCGACCGACGTGTGATTGGCATATGGAGAAACGTTTAAGAGACAATCGACGGTGTGTGTTACCATAATATATTAGGTTGGTCGAGAATTCTGTTGCACAAAAGTTTATGCAAGTGCATGTGGACATCTTGCGTGCTGGTCGTTCAAACTTAATTGTTACTCTCTTTCTTTCCTAACCATGAATATTTTTTGGCCAAAAGGAATGGTGCACCAGGAAAATTTTAGAGAGATTCTTTTGCGTGATATTTTATCATTAACTAGGGAACAAACTCAATATAAAGAAAAATCTGATACATGTGTTCTGTGGACGTTTTGTGAGCATTTGATTTTGATGACCAGCAAATTTAGTGACAAAATCACACGATGTTCTACCTTTTGTGAACGGTAAGACAATTGAATGCAGCCCAGCTCAGTTAGCAAAAGAGTAATGATGCTACCACGATTTTGTGAGGATTGACTCAGTGACTCACCTGAGTCCGATTCAGAGCAGTACATTGCGTCAGTACCCCTGATTGCTATATGTTCATGGCTGCTACATAAAACATTTCATGGATGCTGCGTACTAAGTGCCGTAAAAATTATGCTCATGCTGTAGCAGCTCACGCCCTCAGGAACGTTGACCTGTGATGTTCGTGTCTGATCAGTGGAGTTGAATGACGGGATGACTGCAGTTACACGAACAGTCGCATTGTGAGGGAAGTACGGCAGACGCGGGCAACACGTCTGTATCTCTGCAATATTTTGATTACTACGCAGAATTGCTGTAGTACTGAGCCAAGTTTTATTAGGAAGTGGCAATCCCGTTGAAGAGTAGCTTTCAATTTAATGAATTTTTTTGAGTTTTCAAAACATGAGGTAATGTTTTACTGTAGACATTATGTACCTCAAAGTGATACTACTCTAATATATCATACCATGACTTATTCCCGTGTTCGTGGAATTAAGAAATGGCACATATGAAACTACTTTGAGGCATGAGAAGATTTTACCTCGAGCATAAAACTTCAAAACCTTGACACGTAACTGCTATGGCCTCATGAGGTCTGAAATGATCATCCCAGAAATCTGTTGCCCCTGACGTACTTACACGGTGCGTATAGCTTGCTATGGTCTACCTAAACCGTGAGCTGCCACAGCCCGCACCTGAACTTGCAAGTGCGGCTGACGGCAGTCGGGGCCTTTAACACGGCCTGCAGTTCCCTCTCACTCACACACACAATGTGGGGGCTGCCTTGAGTTTGTACTCACTCACTCATTCCTGGGAGGTCATCCGTCTCATGCCTTGCAGGTACGAAAGCCTGTCGCTGAGCTATGTAACTCTGTCGAGGCCGGACGACGCCACGTTGGAGAGGCTGGTGACCGATCTGCGAGAAAAGGGCATCAGAACCACAGGAGAAGGACGCACACGCTGGGAAAGAGAGGAGAAGGCGGGGTGAGTATAAATAGTAGACAGAGATACGCTCTCAGGCACTCACTTGCCCCCAGCCATGTACACCTTGTTGTTCAGTTACGGTCTGGCGTCTGGAAATCTTCCAAAAGCTTATCAGAATTAGCATCCATCAGTGACTAGGAATAACTTCTCAAAACTGACGCAAAAATGTGCTCATTGCATGAGGAAGGCAACGTCACGAATGAATTTCTTTCTCGGCTGTGTAGCAACAAAACTCTAGTACATGAATTTTGTCTGTTATAACCATTCTCCACTCCTCATTAAACGGCGTTGGCAGGCTTTTCTTTTTGAGATGTGGGGGCATCATAAGTATTTATAACTATTTATTACTAGTACACCCCCTTTTTTGAGAAGGGAGGGGGGGAAGGGGAGTAATGCTCTGCTACTGGCGCTAGTGTAAGATTTTTTGATGTACGCGATCCTTCAAAAATGACGGGAATCGATAATTTCCTGCAACGATATTTCAGATGTGGATTAAAAACAAATATATCCAACCCAACAGAATCCGCGGTTGAATATTCTTTATCTTGTGCACTGCTGAAACTCCAAACAGCATCACAAAGCGACAGACCAACAGAGCTTCAACATGGCTTTGTATAGAATATCAACAACCGCTGATATTCTATACAACTTCATCTAACCTTCCAATACACGTGATATTCTATACAACCTAATCTAACCTACCAATACACGTGATATACATTCCGAATCCTAATCAGCTGGATTAAGGCACCGAAAATTGTTGAGTTGATGAAGCTTGTATCACAGATACGCTCATCTCACACTGCAGGCTGGTGGGTGTGACACACGGACGGACGGACCTATTATTGTCCTGTTATAGTTCTACTGTGGACGGTCCATCAAAAATGGCAGGATTCAATGTCTTTCTTGAACAAATCTTTCAGATGTGTATGAAAAACAAATATATCCATCCTAACATACTCGTGAATAAACATATTCTTGTATTTGTGCACTGGTGAAACTCGTATCACAGATACGGTCATTATAACTATCCTTAAGAGCGTGACAGACAATTGAAAAAAGTGGACACCAAATAAATATATAAAACATCATTTAAATAAATGTATAAATAAACACACAAGGGTATTATTTGGTTAGATATGTTAATCATCTATCTACAACTAAGAATGACCGTCGTGTGTTTATACATTTGTATGTTTCGTGTCACGCTCATAAGAATAGATATGAAGAAATTAGCACTGATGGTCTTGGTTTCAGTTTGGAGGTAAATTACTACACTCATTTTTGCTGTACAAGTGCACTATAGTAAGTCACTTCATAAAAATTGGAGAGATCCAAAGGCTTATATACTCATCCGTATCGTGGATACCGAGTTAGTCGGAGTATTGTATATTACAATATACTGCGTTACAATATACTGTATGGCTTATTACAATATTCTGTATCACAATATACTGTATTGCACATTATAATATTTGTACATGCACAAGCTCGCAGTTGCTTTCAGTAATGCTGAATTTCTGTGCCTAGGATATGTCACGACTGGCTATACCTACTTCTATTGCGGCTCAGAATTACTGTACTCCGAGTGTTTATTGTTATCATTACGAGAAAAATAAGTTGCCTCTGAAACAAGATCGTGCATGCAAATTCCACTGGAACGAAAATTTGTTCAAGAAAGGTATTGAATCCCGTCATTTTTGACGGCCCGTGTACACCAGCTAGTTTATACTACAGGAAGCTTACAACCAGGTTTACCTCCTGTGAGTGTTGAGCACGGCTTTCCTTTCCAGAATCCTACTGATGTACTACATAAGTTCCAGGCGGCGCGTGCCTCCGCAGTAAAGCTTTTTTTTTCCAGCAATGTAACTTTCACTGATGAATAAGTTTTAGAGATAATACTAAAATGTTGGTATCATAGATACCGAATTCCTCAGCGTAACATTAAAAGTTGGCTTTCTTCTATTTCTTTTCTCAAAATCTACTGTGAAAGAATCAGTGTTAAAAGTGTCGCTAATCCTTTTTGTATCTGATAGCAAGAGAGCAGTGTCGATTTTGTTAGCGGGGGCCGAATTAGGCAAAAGAGAAAAGCTCTCTCGATTTCCGTAGGACGTCTGAGAAAATGAAGGCAATACACAGAACCGTGTGTCTATATTTATTATGGGAACACTGGTAGTCAGTGAAAATAGCACAGGGTAGAACTACGGGATGAGGACGGGTAGTTGAGACAAATAGAAAAGGGTCTAAGGAAACAATGGGATCACAGAGCGTAGGTGAGCCCCAGAAATGGAGTGTGGGCAGAACACATGTGGCACTTCAGCTGCAAGCCAAGTACACCCACGGTCAAATGAATAAGACATACTGTTCCCTGAAGGCCAAAAGACACGAGCACTAATTAACGAGACTAACAATGGACTCACAAGGCAAGTGACACAACGCAATAAAGACGGAATGATAGCACAGAATATTGACAAGAAGTGCAATAACTTGAATGAATAATTCGGTTGAATTTCACACAATATCGACATACATAGACACTGATAAACGAGTGACTGAGCATCTTCTGAACACTTTCACTTCAACGACAATACACAAACAAATGAATTAATGAAAATAAAATATAATGTAGTTTATCAACTGAACAACTATGAATAGAGTTTATTCGCAGGTAAAGTTTAATAAAGTTTACCAACTCACCATGCAAGTCACGCACACAAGAACAGCATCCTAACTACAGTAACAACGGAACTTGGCTGAGCAGATATATAATCACACACTTGTATCAGCCACAGTTCCTACGTGCCGAAATTTTTTTCAGTTTTGTAGAAGAATTCCCTTTCAGTTGGCAATTAATGATTACTGGGATTACGAGACAACAACGAAGAGTAGGGGTAAATACACGCTCAAGAGGGCAGACGTTCCAGCGCCACACCCTCACAGGTCCATGAGTAACACCACCACATGACAGTTCAGAGCGACGTACTCGCAGATAGGCTGAGGTGACACCTACACCAGCGCCACACCCTCACAGGTCCATGAGTAACACCACCACATGACAGTTCAGAGCGACGTACTCACAGATAGGTTGAGGTGACACCTACATTACAGTTTACGCGGCAGCTTACCATGAAATGTGTCAATGATGTACTTGTTTTATATTAAACGGAGTACAATCAATAGATTCAATCAAAAATCCATCTTTTCGTTTCTGCATTAACCTAAGCGCCACACATATTTCATTAAAACACAATTAAAGAGGGCTCGAAGCGTTGCAGTAAAAAGGTTAAGAACCACAGATGTAGAACCTAGAGAATATAGAAAGTAAACAGCTGTGATGCGCCTCGACTTGCTGGAATAATTTTTTTTTCCGGTAGTTACGTACCATTGCTGAAATTTTCAAATCAATGCACGGAAACTGTATCGTTTTCTTCATTACTGCTCGTACTGTTACATGGTAATGAATTAACGATGTCGGATACACCACACTGATGAGTAAACATTGATTTGAAGTTTTCCGTCGGTCTTCAAATTCCAGACGATTTTCTCAGCCGAGTATTCCAGTTGTGCGGCTGCCATGAACTTCATGTCTTGACTCCACCGACCATTTAGCTCTTGCGCCTTCGACAATGCTGTAGCCTCGAAATGTTATTTCCAACTTCGACATTCACGAGTCCAAAATATGTGTGAAAAAAGTTCGTCAAAGACATGAACTATCATTTTCCATGCAGATCCGATATTTTCATACCATTGTTTTTATTTCAAATCAAGTTTTGACCACTATTTCAACTCTCCACAAAATTAAAGTTACGTAACAACCCAAACATTGGTTTTGATGGTGGAATTTTAAACGAATTGACACACAATTAAAATTTTGTAAATCACTAAACGATGTACCCTCCTCCGTAGCAATACATTACATTTTACCAAACATATCAACAACCTACACAATTTGAACGCAAACGTTGCAATATGAAAGTGCGCTAATCTGTTTGTGAACTGGTGGGATGAATTTCCTGGATCTGAAGCCACTTGCACAGCCCACAGCTGGAGTAAATAAATTTAGCTCAACACAAGCAGGCGAGCAAAGACTGCAGCAACAGTCGCATAAGTTACATTCAATACAACACCATATTTGCAGTGCACATAACATCATAAAACGAAGAGGATATAGACATGGGCTATAATCTCGGTTGATGTTACTAACACAACGCGGCAGTCTTACGTTATGTTACCAAGTCATGACCAGCTGAGCGCTTGCTGGCAGGTAACATTTGAGATCAAATGTATGCGCTGACGTTTCCAAACGTTTAAGGATACGATAAATGAATGTTTTCTTAGCTCTGTGAAGTGTGATCCATCTCGTGAGAATTCTCACATGTCTCTTTAACACCAAAATTAAGTTTTCAATGTTTGCACAATGAAGAAATTCAAACAGACACTGTAAACATTCTTTTTGGAGCAAAAATATCTAATTCTTTTCTCAATCGTGGGCCACTTTGTACTGTAATTGTACCGCGCAGAATCCCTGCATGTTCATTGGTCACGAGGGGTGTGTCCCCTTGCTAATTTGGCTTGACAAATTATTGTTATAATTTTTTCAGCTATGTATAGAACTTGATTTAATTTACCACAATATTTAGATTTTATTTTCATGATACAAAAGCTACTTTCAAGGAATTGACGTTATCGAGACTATGTCTAATCAGATTATTTGGTTCACTCACCCCCACCCCTCAACCCATGTGGATGTTTTGCCCTCAATTCAGGTGGTCAGTAGTCGTGTTAGAGCGAGCCCTCGCGTCTCTGACACTGAATTATTTACATGATTAGTTTCCAATCTTTTCTCATCAACAGATGCTCAATATAAATATATTCTTTTATTTCATTGATGTAGATCTTTTTCCCCATGCCTCTGCACCTTACACCTCTTTCATTTCATAAATCCTAATTATTCACATTTCTTTTTCCCACACTGCCACACATGGGGCACATTGCTTTATGCCGCTGCTTTACAGTTATTTTTACGGCGTATTTCTATCGGGGTTACATTTCTCAACTTTCACCTTCCCACACGTGAAATGTTTATGCTTGACACTCGTTTTCTCGCGCCGAACTTGCAAAGATATTTTGCACAGAACTGAAATTTTTATTAAGAAATGCTTCTCATGAAAATTTTTGACTATTGCGACACGAATGAAGGACCAAAAAAGATACGAGTCTTACCGCCTCCTTCCCACTTCGATATATTTTTCCGACCAAGTGTGGCAGGAGAGACCTCCTCCCCTCATCCCTCGTGTCTCTCTCCTCACGTGCACGGGTGTGTTGGTGCCTCGAGAGCGTGAGATCTGAAGCATGGAATGTTACCCACAGGCCTGGATGGCTAACTACAAAACAACGAACCATCCATATAGCACGTAGCACGCAACACAAACACAACGCACCACACATCACCTCAACACGAAATACCAACACAAATGGTCATTTCTTAATATTTGTTCTCAATAATATTGCAACCTGATCCAACTTTCACATAATATTCGTAGCTCAATTTATTCAAACTTGATCGATGGTTTGAGAATATTTTTCAACATAATGAAAAAATAACTTCTCGCCTCAGATTTTACAGTTTCACAAGAAGTGAACTCTTAAGCTGCGTAACTTGTGCAAGGGAAGGGAAGGCATGGCCACGCAAATCGCAAAAAAAATGAACTCATTCCATTTGATTATTTTGTTCTGGTACCTATGATTTCAAACGCAAAATTGAATAATTGTACATTTACAGGTACCAGGTGTACCTGTACATCCTCGACTAGAGCGCACCCGGTCCGTGAAGAGAACGTCGCTATGCCTGACACCGTCAACAGACGTGAAGTCCCAGCTGGTGTGTGGACCCTGCCGCCGTGCAGTTACATCTGGCCACACCAGGCTGCTCTTCTTCTTGTGACTCCTGTTGCCTGTACTGCTGGCTCTGGTGCTGGTCTCTGCTGCTGACTTCTGCTGCTGCTTATCTGCTCCAGGCCCATTCTGCTGAGTGAACTGCTGGTCTATTTTGTGTACCTAGTTCTGTCTAATGGTAGTGTGCGTCTCTACCGGTCTAAATAACAGTCAGGGTCAGTCTCAATTTGTTCCGTTTCAAACATCGTCAGTTGTGGACGAGTCAGCTTCGATATAACCTTTCTGATTAAAGGATTGAAAAATCATGCAATGGTCTTTACTTCTGTCGTATTTCGACTGAGGACAATTGTGAGAGATACCCAGGTTTGGATTCTGGTATGTTGAGAACATCGCTACAGAACTGGAATGAGTTTAACATGAACGCTTCATGTCATGAGTGAGAGTGTGAGTAGGCATATTTATATAACATAAATGAAGCTACCTTTTTGAAGGACCGTATAATGGAAAACATAATAAAATGATATCATATCACCATTGCGCACAGCTTGTAATGCCTCAACTATGAAGAAGTTACGCACCGCTTCCCAACCGTAAGCGCAATCGCCACTGGACGACTGTGCAGGGGTTTCAGGCGCGGGGTTCAGCCCACGCTCACATTTGACAGGAACTCAGCTCACAATATAGCCTCTGTTATATTGAGAAGGCAAATTGTTATCGAAGCTCATGCGTGTGCGGTAGGTACATTTAGTTTGAGCTTCATCTTGGTCTATTGCAGTCGAAGTCCGTGTGGGCTTAGGCTTTTCATTTGCGATCTATACACGGAAGAGTATGCCGAAAGGGGCTAATACTTCGGTAAGGTTTTAATACTTTCTGTTATAGTGTAATAAACTATTTTATATCGTGCAATAACCCCTATATTCATTCTGTGTATATGATAGGTTTTTTTGTTGTCGTTGATCGTGTTTATTTAGTCTATGAAAATGCATAACCGGTAAAATTAGTAAAATTAGTGAAATTGAAGTGCAATTAACAGTGTTTTTAGACCTAGATCTTGAGTTTGTTTGTATCATATTGTTACAGAAACCGTTTGGATAAGCCTACGCCTTTTCGAATACCCTATACGCACCCAAAGAACCACGAAGTTCATTACAGAAATTGTGCTTATGATTACAAGACTGCTGCTAAGTTTTTGAACAGAAGAAATAAGTATCGGTAGCCTATATCAAATATTTGAGAGAATTACTGAACGAAAATCTTTCGCTCATTTCGCTTAATCGTAATAAATAGAAGTTACGGCAGTGGCTTAATTATTGCAGGTAACTAGAATGATTCTGCCTTATTATGGCCTAATTATTGTAAGTAACTAAAATGATTCTGCCTTATTATGGCCTAATTATTGTAAGTAACTAGAATGATTCTGTCTTATTATGGCCTAATTAATGAAAGTAACTAGAATGAGTCTGCCTTATTAGGGCCTAATTATTGAAAGTAACTGGAATGATTCTGCCTTATTAGGGCCTAATTTTGCAAGTAAATAAAATGATTCTGCTTTGTTATAGCCTAATTATTGTAAGTAACTAGAATGATTCTGATTTATTAATTATGGTCTAATTATTGTAAATAACTAGAATGATTCTGCTATATTACGAAGAATTGTTCCATATTATGTAAGTGAGGTTACAAATTCTAGCGATTAAGCTGCCAAAAATGCACAGTTGTGCTCTCATTCTAAACTTAATGTCTGAACTTGGGTTCCAAGGTGTGAGGTCGACGTTAACGTGCTTCGGTGGTTCTCCCCCACTCCTCCCCCTGGTCTTTACAAACCGCACTTCATTGAGTGAGAGTCAAAACCATAAAATCTCCCAATTCTCTTGCTCCAACCATCTCCTAACACCACTGAAGTCATGTCATCAAATGCTCCTTCTGGAGATGAAATTTGAGGGGACGTTTCGTGCGCGCACATAAATAAAAAGTTGACGCACGCCATCATTTCGCACCACTGCCTAATGTGCAGCTACTGCCTGGCTGCCGAGTTTACCAGCTCTGAAATTAATGCATTTCTCCTCTGCTTTTATTGTACGAGAATGGAGGTACAGTCTTTACTGAAAATCTTCTTGTTTTCACTTGCGCTCGTAATGGAGGACGTGCGGTGTGACTGGAACATAGAATTAATACAATTGAACTATGCTAATTTGCGTCTATGTTTCTCCTGTCGTAGTCGCAACACAACTCAAACAAGATATTTGCCTTGAGAAATTTTGGTTTGAAACTTTTGAAATTTATACAGGTTGACACAAAAAACGAAAACCTTTCAACAATTCTATCCAACCAAGAGTGATGGATGAAAATTTTTCATTCTTGTTAATTGAAACATGAAGCATGCCATTTAATAGACAGTGATGAAATTTTCTTTTATTAATTATGTCCTGTAGATGGTGTCCTCTCGGACGAATGCACTCTTGTAATCTGCTGTTGAGATTCTTCATTGACCGTCACAGCATCTAAGCTGGGAAACTGTGAATTTTATCCTCAATTCTCTTTTTAAGTCATCCTGAGTTCCTGGTCTCTTTGCGTACACTTTACCCTTGAGATAGCACCTCAAGGAAAATCACAAACGGACACATCAAGCGATCTAGGGGACCAGGGAACGTTACCGAACCCTGAGACCATACGGTTACCGAACAATTCTCGCACAGCCCCCAATGATTTCTTGCTGTGTGTGATGTCACTCCAGCGTGTTGAAAATAAGGTTAACGAACGCGAGGAAAATTCTTTAATTCAAGTGTAAGGAAAGATTATAACATCTCCACATAACGATTCGCAGTGACAGTGACTGAGATCCCCTGTAAATTTGAGGAAAAATAAGGTCCGATGACCCCTAGCAATGAAGCAGCACACCTTACTGTCACCTTACGACATCAATGTTCTGTGGAGAACGAGCACATCTTGGTCGTTCTGTTGGGTTCTTATTTAGGGCGGATCCTGTCTCTCCAAAGTTATCAATAGAACATTTTATCACGTGTTTTGATGGATGAGCACCACGACGTCCTATGATGCGACAACGTCGGAACTCCCTCTGTACAGAATTATCACCGTTTTTATAAACATTTTATGGCTAACTCACACTTTTGCACGGTCTCGCAGTGCTGCCTCTGGCTCATGTCTGCCCATGTGCACTTCTCAAATTTCCATTTTTTGACACCCGGACTGAAAAAGTTCATTTCATTTGACCCTATTGGTTTTAAAAAAACTTTTAGAAATTCATTCAAAAGAATAAAGTTGAGCTCACTCATAAGTAGAACTCCCTCCGTGTTGGGATTTCCAGCACTGTGAGAGTAGCGTCTGGTTATATACGTTCAGCATCAAGAAACCTCATTAATTTTGGACGCAATAATTTACTATTTAAAGTTTTCGGTTTCTTTAGAAGAAAATGTGAGAGAGACCATTTTGCAGAGAGAATAAATTGCCTACTTGAAGAGTTGGAAGGATATAAGCCAATTATGCTTTAGTAACAATAGTTTCCGGCCATTCTCCCGGCTGATGTCTTGTACAATGATGCCTTGAACTCTGTGCCTTCGAATACCTCCACTACATCGCATAAGCAGGTGGCAGTGTGGAGAAATATAGAACATCTGCATAACACAGCATTGACAGTGATGAGAGTACTGTTAGCATTGCTCCATTACGGGGATGAGGGAAACCTCATTTTCAAATCGTGGAAATTCCCTTTACTCTAAAAGAAAAAAAAAACAGTTACCATTTCATACTCAAACAATGGCCAATCCAAACCAACCTAAGTTAACAAAATTAATACCTCCAGGCCAAATAAATATATGTCATATGTATAGTATAGTGTGCAATTTCTCCACTTACTCTTAAGTGTTCGGTGCTTCGCGTAGTCCAGGAGCTGCTTCAACTAATTATCAAAAAACCCACTAATTCCTCAACATGGGTTTGAGGACTTACAAAGTGATTACATGCGAGTATACAATTTTAACCTTCAAACAAGCACATGTTATGACCGGCAAC
The DNA here is from genome assembly GCA_030386875.1 of Morinoia aosen. Taxonomy (NCBI): domain Eukaryota; kingdom Metazoa; phylum Arthropoda; class Malacostraca; order Amphipoda; family Talitridae; genus Morinoia; species Morinoia aosen. Next base: position 52,836,411 of record CM059576.1, on the reverse strand, counting down.
TTGAATTAGAATGTAATTACCAGATGAAATCAAATCTTATTTTGAATATGAACTGATTAATATAAAACCTTGTAGCATGAAGTGTTTCTTATACCTTCAATATGCAGGTAACTGCCCACGAAAAAAATAAATTTGTTGCGATACGGAGACGAGGGGCGGGTTTAGGACCCCCCCCTTGCCCATACGCTGAGGGAATTGCAACCCCCACACATGTTATAGTATTATCCTTTATGCTTGCGTACACCTGCATACCAGACATGGAGAATAAAAGAGTTATTAAGATTTACATTAATTTATTGGGAAACATGTTTATAAACACACAAGGCATGGGAACGAAATGATTTGAAAGGGCACTGACATAAATGTGATGCTTACCGAAAATTCGAGTTACACATACTCCTTCGCTGACAACGATTTACGCGCACACAAACAGCCGGCTCCACAGTAACACAAATCATAATATTTGCGAGAATAACACATCACGATTTAACCTGGAATTGTGATACGGTGTCGAATCATACAACGGGAAGTCGATTCTCGACTCAATAAACACAGATAATCGATTGCCTATAAATTAGATGATTCTTCACGATACTTTGAAAAACACTTTTCTGTGTGCTGATCTACATCCGAAATTGAACTTCAATCACCACCTAAAAGAGCTCTCACTACTATAAACACTCGCCAAGTGCTAACACTTTTCTGTATGTAACTCTCCATTTTCAATTTGCACTTAAGAGCTCTCGTTTTCCGAATTCTCCCTGCCGACAACTATACACTTTCCCCTCTGCTGTGACGTGCGGCTGCAGCTGACCTAATTCCATTCCATGGATGCTGGATTCCTCTTCAATTCTGAAGCCTATACGCGGACTAAGTCGTCTCTTCTCGTTCGGCGATGCTGCGGCCGGCCGGCCTGGCTGTGCTTGCGCTCGGGTTGAGAAATGCGACGCAACGCCTGCCCGCCACTGCAGAGCTCTCAGCGCCCGACATTACTGCTGGCTTGAAGATAAACGTGGACAATTGTCTTGCTGGAGAAGGCGGAGTTGTTGCGAATTTGGAGTTGATATAGGAGCAAATGGAATGCTTTCTGTAGAATTGTTGACACCTTGACGCTTGTCGATTAATACCGCGCAGCTGAGGTGCTTCGAACGACTCCGGGTGCACGTTAGTACTTTGAAGTTTGCTGATACACTGGACGCCTCCTCTCGAAACTTCGATGGGTAACTTCCACTTTGGATGTTGGATTTTAGCTGCTCATGTCGAAAGTTTGCAGTCAACACCGGACTTGGTATTATGCCGGGTAATACCGGCATCTGCCGGTATTCCGGCTGCAAAACACCTCCTTGATTATGCGTCTCTCTCGTAGCGTCACCGAGCCGAAAAAATCCCTCTCGAGTCTTCATCTACCCTCCTTATATATGCGCGTCTCGGATCCTTCTCGAATGTTCACGAATATTCGCAGTTACAATGACAGCATTTTACAGCTGATTGGAGGAATTCTTCCTTGTCCTAACGTCTCGAAATTTCATTGGCTAGGTGCCCGCTTTCTTGTGCCACACCTTCTCGCGTGATCGCTTGGCAAGCGTTCATTGGTGTAGATGTTGCGGCTTTTGTTTAAGGCCAACCCTCGTATCGCGCCTTCGTGCGAGGCCTGTTCCCATGCCCAAGCGACAACCGGCTTAACGGCTTATACATTCCAACGTCTATCGCAGTTTTTCGCGCTTTTACCTATAACTGGCCTCGCAACACATCGTATTATATAAGATATAAAATATTTCACTACTAGTATATAAGATATTTCACTGCAGGTTTTTGACTTTTCCTAAAGTGAAGCATTTTCCCAAAATCTTAATAATTCCCAAAAATCTTAATATGAGAGTAGTATCTCTGGACAATACAGTTAGAGTCGTGTGTACAATATGGAAAGTGAAATGTTTCATTCTTTCATTTGAGAGTAATTTGAAGTCGTTGGGTGCATTCTTTCGAAAGTTAAAACCGGGTCAACTTAAGTTTTTACTGAGCGGAGTCGGAAAGGCTTTTTGATGAATTTCTGTAGTTCCCAGAAAACAGTTAGAGTCGTGTGTACAATATGGAAAGTGAAATGTTTCATTCTTTCATTTGAGAGTAATTTGAAGTCGTTGGGTGCATTCTTTCAAAAGTTAAAACCGGGTCAACTCAAGTTTTTACTGAGCGGAGTCGGAAAGGCTTATTGATGAATTTCTGTAGTTCCCAGAAAACAGTTAGAGTAGTATTTCTGGACAAATTCATCAATGCTTATCGATTACAAGTATATACATGTATGTTACACGAATATACGGGATCGTTAATAAATATCGTAACATCTTAAAATGCATGAGTAACTGTGGAGGGATGAGAACCTATTTCTAGCCACCTGCATGAATACTTCTACATTGACACGTCCACTACGAATTACTGCTTATGACTACCACTAAGTGCAGCAGTTGGAAAAAATAATGGAAACACCTAGGTAAATCAACAAAGTGTATTTTAATATATGGAGTAGGTCTACTTTTTGAGGCAACTATAACCTCAATTCTCCGAGGCATTGGTTCATACAACTTGTGAATTGTTTCACAAATTTTTTAGTTAATTCTTCAGCAGCAACACCCTCCACGTGTTTTAGACAATGCTGGCGGAAATAGATTTCCAACTTCAATCTCTTTACCCGACCGTAAATGCTCAATAACGTTGAGGTCTGGAGACTGTGGAGGCCAGAAGAGATGCTCAACTTCATTAAAATTGTCATGCACATCGTACGAGATCTACACACTTTTTGCAAACACAACAAAATTTTGAGAATTTAACGAAGCATCTAAGTATGCTTCATTCAGTATTTGCGGTAATTTTGTAATTTTCTGCCGCCGGCCGAAAGGAGGCGAGATGGCCGGGTGTGAGGAGTGAAGAAGAACATGTCGTAGAGAAATGTGTGTGGACGCAAAGGAAATTTGACTTATCTCTGGACATGGACGCAATGGAAAACAAATTTTAGCATAGACATACAAGAAATTTTATTGATGTCAGGACACAACAAGCATTTTTATTAAAAAATTAGAAGAGAATCCCATTCGTCACTAAAACATTTCTTCTTCGGGCTTATAAAGTAACCCAAATATGTTTGGGGTAGAAAATCAGATAAACTCTTTATAAACAAGGATATACTTGTGAAATTCTTCAGGCAGAGAAAATGAAGCCTTCAACCCTCTATAATGAAGTATTCTGCCTTATGAAATGAGGTATTCAGCCCAACATAGACCTAAGCTCCATAAAACAAAGGACATAGCCTTATAGCATGAATTCTCAATTCCTCACGAAGTAACTCACGAGATCAGGCGTATTTTAATTTCGCATTTGGCTTTAAGTTAACTTCAGAATGACTAAAAAACACTAATTGTGCCTATTTTAAGGGGAATGTTTTTTTAAATCAAAATAAGAAATATTACTTAATCATAAGCTCATCACATTTAATGTAAATTTCATGTCATTGAATTCCAGTTACAAATTTTATGTTTGAAAAACATTGCTACCGTCTAAGCCGTCTAACCGTCTAAGTAATCTGCTCACAAAGAAAATGGTATTGCTCATACCAGAAGAAGTGTTTTCATTGGGGAAAAATATGTCTCACCGTAAAAGTGTCAGATTTAGCGGTGAAATTACTTATGGTTGCCCTAAAAGTCATTTGCTCTTCAAGAATGCTCGGGTGTGATTTCATTAATTGATATTTTTCAAATGAAAGTCAAAAGGTGCAGAAGAGATTCCAAACCTTAAGTTCAACTCCTCTATGCCCACTGCGGCAGGAAGAACTAAAGTTTAATTTTCAACTCAAAACTGCAGTAAATTGTAGTTAGCAATTTTGAAAGTAGCAAACATGAACTGAATGGGGCCTTCATTTAGTTTTGATTACCAAAATAGAGCTCGTGACTACTGGTCGGTCAGCAGCGATATGAAAATCTTCTCCGTGGCCACCGGTGGCTCACGTCGCAGCCAAAACGCTGAGAATATCCGACATGTCCTAATACGAAGATTTAAATTACAACAAAATATGTCACATAGTATACAATGTTTCAAAATAAAGTGAAATGTAGAACACTATATTTCACCAAAATGCCCCGAAATGTATTCTCACAACCAAAGAAATATCAAAAGATATTTATTTGATGCATAAAGTGTTGTCAATAGCTGCAAAACACTCACGCTATTTCAACAGTCTAGCATTCAACTGTAAAAGATGTTTCAAAATGTGGAATTTAATCACCTAAGCTGCTTCAATAATTATAATCATAACTTCACCACTGGAGCTGTATCGAGTGTCGGCATTGAAGCGTTTAAGCTGTTCCAAGAGACATGCCACAAGCGAAGCTGTTGCAACAGCCATCTCTGCGTCATCGAAGCTATTTGACACTAGAGCAAGGGTGAGCCCCTGAGGCGGCCATTTACCGGAGCTGGCAAATGGCAAGCATTTGACTGGTGCTCAAATGACAGGTTTGGAGCAGCTGTGTGAGCAGCTCGGGGCAGCGAAAGGCAGACAATGATGCTGCAGTTGTATGTCTGGGACAGGCTACGGCAGTACTGAGATGTACACATGGCACACATGGCTGTACATATACCGGGTGTCCCAAAAAAATGCCCCCAACTTTTTAATTGGTTACACTTCGCTATATATTAACATATTTTAATTGTTTATTTTACAATGTAGTGAATTGGTTTTTCGAATATTTTAAGTGATTCAAATTCGGTTGAATAAGCAGTTTTCAATGCTCGATTCACTAAATGAGGTAGAAAACCTAATTGTTCAATGAAAAAATTTAAAAACAGCACTGGCGTTCTTCATTTCTCAATACCTAGGTGTACAGTTGAAAATAATTTCACATGTCGTATCCTACATACCACTAAGCATGTATCACCGCCATCACTAATAATGCTTCTACCCCGAATTGTGTTTCAAGAACTGAAAGAAAACGGTGAGATAATGCGCAAAACTCGTCGCTCAATGGTGGCTAGAAGTAATACTTGCCCTGAGAGAAATGGAGGGTTTGTCGCAGGATACTGAATTACTTCATTCATTTAAACTTTATTTAAGGTTGTGATTTTATACTCTTTTGAGTTTTTGTTAGGTATTTTTTCTAGAAATTACAAAATAAAGAAAAATATCAATATTGTTGTACAAACTTTTCCTCTTAACAATCAGTTTTTCTCTCCTTTCAGTAAATCGTTCATTAAAATACGTTAATTTCCCAGTTGAAAATTAGCGCAGTTGCGCGGGAGAATTTTGGAAGTTTTTCGCAGTGATCATAGTTTTAAGGCGAATTCTGGCAGTTCACCGCAGACTAAATGCCTGAGCGTCAATTCTAATAGCGTTTTTGGCAGACCTCAGCAGTAATTGTCTACAGTCGAATTGAAGAATATAGTTCTCTGTTGGCCTTCGTCGTGCGCAGCAGTAAATGCCTCGGTCGTAAACAGGCAGCAACAGATGTGCTTTTGCTGATGTGCGCCCGTACATTTACTTTAGTTAGCCCTAAATTTCTTTGTATTGTATTTCAACATTTTAATATTAGTCTGATTACCTAGTTAAATAGCACAAATATTTTACATGTAATTTTACGTGCTTTTGTTGTGTTATGCAATAGCTTATGTTTATTCGCGTTATTTTTGCAAAAAATATATATTACTGTATTTGTTGAAATGTTTATGCCCATTTAAGGGGGTCATTATAGATATTGAGTACGATCGGTGATAACAAATGAAAATGTGGACAAAACTCGAAAATTCAGAGGGTCATTTAGATGTGACACTCTCGGAAGGAGTCCAAGGGTGGACGATGGTAGGAAAAACATTTGTGACAAAGGTTTCTGTTGAAGAGAGATAACTCTCATAGAATGGAGAATGAGGAATACTCCTGAGGTTTAATTTGTTCTTTGCAATTATATATTTTCGAGAATCGATTTTAAAATGGTACAAGGATTTTGAATTAACGTAAGCCACATAAAAATGTAGAACAGTTCTAGTCAGATCTAAGCAGACGTTCTCGCGAGTGCCGCCGACAGCCTCGGCAAATATTGCCGTCCCTAAAGCAGACGTAGCGACCGCTGCACTGCGCTGCGACGCCATTAACCTCTGCCAAAAACGTCAATAAACTGCCAAAAAACTGCGCTGATTTTCAACTGGGTTAAAAAAAAAATGTTTATTTCCAAGTTGTCACATGAGATACATGCCAACATATTGGCTTTTAAAAGTTTCTTAAATATAGGGCATCCTAAAACAAATGTTCAATACGAGGAGTACTAATTGACAAACCATCCGAGGTGTACAAGTAGATAAGCCATGCGAGGCATAACAATAGACAAACTATACGAGGTGTACTAATAGACAAACAGTCAGAGGTGTACAAGTAGATAGACCATACGAGGCATATTAATTGACAAAATATACGAGGCGTACTAATAGACAAACCATTCGTGGTGTGCTAGTAGTCTAACAAAAGTTCTATACTAGGAGTACTAATTGACAAACCATCCGAGGTGTACAAATAGATAAGCCATACGAGGCATAATAATAATAGGCAAAGTTTACGAGGTGTACTAATAGACAAGCTATCAGAGGTGTACAAAATAGATAGACCATACGAGGCATATTAATAGACAAAATATACGAGGCGTACTAATAGACAAACCACACGTGGCTTGCCAATAGTCTATCTCAGTCAAGGGTAGTTGAATGAGAAATGAAAAATATGCCCTAAAAATATGCAAAGCTCTACCACCACCAAAAACATATTTCACATCTTCTCGATATTCACCACATCACACGGACATGGGTACATGGGATAAAATAGAGATACAGTGTAAGCCGGTTACCACTCATGATGGACAAATATCTACAAAATATTGGTAGAAATGGGTAAACAAACATATATTCAAATCAAAATTCATAGCTTGTACAACATACGGACAGAAAGATAATTTTACTACGATTCATATGCTCAAATTGCACTTTATTTCATTAATTATACATGACATTAATCCGATTCACAGAAACGCCCTCTGGGGAAGTGATATATCTATTTTTTAATCATTTCGCTAGTGCAGTAAAATTTATTAACAGAATGGTTTTTGCGTAAAGAAATGAAATAGAAACATGTATATCTATTTATGTAGATACATATATATATACCTACACACGTACACACATATTAATATATATACTTATTGAAAATTAAATATTAGAAAAAAATACATATATAAGATAAAAGATAGAAGCAACCTACCATCTACTACACAGAAAATGACAGTTGAGCTCACTGTAATCCTAAGAAATTTTTCGCAAAAAAATAACTAAAAGGAAAAGAAGGCTTTGAAAAAACATAAAAATGAACTGGTTTTTAATTTCTTCACAGAAATTTTTTTAGAAAAAATCAGGTTATAGTCAAGAAGCAACACAACTCTTCAGCATTATACGGACATGTGTACGTGGGATAAAATGGAGTAACATTGAGCCGGATATCACATCTGAGTGGAGAATATTCACAAAATTTGGCACATATAGGTAGATTAGGCTTTGATCCAAAGTGATAAATTTAATTACAGAAATTTAGAGTTTTTTCCGATTTGAAAGTTCAGTGCTAGTGTGCGCTGAACGCACGGAAAAAAAAATAAAGAGACTAAATGCAATGCTTAAATTACCCCCTTCCCCCCAGCTCAGCCGAAAATCGATTGAAAACATCTTCGAGAATGATTTTGAAATAGCGAGACAACGTTTGCCAAAATTTAATTCATTATAAACTTTGCCCAACCCTCACATCTATAAACCTGTTTATTGGTGTACACACAAAATTTTTTTCATGGTATATTTGTCATACGGACGTTAAATATTAATACAGAAAAGAGAAAGAAATAACAAAATAAAGATGAGGAAATACTCCTAATTATGGAAAGAACGTTCGTTCTGCTGCACTGAACTGTCGGCTGTGGTGCTCATTGTTGTCGACAGAAATAAGTAAGATGAATATACGAATCGCTTAGCAAACGTAAAATGAAATAGTTTCTAAATTTCTAACGGAAATTTCAGGAAAGTTAAAATTTCTGATAGATGGGAAGTTCATACCGAAATGCTGCAGGCCCTATGACAGAGATGCAAAATGACGTGACACATTCACTCTAAATTCTTTTCCAGTTTTAGAGTTTTTGATATGCTGGGGAAGCTTGTTCCACAAAAAAGCTCCAGAAACTGATAGAGCTTTTTGTCCCACGTTAGATGAACGGTAACTGACTAAAACATCGTTCCTCCGGTTTGGTCTTTCGTTTGGGATATTAGATGGAAAAAAATTTACCACCTCTGCATTACTTTGGGGGAGGTACAGAGAGGAGAATACTCGTCGAGCTTTCTGGATCATGAATCTGTTCGGTATTGGGATCCAGTCGAGTTTTCTTAAAAGAGGGGTGACATGATCGTATTTATTGAAATTTCCTTTGCATACCACTTTGGCGGCGAAGTTTACACATTTTTGCAACTCTTCCTGACGACATTTAGGTAAGTCTCCCAACACAAGACTGCAGTAGTCCAGACGCGATAAAACTAAAGACTGAATCACTAATAATCTAGATTTTTCGTCAAGTGTGTTCTTTATACGATGAAAGAACATTAAGGTTCTGTTAATTTTGTTGCACATTGTTTCGACGTGTGAATTGAAAGTCATATTTTTGTCCAACCAAACACCCAGATTTTTAACCTTATCGACTGGTTTAATTGTATCGTCTCCAAATGTTAGCTTGAATGGTGGTAAATTTTCAGTCGCATTCTGTGATCCAAAAATAATGCTTTGCGTTTTACTTGCGTTAAGTTTGAGGCCATTATGGTCATACCACAATTTCAGATTTCTCAGAAGGTTTTCAGCGTTGGCTTGTGTTTCTATTAAATCCGCTGTTGAGCTTGTCATGGCAATTTGTACGTCATCAGCATACATTGAGATTTTGTGTTTGCCGGCATGGTAGGGAAATCGTTGATGAAAGTTGAAAATAGGAGTGGGCCGATGATTGAACCTTGGGGAACGCCAAAATTATTTGGTATGAATGATGACATTTTGTTATTCAAACACACTGCATGAGAGCGGTTTCGTAGGTAGCTTTCAAACCACTGAGTGTCTATTCTGAGGTTTGAAATTTTTTGTAGAAGTTTCTTATGCTCAACACTGTCGAAAACTTTGGAGAGATCAAGCAATAGTAAGAGAGTTAATTTTTTTTGGTCAATATCATTGTAAATTTTTTCTGTTATGTTTAACAGGGCGTCCTGAGTACTGGTATTCCTCCTGTAAGCATATTGATTGCTATGCAGTAGATGTGACTCGTCTATGTAAGACGAGAGCTGGTTTGTTATTACTTTTTCTAATATTTTGGACATAACAGGCAGGAGACTGATTGGTCTGTAGTTTGACGCTGTGTCGATATCACCAGATTTATGCAATGGCTTAATTATGGATAGTTTCCATTGATCGGGAAACTTGTTTGTGACTATAGATGTATTTATTATCAAGCGAATAAAGGGTGCTGTGACAGGGAAGCTGTCTTTTATATGTTGGAGGCTTATGCCATCATGTCCAGTCGCTTTAGTATTCTTTAGTGAGTATAAGATTTTTCGTATCTCTATGACGCTAACTGGCTTTGGTCTCCACTTGTTGCTACTATTTGGGGATGAAACATCGCTCAGATTTGCCTCTGTAGATGTGTCTGAAACTGTCCTGGATACTTCATTGAAAACATCTTCGCCAACTTTTGAGAAGAAAGTGTTAAAGTCATTCGCCATTTCTGAGGGGTTGTCAAAAGTGCTTTTGCAGTCTGAATTTTTATACTGAGCAGCTTCTCTAATGATTTCCCAAGTTCTTTTAGGGTTTTGTTTTGCCGCCAAGAGTTCTTTGTGGAAGTAGTCCCGTTTTGCTTCCTTAACTTTTCTTCGTAGGATCTTCTCATGATCTTTATATAATTTCCGACGCGTACTGTCTGATTTATTCAGTTTGTACTCACGCTGCAAATTTCTTTTAGCTCTGCTCAAATGTTTTATCTCATCTGTTATCCATTTAGAAATTCTTGGCTTTACTTTCTTCGTAGTGAAAGGTGCGCATTCGTTAAGAGCTGATACGAAATTTTCGTTGAAAAGCGAAACTTGTAGATTGACATCATCGGTGTTTTCCATGCCTTGAAATTCACTCCATCTGTCTAATAGCTTTTCTTGAAATATTTCAGGGGAGTAGTGGTTATTCATGCGATTTGTAATATAACTAGATTTTTGTTTCTCTTTTGCAATATTGATTTGGCATTCTACCGAATGGTGATCAGAAAAGGACGGTAAGATTTCTGTGCTGAGTACTGCTTGGGGATTGTTGGTAATTGCTAGGTCAAGAAGAGTTTTAGAAGTGTTGGTAATAATTCGCGTTGGTTCTTGGACCATTTGAGAAAGATTAAGTCTGTGCAGCATCTTGCTTAGCTGATTGTTTTTATTTGTCAGATCCACGTTAAAATCTCCGAAAACATAGAAAGACTTTTTGGCTGCAGAGATTGATCTAAGCGTATTTTCAATGAAATCTAAAGTTGGACGAAGAGATGCTGACGGATGTCTGTAAAGACTGCCGATAATGAAAGACTTGTGTTTGTTTACTTGAACATTGAGCCAAACCATTTCTATGTCTTCGCATTTTTCTTTTATCGGAACTAAGGATGTAGAGTAGACATCTTTGATGAAAATGTATGAACCGCTACCTCTCTTACTCTTGACTCCGTCATAACGGTACAATGTGTACCCAGTAATGCTGAGATATGAGCTTTCGACTCGTGAATCGAACCATGTTTCAGATACGCATAAAATATCGATATCGTTAGTGATCAACATTACTCGTACGTCATCCATTTTACCATTGAGGCTGCGAGCATTTATGTGCAATATTTTGATATTATTTACCTCAATAGGCAGATCTTTAGTGGAGTTATTGCATTTTTTAGGTCTAGCAGGGCATTTAGTATTCGTCTCTAGGTCTTTATTGCCGCGTTCATTGTTTGTGATTTCAGCTTCATATTCAATTTGATCACTGTTATTTAGTCACAAAATGGGGGAGGGAGCAACACGATTTTCATCACGCATTTTCAAGAGGGCGCTATAGTGGTCCTGTTTCCGGTGTATGTTTGCGGGAGGACAGTTTATCAGAGCATTTGATGTAGGGGAGATTGTCGTCTTCCAAATCCCATTGTCTCTTTCATCAAATACGTGAATTGGTGTTCTCGTTACATTAGAAAGTATTTGGGGTATGAGGTCTCCAACTGCATGATCGAAGACTTTTCTATCGATGTATTTATCGATGAGTTGTTCGAAACTGCCACTGTTCTTGTCAACGAATTTTGCTTACTGGTCCTTGTTTCTGGAGCTCTCAGTTTTGATGGCTTTATTCAGAGATATATAATTCCATTTCGATATTTGTTGTGAAGCAAGCTGCGTCGTTACGGCGTGGAGGAGACAGTGTCCGTCACCTACAGTGTAAGCAGGCTCCAATTTGAGCGATCGTTTCAAGTCGTCCAGTGTGTGTGCAACGCGTGTGCAAATTTGATTCACTGTTGATTTTTCGGTAGCAGTATTAGTTTGGTAGTCGACGGAGGCCCGGCAGAGGCATCAGATTTTTTTCGAATAATTTGATTTTCTTTGGAATAGTTTTGAATATCGGTATTCGCTTGACTTTCCTTGGTTCCTGCGTACTCACTGGAAAGTTGAGAATTGGTTGAAAAGGAGGGCATGTCGCAATCACTATTTGTGTCTGTTGCAAGTAACGCAAATTTATTTTTCGTACTGACATTATATTTGTCTGAGATCGAATCAGGGAAAGGCTCAGGCTTATTTACGTTCCTCATGCTGTGGGTGAGTGAGTTACTCAGACCTCTGCTTGATGACGCAATCAATTTTGAAGGATTTGGTGTACCATGTGCAGTGATGTGCATAGGCTTATATTCTTTTTGAAAGTCTAAGGTGAGACTATTTGTCTCATTCCGGGAATTTTTCGATTCATTGGAATGATCTACAATTCCATTTATTGCTTGACATTTGTTGAAATGAGGACAATATGGCACGGTGATTCGCAATGTTGATTTCATTGCAAGTTGTTGATGAGAACAGAAGTTCTCTTCCTGGGTCCGAGGCCATTGAAAGTTATTGAGTGCGTCACCATTTTCATTATCTGGGTAAGTTTGAAATTGAATCAAGTTTAAGCCCAGGTTTTTGCAAAAATGCCTCGCTTTGTTGAATTCGTTTGCACTGCAAGCATTGGCAATATAAATGCGAGAAAGTGCGTACTTTCTTACAATTTGTTGTTTGATTCGAGCAAGGTCTGAGGGCTAGTGGCAGAGACCATCAAAACTTAGTATATAATTTTTAAATCTAGGCATGCAATTTACAGTATGGAGAAGGTCATCGAAGCGCCCTGATGGAACAGTTTTGATCCAGCACGAGCGATCGATGTCCTTTCTTCTGATCGTGCTTAGGATATTATCACCTAGCAGCAAAGTGTCGTAAGGTTCTCGAAAATTGGAGTCGATTTCACAAGAGATACCAGCAGGTACCACAGGTGCAAGGTGTTGAGAACTTATATGTGAATTTAAAGCAAAAAGCTGTTCGGTTAGGTTCTGAATGTTTGATACTGTAGAGAAAATCAACGACGGGCTAGGAGGCTCACGTTGTCTTAGGGATTTATTGAAAAACGCTGTTGTTAGAGACAAATTGTGAATAATTTCATTAATTTTTTGAGAGCTTGTTATTTGAAGCGGGTGCAAGTAGCCATTAAAAGAAGCAACAGTGTTATTTTTATTGCTCTGTACTGGAAATTTTATTTTGTTTTCACAGCTTGCGCTCTGGGGTAATTTACTGCCAGTATCGGTTTGTGCGCGAAAATTATCGAACATATTATCTGGAGAATGAGAAAAGTCTACCACGCTTGAAATGTACTTATTAGTAAAAACTATTTTTTCTTGTACCACTGATGAGGATGGTGTTTGTGTCCCCGCCGCTGGCGGACAGTTCGGAGCGTTGTTGTTGACGCAGAGCTGGGGAGCTGGCACGCTGTTATGCTTGTTCAGATGAGGAGCAGGTGGTTGTGGTGCTGCGGCTGAGACTTCACTGCTTCGAACCTTCAAATGATTGCTGGAGGTTTGGCAGATATGTTTTCCTTCATCCGGCGATATTGGTTGCATAGTCTTCACTGACGTGGCTGCGGAAGGTGACACACATTCTTTGACGGGGTTACTGGCAGCTGTTAACAAGTCTCCCGTCTTTTGAGCATTAGAATCTTGTGCGTGAGAGGATGTAGGTCCCCTACTTGCAGGCACTTTGCTTGGTAAGGTCGTATTTTTGCCCCTGAGAGAACCATTTTTTCGGGATGTTGTGTAGGGCAACATTTGTGCAGAGAACGGCACTTTCCGGCCTGCGAAGCGAGTCTCGTAGTGATGCATCGTGCGTTGTAATTGTATAGCTATGATGTTTTAAACTATTCGGTGTCAGTAGGGAAACGGAGGTACGAAACACAATAATTCTTCAGTGCACATTTTTCGTCTTGGCCACGTAGGAAGTGAACATAAACTTCACTGAGATGTTAGACATTGCCAAATATTTATCAAATCAAACGTAATTTCTCTGGTTGCTTGGAGCAAAAAAGTTCATCAGGATTTGCCATGCTCTGAACAGTCAGAGAGACGGTAGGCAGGGGTACGGGAAGAGGGGGGGGAGTGAACGGGTTCGGTGAGGGGTGATTGAGGGGACATGGACACTTCAGACAGACAGGCCTATAGGTCGAGACTGGGCTGAGCACACCATTTCCTTCGTGTTGCTAGCACTGCTTTGTTAGCTTCGTATTTAAATTGCACTGTTTTAAGCAGAAATAAGACATAAGTTATTTTTTTTTCTTTTCGCAGTCCCACAGGTAGCAAACACATTCACTGATAGTAAAATTTTAGTATTACAGTAGTATGACAGATAGCATGACAGAGCCCTCGTAAAGGTCTATAGTTTCAGACATGTACAGGGTTTCACATTTTACTCGCTCAGTTTTACAACGTTTCACATTTACAATAATTGTTTTCCCTCTTCCCCGTTACACGTCACTATTTCATTAAAGTTTCTCGATAAAACGACAGTTACTTACAGGAAAAGTAATTAGAAACACAATTTTGTGAATTAAATGTCTAAATTAAGCGTCATATACACTCAACATGATGTTTTTTTACTATAACAGATGAGAGAAACCGAAGATGAAAAAGTTTTTTATCCTTCTCAGGTTTTACGCCACTAGTTAACCAACATTATCTGTAAAAATAAAACAAGATAATAATGTAAGCCAATTTGGTGAATCAGAAATTGATTGTGTGCGTTAGAGATCGTTCAACATTCATGCTCTATTGTAACATAGAAATAGTTCACGAATGATGGTCACTGTTATTTTCCCAAAAGATGCGAAATTACCAGAGTACACATTCTATTTTTTTTCTATCTGTTTTTTTAACATGGTAAATTATTTTCGAAAGTTGCTGGATCAAGTTTTTTAAATTTTTAAATTTAAAAGTTCCTTCAAAGAAGAAGTTTTTACCCTTCTCACATTTAACGTCACTAGTTAACCAAAATTGTCAATCAAAAGAACATGATAATAATGTAAGCTAATTTGCTGAATCAATAATTGATTGTGTACATTAGAAATTTTTCAACATCCTTGTTCTATTGAAACAAAAAATAGGTACGAAACACAATAATTCTTTCGTGCACATTTGCCGTCTCGGCCACGTAGGAAGTGAACAAAAACTGAAACTGAGAGGCTTGACATTGCCAAAAATTGATCAAAACAAACGTAATTTCTTTGGTTGCTTGAAGCGGAAAAAGTTCAGGATTTGCCATGCTCTGAAACGGTCAGAAGACGGGAAGCAGGTGTACGGGAAAGGGGGGGGGGAGGTGCGGGCTCGGCGAGGGGAGACTGAGGGAACAAGGCCACTTCACACTTCACTCAGGCCTATCGTACGAGACCGGGCTGAGCACACCATTTCACACCCTTGCCAGCACTGCTTTGTTGGCTTTTCATTTAAAGTCCACTGATTTAAGCAGAAATAAGACAAAAGTTTTTTTTTCCCTTTCGCAGTTCCACAGGTAGCAAACACATTCACTGATATTATAATTTTTACGCATGGCTAGGTTATTTCCCCTTGCATTTTCAACAATTACCGCCCCATTTCCCCGCACGTCCGACCGCGACCGAGTCCGAACGGGGTAGCGAAGATATAATAAATTAAAAAGTTGGGGACATTTTTGTGGAACACCCGCTCTATTTTTAGATTCAGAGATGCATCCAAAGTGTCAAATACCTAGTAAATTATACATTTAATATGATTTTTTATTCATAGTATTTTAAATAGCCTTGCAGTGGCTGAGTAGTGTTATGGTCGTCGTTTATTTTCTGATCGAATATATTGATTGTCCTAATTTATGGATAATTGTCATGATCGACCTTCAAATAAGGATGTATCTATAACAGGTTTTTAAACACTCATTAGGCATGGCCACGCATTTACTGATTTAATGATTGATGAACACCACACATGACGTGAGACAGATTAGAACCAGCAAATGCTAATGATGATAAAATAAATTACAATACCGTCCACATAACTTTGGAGAAATTGGAGAAAGCAGTGGTGATGATGTCGATATAAAATAAAAGGTCTCTTGCTTACGTTATATTGGATTTTTCGGTCTGAGGAATGAAGTCACAATTGTAAATTATACAATAACAATCTCAGTGTGCACAACTGAGTTCAAATTAGAGTTAAAGAATAGGTGGCACCGTAGAGACCCTTCTGAGACCAATTCTGATACAAGAATGAATCCTCCTAATTCTCGGTACGAGCTTATGTAGAAGCTATTGCCGCAGCTATCCTCAAAAGACGTTGGTAGCGACCCTATGAGTATTCGCCCTCTCCGCTACTGCCGAGCCCTCGTCGCCACCTCTGCCTCGGTCGCTGGGAAGCAGTTAAGGTTCCCAACGGTCGCAGAGTCGTTCCGCTTTGTACAGCACCGCTTTCTGCTGAGGTTTTGCTGAACTTGCTGATTTGTTATCACGATGTGTTTCGAGTCAGGGCATGCGTCAAACCTGCTGTCTAACCGTTATGGTGGGGAATTTCCAAGGTACGCAGTTATGTAGGAAAATACATAACAGTAGACACAGCGCTTGCGTGCCACGCTTCCTGCGCAGGTTTGGACCCTGTGGTGGCGCAGCAGTTGGCGTGGAAACGCTGACGCTGCAAATCAGGGTCGTGCCTGCAGTGTGGTCACTGTACTCAAGGAATGTTACCTGGGCACTATACGAGAGGTTAACAAGGCCTATAGAGCTCGGGCGTGACTTGGGCCTGGGAACCCTATGACGTACATTCCTGTGAAAGTAACATGTCGATGATACTCAGCCACTCTCTCTAGCGTTTGATTTGATCATTGATACTCAGCCACTACTCGGCGACACTTGAGAACGAGAAGGGCGGAAGCGTGACGCGATATGGCAGTTAGCTGCTAGCAATACTCTCAACATGAGTGTCGCTGCTGACCCGCGTACCCCATTTCTTCCCCCATGTTTGGTTTAGTTTCCGAGCTCAAGTGCACACAGTCGCCCACTTATGAAGATGTTTCAGAAAAAAAAACGATAAAACGTAAAACAAAGAAAGACCCATGTTTAAAAGACATCTGCAAAACGATCGCAAGCAGAATTTCCGACATTTAGAGTGAAGCTCCAATTCCGTCAGGTTCCGTTAAACACATTGCTGATCTGTGTTTTCTTACCATAACAAGAATCAAGTTTTGATGAAATTACACAAGGCTCACCGTAAATTCCGAGCGTGCTATATTCTAAAGAAAAGGAAGTGCCTAATTCTGAACGCACTTTCATGCTAGATCATCAAAATGCGAGGAAATTAAACATCGGTTCAGTTGACATTGCTGTACCGAATGAATCAGGGCGGAGAGACGACAGGAGACGAGCTTCACATAATTCGCTACGAGCTTCTACTTCTGGCGTCAGCTCAGTTATTGAAATAACAGTTATTTGTGATACTCAACTGATAACACGGATGTTGATATAGTATATAGCTCAGAAGCTATTAATATAAATAACAAATTTTGTGATGTTCATATATGCCCCAATGTGACTTCAGCAAGTGTTCAAGCGTTCAAAAGGGTGCAAAACATGGATTTAACGCGTTAACTCTCAGTAAAAGCTAAGTGATGATGCTCAAAATAATGTTCTACCTGCTGTCACGAGAAATGCGCGCTGTAGGAAATGCGAACACATATTACAAGGTACGCTAATTGATGAGAGACCTCACATCAGGGAGTTTGGTCGAACGAGGATATGAAATTGTCATCCTTTTTGAAAGTTGTGGATCTCTGATGCGATCTTTCGAGTTACCTAAATTGAATTTGGTCAGTGTGACGATTGCACCAACTTGATTGATGGGCAATCGGTAACGGCCACTGAACATCTCATAACTAAGCAATTCACTCGCGATGAAAGTTGACATTTCATCTAAACGAGAGCATCTTATCAATGTTTGAAATATCCCCTGCATACCCAAGCTGTGGAACGCGCAGTAAAGTTGTTAGCGAAGTTTCTCTATGAGTGCCTAATTGTATGAAACTAGAGATGAGTTAGAAACAAAGTAGCATCACGAGAGTGCATGTAAAGATCTGAATAGAAGAAAGATCATATTGTAGACTGATTGATTCTTGCTTGGTCCTATTACCCTTTAATTTTATTAAGATATTTCTACGAACATAAAAGATTATATTGTTTAATGATTGTCTACATTTATGTTTGCAGGTTCATTTGTTAGATCTGTATATGGAACCATAATGAATTATGTAAAATGTGTTAAAATTATTGGGGCATGTACGACGACGAAGTTCCGTTCTATAATTTCTCTGAATATAAATAGAGAACACACAAGGATAGTGCGTGAGTCACACATACTCACGACAATGAGGTCAGACTAGCCGAGCCAGACTCACTAGTGTAAGTGCGCACTAAGTCTAGACACCGAAGTTGTAGAACATTCCAAAACCGCTTGAAGATATACTAACACAAGTATTATAACGTAACATCACATTTGACTCGTAACAACAAACATTCCTTGCAAAAAACAAGTAAAGACTATCTACAAAGAGTTCATACATGGAAGCAGTTGTACAAAACAAAGAACTAGTTCGATCGCTGTTCCGAAGAGAAGCGTCTGGAACAATAATTATTGTAGGGTCGAGCTAGGTGTGGTTATTGTGTGGTCATGGTGTGGTTATTGTGTGGTTATGGTGTGGTTATTGTGGCGTTATTGTGGGGTTATTGCGTGATTATGGTGGGATTATTGTGGAATTATTGTGTGAATGTTAGGGTAGTTGTGGTATATGGCGAAATCCCTGTGTAAAACGGCTGTAAAATGGAATATAAGCTGCAAAATAAGGTGAAACAAACTTTTTGTTCAGTTGTTAGGGTAAATTTTGTATATTCTACTTGTAGGAGATGCAGACCTTGCCTTGCAGACAGCGAGAAGCAGACTAAAGTGAAACGAATTACTTATATGAAAGAATTTAATCTAATCATAGATCCTTTAAATATTGGAAGCTAACAAAAATATAAAAATTATAGAATCAAATAATATCCTTCGAACTATCTAGTATTGCGTTGGAAATATCATGACTTGAAAATACATGCATTTCGGTTAGGTTCACAAATAACGTTGTCATCCCAAGACTTTTTTGTGAATTGATTTTCGTGCTGTGCGAATATTAATAGTAAGAAAAATTAATTTTTACAACATCATTTTATTATAGTTTTTGCATGTAAAATTCAAATGTGATTCAAGCAGATTTTTACATGAAATGAAAAAAATATGGTTTCTACTGTCATTTTCATAGTTGTTTTGACATGGTGACTTATTATGCTACGGTTAGCATAGGTGATAAAAGTGTTTAGGTAACCAAGTATATCAAATTCTGCTGCATACAGGCCGAGAACTCTGAGGAATGGTGCGTACTGGCAGCAGAGGCTCGAGTAATGCGAAGAGAGGGAGCCTAGCGCTGCACCCTGCATCCGGTATTGGATGCGATTATTGAGTATTGGCTCCGGTGCCCGCTGTTGAATCTTTATTTTCTTCTGGAGGTGAAGTGTACATCTGATGTTGGATATTATTTCTGCCAATATTGGCCTTAGATAAATGCATTATATTATGCTGTTCGTAAGTGTAATTGGGTGCTGGTATTAGTGATGGATTTGTGAATGGTTTTGTGATTGGATTTATTATTGAATTTGAAACTGGAACAATAAAATAAATAAAGCTGCTCAGACATTGTATAGTCGATGTCAGGTAAGTATTCTGGTATGAAAACATGTGCAGAATTCTCTGAATGTTCTCATCAACCATTCAACTCCTACAGATAAATTGCATGAATACATTATTATTAGTAGTAATTGAATTAAATAAAAATTTATTATGAATAACAATAGTATTAAACCTAGCACCCATTTATTCAATCTGTGGCCAATATTGGCTGAACATATTTCCTATATCAGATCGATATATTTACATCAAGTAGGAAATAAGAGAATATTATCCAATACTGGACACAAGAGCCAATACTCAGAATTAAACTATTCTCACACACACACTTCGCAGGCATAGTCCTGACATTGTACTCTATTTAGATAACTGTGAGCCCGTGGGCTGCAAAATTGTGCACTAAAATGGCTAGTGTTTAATGCATAAAATTTAGATTTTTCAATTTTCGAGTGTATGCAAATAACTATAATTGCAATGTGCAAACAACGTTCAGTTTTGCATGACAGCAAACTGTAAAATGACGTGATGACTGACAGCAAACATACATGACAATTTTTCAAAAAATTAAAATAATAAACAAAGAATATTTACTTTGCTTTGAAAAATATCTCATATCTGAACAACAATTCGTATCAATTTAATTTTTTAAAATTTGAAGTGACATTAATATTTCTGAATTTGATCCAAATTTAAGTATTTCCAAGGTTAGAATATTTACAACACGTTCATGAATAATTAGAGAGATGTTATTTGATTCTCCCTAATAAATTGATTTATATTATTAATTCATGAGTACATAAGACATTAGAGAAATTGAAACAAATATTAACATATGGGGCGACAACGTTAGTTATGAACCCAACTGAAGCGCAAGTGTTCTCATATCAGAATATTTACCACAAAGTAGTATATAATTGGAAGGATGTTTATTGATGGTCGGTCTTTTATCTCTTCAATTAGCCTCCAATACTGAGTGGATATATAATTAGATCAAATCCTTTTGAAGTCAGTAGTTAGATAACCAGGCCGCACTGAGGTCGCCTGATGGGGGACCGGTAAAGTTCGTGCACATGTGAGGTGATGGGCGTTGCTTTATCTATACTGAATTGTGTTGTGGGTAATTCTATACTGAATGGTGTTGTGGGTAATTCTATACTGAATGGTGTTGTGGGTAATTCTATACTGAATGGTGTTGTGGGTAATTCAACTTAAGCAAGTAATGATACAACGCAACATCCTATGTAAAACGACTCTAAAAACTCTAAAATACAATAAGCAGTAACAATAATTGTACAATTATCTTTACATTGAGTTGATGGCTCAATTTTGTCTCATTCTACTTGCAGGAGATGCAGACCGAGCCTTGCAGACATCGACAGGCAGACTAGAGTGAAGTGAATTACTCTCTTGTAACGGATTTATTCTAATTATAGATCTATCCAATATTGAAGGCCAATTAAAGGGTTGAGAAGGGTTAAAAAGGGGTAAAGGGTTGTCCAATAACACCCGTCTAGTTATTCATTCCCACACCTCCAGAAGTGCCGGCCTACACACATGACACCTCTGACGATCACATTCCCACACCTCCAGAAGTGCCGGCCTACACACATGACACCTCTGACGATCACATTCCCACACCTCCAGAAGTGCCGGCCTACACACATGACACCTCTGACGATCACATTCCCGCACCTCCAGAAGTGCCGGCCTACACACATGACACCTCTGACGATCACATTCCCGCACCTCCAGTAGTGCGTGCCTACACACATGACACCTCTGACGATCACATTCCCACACCTCCAGAAGTGCCGGCCTACACACATGACACCTCTGACGATCACATTCCCGCACCTCCAGAAGTGCCGGCCTACACACATGACACCTCTGACGATCACATTCCCACACCTCCAGAAGTGCCGGCCTACACACATGACACCTCTGACGATCACATTCCCGCACCTCCAGAAGTGCCGGCCTACACACATGACACCTCTGACGATCACATTCCCGCACCTCCAGAAGTGCCAACCTACACACATGACACCTCTGACGATCACATTCCCACACCTCCAGAAGTGCCGGCCTACACACATGACACCTCTGACGATCACATTCCCACACCTCCAGAAGTGCCAACCTACACACATGACACCTCTGACGATCACATTCCCGCACCTCCAGAAGTGCCGGCCTACACACATGACACCTCTGACGATCACATTCCCGCACCTCCAGTAGTGCGTGCCTACACACATGACACCTCTGACGATCACATTCCCACACCTCCAGAAGTGCCGGCCTACACACATGACACCTCTGACGATCACATTCCCACACCTCCAGAAGTGCCGGCCTACACACATGACACCTAGCTCTGACGATCACATTCCCACACCTCCAGAAGTGCCGGCCTACACACATGACACCTCTGACGATCACATTCCCGCACCTCCAGAAGTGCCGGCCTACACACATGACACCTCTGACGATCACATTCACGCACCTCCAGAAGTGCCGGCCTACACACATGACACCTCTGACGATCACATTCCCACACCTCCAGAAGTGCCGGCCTACACACATGACACCTCTGACGATCACATTCCCGCACCTCCAGAAGTGCCGGCCTACACACATGACACCTCTGACGATCACATTCCCGCACCTCCAGAAGTGCCGGCCTACACACATGACACCTCTGACGATCACATTCCCACACCTCCAGAAGTGCCAACCTACACACATGACACCTCTGACGATCACATTCCCGCACCTTCAGAAGTGCCGGCCTACACACATGACACCTCTGACGATCACATTCCCGCACCTCCAGTAGTGCGTGCCTACACACATGACACCTCTGACGATCACATTCCCACACCTCCAGAAGTGCCGGCCTACACACATGACACCTCTGACGATCACATTCCCACACCTCCAGAAGTGCCGGCCTACACACATGACACCTAGCTCTGACGATCACATTCCCACACCTCCAGAAGTGCCGGCCTACACACATGACACCTCTGACGATCACATTCCCGCACCTCCAGAAGTGCCGGCCTACACACATGACACCTCTGACGATCACATTCACGCACCTCCAGAAGTGCCGGCCTACACACATGACACCTCTGACGATCACATTCCCACACCTCCAGAAGTGCCGGCCTACACACATGACACCTCTGACGATCACATTCCCGCACCTCCAGAAGTGCCGGCCTACACACATGACACCTCTGACGATCACATTCCCGCACCTCCAGAAGTGCCGGCCTACACACATGACACCTCTGACGATCACATTCCCACACCTCCAGAAGTGCCGGCCTTCAAACACGACACCTCTGACGATCACATTCCCACACCTCCAGAAGTGCCGGCCTACACACATGACACCTCTGACGATCACATTCCCACACCTCCAGAAGTGCCGGCCTACACACATGACACCTCTGACGATCACATTCCCACACCTCCAGAAGTGCCGGCCTACACACATGACACCTCTGACGATCACATTCCCACACCTCCAGAAGTGCCGGCCTACACACATGACACCTCTGACGATCACATTCCCGCACCTCCAGAAGTGCCGGCCTACACACATGACACCTCTGACGATCACATTCCCACACCTCCAGAAGTGCCGGCCTACACACATGACACCTCTGACGATCACATTCCCACACCTCCAGAAGTGCCGGCCTACACACATGACACCTCTGACGATCACATTCCCACACCTCCAGAAGTGCCGGCCTTCACACACGACACCTCTGACGATCACATTCCCACACCTCCAGAAGTGCCGGCCTACACACATGACACCTCTGACGATCACATTCCCGCACCTCCAGAAGTGCCGGCCTACACACATGACACCTCTGACGATCACATTCCCACACCTCCAGAAGTGCCGGCCTACACACATGACACCTCTGACCATCCCATCAAAAAATAACTTTGTCGAACCGCGATTAGAAATAATTTATTCATTCGATATGCTACGTGTGCACGCTAGCTTTTTCGTTAAAAAGTGAATAACTGTGTTAAATGTATGAGTTTTCTGTTTATTTTTTGTAATAGTACGTGATTTTATTTCGTTTTGAAATAAAACTAAACGTTTATTTTACATACTAACATTTTATTTACTTTATAATACCCAGCTGACAAGTGCAAAATGTAGGTTGTGCTCCACCCTCAAACTTCCTCCCAAAAACCCTCCAACACCAGCATCATATGCGCAAAGCACATCTCTGTCAGTTCCTATCTATTCATTTCCGTGTCACCTCTTCTCTCCCCGACACACTCTGTGTCAAACTCTCTTTCCGTTTTTTCTATAAGGATCGATATTTCTATATTCTTTTGTTTTGTAAAATTGCACATGTTTCTGCAGAAAGTCTACTGAGTATTGTAAGCCGCCGTAGAATGCATGTAAACGTCGGTGTCCAGCATTGGATCGGGAATTACTGAGTATTGGCTCCTGCGTCTAGTATTGGATAGGGAATTACTGAGTATTGGCTCCTGCGTCTAGTGTTGGATACGGAATTACTGAGTATTGGCTCCT
The DNA here is from genome assembly GCA_030386875.1 of Morinoia aosen. Lineage (NCBI taxonomy): Eukaryota > Metazoa > Arthropoda > Malacostraca > Amphipoda > Talitridae > Morinoia > Morinoia aosen. The sequence goes on along the minus strand of CM059576.1, from coordinate 52,812,441 downwards.
GCGTCTGGTATTGGATACGGAATTACTGAGTATTGGCTCCTGTGTCCAGTATTGGATAGGGAATAACTGAGCATTGGCTCCTGCGTTCAGTATTGGACAGGGAGTTACTGAGTATTGGCTCATGCGTCCAGTATTGGTTAAGCAATTACTGGGTTTTGGCTCTAGCGTCTGGTATTTGAAAGCAGGTTACTAAGTATTGGCTCTTGCATAAAGTATTGGACGAGCAATTGCTGAGTATCGGCTCCTGCGTCTAGTATTGGGTAGCAAATTACTGAGTATTGGCCGCCATATTCGTTATTCGATACCATTCTGATATTTTCTTCTTGAGATAAAAATATAGGTCTGATATTGGAAATAAGTTCCGACAATATTGGTCACTGATAAATTTTGTATTGGATGGGGACTAATGGATGGATTGGCTGCTGCGTTTATGAATTTATCTAGCCCGCCCCCTCTATTTGATATGAGATAGCAGGCGAAATGAAAGAAAGGCCGTATGAAATAAAAAAATTCAATCTCTCGAGGGTTGATGAGGCCGAGTGCACACGGCCCGTCAAAAATGTACAATAATGTTCGACAAATCACACGACACACGTTCCTATTTGCTAAGAATTCACGTGAAATTCATTCCTACTCGAATCTGATCGATTAATATACTGGAAATTGTGGAGTTGTTGGAGCTTGTATCACAGATACGCTCATCACACACTGCAGGCTGGCTTGGGACAGACAGACGGACGCCCTTCTTATTATAACATAGATAATTATTAATAATTAATGAAACCTAATTGAAATAAACATTATCAATATAAAATAATTACATAATATACATACTGAAAATAATCCTAATTAATATATTTACAGTATCATTTGTCCGGATGAATAAAATGATTTATCAGATTATTGAATAACTTCTTCCAAAATACGTAAATTCTTCCACAACACGGAAGAAATTCCTTATATTTTCCACAACTCCTCGAAATAGTGATATCGGTCATTGCTAGTTCAGTTATGGCTAGAATAGCATGAAGTAGTTCAAGTCTTCAGTAAATTTGTGGAGCAGCAATAAAAATTCATTCATCGCAGGTTTACAAAACCTAAATGTTAAAACATTATTTCAAATCTTTCACCTCTATGCATTGCTAAGAAGAGTCGTTTTGAAATATTCATGGCACACCTGGGGGGCATGATTGATGTGCAAGGTGGAAGTTTTCAATACGATGCCAAAATCATGGAAGATCGATAGCGTCGCTGTGACGTTCACATGATGACAGACAATTGCTAGAGCATTCAGCAAGCCTACACAGGGAACCGACATTCTAAACGGTCCATTATTGAACGCAAGTATCTGCCTGAATAAATCTATCATTCTTCGCAAGGCCAACTAATGAATCCGGAATGTGTTTACTATGGGAAGTATAAGTAGTTAGAAACTAATTCTAGATGCTTCTGTTGGGTTTTGAGTTCCAATAATTTGTACTGGTTGAAAATTGTATTAGTAGTGTCTGGTGGTCTACCTGTTCATTGCCAGCAGTAAATGGGAGATAACTCATTGTAAGAACATTTAATCTGAGAGAAAATACATAACTCGTGCCATTTTTGAAATCAGTGACCTCAATTTTTTCAAGAACAGGCTTCAAAGCGTATGCAACTGACGAAAAGTAAAATTTAGTTTCTCAGAGTTATCTTAGTCTCAAATTCAAGATCATTCATGGAGGAGGAAAAGTTAAGTTAACCAGTGGGGCATTAAGCATGCGACTGTGAACGCACGTGTGAAAACAGTAGAAAAACAAAATTTCACTAATAACTCCCAGAAATATTGTAGTTTCATGAAATAATTTAGAGTCAAAGGACAACATAAAGCTCTGTAATTGGGGCACTATTTAAAACGTACTTCCGAATACTATATCTAACTGCAGTAGGCTTTTACTTCATTTGAAATGAAAATGACCTCCAAACCACAGAAACCTCCTAGTAATTCATCTTACATGCAACCAAAAATTTGCATTACTCTAAATGATTTTCTTAGATTCATTCATTCAAAGCGTATTGACAAACTTTATGAGATTACAAATCAGTCAACACTCTGGGGCTGAAATTTCAAGAAACTCAAGTCGATTTTCAAATAGAAGTATAAATCGGATATCCCAGAAGTCGATTACATTCCGATATAGAAATGTAATTTATCACTATTGTAAACTTACGCATCAATTTATGATCATCGATCCTTAACTGATGCCTAAACATTATTTTATGCAATTTTGCATGTTCATTTGTTACATTGGTTCCCTGCAAACGCAACCAGACTAAATACACGTTGTAGTTATATCTGCTGTCGAGCTGCAAGCGGAGGCGAAAAGACAGATAATCTCCTTGGCCGGACGTACTGCTCTGACAATGCGGCGGAGTGCAGCGGTCGTCCACAACAACTAAATTGGTAAAGCCCTCAACAGTTATTGAGAGGTCGAGCTTAAATTTACGAAGATAAGCTCCTATCCGCATTGCCAGCGATAACGAACGAGTGTTTTCAACTTCTTGACCTATATTGAATCCTTAAATAACAGTGAAGAAAGTTATTTTAATCTACAACCATATGTTCTCAGCGTGTTTGATACAGTCCTTCGATGGGTTGCACGCAAAAAAACAAAACCATGAGTGCTTTCCCTCGTGAAATATCGTTAATGCAAACAATGGTTCTGGTCCTCATTACTTCGAATGACAGCGTGGCAAGAATTTTGTCTTATGAATTAAATATAACATAAATAAAACTGCAGTGGAAAGTGATTGGTTGTCGGTTGAAAACAGAGCGATAATCAGGTATTTTGATTGAACAAGGTGTCACAAAAAAATGAGGTCATTAAATTGAGTATATTATTGAAATACAGTGTTAGGATATAAACGATTTCAGGATAGAATATATTGTACATGAAGATGACGCACGGTATTTGCGTACAATTCAACGTTACAATAAAAATGAGTGAAAATTGGATGTTTCTCGTAACATAGGATATTAAAGCACAATAAAGTATTATGGTAAAGTATTTGACAACAAGGGAAACTTGTGCAAAAGTATTTCATGAGAAGAGGGAGCATTATGATCAGGTTGAGTATAATTAGCAAAGGTTATTAAATGAAGCAATGAGAGATTTAGTTTTTCCGTCCTTCCGCCATTGTCAGATAAGGAGGAATAACTCAAAGTATCGTTAATGCCACATGTAGAGAAAATCGTGCTTTAAGATCAATTTCAAAGTATTGTTAATGCAACATGTAGAGAAAATCATGCTTTAAGATCAATTTCAAAGTATTGGTAATGCAACATGTAGAGAAAATCATGCTTTAAGATCAATTTCAAAGTATCGTTAATGCCACATGTAGAGAAAATCATGCTTTAAGATCAATTTCAAAGTACTGTTAATGCAACATGTAGAGAAAATCATGCTTTTAGATCAATTTCAAAGTATATGTCTGCCACGTCAAAGATGCTTACACCCAGTCGGAAATAATGGTTGTGATTATAGTAGAATATAGTGGTGCATAAGAGATAAAAGACGATTATGGACAATGAAATAATATGGTAGATATATCGACCATAACATAACGTTGATTTTAGTTTATTTAGGTCGATATTGGTAGAGGTAATATTGGTTGGTTATAGTTTGTTAACATAACGTCGATTTTAGTTTATTTAGGTCGATATTGGTGGAGGCACCAATGGTTGATTAAGGCTTGCAATTACATGGATGTTTTAAGATTATGTATGGTAGAGCATAGATAAATGTAGCTTTAACTTTACTCCGTAAATTAAGCACATGAAAAACAGCTGTTCATAATAAATTATAAATTTGATCGTTTTTAAATGTGCAGAATGTTTTGTTTCTTCATTTAGCACCTACATAAGCTAAAAATTATTAGAATCACGCAATATATTACTATGTACTTCAATAATACATATACGGTATTGTTGATTCAAGTTGTGTCCTCATCTAGTGTATCAATTAAATATTCTATGAGTAATTTTCAAATGACTCTTAGAGAAAACGAACTGTGAAGTTAATCTTTATATGTTCAAGTTACCTGGATTGCAATACCTTAATAATAAAATGACATTTAAGACAGTCCAGACTATTTTCGTTCCTTCGTTACGAATCACATTTGAAATTTGCCTTCATACTTTAGGATAAAACACTGTTAGCCCATCCAGAGAATGATTTTTGTAATGAAATGTGCCGTAAAAATAGAAAAGTTATGTGACGCGTTCAAAATTTGTAACCCGAACGCAGCGTTTCCAAGGTACACCCATGGTTTAGTACTTGTTCGACTTGTTCGATCATTGTACTTAACTCTAGATGTTGATTCAAATTTGTACAGTAACTTTTTGCAGCGACATTTGACACTCATGTACTGCAAAGGTTCTACCTGTATTTTTACACTTACAAGACGTTAAAATGCGAATTGAACGTATATAAAAGTTTTACTGCGTTCGTATGCAACGTAGCTTATGTTTGTACGAACTACGCAAGGTATAAAATATGTCCGAAAAACTAATTCTTTTACTATTACTTCTACGCAGCGAATAAAAGAAATTACATGAAAATTACAAGAGTCTATAGCAAAACAATGATTCGGAACACTGACAATTAATTCATAGAAAAAATAACTTTTACTGTAATGTAATTAATTTCCTTGTATTTGCATTACAATACTTGGATCTTACCTCTGGCAGCTGATCCAGGCACTAGTTGCCGGTTAGTTATGACTCAACGGCCGGCGTGGCTGCATCTGTGCACTGAACTGTTGTTTCAATTGATCGTTTGATCCAATATGGGTAGAAAAAAGAACTTCGAGGATTTGTCTCAAAGGCAGAAGCGACGCCGTATAAAAATATCTATATTAGAGACTAGTAGAGTAGGACCTACTATCTGCGAAACTACTAGTAGTAATCTTTTTGCTAGTAGGAGTGATTGCAACTTAGAAAGTGACCCTAAGGAGGACTTGCAGCAGATGACAGCTGGGAACTTATCTCAATTAAACTACTGACACATTCAAGTAAGTGGTGTTCAATAAATTTTTTTGCACATTCATAGACCTGTGTGATTTTTATATTTATGGAATGCCCATTTTAAAATAATACCACTGACGTTATGTATAATGTAACTATCCCATGGGTTATGAGTAAAGTTTGTTTTCCATTTTAATAAAAAAGTGTTTTTTATCCTTTTTTTGTTTTGTTTTTCATCAGTTTTTGTTTTTTACTTGTTTTTTTATCAGGATTGTGGTTTATCAAATAAATGAATTACTGTGCGTAATTCTGAATGTATAAACTAGCACTAAATAATGTAATATTATTGAAATACCTCAATGATATTATTAATTATCCATAAAAGAAAGAAAATATGGCAAGAAAAGAGGAAAGAAAAAAAGGCCTGAAGATAAACTACAGGACATAGTTCCAAGGAATCATCTTGCATATACGAGGCCTGTCGAAAAAGTATCCGACCTTTGGCCAGAAAAAATACTTCAACAACCTGACGGGGTTGGGACCCTAATCCCCTTCAAAGTAGGCTCCTTGTGCTTCCACACACTTAGCCCACCGATCCTTCCACTGCCGGAAACACCTCTGGAAGTCTTCTTTTGGAATGGTGTTCAGCTCTGTCGTCGCGTTCCGCATTATCTCTTCTCTACTCTCAAAACGGGATCCTTTCAGTGGTGTCTTCAATTTTGGAAACAACCAGAAGTCGCAAGGAGCCAGGTCTGGAGAGTAGGGAGGTTGGCGAACGGTCGTAATTCCATGTTTGGCCAAGAAATTGCGGATCAAATGGGATGAATGTGCGGGCGCGTTGTCGTGATGCAAGTGCCAGTTGTTCGCAGTCCACATGTCTGGTCTTTTGCGCCGAACTGCATCACGAAGTCGCCGGAGAACATCCTGATAGTACTCCTTTGTCACTGTTTGTCCTTCCGGTGCGTATTCGTGATGCACAATTCCACGGACATCAAAGAAAACAGTCAGCATCGAAGGAGTCAAACAGGCAATGCGACGATGGAGCTGAACACCATTCTAAAAAAAAACTACCAGAGGTGTTTCCAGCAGTGGAAGGATCGGTGGGCTAAGTGTGTGCAAGCACAAGGGGCATACTTTGAAGGGGATTAGGGTCCCAACTCCGACAGGTATTCGAAATATTTTTTCTGGCCAAAGGTCGGATACTTTTTAGACAGGCCTCGTAAACCTCGCAAAGTTTCAACTATTATTCATAATCTTGTCAGAATCTTGTTGTGTCAGTAGGTGAGCGGCAACTGGGACAGGCCGTCAGGTCTATTAGGAGCAGGCTCTTTAAGGGGGCCCTCTCGTCAAAATGAAATTTTGATCCGATTGGCCTGAAATTTAGCCACTATATGTATTTTTGCAAGAGAAACATATTTTATTCGAGAAGTTTTTTGATTTAGGCCTTATTTTTTTTAAACTCGTTTTTTGGTTCATTTTTGGGATGTTTTCAAAAGAATAGAAGTCAATGAATGTTTATGCTAGAACAAATACAAAGACAGTTTTGAAATCCTCGTAACATTGCAAGCAAACTGACATTCCTGAATTTTCTATTTGAATTTTTTTTATGTATGCGATATTTGATCAATACCTAAAATATACCGAATTTTTAGGTTTTGAATTAGCAGAAAAAAAAGACAACGTACAAATTGGGAAATCAAGAAATGTCAGTTTGTTAGAATTGTTCCAAGGATTCTAAAACTGTCCTTGTTTCTTCCCAGCATAAAAACTCAATGACTTCTATTCTTTTGAATTTTGAAAATAAGTGACTTTACAGTATAGGCCAAAAACAAAATTTTTGGTTGAAGTGTAGTATAATGGAAAATTTATGTAATTGAATGCTGTTTTCATTTTTATTTCGATAGTCTCTATGCATAACATCATATTCACGCTGTGAATTGTAATTTACAAAAAAAATGAAAATTTATTTACTTATTTAATAAAATTATGAAATTTTTTGTTTTCAGTTTGATTCTTATGAAATTTGACTATTATATGTAACCTTTGAAAAGAAACAAAATTTCATTCATACATTTTTTTGATTCAGGCCTTTTTTGACAAAAATTGACGTATTGGTTTTTAGTCCACTGATTTTGATATTTAAAACAATAGAACTCATTGAGTTTTTATGCTAGAACACAACCAAGGACAGTTTTGGAATCCTTGAAACATATCTAACGAATTGATAGTAACAAATTTTCCGTTTTCCGTTTGGTTTTCTTTTAATATGGAGTCGAAATGGGGTCGGAAATTAAAGATTTTGGTCTCCTTCTCCCCCCCTCCTCGAGGGGGGGGATCTATTGTCCGTAGTGCCATAAAATTTCAGGACCGAAGAGTCCACCACTCAAGGTTCCTTTTCCATCAAAAACATGAGAAATGACCATTGGAGAGACAAGGGGCCTGGGAGGACCCCCTTAAAACGCTTCGAGTATTTAGTACACACATTTGTGTTTATCAGATAAAATATAACTGTCGTTTTATTTCACAGAAACGCTTACTGGATGTCAGAAGAAGCTGTATGCAGCTTCAGTAACTAACGAATACACTAGCACAGACTGCGCTTCATCTGCAGAGGAGATTCGCAGTAGAATACGCACACCGTCACTGCTTCTTCCTCGCTGCAATGCCATGCCGTCTGAAAAGAGGTAACAGCTAGCTACCTATTTATTTTGCATGGATTATATCAATGTACATTAGTTGCATTCCTATCTGCATAATCATTGGCAATCATGCTTGAAATTATTAGGGGTTCCCGCTATGAACCATTTAGATTTTGGCTTATTTTTTAAGTTCTTATGTTTGGGTTGGCTGTTTTTCAGTTTCTGTTTATCCGTCTGTCAAATTTTAAACTCTTTTTTCTTAATTCACTCCACAGTTTTACTCTGGTCTCATCGAAAGTTGTTTAGTCGGTGTGTCTCGACATTCCCGACAGGGTGGTTGTAGCTGATTTTTCTGTCCATAATTTTGATTGAACTTCATCAAAAAAGATATCAATTCATTTTGCCTCATCTTGGCTGTCTGAAACAATTTTCAAATTTGAGTTAGCCCTATTCCCATCCCCCAAAATGTAAAATTCCCCAGTTTTGCTCTGGTTTTGCCTTAAGTGGAATAAATTAATTTGACCTGTCAATTTCTAAAAATAAATGGTGACAATTTATGAATTTCTAGCTTTGACCATCCCTTACTCTTAAATTTTGAATGGTAACTCATCTCCCTACCCATCCATAATGAAAAAAATAGTTTTGCGTTCATCTACTTTGTAATTTTGTTCCTATTTCATCAATAAAAATATTAATGATTTCTCTTGTTATTCCAGATATGGAAACTGTAGTTGCAATTTGAATTTTGGATTTATATTGAAGTGTCACCATTTCTATGCTCACCATTTGAACTACGAAATATTCCAGTTACACGTGAAATGAAACCCATGTGCAGTTTCAGTTGACTGCGGGTCTAGTTATCCCTTGTTTCAACAAAAATGGAAATGCTATTCGTGACTTCTAATGTCGATGTGCTTGAGCAGGTGTAAAAAGGCTCCTGATGATCAGGAATTATCAGCTGAATTATCACAACTGAAACAAGTTCAGGAAGAAAATTCCAAGAAATTGGACAAGATTCTTTTCATGCTTCATCACGAAAAATTGTCCGAAGCATCTGCAAAGGAGCACATATCACGTAGCACAGGGCTACCTCCACCAGCTGAGACTCTTGATCAACTGGACGTCCAACTTCAGACTCCAACACTCGTAAGTTAATTGATTTGAAAAACAGTTCCTGAGGTATGAGATATGATCATACCACAATCTATTCTTAATCACTTCCAGATCTGTATTGTGCACGGTGAACTCGAAACATATTTCTTCTGTGTATTGATTGACAGATTAAATAGATCAGTGTATTCAATTGTTTGTGATAAAGTTTCAAAATGTACTACTTTGCTTCATGACATTCAAACTATATGACACATCACAATAAATTACAGTATTTTAATCTTTATATCACTCTCTGTTACTTGGTATCATTCAGAATAGAAATTTAGTCTTTCACATACAGTCAATGTAGTAATGACATTCATTTATGATAACATGTAGTGCCGCGAATTTTCGTCTGAATTTTCTGTCTTTCTGAATGTTTTTAATTTCCTTATGAACTATCTTCACTATTTACTGCTACCTTCAGTAATATGCCGTATCTTGGGGTGGGTAGTAAGTAGACGAGTAGACTTCAACGTGTACTTGACGTAGAGAGACAGTAGATCCAAATGCGCTCTGAAGAGCTGAACACGGGGCATTTATACACACAAATCGCTGACTCAGCGGCGCACGGTGCCCGAGTCGCACCAGGCGTGGCACTGAACGTACGTACTAACATATGTACGAGGACAAGTGCGTGACCGTATTGGCACACACCTCCCCCACCATACCTGTTTTATTACTCAAATTGAAATAAATCGCTCAGAATTTAAAAGTCATAACTCCAAGAAATGACAAGGTATCTAAAGGCGTAAATGTCCAAGATTGAAAATTACTAATTCGTGACAGAAGTAAACACATCAATGTAATTTGATTTAGGTATGCAAAGTGAAAATTCGCAATATACCCCCACCAACAAAAAAATAAGGTGATAGCCGCAGGTGCGGAACATAATTCGTAAACAAGAGTGAACAATTTCCTCTTTTTTAAGCAATAACCCGTATTGAAAAGCGTACAACTACAACAACAATAACATATTTATCGAAACAGAAAAACATCCGTAAATAGAAGTAAAACGCGTCGAGGTAAGGTCGACAAGAACGCAACAGAACAATATCAGCGTACCGCAAAAATAGTGAAGACATTCAGAAATCTCGTACCAAAAAAAATCTACGGTACAAGCTACCAACATTTAACTATCTCTACCGTGGGAAATACCCGTAAGGAACTTATCGAAGAAAAATAAACGTTACTACATTAACGAACAACATCAATATCAAACTACGTAGGCATCATATTAAATTAAAAAGAACAAACAATTTTGTTAAAAAAAAAATTTTCAACTTTTAATTTATTTATTTTTTTTATGTTTTTGAAAAAAATTTAATATTCATTACGCATGAAGAAGGATAATTATTAAACATCGCATGTATGTACCTATTACATTTACATCAACATTCGCCATGAAATCACAATTACCGCAAACATTGTTTTGTGATGAACAGTGTAAATGCTAAACGCAGTAAAAAATAGAAAACCGCATCCTTGAAACAATAATTAAAACACTTTTTAGTCAAACATAATTAAGAAATAAAGATTTATACTTGCCATGAATTTGTAGTAAGAACAATACATTCGTTAAAGATAAGAATCATCACGCATGAAATTAATTCCAACGCATTGTCTATGAAATTTAGTTGATCAGAAAATTCGCATGACATTTACTGAATTCGGAAACCAATTAATACATACTGAGTTACGTGAACATCATATTATTTTTGAACATCAATGCTAACAATTAGAAGGATTTACCACAAATACAAGACTGGAATCAACTTAATACCTTACAACTAATTCCTGAGGTAATGTAAAGATAAACACTAGATTCCGTTTTATAACGCATGAGAAAAATAGTGTCGCTTAGAAGACACGCAAAAAAAATAAAGTCCACATATTTAAAAACAAAAACACATGCTTCACTGACACCTAAACTTCGCTATTTGCTTGCAGGTGACGCAGCGGTTGGTCAGCATTGCTCGACCTCAGCTGCTGGCGTCGGAGTAATGCATCCTCGGCGCGAAGGCGATCCGCCAGCAAGTTTATTTCACGACGAAGAAATAAGAAGGAAACCCCTAATCCCAAAGTTAAGGGAAAGAGAAGAAGAATACCTAAATCAGATACTCGATCGGGTAGGATGTCGACGAGTGCATTCGCCTTGACCCAATCGTTTGACACCCTTCCCTGATGTTGCTCCAGGGCATTTGTGAGTGCCTCCACCGACACATGGGTCATCCTATTACCCATCGTGGAAGGCAGGAACGGTGGCGTTCTCGGTCTGAAATTGAAACAAACACAGAGTTCAATTGAAGGCCAAAAAGCCTTAGTAGTCCATGTGCAAATTCAGAGTTTTTACGATGAGATGATAGAGAAGTAGTCCATGCTCCACAGACATGTTTATTGCTTAGGAGCACGTCACAGTAGAAAGGCAGAAGTAGTCCATTCTTCAAGGACAAGTTCTCGGTGTAGCAGCACGTCTCAGTAGATAATATAGAAGTAGTCCATATGCAGCCCCGCACACACGGGCGGGGCCCGTATTTTACGTACACAACTCACACTCACATACACACGCACCCTAACCCGTTTTCTATGACTTGTAATGTAACACGTTTTATCCTCATTATATTCATTCTTCGAAACATATAAACGTTTTATTCTCTAAGATTTATATTAATAATCCAGAGTTGTCAATCTTACCCTTCCGAAGTCAATCAAATGAAAATCCATTCAAAAAATGAACAACTAAACAATATCAAAAAGTTCTTGCATGTACTTATGTATGTACTTATGCATGATATTCGATCATCCTACTGCTGCATACCATTCTATTCTTCTAAAGCATAAATATCGTTTTGTGTGCATTAATATTGTTGATAGTTATTCATAAACGATACGAATTATTTATTGTCCAGTACTGCAGCTATTAAATATAGTCGTTGTTTGCAAGCGGCGTACTTCTCAGTCATGTTATCTTCCAAGAATTATTTTTGAAACGATTCACTTCTTCATTAGTTCAGAATAATTGTGTAATTCTAGATCAGTTGATGTCAAACGTCTTTATCTGGCAAACCCCATCTGAACATTATTCAAGATGTACGTAAAGACCTTTGTATGCTGCTAATACGTGACTATTTTATTAGGCAGGAAAAATTTGGGAATATAATTTATACATATATAATATACGCGCATCTTGATGTAAGTAGTGATTTTGTGTGAACTCATTAGGAGTCCGTAGGTTCAAATGCACCCCAATGGGAACCACTGTTCCAGATGGAAATATCTATTTACTAGGGATGTGACTAGGTAGATGGGATTTATAAAATGATACTTCTTAATCAGCTCATAGATTCCATGTAGCCACACTGATTCTGTATTCTGTACTGTATTGATAATAATTATTACTACGCTACCTAATTATTGATGACCAGATATGTTACACAAGGAAAGTGAGCAGTTTTTATTTGACGAAAAAAGGAGTAAATCACTTACATACATTATTGTACTGCGATACATCCCGTTATTTCCGCACTAAACATTTAAAAAACCAGAACCCATAAATCATATTTGATATTTGTTTTTTAGAGAGAGTGGGTTTCCGTATGACATGAGTCCGTAAGTGTATCGAGTTAGAGGAAAGTAGTCGATAATAATTTTGTGCGCATACACAGAAACATCAGTCAGTGGAGAAGCTTGTAGGCATGTAAACTTATTGTGTCGGCCCTCATCTATGCACAACGCAAGATGTAACTATTGAGGTAATGTAAGAACCCAACGGTAAGCAGTGGTTATTCATTTACACAGTATTTGCTTGAGGCATATAGCTATTTCATTATTATTTTTGTTCTGCTGAGAGTGTGCAGCGTATGTATATTCATGATGACAAAGACGGCGTCATACTACCTCCGTACACGTCTCGTTATTCAGTTTAATTTTTTGTTATACTTTGTTTGATTCTTTATATCAAGCTATGCTTCGCATAATTCGTGAAGAAAACAAAAAATGGAAAAAATAACTATACCAATAAAGGTTTACAGCTCATGGCTTTAATGTTCGATAGCTATGGCTTAGAGCTAACTTTTCATTCCATTGAGTAGAGTTGTCTTGCAAGAATAACCCAGTACAATCTCTCAGGTATCCTGTATTGTGCTTTAAACTAGTCTTTCTGTTTTGTAGGGGACTATTAATTCCTTTTACAAGGTTGAACCGTTTGTTTGGTTTACCGCAGTTGAATAGGTCCTAGATAAGCTCTTCAAGATCGCTGACCCTAAACATTGAAGTTAGTAATCCTAGTAGCTCAATAAAGAGGTCAGATATGAATAAATTATTCTTTGGAATAATTTGTTCATATTCTATTCCTTCACAAGATCATGTGTAAGACACTAGTATAAAAGAACATGTGTACGAACTATTTTTACACATGATTAATCTTAACTTGGATAAAGCTCAGCTTTTTAGATTTCAAAATAATTGTCAGAAATTTTATGAATTGAATTAGTTCATAGCAAGCCTACAAACTTGTTTTCAGACACTTGGCAAATTTTTTTCTATATTGAGTTCTAATCTGATTTAATAGCTACTATAAAGTTTCCTCTTTTAAATTTCAAAAGTTTCGTTTGTACTACGTAAATGTAAGGAAGGAACGTGCGTGAACATTTACCATTCTCCAGCTGTACTAACACCTAGCCAGGATTAAGACAGGTGGTGTTGGGAAAGCGAAACTGCGAAAGTAGATGAATTAAGAGGCTAATGAAATAGGCAGGCAAGACTATAAAAAAACTAAGGTAACTGCAGAGCGAAAAGGCTTGCTTATAAAGTCAGGGAGCAATAGCAATGAGAAGGATTCCCTTCCTTCACAGACATTCAGATTCTTTTCAGTAAAAATTAGATAATTTTAATTCACTAGAAGTCTTTTTCCTACAACAATGGCAATATAAGGATTTTGAGGCTTGAATCATTTTCAAACTTAGTTAAGAAGCAAATAGAGGTAGCTACTATATTACTGATACTTGTATTAGAGAGCGCTTAGAAAATGATACGTACCTTTATTGGTATCAGGGGACAAATAATAAAACAGAATTTAGGAAAACATATTTACATTTGCACTAAATATATTACAAAGTCGAAGTTTTATACTGAATGAACAACTAGCATCAAAAAACAGTAAAACCTGAACAGAGCAAGAAGTTTGTACAGAAATCAGCACAAATAAGGTCCAACTAATAAATAAAGGTACAATATAATTGATGTCATTACTAGAAATCTCTAAGAATATAATAAGAAACTGATATTAGGAGTAACATTAGAACATTGATCATTTAGAGAAGTAAATTTATTCACATGCACACCGAACACATCCCAGAGTCAATATAATGAACTAGCGTAAAAAAAAAACAGTCAAACCTGAAGAGAGCAAGAAGATTGTTCTGAAATCAGCACAAATAAGGTCCAACTAATAAATAAAGGTACAATATTATTGATGTCTTTACTAGAAATCGCTATGAATATAATAAGGAACTGATATTAGGAGTAACATTAGAACATTGATCATTTAGAGAAGTAAATTTATTCACATGCACACCGAACACATCCCAGAGTCAATATAATGAACTAGCGTAAAAAAAACAGTCAAACCTGAAGAGAGCAAGAAGATTGTTCTGAAATCGGCACAAATAAGGTCCAACTAATAAATAAAGGTACAATATTATTGATGTCTTTACTAGAAATCGCTATGAATATAATAAGGAACTGATATTAGGAGTAACATTAGAACATTGATCATTTAGAGAAGTAAATTTATTCACATGCACACCGAATACATCCCAAAATCAATATAATGAACTAGCGTAAAAAAAAACAGTCAAACCTGAAGAGAGCAAGAAGATTGTCCTGAAATCAGCACAAATAAGGTCCAACTAATAAATAAAGGTACAATATTATTGATGTCTCTACTAGAAATCGCTATGAATATAATAAGGAACTGATATTAGGAGTAACATTAGAACATTGATCATTTAGAGAAGTAAATTTATTCACATGCACACCGAACACATCCCAGAGTCAATATAATGAACTAGCGTAAAAAAAACAGTCAAACCTGAAGAGAGCAAGAAGATTGTACTGAAATCAGCACAAATAAGGTCCAACTAATAAATAAAGGTACAATATTATTGATGTCTTTACTAGAAATCGCTATGAATATAATAAGGAACTGATATTATGAGTAACATTAGAACATTGATCATTTAGAGAAGTAAATTTATTCACATGCACACCGAACACATCCCTGAGTCAATATAATGAACTAGCGTAAAAAAAAAACAGTCAAACCTGACGAGATAAAAAAATTGCACTGATATCAGTACAAACAAGGTCCACTAATAAAGTACTATATTATTAACATCAAAACTAGAAATAGCTAAAAATACAAAAGGTAAGTGATAGTAAGAACATTAGAATATAGAAAAGTGAATTTATTTATATCTGCAGTGAATAAATCTCTAAGTCAATGTAATGAACAACTAACGTCAAGAAAAGAGTCAAACGTGAAGAGAAAAAGAAAATTGTACTGAAATTGGTACAGACACGGTCCACTATTAAACAAAGGAATTATATTATTGATATCAATACTAGAATGTAATAGGTAACTTATATTAGAAGGAATATATCGAATTTAGAGAAGAAAATTTATTTACATCCGCAGTGAATGAATCACCGAGTGAATGTAATGAATAACCAGTGTCAAAACAATAGAAATTTATATATACAGTGTTACGAATAACCATCTACCTATGACTAATGCTGAAATACCACACGGCAAATAGGTTCGTAAACGTGCTATTATAAACTAAACGTACCTATGGAACAGTTAATACTCAATCCGAGTCTAATTAGGTTTACAATCAATGAAATAACCCTAACCTAATATCCTAATTAGATTTACATATGAGGCAGATTTTGGTAGAAGGGGTGGTATACTGGAGGTACATAGGGAAGAAGACTTTGTATGTCAGCATACTTTTCTCTCGATATTGGATTAGGGACACAGCTCGACACAAGTTCTTCAGGTTGATTACTAATAAGAGGATAAGTAAACTGATGAGGGCCACTGTTTGCAGTAGTGTAGGTAACAATGGGAGATTTGCGGCGTACACTGAAAGATTTTAAATGAAGGAAGTTGAACTTATTATCATCTGTGGTCTTGGAGTGGACAAATTTTCGTGAGTTTACTAGTGTATCAATCTCGACAAATTTTTTGGTCATCTCTATTACTTTGAAGGGTTGCTTCACCATGGAATTTTTTACTAGTTCAATCCACCCTTCCTTCGACTGTATTAGCCGGCCTTTGGCTTTTTTTTCAATTGCTGAGAAATCACGGTCATTGGGTAGGTATGAGTGACCCGACTCCATATAAGTGTGATCCCAGGACTCAAATCCTTTTGTATCACACAGCCACATAAAGAAACAAATGATGGCCTTGTTTCTATTTTGACCTCCGCATGCATCACTAAAAGTCTTTACTCTGGTAATTTCTGATGTGTCCGCAGCATCTAGGAAGGCAAGTATGCATGAACATATTTCCTTAGCACCTCGCTTAGCTTCTGTTTCGTCCCACAACAACATATAGCCTTGATTTGTTCTTCTGTCATTTACACCAACATTCAGCATCCACAACTGTCTCTTATAGAACACTACAGAGGTTTGGAGACGCGGCAGTGGCTGAGTTTTTTGCATATCGAAAGTGAAGGTAAGGAGTGAAGGACAAACTTTCGATTCCGCTGTTGCTTCTCTGAGGCAATATCTTGCTCTCTCGGCTAAGCTAAGATGCAATTCCAGATCTTTTCTGATCACTAGTTGTTGTTCTTCTGTAGTATGGTTCATTTTTATGGCTCCTGCGTCGCACACTTGACACGTGTCGGATCTTGGAACATAAATGCCAATGTTGTATTGTTTAAACGCCGCTTGCTCACAGCAACTTTTTGTTTTTTATGTTGTTTTTTCTTA
The DNA here is from genome assembly GCA_030386875.1 of Morinoia aosen. Classification (NCBI taxonomy): domain Eukaryota; kingdom Metazoa; phylum Arthropoda; class Malacostraca; order Amphipoda; family Talitridae; genus Morinoia; species Morinoia aosen. The sequence continues at coordinate 52,795,653 of CM059576.1, read as the reverse complement.
TATTCTTCGTACAGCATAATTCTAGTTAAATCTTCTTTGAAGTACACTTTATTATTATTGCTATAGTGGCTGGTGTACTTTGGAATAGAGTCCAAAAAACTGTGAATTTCCTTTATTTTTTCATCTGAGGTCCTATTAGGTGTGATTGATCCTCTTTTATCAGGGGAGCAGATGTTCTGTTGAGCTTTTTTAGTGATGCAGTAGCTCATACGTCCGTTTGATATTCCTAAAGTTCTAAGGAAAACTGTTTTGCAAACTCGCTTCTTATTTAGTAAAAATGTCCTGGAATTCTGCTTGATTGAATTCTGAACATAATGTCTTTTGGCGGGAGTGACCAATACGCAGGATGCAATGAAGTTTTCCTGGCTTTGCCAACAGTTAGATGCCCAAAACTTGTTGAAAATTTGTTTTCTTTCGTCAACGGACATTTTGGAACACTCATTTTTGCATCTACAGTACTGGAAAATAAACTCTTTTTCGTTGATGTATTTCCCATTTGCTGTAGAGTATCCTTTACCAGAATTTCGAGCCAGTTTTGGTAAAATGGAAGCTTTTTCTTTCTTCTTAGGAAGAATAATTTTCAAATTTTCGTCTGTACGGCCTAACTGACACAATTTATTTCCTTCGATTTCTTGAATGACAGTTGAGTCTGATGCGGTTTCTGGAACAGCAGATGAAACCGATGGAGGATTATCGAACAGTGGTGCGGTTACTGCGACATGCCTTGCTTGGTCCACATTGTTAACAGAATCATCATTGAGAGCTGGGGCTTGCAGTCTTGATGAGTTGGAGGCTGCAGTGTCGAAGAGCTGACGGCTGCAGTCCTGATGAGCTGAGGGCGGCAGTCTCGAATAGCTGATGGCTGGAGTCTTGAAAAGCTGACGACTGCAGTCTTGATGAGCTGGGGGCTGCAGTCTTGATGAGCTAGAGGCTGCTGTCTCTAAGAGCTGGCGGCTGCAGTCAGAAGGTAGATGTGGAAAAGAGGCAAATGCTGGCGACTTTTCAATAGGGTCCCCTGCAAAAAAAAATAAATTATATCTCCTGACCACTCTAAAAAAATAATAACAACATAAATCAAAGTTAAGATTCATCAGGTGATTTCACCTGTTCTTTTATCTCTAAAATGCTAACCAGATTGCGGTAAATTATATGTATAGCATGGGCTGAGGATTAAAATGAAATTATCTGGCTCTTCATTCATGAATGAAAAATATGTAGTTGTTATAGATTCAAGCATTAATTCTAAAACAGCAATGCAAAAAAATCACCAAAACATATATTTGATATCGGTCATCTTGCACCGCCGGACGCATGGTGTAGCGGGAGTGATACAGTATTAGCAACCTTTAGGAAGGTGCAATAATTATTGGAGAAAACAATAACTACATATCAATGTTAGTAACTAACGTAAGATGGATTTTTGTACACGCACCCTGAAGAATTGCGCGTAGCAAAACAAGAATTCAACATATATTCGATTGGAGACTACTCATATTCAGCAAATCCCATGTAATGGAGGTAATGTTCTAGGTAAAATTTTTAAATTGTCACTCCTAGATCTTAGTGACTCAATTTATTTCAGTGTAAGCAAACCCCTTCAGAAGCGTCTTGAGAGCTGGTATCAAATCACCCATCACATCTTCCCAGAAAAAATTCACTATAACCATATTTTAAATTTAAACGGGTTATGAATGCTTGCAATTACTAAAGTTCTGTGGGCGTTTTAATCGTCAAACATACCGTGAACGGTAAGCAGAAACTGTCGTTTCTTTTGCGTGTTGGCAGGAGCCAATGAAATACATTGCTGCAAACCTTAGATATTGTCACAGAAATAAAATTCCACGACTAAACTGGCATTTATTGAGTTTTCATACACGTTCATGCAAACAGAGTTTATTTTAGGTTCTCATGTTCATTCCACATATTTTCTGAGCAACTCTACACAGTGAAAATATTCGAGAAATATTGCTAGCAGCCACAGCTATAACCTGTTTTTAATTAGCCATAAAGGTTTGTGCATTTCAACATGCCACCCACATACTTTGTTACATAATTGAAAATGCCAAAAATCGATTTTCCTTTTGGGAATCTGAACCTCAAAATAGAATCTGAACCTCAAAATAATAAAAATGATCAGGGCGTGTAGAGGCATCTTGATTCCGCAGTATTTTCGAGCTTTCGAATTCTTGCTGAATTCATCATCAGGTTTATAAAAGTCAGAGCGGTCACAGCACCGCCTCCTATTTTGGCGAAACCAGGAAACAGTTGAAAGTGAGAATGTGTCAACATAAGGGCATATCTTTTCGAACTGGGAATACGATTACTTCAAATATTAACAAAATTTTCGTTCTTTGTTTTTTAAAGTGGGCACTCGATCACGGAAAATAACTTCAAAAATATTAGCAAAACCCCCTCGGACGATCTCAAAAATTCTCGAACCAATTTTAATTCACAAAATTAAACCAACCCTCAACGAGCAAGCAAGTTCTGTAGATTTGTTTACCTTAAACTGAATAATTTTCTCTGTTCTGCATCTATGATACCCCTGTTTTTTCATTGCCATTTGTAACACTGAACTATGTACAGGACCGACTTATTCCTTTGTATGGATGTAACTAAATCAAATTAGCTATCCGTAAATAATTAGCTTCGTGGTCTTTAGTAATAGGTATCTGCTTCATTATTATGCAAAAAAAGGTTAAAACGGTTATTCATCATTACTTTTATTCATAAATCTTCTCAACTCACTCAGTTCAAATAGCTTTTTAGGGGATGGAGAAACTTGACATGGATGACGAACATCGGCAGCATACTTATGTCCTCTTGCCCAAGAGTCAACCCATCTCTCCTTCTCAGACTGTGTAGGACTTTGTGCAGCGTACTGACTGAAGACATCTGCAATGTAAAAATTCAATCAGTGAAAATACATGTACATATACAATAGTTGAATTGTTTATACACAAAATGCACTAGCACCATTAGCAAAATGTCGATCCATATTTCTATTACCTATGTAGTGAAATAAATTTGAAGTCACACATAAAAGTGGCTACAAAAAAAAGTTTCATTAGGTTGTGAATCTGTTGACCAGAATTTAGAAAATAAAAGGTACTATTGAGCATCTAAAGACATGGTGGTCTGCACGAGGACCAGAACCGAGAATATATTTGATCCATAAAATTAATTGCGGACATTAGTGACGTGGCGTCCAGTGGCTGACCCTTTTCTAACCCAAATGTACTAGATTTCCCATATGAGTAACTTATGTTATTAATAAGTTAATGCATGAGAAAAGAGTTTGGATGACAAGAGGTTGAATTACGGCTAAGACGTGAAATAAGTGTATGGCTACTACTACTACTACAGTCATTACTACAGTTGTTTTACTACAGTCATGTTCTATGACCACTTCAGTAGGCGTGCGTAGCCACAGTGTTGCCATACATTCCACTATGACTTAGAACGACAATATTCTGGTGAAAAAAGAATACTTTGAATAGCCCGTATAACAATCGTTAAAGCATAATTTCCACAATTATTTTATTGGTAAACTTTTAGTCCATGCTGCAAAGAATGACCTCAAACCTAAAAAAATTGAAAATGTTGGAAAATAACGGTGCCAAATGGAATTTTGAATAAAGTGACTCGATGGATACCTTTGACGTATTTTATTATAGCCACTGCACATGTGTATTTAGATATATTTAAAACTCGGTAAAAATACTCTATAAACTGCACACAAAGCTCCATATCGCTGGAAGAATATCGCTAATCTCATTTGTCTTCATGACGACGATTACACTCCCCACTAACACTGCACAAAAAAAACTGATAAAAATGTTACTATAGAATAAAGTTTCTAGAACTCACTTGCTAAACAAGAAGTATTGCTGTAGTCAGGCACTGAACTTGTGGAGCTTAAGTCGTACAACTGAGAGCCATCACGCTTCTCTTCTTGCTTAACTACTCCTGTCACAAAAGAACACAGTGGTTAGAGGTCACCATACACATAAACACTTGGTACAAAAACTCATTATACATATAGAGTATTTAAAATTAAATTTTTAAGCTCCGACTGCAGCAATTGGAATTAAACTGGAGAAAATCTTTCAAAGAAGAATGAAAATGATACAATACAGGGAATCAGTGGTGGCGCGATAGGTAGAATACTTGGATTGGACGGTGCGTCTGAGCAATCCTCGGAGGTTCGAGCTCGGACTAGGCCACACGTTTATCGCCACCGAGCCAGGTGTTTGCGCAGCATTTGCTTGAGGAATATTGCTGACTCAGCAGCATATGGGCTAGGATTCCAGATTTGTTTATGCGTCCAATTCTTGATAAATATCTCTCTTAGGATAGATATGACAACCCCCTAACCGGTGAGGGGACACGGTCTTTCCATGCGCATGCATAAAAATGAAAAATTATTCTCAAAAAATTTAAAAATACCCCATTTAAAATGTTATTCATTTAGTTTTGGAGTGAACGTTTTTTTCGATTCCGACTCCGAAGCTACATGAATTCCGACTACTTCGTAATCTTGGTTCACAATTGGTAGGGAAGTGGTGTAAAAGGCAGAGCAGTTGTGTTGAAGGCAGGGAAGTGGGGCAGAAGAAGGCAGATAGGTAGTAAAGAAGGCAGGGAAGTGGAGCAGGAGGTAGGGAAGTGGTGCAGAAGTAGGCAGAGAGAAAGTGTTGAAAGCAGGAAGCAAATACAGAATAACGTAGTGGATCTGCAGAAGAGGACAAGGAAATGAAGGAGAACAATGCAGGGACTTTATACAGTGGCATGAAGAAGAGGAAAGGGAACTGGTAGAAAACAAGGCAGTGAGCTGATGCATAGAGGGAAGTTCATCTCTAACCTATCAAAATATAATTAACCAGTGATGAAACGAATAGATAATGAAAGAGGCTATGCACATTAGAGACAATGTACGCCAACAGCTAGATAACAAAACCAATGTGCGAGCATGATCAGAAGAGTAATAAATACAATAGAACACATTTTAGAAAAGTACTTTAGGGCATCGTTGCATATGCAAGAACTGTTTTCCCCTCACACGGGAGGGGGTGGTCATATCTCTCCTGAGAGATATTCATCAGGAATTTGGCGTATCAACAGATCCGGTTTCCCAGCCCATATGTTGCTGGGTCAGCGGTATTCTTGAAGCAGTACTCGTCTAATACTTTTATATTTCTATGCGTTTTGTGCGCATTGATTGACTGATGTATCACAGTTTCAAATTTATAACCAAATCACAATAAGCTTTAGAATTTTGATATTTTGCAATGAAAACGTACAATGTTATAGAGTGAAAATGTTCTGCATTGAATATTGACCAACGAGTCAGGTTATTAGCCAAGCCTACAGTAAACAATAAAGTGAAAGTAATTAATAAATTTTATAGTTGTAAACAAAATTTACGAATGTTTCATTCGTTTGAATAAATGTTTCTTTGATGCGACACCTCGGGAAGTTGCCCTTCGGAACCGGACGCTTTCACTGCATAGGCCCATAAAAAAAAGGTTTTGCATTTTATACCTCTATAATTTAAGAGTGTACTGATGATCTGAGTTTGATCATGTAAGAATATATCATTGTCGATGAAATTAGCCGAAACAATCGTAGAAGAGAACATAGTTTCCAATTCCTGAGAACCAGTTTGTTTTTTGAATGATATTTAGAAGAAAAACAGTGCAAAAGCAACGTGAGTGCGTCGTTTTCTGATTCACGAAACTTCTATTGCTAACCTTGCTGTACGTAATAGATCTTCATAGTAAAATGAGTCAACTACGTTGAATCGCTCCTAGGATAGTTTCTCACAAATTACGATGGATCAAAATAACTAAGAAGACTATAAACGAATTAAATTGATTTTTTATGTCAACAGCGAATCTTTTCAATACAGTGCCAAAATAACTGTTATCTCACAAAGAAGTTGAAAAAAACAACAGGATACGAATTCTGGGGTCGCATTTGGTCTTTATTATTATAACGTTGATTACTTGCAAACGTGTTCTTTTTTGGCCTCATTCATACTATTCACCAATGTCCAGTTATGTAACATTCTTTACTTGATGCCTCTTCATTATAACTGTGTACTTGCTTGGTAGAGTCGGTACCAAGTTCTGCTCAAAGACTGAAACTCTGATGTTCTACCACAGACGGAAAAGGAAGATTTCGAGGTGGCCGCTGCCAGAGAGCCTCGTGGAATTGCTGACACAGGAGAAGGCGGGAGCAAGTAGCTGGGAATGAGAGGGTGAGGGGAGGTGGGGGTGACTAAGTAGCGTGGAGCTGCCTCGGCTAGGGGGATGGGAAGAAGGGGAAGGGTGCTGTTTTTCCCCAACATAGCGAGGCACAGCAGAAGTTGTTGTAGGGTATTGAACCCCAGAGGGGGGGAAGTCGAACCCCTGACTGGGGTCGGAGGCCATGCATGAACGGATGGATTGAAGGCTGAAAGAGCATTTGTTATGACAAGGTATAAAATTAATGTCATCAAGGACCATTACTTGTTATTTATGTTTGTTCTTGTCTATGCATTCCGATTGTGCTTGTTATAACCAATAAATGAAAAGAAATAAATCTTAACACAAGTTACGTTCCAAAGTTCCCTGCAACAATCTGTTGCATCCTTCTGTACGGGCATGGATTTTATTCTCATACAGAATACGGTTTCATTGTCACTCTGATTATAGAGCCACCTAATGGTATCTGAAGTTCTGTGTGGTTGATGACATTTTTCCACTAGTTTGTCAATTGAGAAACGTTCTCAGTTCATGACTGAGAACCAATACTAGATCAGTTCATTTGCCAGAATAGTGATAACAACTGAACCCGTTTCTCAAATGTGTGCATTTGATAGCTAAATGTTTATTGTTATTTTATGGTCCTTTAAAGATCTACACAGGCTTAATATCATTTCTAGATTGACACATCACAATAACCGGAACTCTTAAAGAATCTTACTCAGGGCCGAGGATGTGTGTGGAAGACTGATGTATTTTTGAAAGTTATTTACATTTCGTTAATGATTGAAACTTCTATTCACATCATGTAGGGGTGATTGTTTCTTGCCTGCATATTTCGTAAGAACTATAATAAATTTTTTGTTTCATCTTGTCCGAGCAAAATATTTGGTATGTTCTAGGTCACTTAGTATCAGTGTTATATTATATTATCAATGTTATATTGATTATCAATGTTATATATCAATGTTATATTGAATATGTATTCTATGTAGATAATTATTCATATGAGAGCATGATAATAGTGGCTTATTTTTTCGTTGATAATTTTTTTCGTTGACCATTTTATTGTTGAGCCCATCAAGATTGTAGAAAAATAAAGCCCGAGAATGATACAGTTCGACGAAACAAATATTATGAGGAACAATAAAGTCAATATTATAAATAAAGTCAATATTATAAAAATAATAAAAAATTTAAGAATTTAAAATACACAAAAATAGAGTTGTGCAAATACTTATGCCTATGCACTGTACATGGTAGGCTTCAATGTAACCTTGGTGAAAATTTCAACAGAAATCTGTTGAAATTTCATCAAAACTTTTGATGTATTTCTGCTAAATGACCAGCAAACCAAGCAACTAACCAATGCAATTGACAACTACCTCTTCATCAGAGACAGGGATGCTTAGAAATGATATTATTATTAAAGTATAGAATTTCACTTCATATCGAGAAGGAACATATTAAAGGTAGCTATATTTTTATAGATAAGCTGAAGACAAGAAAATCCACTCATTTCATTACTGTATAACGGCGAACGAACATGTACCTACGTACTGGATTTATATACTCGAGAACCGCTATTGATATTGAACATGTTTTTGCTTCCTATAAAAGTTCCATGAATATGACGAAGGAATACTTTAGAGCCATTGAGAACCTAAGACTGAAATCTAACTGAACTACAAAGCATTTTAGCTTCAGTTTACTTATGATATATCATGTTAATTTCTACGATGATACTCTAAAATAATACAAACACTTTCATTTCAGCTGATGCTCGAAAGCCTCATACAAAAGAATAAATGCATTATTCGACACTGTTTGAAGCTATTCGGCAGAAGTATAGAACTGCTAACAGAGTTCGTCGATGAATTTTCATCAAATCGAAATCTTCTGAATTTGATTCTATCTATTGGCCAAAGTTCCCTCCGTAAACAAAGAAGAGTCGCTACCAACATGCATAGCAGAATAAAAAAAGTACGAATAATGAATATTTCTTAGGCTCACACTTTCCCCACTTACTCACAACCGTACAAACTACAAATCTTGGCTTTCCTGGCATTTGGATTCGGCAAACAAGCGAAACAGCTAACGCTGGTTCACCTCGACCGCATCATAGGCGTGGCGAAGGTTCCCGTACTCACCGGTATCACACGCATTCATACCGAACTTAAAACTAAAGACCACACCATACATACCCACTGGCACCCATGCGTCATGCTCTTGTTGCTGCATCAAATTCAGGCACCAACAATCGTCCTCCCATCCCTTCTATTCCGTGCAAACACAGCTGCTTCTTGATTGATATACCTCTGTCCCTCATAACTCTCGTCACCCTATTGCTCAAAACAAATTTTTGTCCCCTAGCACCCTTTTATTTTAATTTTTGGCTCACAATTTTTTTATGTCATTCAATGAATGTGACAAATCAGTCTTGAATCGCTTTAAAAAATATTCAACCATTAACGATCTTCCGTTCGACAGGGTGTAATTTCAATTTTATCTTTGCAAAATTAGAAACAAAATTTCTTTTTTACATGCCAAACAGGTAATATAAGTTACTTTTAGTAGTCTGTTTAAAAATTTATATTAAAATATAGAATACGGGACAGTTGGTACACGGATCTGATGAAAAGAACAGAAAGGTTTGTAGAACCTATACAGCAAGAATCTAATACTGGTTCTGACATATAACACAGAAATGCCAAAAGTCTGTTGGCAAAACATTTCATAGCTAATAGTATATGCACAATGTAAACCAAATCGATAGTTTGATGATAATCAATAGGTATGTATTCTCTTTAAGAGCACTTGATGATGCTTGTGAATATGTGAAAAAAGTTGATAAAATAATCATTCTATCTGAATGTAATAAAAGCAGTCTTGCCACCGTCGACATAGCTCTATGAAAATGAATTATGATTCCATTTAGTTTGAACAAACTTCAAAGCAAAATATCTATATATATATATTGAAATAGCGGACATCCAGGTTCCATTGTTGTCAAATGAAATTCGTATTCAGCTGGAAAATATTATTTTCTGTCGAGCTTTCGAAATTTTAAACAAATTTCGTTTTCAGGACAAGAGACTGAAGTTTTTGGAAGCAACCGTACAAACTACAACCGTATTTAATTTAATTTAATAATTTAAATTCATGTACATGTTAGGAACGTGTTATATGAACGTGTCAACAGGATACTCCGGCCATTCAATGTGCAAATAGCAAAGAAGTCAATTAACCTGATAGGAAGAAATTTATCAAAAATTAAAGAAAAACAAGCACCTGAAGACCGTTGCGATGTAGTGTACAAATTAGGTTGTAAAAATTGTTAATAAGTGTATATCGGTGAAACTTGCAGGAATTCAAAAATCCGTGTCAATGAACATTGCCAAAATGTGGAAAAATAGCAAATTAATTCTTTAGTTTACTAACATGTTCTGGACACGGGTCACTAAATAGATTTTCAAAATTATTAAATTATATCTCAAAATTCCAACAAGAAAGAAAGAAGATACTTAGAAGCATTCTATTCCACAACTAATTCAAACTCCTACAATAGATATCTCTAAATTCCGGATGTTTATAAACCACTCTTGAAATGATTACTGTGACTACTGCATGTTCCACCGATGTCCGCTTTCGTTTATCTTGTATGTAATATCTTTCCCTTGTATCCAGGATACCTGCTTTGGCCATAACTTTGCTTCCAAAAACTTCAGTCTCTTGTCCTGAAAACGAAATTTGTTTAAAATTTCGAAAGCTCGACAGAAAATAATATTTTCCAGCTGAATACGAATTTCATTTGACAATATATATATATGTATAACACCTCAATGCTCTGAAAATCAAAATCATCTTGAAAAAAAGAAAGAAAAATGGCTTCACGTTGATAAGCGCTTACCAATGCTAGGTCCTTCTTCTAAAGCTAAAAGAAAAAATTGGTCATAGGAGGTTACCACAAGTACCTAGGTGCGTTCTACAACAAAACAGAAAGACATCCCGAAAAATGTAGAAAGTAATAATGATCCATACTCATTCACCTAGAAACCTTACCGCATCAAAAAATCAAAGCCCTGCGATATGTACCAACTCAGTTATATTGCTTAAAAGAACGGCAGTTAAAATAAATACTCATTTGTCCTTACCCATGCCTTACACCTCAAAGCATCACCAAGAATTGAAAAAGTGCCACAAAAGCAGTTCAAAAAAGGGCTAAATAAATGATGTTTGTGTTCAGTTCAATGTCCGATCCAACTAGCCAACATATATTATATACACCTAGCTACATTTCAAATGCTTGCCAATGACGACGTCATCGTAAAAGAACCTAGAAATTACCTAAATATCTCTCATTTTATTCCTCATCGTTATCTTCGTAATGCAAAGTAACCACACTCCACAGAATATATCTATCATAGAATGACGGGCCTGGCTGCTGAATTCAGTTGCCTGGAATGCAATGTATGTGCGATTGTGCTTAGATGGAGATGTATGAATGTCGAAAATTTTCTTTTCTTTTTTTATCTTTGTTATTTTTCAATTTTTTCGTTTTCTGCACGTGTACCTACCCTTCCCTTGTAGAGGGAGAAAGCTCTCGCCTATACATACATATATCATTACATGTGCTCCGTAACAACGCAGCCACCGTAAAAAGGATAATATTATTGACCCACACTCGAAGTCTTGCCAATGCATAACTTCCCTCTGAATAAAAATAGATAAAAAGTACTGCAAAATAGGTCACGGGTGGTCATTTTAAGAAGATATGTTGCGTAACAACAACACAGTTTTAGCAAAGAGAAATAGAAGATAAAAAGGATCCTCACTCATCAATCTTGGGACCCTTCCAGAGAATTAAAGAAGAAAAGCACCACGTTATAAGTTACAAGCGAAAATTTCAAATGCGGCAGCATACGTAAATAATGCTCATTAGCATTTACCCATGCTTGATACCTCAATAATTCCTTGCCAACAACAGCAGTGCAAAGAAAAAGGCCAAACAAACAATGCTTGTGGTCAGAGGCAAAGTCCGAACTAACTTGCTAGCATATACCTATATAGGTATAATAGAATTTACACCTATAGCATATACCCATATAGGTATAATAATAATTTGAGGTATAATAAAATACCTCAACTGCTCGGTAACGATGTCATCACAAAAATATGAAAAACAATGATGATCCACACTCATCAACTATTTGAATATCTCAGATAATAAAATAATACAAAACACTAAGATAAAAATTACTAACGAAGAATTCTCTATGTAAGAAAAGGAGCGAAAATAAAAAAAGCTCATTAGCTCTTACCCATGCCTGATACCTCTTTATTGCCAACAACAGCAGCGCAGAGAAAAAGGCAAAATGCTTGTCCTCAGTCCGAAGTCGAAATCAACTTGCTAGCATATACCTACAGTGGCTGCTCCCCAAATACTCGGCAACGATGTCATCGCAAAAGTGAAAAATAAAAACGATCTACACTCAATAACAGAGCGAACCTCTCAGAAAATAAAACAATACGGAGCACTACGATACTAGCCACTAACGATTAATTCGAATGCTTTACAAAAATGACAGTGGAAATAAAAATGCTCATTAGCTGTCACCAACGATTGATTCTCGATTCTGCATAAATCTGGGAAATAATAATGATCAACATTCATTACTATGGGAAACTCTCAGAAATTACAAGAATAAAAAGAAGTCACCAAGGGAGAATAATTTGAACTACTTTGCAAATACGGCAGCAAAAATAAAAAATTCTCGCTAGTCCTTAAAAAGCCTTACAGTTAAAATCATTTCAAAACAAGCGCACGCAAAGAAGAAAGATTAACAAATAAACCAATAAATTGTCACTCCCTATAATTAGTTAAGAGTAACAATAATATTCCAAAGTCACAAAATATTGATCCGACCTCTAGTGAACGCATACACATCCTTGAGCGAAATAATTCCCACGAACCAGCGCGGTATCTGCCTAGATAGTGTATTTTGATAGTATATTTCGACCGTGAGTCATTTATGACATCTTTTGTGATGCAACAGAGAACACAAGGTTCATTTAGAGAAACGCTGTGACTAGTTGTATGCGGTTAGAAAATAGGCAATAGTCAGCGGTATTATAGAAGACATTGTCCTAGGCATCTTCAATTTTTTAAGGACAAGTTGGTACGGATCGAGGGTGGGGGTGAGAGCAGGATTGGAGGAGGAGGGAGATCAGGCAACACTCTGGCTGGCGCGAACTCTCTCAACCAATCAAAGGCTTTGATCAGTAAGAAAGAGGGGTATAGGGTGATGGGAGGGGGGGGGGGTTAGGAGATGCGACTGGCGCGAAGTTCAGGATATGAAACATTCCTGAAAACAGAAGCCGCGACCATGAATGCAAAAAATGCCTACATTTATTTACTGGAGAAAATATATTTCAAGGTCCTGGTGTAATAATTTCTATCACTATTTCTTTAAGTTTTCCGATTGTATTCAATGTTATATTGTTATAATTACTCACTGTCAGATTAAGTTTGCAACACATGAAGTACCTAGTTAGCGAAAGCGCCTTTATTGTCTAAATCATTTTTGGGGAACTCATATTGTGGCTCAAGTTATATCCTCAATTTCTATTGAGTAAATTTCTGAAAACATGAACTGTGAGTTGATGTTAGTAATAATGAATTAAGTTAGATTAACCATTTACAGCAGCCTCAAAATCTGTCAAATGACCAAGGTACCTAGAATGGTGTTTCTATCCTAGACACTTTGCAAAAGCCATTCTCATCTCTAAAATATTTTATCAACATTTGTACGAGCTGCCTAAATTTCAACACCAATATACCTAACTAAGAAAAATACGCCGTGTCAGTATATTTAATAATGAGTTCATCCAATAAACTCATAGTAATCAATTTCTAAATAACGAGTATAGTCTAGCGAGAAGTATATCTCAATAATGATGAAAGAAACTTACCTTTATTTAATTGACGTCCTTCTTTCGCTTTCTGTAGCTCTTTTGAAATTTGCACGAGGAATTTTCCCCGACTAAAGGAGTCTCGTCTGCGGGACATGACTGTCTTGCGTCCACCACACAACACTGCTGCCAACCGACTGGTTGTGATTTCCAAATGGCGCTTCTTTTAACACGCCAACATCAGACTTTTGTGTTAGGTATGTGTATATATATATGTGTATATATGTATGTGTATATATATACATATATGTATATATATATATGCATATATATATATATTAAGAGTGCTTTTACTCTGCAATTGCAGCTGCCGAGTTGCGCATTCCTAAATTTCTTACATTTTAGCACTCGAAATTTCATAGCCATTTTCAGCCACACAATTTGTTAATTTCATTGCATAATTTCAATATGCTATTTGCTAACTTTAAAGATATGAAAAATCCACTACATTGGCCGGCATTTTATTGATGGAGTAGAGACCCTATGTGTACAGTCACTCGTGTAAGCTTAGCTGTGAACGTATCCTGTGAGCCATTAGAAGGCCGTCGCATATGGACTTCTTCTACCAGTCGTATGGATGTGTTTAGATGCAGTTGGAAGAAGTAGTTCAAGACTCATAGACATCTTTTCGTGAACTTGAGGCTACGTGTCAGAAAGTAATGTTGTAGTTGACTATGAGTCGTAGACTACTATGGTAAAGTGTGGCATAGACTACTAACGCTTTTTGGCCTTCAATTAGCATGGCTCCAGAATTTAATTTAATAAGTAAGCAATGATAATAAAAACAAGTAAAGGAAAGGAACAGTCGCAAGGGACAAAAAAAAACAGCATCTCTGCTCGCTGTAGCTCTCACGCGGCCTCGACAGCTGCACAGCCAATTGCAAAACAAATCGGCGACGGCAATCCAAAACAACACGGGAGCTAGCACTTCGCTCTCACAGCACTGAGGTGCCTGTTTTGTAAACACACGGAGGTTATTGAACCGAGCAAGGCTCTCGGGCAGATGTAAACCTTGGTGGTAAAATGAATGTGTACAGACTCAATCACGCACGTAAAACTACGGTACACTAAAAACGAAATGTAAATATAAGGTAAATACATACGGTTATATAAGGAAAGTTCCAATTAAAAATATACTTAAAATTAACATCGAAACAAGAATCACACAATAGAATTATGTGGACCTAGTAACATCGTCAGTCGTAAGTCGCATAGTTTTCATTCAACACTTTCTACGTAAAGGTAGTACATGATTTTTATTACTCCTGAATGTTTTATTGCCTATTTTGATTTCTACGTAATTTCGGTTAATTTTTGTTATAATACCCGGACCATTCCAGGCGAGATCTAGTTTGTTTTTTCGCATGTGATTGCGCAATAAGACACGATCATTGAGTTCAAAATTTTTATTTTTGCGTCGAAGGTTGTGATACATGGTTCTTTCACTGGTGTTATTTATTATTGTAGCTCTAACGTTTTCAACAATGCGGGCAGCTTCCTGAGCTCGAAATCTTATTATATCCACGTTCGTGTCGTGACTGTAATTAGGTTCGAAAGTTACAGCGCTAAAGCTCGGACACGTATCGCGATTGAAAACAATGAACGAGGGTGTATCCCCCAATGTGGTATTTAAACTATTGTTTATCGCGTTCTCTGTGCTGTTGAGACACTGATCCCATTCCGTATGCGCTAAAGAGTTAATATATAATTTTAATAAATTCGTAATTTTGCGATTATTACGTTCAACAATAGCGTTACTGTGAGGACTCCAAGGGAGGACCTCTTTTTTCGCAATACAATGAATTTGAGAGAATTTTTTAACTGCCGCAGACTTAAATTCAAGAGCTTGGTCACTTAGAAGTGTTTTAGGATAGCCAAAGGTTGAGAAGCAGCTGTCCAGACAAGAGACAACTGTATCTGCTAATCGATCTGCTGTCGCGTAAAGCTTACAGTAACGCGAGAATAAGTCAATGATAATTAAAATATATTTGTTCTGCTGATCTGTGACAGGTAGAGGACCCAGGAAGTCCATTGATACCACTTCGAACGGTTCTTTAGCGATGGGAGCGTCTAAGATTTTAATAGGTACAGTACTGCTGGCTTTTAGAATCTTACATACATCACACATTTTGACAAATTTACGTATTATACTCTTCTCTAATAAATGAAAATAACGCAACTTAAATTTAAACAACGTATGCGTGGCATCAGTATGATATAAGGAATGGATACTGAGCACCGCCTTGTGCATTAGCGATGTCGGTATAACCGAAGTGAGAATAGTACTTTCCCTAGAGTCTATTTGTCGTCGTCTATAAAGTATGTCGTTCAGAATTAAGTATCGTAGATTGTCTACTAGATAGTAATGCGTCCTTAACCTCAGAACAGAATGGGTCTAGTTGTTGCTCATTTCGGAATTCGTCTAAAGTCCATGATACGTCTTTTAACTGAGGTACGTAGTCAGTCAGTCGGGGTTTTTCAGTCGACTCTGGCGCCACTTGATTAGAGGGCGTCGCGTCTGTATCGTCTACGTCGGCGGTCAGTGCACCACGGCGTGTAGTTACTGCCAAGACGTCAACCTCATCGAACTCTGAGCATTCTTCAAGATCAGAAATAGTTAAATGCTCGGGTAATCTACTTAGGCAATCTGCAACTAGATTCTGTTTCCCGGGGAAATATTTTACTACGGGTTCGAAACATTGAACTGTTAGACACCATCGAGACATAGCCGAATCGTCAGGAAGCTTTTTGAAAAATAAAGGTTGGAGGGGTTTGTGATCAGTGTAGAGATAGATCGGATATCCAAGAATGAGATATTTAAATGCTTTAAGTGCGCTCACAATGGCGAAGAACTCTTTTTTCGTCGTTGAATAGCGCTTTTGTGTTGAATTTAAACTTTTACTGTAATAAGATATAGCCTTCATGGATTTTTTTGAATCATTATCTTGTTGCAAAAGTACTGCTCCAATGCCATAGTTTGAAGCATCTGTAAATACATGAAAAGGCTTGGAAAAATCAGGGTGCTTTAAAACGGTATCTGATGTTAAGACAGATTTAATCTTTTCAAAAGCTTTCTGACATTCAGGCGTCCAGATAAATTCAACGTTTTTTCGTAATAACTGATAAAGTGGATATGAAATTGAGCCAAACATTGGGATATGCGTCCTAAAGTAGTTTGCTACACCTAAAAAACTTTGCAATTCCTTTACATTTCGAGGGATTGGAAATTTTTGAAGCTTCTCTGATTCTTTGCATCGAATTCCGTCTGCCGACACGATGTGTCCAAGATATTCAATTGAGCTTTTTAGAAAATGACATTTTTCAAGTTTAAGGGATAAATTTCCACCACGTAGCTTCTCAAAAACACTCTGTAAATCTTTCAGATGTTGGTTCATGGATTTGGAAAATACTAGTATATCATCAAGGAATACAAAACATAATTTACCGATGATATTTGCAAGAACAGAAGAAATGATTCTTTGGAAAACGGATGGACTCGAAGACAACCCGAATGGCAGTCTTTTGAATTGAAATTTCTCGTAACCGATACTGAACGCGGTGAATTTACGGCATTTTTCTTCCAACTCGACCTGATGAAAGGCAGAGCGGAGGTCGAGACTTGAAAAAATACTATTACCACCTAGAGAGTAAAGTACTTCGTCGATGCGTGGAATGGGATAACATTCCTTGATAATTATTTTATTGAGTTCGCGGAAATCAATCACGGGACGTATCTCGCCCGACTTTTTTTTAACAACGATTAAAGGAAAATTGTATTCAGAGCTCGATGGTTCAATTATTCCTTGATTCAACATCTGTTTATTGGCTTGCAACAACTCGTTTTGATACTTATGTGGAATTCGATATGGTGGGATGTTAAGTACTTGCGTATCAGGCTTTAATTTTATCTCATGTTGCATAACGTTCGTAACGGCAATAGTTTCGCCTTCCAGAGTAATTACGTCTCTAAAATCGTTTAATAAATTTAAAAGTAATGGCTTAACGTCTACATCATCACAATTCACATCGTTACTAGTCAGAAGGCGTCTCTCGTTACTACCTCCTTCTGGTACAACATCTTTGTGTGCATTAATTCCCACTTCATCAACACGATTATCGTTACCACAATGCCTCGTGTCTACAGATACTAACCCAACGTCTTTACCAGAGATGGCATTGAAACTTCCACCATTAACACTGTCGACTTCGGGTAGATCCGCATTATCTTGGGCATCGCACAAATTTGCATCTCGCACAGCTTCGTGCACGGTAGACATGTAAATCTCGTGTTCAATTTCCATGTCGTCAATCTCTTCAATCGTACTTAACATCGTATTGTCGCTCATATATACCACGTCCTCCGAGACGTTCAAAAGCATTACAGGGACAAACCCATTTGACTTGATATCCACAACTGATTCGGCGACATAAATACCATTCGCGAGAATTGTCTTATTCACAATATACCTTCCGGGCTTAGCCTTTTTGACATACCCATTAATAACACGTAAGCAATTTCTGGGCATTTCCACTGCTCCACAATGAACAACTATTTCTCGTTTTTTACTATATTTCAAACCTCTCGCATGTTCCTTAGTTCCTCTTATTTTCTTCGCATGCTGTTTATTTTTTACTTTCCCATTATTCTCTCGCCCTGTCGTTGGGCCTGGGGTACCCCTCTCTTCTGCAGTATTTATCTCTAGACCATTATTATCGCCACTTTCCTGGCTCGCAATTTTTGATTCTCTCTGCTTTAGCAGATATTTTCTTATTTTCCTCCCATTCGCAAGCATGTCCGCCATCAGACATTCTGGATTACTTACAGTATTCAAAAATATCTCCTTCCTACTTTGCTCGTGCAATTCCTGCACATCATGAAACGGTACTTTTACGCCGTCGAGAACAATGAATCCTTCTTTGAAATTAATCACCGCATCTTGTAGAATATCCCTACCGAGGATTACATCATATTGAAATTCGGCATCTTTCAAAATCAAAGCGCTGGTATTGATTTCCTTACTATTAGGCAGCGTAATACAAAGATCGAGTTCTCCTGTTACCTGGCTTTTGGAATTTACACCCCGAATACTCAAGGCACTAGGCTTAATTCGCTCGTTTATACCTTTTAAATTCCGGTAACTGACTAAACATCTGTCGCTACCGCTGTCGATTAGAGCGCTCATCAATTTGTTATCATTACGTAATATAATTGTAGGCTTCTTAGAACGCCGTAATGAAAATAAACCATCGCTTTCCTTCCTTAAACGACCTTCTTTCATTATCGTCGCTGACAAACAAACTTCTACAGGTAGTTCAGAATTTGCACCTACATCAAGTTCTTGTTCACCTAGTAATTCGAATTTATTTTTACACAGGAAAAGCGGATCCACCACAGCAGTCGACTTTATAATAGTATCTGGTTTCAACACCACATTTTTGGTGACGGGGATAGTAGCTGCAACCCCGGGCACTGGCAACTCCTTCTCTACTCCAAGACACTCTGAATTTTCCGATTTTTCTTTGTCTACTCTAAAAAATCTTCACCCTCGCAAGATGCAGCGTAGTACGCTTCACCTCGTCCTCTACTACGACCATGCGAAAGACATTCACGTGCAAAATGGCCCGTCTTGCCACAAGTGTAGCAAGCATGACTGCGGAAATTTGATTTGCTTTGGCCTCTTTTACTCGTGCACATACTTTGAACATGACCTGCGGTATTGCACAGTGAACAAAACGATTTATCTTTGCCACTCTGTTGTGGGTTAACTACCTGAGCCTCGTGGCACTCCAAAGAACCTAAAGGTCGATCTCCGAAGTAAGCATGCTGTCTTCCCCTTGGAAATCTAGCAGGTCTCCAATTGCTTCTGAAAAATGGTCTCCGACCTTGAAATCGTCGGCTGGTATTTTGTGATGCATAGAAGACCTCGGGGGACGATTCTTTCTCATCCCACTCTCCCTCTTCAGGCACGACCGCAAGATAAGTCTCTCTGGTTTGATACGGGTACTGGGTATTATTTTTGCGCGCAAGTATTTCTCTTCCCTCAGGGTTATTACGCACAGCGGAAACTAGACGAGCTAACAACTCTTCAGAGGTATTGAACGGTCTCGCGAAGATTTTTTTACAAAAGTTCTCTTCCAAAAGAGGACCGAGAATGGCTATAGCAAGACTGAAAACTACGAGGTCACCCGAGAATTTTTTTAATTCGTTTTGATTTGTACTAGCAGTTACAAATGGATGTCTTTGTAATGCTACTTCATTGCTATTAAGAATATGATCACTCAAATTTCTTATTTTTGACATCGCCGTAACCAATTGAGCAGACAATCCTTCGTTTCGTAACAGCCGTAGCTGATTTAGGTCACAAGCTAAAGCATGTACAGATCGTTCACCTTTCGATACATAGATATCATCGAGAATATCGATAACCTGATCAAATGAATAATTAATAGCAGGGTCTACTAATTTTGTGACGACGCCATTAAAGTCGCCAACGCTTTTGTGAGCGCTGCGCATAAGTAACTCTTTTTTGGCGTCATCGGAAGTGACGTCGGGCAACAAGCACATGTACGATTTTAAGTTTGCGACATGCGTCCTAAAACTCTTTGTTTCACAAAAAATCGGGTCGCTGACCCTCTGACGGCCCTTAAAAAGAGGTAGCTCTGCACTGGACAGTATAGTACTCCCCCGCTGTAAAGTTGTTGAAACACTACCACCCGCCATCGGTCCACTAGAAGACGTCATTGTAGTAACACTCGGCGTACTGAACGACACAGTCTGCGTACTAACAGTGGTCGAAATTACCGTCGTGGTCTGTGGTCCAGACATAATCACACTTGATGGAGTATGTGCGCACGTACCAGGTAACGTACCACTAAATGCTGGAACAGAAACCCTTCCGCTACTAGTAGTAGTACTCGTTGAACGGATAAATTCAGGTTCTGAATCTGAGTCTCCCATCAGTTATCGCAACAAGAAAACAAGTCTTTCGCACAATGCTAAAATAATGAATAATGCCACTGTTCAACGCAAGATTCCTACGCCACAAAAAAAATAAGACTGCTGAACCACAAAAAAAAAACTTGACCTCGCAAAAATAATCACATAACATAACGCTAAAAACTCACGTTACAAAAAAAAATGGAGATAGTACACGGTTAAATCTCCAATTAAAATCACTGAAAATTGAAACCCCAAAATTTTTTCTTGCTACTTGCAAACCGAACCGAAATCAATTACTAACAAGGAACTCGTTACACGAATTCAATGGTATCGATCCCAACAATTTTTGAAACAACAAAAAGTAACAAAATAAAAACTGACGAAGTCACGGAAAATTACCTAACAATCCCAAACAAGAACAATATAGTTACAGAACACTCAACTGAGAATCAGCAACGCAGCCACTGCAGAGTAGCTCCTGCAGGCAGGGAGTCGCCACAGCTGTCGGCAAGGTCGATCTGGTAGACTGCCCAGTAACAGCAACAGCAGATGCCGCCCAGCCTGTCTCAAGGTCGTCTGCGTAGCACAGGCACAGGCACGGCTGACGAGATTCAAGGTCGTACACGCAGCGCTGACACACAGCGGAGTAGCGACGGGAGCACGAACACTTCTTGGAGTGTTTACGTATGTTCACGGTTCCACACTGCGCGTAAATGCACAGCCCACTGTTTATGTATACGTATTAATTACGTTAACACAGCTCCAGGAGAAATTCGAAACAACACTGTTCGGTATGCAACTTCCTATCACATACACAGTACACAATTGTTCTCGTAGAAACAAACACTGCCACAGTTCGTAGAATTGTTCTGAACTCAGCTACTTATGTAATCACTGTCGAACGACCACGTCACTATTTCCGATGGAAATTCACGCACAATTTCATGACGCAGTGATCTCCTTCCTGCTCCAGGTCGACACGCGCTTTGTAGGGTACACCTAAGGGGATATGCAAATCTAAATTATAAGAATCCAGCATAGCTTCTTCATGGATACGTTTCACTATAAATCTAAAAACGTTATTATATACTTGCGGTGCCTCTTCAATTTCTCTTCCCGTCGCCGCAGTATTCTCCATAGCACAGTCGTCGAGCGTCGAGCGTAGACCGCCTCACTTAGCACTTCCACTAACCTCCGTAGACACGCGATCTTCAAATCGTCGTCGATAAACAAGCCGGAAATTCCCGATATCTTCAATCACCGTACTCGCTCCATCCAAATCACAGCACAAGTACCAAGTATAATTTCACGTCGTGGGTACGTACTAACTGCCACCAGTATGCCGTATCTTGGGGTGGGTAGTAAGTAGACGAGTAGACTTCAACGTGTACTTGACGTAGAGAGACAGTAGATCCAAATGCGCTCTGAAGAGCTGAACACGGGGCATTTATACACACAAATCGCTGACTCAGCGGCGCACGGTGCCCGAGTCGCACCAGGCGTGGCACTGAACGTACGTACTAACATATGTACGAGGACAAGTGCGTGACCGTATTGGCACAGTAATATTTTAATGGATAATATTTCAGATGTAAATATTTCAGAAACCAACTCAATCATGTTTTTTATTTTCAGCTTGATGCTCTGAAGGAACTTCACGGAAGGTCATCCAGTGACACAGTTCGCCGCATTATTCGAAGGCTTATGTCAAAACACCTGGCGCTATCCTTCAGCTGGACAGGACTGGGACCTTCCAGAAAGCCTACAAAAAGCAGCTTCAGAGATCATCAAGCTGGGAAATTATGTTATGGTATGACTATAGGTCATATGTGTCATCTTCCAAATGTTTTAATTTTGAAAAATTTGCAGTGGAACAGACCTAAATGTCCCTTTATTCCTTCAATATTGTATATAAGACTTTTTACGACACCAATTTTTTGAGCATGAGAAGCCAAATAAAATTTCATTACCTCCCCTCATTTCAAAATGAGCTATAGGAGATTTTATCTGCTAATATTAATTTTACCATTGCTTCAAAATCATTCCCCAAAGGGACTTGAGCATTAAATTTTTTTGCGAGACTTCCAGGACTACCAGGTTCCTGGGTTCTCCGACTGGACCCAGTACTGCGAGTCTATCTGCATCTTGCAGTATAGGTGTTAACTTTCAGCTGGATTGTTCTCTTTCAGTTAGGTTGGCTTTTCAGGTTTTCTCCACTGTGTCACGTACATTACATCTTTGAATTGTAGCTTCTTTCCAAGCCCCTGGCTTAGGATACGTTTCTATCTTGGTTCCGTTTCGATAATTATGCCTTGCTCCTTCAAGAACCCAACATTATTATTATTATTATTATTATTATTGTTATTATCATCATTATTATTATTATTGTTATTGTTATTATTATTATTCTCTCAGTTTAAGCCTCCATAGCCAAATCAAGAAAAGGAATAATGACGACCATCTGGTATGGAAAATTATAAAGGGGTTCTATGCACGAGATGTGCCTCGCACAGAACATCCTTGAGTGTCAACATGTATGTGTTACCGAACAGGATACCAAGCGCATAGAAACAGCAATTTAAGAAGGAAGTTCAAACAAGAAAAAAGTTCAAGAAGAAAGTAGTCGGGGCTGAATGAAATATAGCAGTGATTTTTATGTTCATTTAGACTGTCCAAAGTCTTACAAAATCACAATTTTAATTTCAACAGATGCCTGGAAATTCTGCTACCCTCCTCTGGCTTTCAAGGACTTCAGCGCTACAGTGGCGACAGTTCTGAAATCGGTTCCCGACTGGGATGGTGGCCGCTCACGCTCCGCTGCATTGGCTTGCATAACGTGAGTTTTGATGTTCTCAACTAGTATAGAAAATATCGTGACTACTAATTGACTTTAAAACGTCAAAAGGAAAGTGAAACTAGATTTTACCATTTATCAAAATGAGACGGAACGTATGTAAGTTTTTTCTAGTGATGGTAAAGCTCACAAAATTTTAGGATTCTAAATCGCAACCTTTTTTAGTGCAGGAAATGCGCAGAACGCAGCAGAAGCATCAGCTGGACCTTCAACTAACACTATGATGAGCTGCGCCCAGAACGCAGCAGAAGCATCAGCTGGACCTTCAACTGACACTATGATGAGCTGAGCCCAGAACGCAGCAGAAGCATCAGCTGGACCTTCAACTGACACTATGATGAGCTGCGCCCAGAACGCAGCAGAAGCATCAGCTGGACCTTCAACTGACACTATGATGAGCTGCGCCCAGAACGCAGCAGAAGCATCAGCTGGACCTTCAACTGACACTATGATGAGCTGCGCCCAGAACGCAGCAGAAGCATCAGCTGGACCTTCAACTGACACTATGATGAGCTGCGCCCAGAACGCAGCAGAAGCATCAGCTGGACCTTCAACTGACACTATGATGAGCTGCGCCCAGAACGCAGCAGAAGCATCAGCTGGACCTTCAACTGACACTATGATGAGCTGCGCCCAGAACGCAGCAGAAGCATCAGCTGGACCTTCAACTGACACTATGATGAGTTGCGCACAGAACGCAGCAGAAGCATCAGCTGGACCTTCAACTGACACTATGATGAGCTGCGCACAGAACGCAGCAGAAGCATCAACTGGACCTTCAACTGACACTATGATGAGCTGCGCCCAAAACGCAGCAGAAGCATCAGCTGAACTTTCAACTGACACTATGATGAGCTGCGCCCAGAACGCAGCAGAAGCATCAGCTGGACTTTCAACTGAAACCTTCAACAAGCTGCTCGTCTGATTAGTCGGCTCCAGCTCCCCTCTTCTAATAATTATAAGTGTTCTAATTATGCCAACAGGTAAAGAGGAATAAAATTTTTATGTTGCTTAAGTGATCGTTAGATGTATTCTACGAGTTCCTATTCATTATTATGCAAAGAGTTACTGTTCATTATTATTCATTCATTATTACGGATAACATCTAGGTTTCGGCTAATTTCTCCATTTTTGGTTAGATTGATGTGAAAATCGTTTTTTAGAAATGGTGACTGTAGTTGCATTTTGAATTTCGTACTAAAAACCACGATTTTTATGTTAACCATTTGAGCCACAAGCTATTCCAATTTCACTAAAAATGGGACCCATCTGCAGTCCCACTTGACTGCGCGTCTAGTTTTTGCTTTGCCTGGAACTTTCATAGTGCTTTTCGCCGAGTGCAAGCTGAAAAGGATTATCTTTTTATGGTTCCCCTTCGTGAGGGTACCATGTAGTAATCGGAAATGACCCATAAGAAGTGGTCGTAGAGAGGTGGGGTTTAAATTTCTTGACGTATCTTGTGTTATACATAAATTATTTAGGTCTGTCCGTCAGTAACCCTATATTTTTTAATTTCGGCCACAGTTTCGAGTTGATATCGTCGAAAGTAGTATCATTCGCTTGGTTTCGTCAATGTCAATAAATGGACTGTTGCCGACCTTAGATATTCGAATTAGGGACCCCCGATCCCCACTTCTTGATATATTCTTAGATTTCTAATTTAGACTTCATTCCTGAGAATTGTCGAATGATATATCACTAGATTCGTCTCGACAATGAAGATAAATGCTAAGGTTTTTCATTTTTTGAATTTGAAGTTTCAAAACCCCCGTCTCTTTTTTTATGTTTTTAATTGAATTGTGAGCTCGTTCATTGGTCACTCAACCGCGTTGTAATTTTTTCATGATAGACCAACTGTTCATGTTACTTGAGTTTTTCTCTGCAGAAAGTATTTTTTACTTTCATTGGTTTATTTTGATTTAAATACGATAATAACGTTTATTTTTGCGATATTAACGATTTGTTATGTTATGTACTCATACAGTCCATATCTTATTAATGATCCTCATCGGAATGTGCTTAGTTTTTTGTTCTTTGCGGTTATTTGCAATTCCTTTGTTTATTTCGAAACCTTACTGAGTTTCGCTAAAAAAAATATTTTTACTTCAACTCGTTATAGCAAATCTATACAACAAATAGTGAAATTAAAAATTCTTTTATTGACATTTGTTTTCAGAAGCTCTGACAATTAGGATATACCAGTAACAACAACTATAATCATCTAATGAATCATTATATAGTTGTTTTTAGTGGTGTATGGTAATGTTAACAGTTAAATAAAGTTTATCATGGTAGAATATAGTTGTATCGTTAGCTGTTAATGATACAACTATATTCTTCCATGAGCAACTTTATTTAACTGTTAACATTACCATACACCACTAAGAACAACTATTTTCAGCCAATAGAACTATACAACTATGTTCTACCATGATCACAGTCGATTATGGTTGTGAATGGTGTTTCATACGGTTCACTTTGGTTGAACATGGTTGTGGAGCCAGACCCTGAAAGGTTGATATTGTTTTTTTTATGCAAGGGTATTATAGTTGGCCATGGTCGAGAAATGCGGACATATCCCTACCACAATGCACCCCATAAATAGTTGAATATGGAGGATATTTCGCTAATAAACAACTGAAGATTTCGACCATAATCATCGTTGCTGCATACCATAATTTCTGACTGGATTTTGAGGTTATCGTGTGGTTATCGTGTTTTTATTGTGGGGTATTGTGTGGTAATTGTGTGGTTATTGAGTGGTTATTGTGTGGTAGGTGTGTGGTTACCGTGTGGTCATTATTTGGTTATGGAGTGGTTATTGTCTGGTTATTGTGTGGTTATTGCGTGTTAAGTGTTCGGTTAGTGTGTGGTGATTGTGTGGTTATTGAGTGGTTATTGTGTGGTAAGTATGTGGTTACTGTGTGGTAGGTGTGCGGTTACTGTGTGTCATTGTTTGGGTATTGAGTGGTTATTGTCTGGTTATTGTGTGGTTATTGCATGGTTAGTGTTCAGTTAGTGTGTGGTGATTGTGTGGTTATTGAGTGTTTATTGCGATTCATATATTATTTCCTGTCGTCAAGAATTGCTAAGTTTTATGTCATGTACATGTAAACTGTTCAAAGTGTTTCCACTCCAGTGAAAATGCATCGTCCATGAAATTGTGTTATCTCTTATAATTATCATTACATGTATTATCAAATGTAGATTAAGCAAGATTAGGAGTACATTGCCCTCAATCATTTCTTTTCGACTAGTGACATGAGTGTCACAATACTCGTGTGTGTGTATCTTCTAAGTGCAGCAACTTTAAGATATCACAGAAATCAATGAGGGTACTTTTGTATTAATGAGATGCAAATAAATATCTTCTCCCATGCACTTTCCGTCGCAAATGAGTACTTAACGAGTTATAGCTGTAACGTAACGAATAATCTATCAACTGGTAAATTTTCAGAACTCAATAATCGATTTTCAACGTTTTGTTGCTTATATAATGTTAATTGCAACAAATAAACAACTTTTCTGTTATGCACTTTCCGTCGCAAATGAGTATTTAGCGAGTTATAGATGTAAAGTCACGTAACTTGAGGGGAGGGGGCGGCTTTTGAAATTTTCAAATAATATTGAACCTAGAAAAATGAAATTTAATGTACTGATAGGAAATGCAATTTACAATCATTCGTCTTCCATGAAGTGACGCGATTTTCCTAATTGAAAGTGGGATATTCATAGAAAACTATTTTTAATTTTAAAAGAGCATCTTCTCCTATAGTTTTTGAGTAAAATTGAGGATTTTAGTGTAATTGAATGCAGAAAGCCTTTTAAATTCTAAAAACTAACTTGGCATTCTTAAAACTTTAGTTTGAATTTCAGAAAAATATTCCATAGCATTAACAAAAAAAACGAGCGGGGGGAATATGAAATACAGATGGTAGAACTAAAGTTTAATAATACTACCAGAATATTTAACAATGCCGGTAAATAAATAAATAATCGTGCAATGAAAAATTAATTAGGTGATGGAGAACGATGGTTTTCGTTCAATGGTTGCGTCGGAGACTCGGCCCGAAGTGTCGGAGCCGCTGTCGTGACTCCAGGCGCAAACCCCGCGCCTTCCGTTAATGCACCTAGGTGAAACAAAATAGCAAAATTTAAAGCAAAGGAGTAAATACGAAGTAGGATCTGAATTGCTCGGCGAATAAATTCGTTATCAGTTACAGACCCAAAACTATCCCCGACCTGATACACCTACAAACACCTCAAATAAATTTACACCCACCGATCTGATCTAAAACACCTCAACTAACGTTACACCACCGATCTGATCTCAAACACCTAAACCCATAAATAAATACACCTCCATCTGATCTACACCTAAACCCATAAATAAATACACCTTGATCTGATCTACACCTAAACCCGTAAATAAACACACCCCGATCTGATCTGCACCTAAACCCGTAAATAAACACACCCCAATCTGATCTGCACCTAAACCCGTAAATAAACACACCCCGATCTGATCTGCACCTCCGATCTAATTCTAACTAGTTAATATATAGATTGATTACCCTAGGCGCTATTATTTAACAGGAGGGAACGGAACACTTCAATGAGCTTCAGCCGAACAATCTAATGCTTACGCACGACATACGACAGCACTGCGACTTACTGCTCTAATGACGAAGCGAAGTGTCTTCATGCGGTGAGTGAGGTGATGATGACGGGTGCGCACTCCCGCTCACAGGGTGCTTAGCCGCCTCCTCCCATGCCGACCGTGGTGCGGCAACAAGACCAGCGCACACTGAATGGCCGGACGGCGGATGAAGCCGTGCCGGATGGTGAGTTAGCGGAGCTGGTCCAGATGGTGAGTTAGCGGAGCTGGTCCAGATGGTGAGGTCCAGAAGTTGATGCGCTAGCGGTGAAGGCTGAAGATGATCTGACGATTTTGGGCGCAACAGATCTGAGGTTGGATCTGCTGACAGTGCATTGAGAAAAAGTCAGTTGGCAGTGAATGAAATGTCGACAGCGTAAATCGCTATGCCGGTTGTAAGATATAGAATTGTCAACTGTACTATTGAAGTGCTCGTAATTAAATTGTAAGACTCTGTTCCCATATAACCGTTCACAAAAAAAAGGCACTTTTTCGACAAGCATTTCTACTTTCGTAAAAATTAATACTTTATTACGTCCCAACTTTCGATCGAAAATGAATTTAGAATTGACATGT
The DNA here is from genome assembly GCA_030386875.1 of Morinoia aosen. NCBI lineage: Eukaryota > Metazoa > Arthropoda > Malacostraca > Amphipoda > Talitridae > Morinoia > Morinoia aosen. Next base: position 52,767,409 of record CM059576.1, on the reverse strand, counting down.
TACTTTTTAGAATGCCCACGTCCTTCTACATATGATACCAAAATCATAACTCTAGCTCAAAAACTGTAGGAGGAGGTGCATTTTGAAACCTAACATTCCAATGCTCCTTAAAAAAAGTGAACAAAGAAACATAAACAATCATCATTTTTCTTCATTATAATTGGTTGGGTTAGCTAGGACCCTTGAAATCATTTTACAGTAATGAAGAGACAACATGACATAGCAACGTCACGCCGTGAAGAAAGTGCCATGGGAGAGTTGTAAACTGCGGCTGTGAAAGTACATAGGGCCTAACGGCCACAGTTTAGTACATAGGGCCTATGAAAGTACATAGGGCCTATGAAAGTACATATGGCCTATAAAAGTACACAGGGCCTGTGAAACTGTGGCCGAAAGTACATAGGGCCTATTGTATCTCGAGAACGTATCGAATATTTCACAATGAATTAGAATATCTGCAAAAAATGTTTACGCGTAATAATTATCCAAAATACCTTGCTAATCAGATAGTCAGAAAATTTCTAGATAATAAATTTCCCCCCCTCCTGTAACTTTGACCGTACCGAAGCAGAAAATATTTATTGGCCTTCCATTCCTAGGTTACCTGAACAGTGATTTTCAACGAGAGTTTCTAGTCCTTGTGCGAACCTTCTTTACAGCGGTTGACGTTCATGTTTATTATAAGAATACTTTGAAGATATCGTCTTTTTTTAACAGGAAAGAACGACAGGATGAGTGCCTGGAAATTTGCTGTGTATATGTTTATGTTTGTGATTGCTGCCAGCAATCGTACGTTGGAAGCACTACCCTCCAACTATTTATCCGTCACAGCCAACATTCAGGTTTTTCTCATATAACTGGCCGCCCATTTGCTTGTCCTTCTCAGTCTGCCATTAGAAACCATTGCAATAGTTCTAATCATCCTTTCAAAATGTCTAATTTCTCTATTCTATGCAAAGAATTTAACGAACAAGAACTCCGTATTCTAGAATCCCTTTATATATTTACAAATAAACCCGCACTTAATAACGATTACAGCGCGACAAAATTATTTGTAGCCCTACTTCCTAATACTTGCGGTATGCTGAGGTGTGCTTGGTGTGTGTGTGTGTGCATGTAGTGCATGCGTGTATATGTGTATGTGTGTATATATATATTTCAATGTGTAGGTGTACGAGAATGTTGGGTGTGTATAATTATGTATGCCTGTATGTACTGTGTATATTGCCTAAACGCTTTAGTTTGGTATTCTAGTCGTTAGAAAAATGATTTACTTCTATTTTTTTTGCGTTTTTGCTTGGTATTTTTATTCAAACCTTATCCGTCTTATGCATGACTGAAATTTCTTTTTATTTCTTCCAGCACTGATGATGGAATAACTTGTATTCCGAAACGTTTGCCTCATTAAATGTTCTCTATTACGTTGGTTCTTCTTTTCATTTTGAGAAAAAGATTCCCTAAGAATCGCCCTATAAGTACTACGAATATTTAGTATATGGTATTTCAGTACTTTTTCAAAATGTATTTAGTATTTCAATACTTTTTCATCATATTTTTAGTATTAAGTATTTAAATACTTTTTTGGCTAGTATTTAGTATTTAAATACTCTTTGGCAAGTATTTGGTATAAATACATTTGCAAGTATTGATGCCCATCTCTGACTACATTGCACTGGCATACTGAGTGGCAACTCGGCTCCTCTACAGATTACAGTTTGGTAAACACAACCACAGCACAACTAAGCTGCCAAATGTAAGTAACTAATTTCAGTGAACGTGCCGTTGGTAATATATGGCTTATAAGTTAGTCATGTCCGTTTTAGCTTATTGTGTCTAAATTAGTGACCATAAAAATGTACGTCGAGGTCAAGATTAATCCATAAAGAAATAAGAATAATCTTTCAAAACGTAAGTAACATTTTCACTTTCTGTCCAATCGTTATCATGAAGTGACTTACGTGACTCAATGATCATTCAGAAAGTAAATACATGGGTGTTTGAACTTTGAAGTGACATAACTAGGCAAGGTCATGACTACTGCTGTGAATCGTGCCACGGAAAACTGCAAATTTTGCTATTTCTAAGCTTGATCAAAACTGATCTGGTTATACTTCCGAAGCGTTTGCTATTTTCGGTAAAAAATAACGCCCAAGATATCGGCTATGAATTTGGCAAGTGTTCAATACATGCAAGTATTTTCCAGCTAAATTTAAGAAAAACACCTATTACCGGTTCATTTACTATAATGATTATTTAAAAAACACATTCAACACAAAATAATTTGATTTTTTTGTCGACTATTCGAACGAAAACTGAACGCGTTCGATCTTCGATGAAGCACGTTCAGTTTCTTTGCGGTCATCTATGTAGCGTGAGATCAGTTGCCGGATATCACCAGCGATTTGTGGTGCTGCTCCATGTGCTCTTGTTTCATAGCTTATGAAATGTGTCTATGCTCAATACCAGTGATTCCCCACAATGGTTCAGTCATAGATTCCCTAAAAGTATATTTAGCGAGTGACATAGATTGTAAATATAAAGTTTATCTATAGTTCCATATATTGTTATGTAAAATTTAAAATTAGCCGGGTAAACACCGGCCAGTCATTTATGAGCAACTAACTGGGAACCTGCGAAGAAACCTCTGAATTACACGAACAAATAAGGTAATTTCTAAACCATAAGACGTACAAACTTGAAATTAGTACCAAATAGATGGTCGTGACGAGTACAACATTTTCATGTACATTAATAATTTCTTACGCCCCCGTGGAGGCAGGGAGCGAGGTTCCCTTGGCCCTTCATTTCTCGGCGGATTTTCTCGATAAACTCAGTTTGTGTCAACACTAATTTCTAAACTACTGCATCCGCAAACTTCAAATTAGTATCAATTGAAAATCGAATCAATCTCTACGGGAGCATGTACAATATAACTCTCGTACGCATTTTTTTTTGGGGGGGGGGGGGGGGGGGGGGTTTGGGCAGGGAGCGAGGTTCTCCTACCCCCTTAATGGCCGGGTGATTTTCTATATAGACCCCATTTTCTGCCGATTCTAACTACTTAACTAATCTAACTTCTCACTTATATCATCTAAAAAAATGAATTTAGTTTCAAATTGAAGCTTACATTTATTTGTAGCCTTATAAAGCACTCAAAGATTTCCTACCTCCCTGTGTGGGCATATGTTCGTATATGTTCTTTGATATCGTGATTGGGAAGTTTTTTTTGACGGTTGCGCTCATCCGTTGGTTGGGGGAGATGTGTGTGGGGATATGTTCGTGTGTGTGTGCTCGGTACGTTGTCCTCAATGCGGGTGTCCGCAATGCGCATGCTGAATCAGCAATTGTCCTAATATAAATATTGGTGCGGGCCTTTGACCGGCGCATTTTGTCAGTACTCCCCACGACGTTCCAGTAAACTACTCAGGTCTCCGTCTGACAGATGTGGGAGAGACCCCTCCCAGAGAGGGGAAGGGTCTATTCCAACTAAAAACTTTACAGATTACACTAACTTTCTATTTCTGTAGTAACGCTTCGAGGAAACCTAATAAAACTATTTAAAACTTTGTATATAAAATTGTGAGCCTCATAAATCTATACTGGGTAAATATTTTGTTCTGATTTTAACCCAATCGTTAACGTTAGTTGCTAATTCTTGCATAAATTTATTTGTCTTCATTTTTACCGATAATATTGATACCGTCTATTTTTCGTTCATTCTGTCACAGAAGTGAAGAATGATTTGAATTTATGTCCAGTGTTTATAACTTATAGCCCGTCGCTATACCAATTAATTTATCCGTTTTTGCGTTCGCTGGTTTGCTCGAAGCTGTCACAAAATGACCCGCTGGACGCGATTGGTTTCCCTGCACTCTGAGACAGCGCTCCATAACTGCGATGTCCGTGGCATTCGCCAGGGCGGACGGGAGCCTCGCTCCCTGCCCTCCAGGAAACATACAAGAGTTTTATTATACATGCTCTCGTGGAGATTGGTTCTATGTTTAAATTGAAGTTAATTTGAAGTTTGTGGATGCAATATGGGTTACAACTTGGTGTCGACACAAAATGAGGCTCATCGAGAAAATCGGCCGAGAATTGAGGGGTCACGAGAAACTTGCTTCCTGCCCCCACGGGGGCGTAAGAAATTTTTAATGAACATAAAAATTTTTGGTACTCGTTACGAGCACCAATTTGTGCTAATTTCAAGTTCTTACGTCTTACAGACGATATAAATTACCCTATTTGTCCGGGTAATTCTGATGTTCCGTCGAAGGTTTCCGGCTAGGTGCCCAAAAAGGGCTTGCCTGTCGTTTTAAACAGTCTATTCAACAAAACAGTTGATTCAAACATGAATTTATTGTACGACATTCTAGTCTAGCTCTTATACAAAAAAAAAATGTATATTTATATATAAACAGGGTGATTTAAATATGATATAGTAAGGTAAACATTCAGAGCATTTAATGTTTTTTTTGGGGGTCGCACATTTACGTTGGTTTATTACAAATAGTGAAACGTAGAAAATAATAAAAAGCAGAACAATTTTTAGATATCACAAATTTTTACTAGATTTTTACCACCAATATTTGGAGTTACCTAAAAAAAATTTCAGGGTGATGAAAATATCAATTTAAACTCGAGAGACGTGTAATACCATGTAACACAAAAAAATAAGGGCGATAGAGCTTCTTGTTATTAAATTATTTGATAATGAATTAAATGCTACGTTGCGTTTTGTATTCAACTAATGAATATTTGTTTCATATCATTCATGTTTCACAGATATGTGATTATCTTCATAGAGTTTGCCGCTTATTTGTTTTCATGATACAGTCTCAGTTATGGCACATAAATTTAAATCATCAGTATTTAATTATTTTACGCTCAGTGACGATAGAAAAAGCTTTGTCTGCAAAGGTGAAGGTAAAGGTGCTACAGAAGAGTGTGGTGAAAAAATTAGCAGTTTTACTGGAGGAAAATCTCATTCGCCCTCAAGAGCATCAAATTTGAAGAGGCATCTGAGTAGAAAGCATCGTGATATTTTTGAAGAGGTTCATAAGAAAGATGAAGAAGCAACCGGAAGCGTTAGAGCATCAACGTCACAGCAAGAAAAGCAAACGGACATTACTCCATTTTTAACCACTAAAAAGATTACTCTAACAATGATGAAAGAGACATTCATCTCCGCCATTATTGAAATGGTTAAAAAGGGTTCTATTCCTCTTAGATTTTTTTCGCTGCCTGCCTATCGAAAACTTAATGGTGAACTTGCAAACAAGCTGGGAGTATCCTTAGATAGGGATAACATACGGTCGCTCATTATTAAAGAAACAAGTCACCAAAAGCAACTGCTGAAGAATCGAATAGAAATAAATTCATTTTTTGAAGAAGGACGCATGCACACGTATGAGGACGAATTACTTCGCAATTAACGTTCAATTTATGGATGATGATAATGAGGTTGCTATCCGCACATTAGCTGTAAAAGATACAGAAGCAGAGCATTCAAGTGATTCTTTTAAACAAAATTGTGTGTGATGTTATGGATGAAAATAGCTTGCGCAAAGAACAAATTTTGGCAATAGTGACAGACAATGCGAGCAACATTATAAAAACCATGGACAAATTGAATCAAGATGATGGTGAGCAAGAAGAGGGTGACAGTAATGATAATTTTAGTAGAGTGACAACAATTTGCGAGAACGACTCTGAATCAGAAGAATCTCAAGAGAACCCTGATTGTTCTAGCGAATTCTATTCATCACTGGACTCAATTGTAATTGATGCAAAAATACATCACATGTGCTGTGCAGTTCATACTCTTCAGTTAACTATTTGTGATGGACTAAAAGGAAGACACGTATCAAAATTAGTTGGCATGGTAAGGATCATCGCAACTCGGGCCCGAAATCCAAAGATTGACGCTATTCTGAAAAGAAGAGCAAATAAAGGTGCAATTATTGATCAGGCAACGCGATGGGGAAGCACTTATTTAATGGTAAAACGCATCCTTGAATTAGAACATGTGTTGTCAGATATGGCTAACCCTGATGAGTCTTTAGGTTAAGGTAAAATGTATCGATAATGGAAATTTCTGCGTATTTCTAATGTAACACATTGAGTATTGTTTGGTTCTTTCAGGAATAAAAATATTCTTTAACATATACCACGTTTCATTTTTATGGTCTCATCACTCCCCAGGTTTCACGTAAGCATTACATTTTTATAATTTAAAGGGTGTAATAGCATCGGCTTTTCGGTATTATACAGGGTGTTCTTTAAATATGGAACCCGAATAAATCTTTGAAATATTTTGATTCAATGAAAGGTTTTTTCAGGTCCCTTTTTTAAAAAACACTTTATATTTCGAGCATAGTAGTTTGATCAACTATTATAAGTTCGCTGGATTTGGTGCATACTGTCGTAGAAAATAATTTTGATGCTGACCTATACATTTCAGGGTTGGTATTTCCTACCTTTGCTTACTCAGAGGGTACGTGCCCGTTTTATATATTAATTCATATAATGATGAACCTTGATTTTTAATTTCTTATCATTAATTCAAACGACGTTCGTAAATGAAAAATTCAAAAAACACATATACTGATTCCAACACCTGCAACCATTTAGAAATATTTTTTATCTTGGAAATAATGAATAGGAGGAGTTGTAGTCCTAAAATTGAGAATAGGTGGAGTCGAAGATGGAGTCGCACAATTCTGAAAAAGTGGAGGCGGAGTCGGAGTCGCAAAATTCTGAAAAGGTGGAGTCGGAGTCGGAGTCGGAAAATTTTGGAAAGGTGGAGTCGGAAAATTTTGGAAAGGTGGAGTCGGAGTGGAAGTCGCAAAATTCTGAAAAGGTGGAGTCGGAGTCGGAAGTTTATTCCTCCGACTCCGCATCCCTGCTCACGACCCAACCTGTTTACGTTTGTAATAGGGGGGTTAGCTTCCGTTATTAATTAAATTATTCTAGGCGGGCTCGCTTCCTTTGGCGCAACTTCAAAGTTGAATAATTCGAAAATAACGCATCAGCGAGCAGAATGTCATTCATATAAAACGTTCTGAAACGTGTTCCTTTAGTGATTCTTGGGATCGGAATTATTATTTTCCGTTCTCACATTAAACTTCACATTGACCGGTTAATGTTGAGGGTTATTAGGGAATCGACATTTGATTTTTAGGTGCCTTAACATAGTTAATTAGACCGAAATAAGCAAGTTTTCTTCTACGCACTTTCCGTCGTAAATAAGTATTTTACGAGTTATAGCGGTGAATTAGTTACCGCAACACAAGTGTTTGAAGCGGGATGTAATTCATTTGGCCCGGCGAATGGCAACGCTGCAATGGCGTCTCGCTTCCGGTTTTCTCGTTATCAAAGACGAAACTAAACCTACCGCGCTAATTCGTAAAACATTCATTTGACGAAAAAAGTGTATGGAAGAAAAGTAGTTTATTTCGATGTTATTACCATGATTCAAGCCACAAAAATTCGAAAATCAATGAGTAACTGTTTATTTGAGCTCATTCGTCATCAAAGACGTAACTAAACCTACCGCTATCATTCGTAAAATAATCATTTACGACGGAAAGTGCATAGAAGAAAATTTGTTTATTTCGATCTGATTTACTATATTTTGTATTCGAAAAGTGGGTAATCGATTCCGGAATAATCCTCGACATTTACCCATTGACCTTCTAACCTTTACCATATATATGCTATATCTCGAAAACTAAGTATTTGCGAGCACAATGTCATTCAATTGAAAGTCTTAAAATCTCTCCAGTTACCTAAATTTCGTTATGAAATTATAAAAGTAGTTGACAACATTAAATTTAATATTGACCCTCGCGTACATACAAATTAACACAAACACAATAAGGCGGGTTGTACTCACAGCATGGAGGTGGTGCTGGGTCTGGCATGTTCTGCACACCCGCTTGTGTGATGTGATCCACACACCTGCAATACATGCCTGCACGCCCCCACGACACACCTATACACATCTACATGACACACCTACACACCCCCCCACACCTGCAATACACACCTACATCCCCCACACACCTGCAATACACACCTACACACACCCCCCACACCTGCATGACACACCTACACCCCCCCATACACCTGCAATACACACCTACACACCTACACATACCTGCAATACATGCCTACACACTCCCACGCCACACTTACACACCCCGCACACCTGCATGACACACCTACACACCCTCACACACACCTGCAGTACACACCTATACACCCCACACACCTGTAATAGGCCTACATGCCTACACACCCCCACACACCTGCATGACACACCTACACACCCCCACACACCTGCATTACATACCTACACACCTGAAATACACACCTACACCCCCACACCTGCATGACACACTTACACACCCCCACGCACCTGCATGACAACCTACACACCCCCACACACCTGCATGGCACACCTACACACCCCCACACACCTGTATGACACACCTACACACCCCCACACACCTACATGACACACCTACACACCCCCACGCACCTACATGACACACCTACACACCCCCACGCACCTGCATGACACACCTACACACCCCCACACACCAGCATGACACACCTACATACCCCCACACACCTGCATGACACACCTACACACCCCCACACACCTGCATGACACACCTACACACCCCCACACACCTCCATGGCACACCTACAAACCCCCCACACACCTGCATGACACACCTACACACCCCCACACACCTGCATGACACACCTACACACCCCCACACACCTGCATGAAACACATACACACCCCTACACACCTGCATGACACACCTACACACCCCTTCACACCTGCATGACACACCTACACACCCCCAAATACCTGCAACACACACCTACACACCTGCAATACACACCTGCTCACCCCACCACACCCACATTACACACCTACACACCCCACCACACCCATATAACACACCTACACACCCCAACACACCCATATAACACACCTGCTCACCACAACACACCCATATAACACACCTGCTCACCACAACACACCCACATTACACACCTGCTCACCCCACCACACCCATATAACACACCTATACACCCCACCACACCCATATAACACACCTACACACCCCACCACACCCAAATAACACCTGGTCGCCCCACCACACCCATATAACACACCTGCTCCCCACAACACACCCACATTACACACCTGCTCACCCCACCACACCCATAAAACACACCTGCACACCCCAACACACCTACACACCCCCACTCGTGCAATGCATAGGACCTAGACACCCCCACATACCTACATACCACGCCTACACATCACATACCTACATAACACACCACCGCATACCAGTTCCCAACATATGTGAAGGACAACGGACACCAAAATGGCGGACACTCGCCCGGCGGACACCAGCTTCTTTTTTTTCTGCAGGAACTGGGCTCACAGAAGCGCTGGGAAAAATACTTTATTTTAAGGGCAAAGTTTTCTAGTTTCTCTTTCTATCCGTCACGATGTTTAGATTTATTCAAGATGTTTTTTTAAATGAAGTATTTTCTTTTAGTCATTTATTGGTGCGACATTGACGCGGCAGGGAGTGTATTCATGGAGGGACAATGTCTACTGTCTGAGGGGTATTTAGAACTGCCCTAATTTGGGTCATTTTAGGCTACCAGAAATGCTTGCCTAGTTAGAAGTAAGAACTCCGTAACTGCCTCTGGTGACTACCACTGGTGACTACCTCTGGTGACTGCCACTGGTGACTACCACTGGTGACTACCTCTGGTGACTACCTCTGGTGACTACCTCTGGTGACTACCGTTGGTGACTACCTCTGGTGACTACCTCTGGTGACTGCCACTGGTGACTACCACTGGTGACTACCTCTGGTGACTGCCACTGGTAACTGCCACTGGTAACTGCCACTGGTAACTGCTACTGGTAACTGCTACTGGAAACTGCTACTGGTAACTGCTGCTGGTAACTGCTACTGGTAACTGCTACTGGTAACTGCTACTGGTAACTGCTACTGGTAACTGCTACTGGTAACTGCTACTGGTAACTGCTACTGGTAACTGCTACTGGTAACTGCTACTGGTAACTGCCACTGGTAACTGCCACTGGTGACTACCTCTGGTGACTGCCACTGGTGACTACCTCTGGTGACTGCCACTGGTGACTACCACTGGTGACTACCACTGGTGACTACCACTGGTGACTACCTCTGGTGACTGCCACTGGTGACTACCTCTGGTGACTGCCACTGGTGACTACCACTGGCGACTATCACTGGTGACTACCACTGGTGACTACCTCTGGTGACTACCTCTGGTGACTACCTCTGGTGACTACCTCTGGTGACTACCACTGGTGACTACCTCTGGTGACTACCACTGGTGACCACCTCTGGTGACCACCTCTGGTGACTACCTCTGGTGACTACCTCTGGTGACTACCACTGGTGACTACCTCTGGTGACTACCTCTGGTGACTACCTCTGGTGACTGCCTCTGGTGACTGCCTCTGGTGACTACCTCTGGTGACTACCTCTGGTGACTGCCTCTGGTGACTGCCTCTGGTGACTACCTCTGGTGACTACCTCTGGTGACTACCTCTGGTGACTACCACTGGCGACTGCCTCTGGTGACTACCTCTGGTGACTGCCTCTGGTAACTACCTCTGGTGACTGCCTCTGGCGACTGCCTCTGGTGACTACCTCTGGTGACTACCACTGGTGACTGCCTCTGGTGACTACCTCTGGTGACTGCCTATGGTGACTACCTCTGGTGACTACCTCTGGTGACTGCCTCTGGTGACTACCTCTGGTGACTGCCTCTGGTGACTACCTCTGGTGACTACCTCTGGTGACTGCCTCTGGTGACTACCTCTGGTGACTGCCTCTGGTGACTACCACTGGTGACTACCTCTGTTGACTCCCTCTGGTGAGTGCCTCTGGTGACTACCTCTGGTGACTACCACTGGTGACTACCTCTGGTGACTACCACTGGTGACTACCACTGGTGACTACCACTGGTGACTACCACTGGTGACTACCTCTGGTGACTGCCACTGGTGACTACCACTGGTGACTGCCTCTGGTGACTGCTTCTGGTGACTACCTCTGGTGACTACCTTTGGTGACTACCACTGGTGACTACCTCTGGTGACTACCACTGGTGACTACCTCTGGTGACTACCTCTGGTGACTGCCTCTGGTGACTACCTCTGGTGACTACCACTGGTGACTACCACTGGTGACTACCTCTGGTGACTGCCACTGGTGACTATCTCTGGTGACTGCCTCTGGTGACTGCCTCTGGTGACTACCTCTGGTGACTACCTCTGGTGACTCCCACTGGTGACTACCTCTGGTGACTACCTCTGGTGACTACCTCTGGTGACTACCTCTGGTGACTGCCTCTGGTGACTACCTCTGGTGACTACCACTGGTGACTACCTCTGGTGACTACCACTGGTGACTACCTCTGGTGATTACCACTGGTGACTGCCTCTAGTTACTGCCTCTGGTGACTGCCTCTGGTGACTACCTCTGGTAACTACTACTAGTAACTGTAACTACTACTTGGACTACCACTGGTACCTGTCATTCGAAAGTTCTTGGCATTAGTCAGCCGTGGCGCTCCTCAGAATCAGTTTTGGGACATCTCCTGGTATTGATATTTACCGACGATATGGCTGAACGTACTTCGTTCTTCCGATACATGCTCTCTGTTGACGTTTCCTACTTCTTGATTCATATTGCCCTAAGGATGTAATGAATGTAGCAGCTCTACTGATAGGTAAAAAAAGCGTGGGTGCGATATTTAATATGTACAAATTGTTCGGTATGACATTATGCGCCCCAACGAGCTTTCATTTGGCCTTCGCGAGAAAAATAAAAGAGTTCATTAACTAGAAATGATATAAAAGCAATCGTTCGTTTTTGAAGAAACATTGTAAGGAAATCACACACTTCAAAGTTTTTGAAGTTCTAATTTGGTAACGCAACTGAAAACAAAAACGTATAAGTTTAACAAAGGTTGACCATGAACGGAATCATATTCCGTTAAGAAATCGGTTGGGATGCCCTCACTTCCTCCTAGTTTGCGAGAGTTCCGCTGAGGCACACGGGGAACAGCGCAGCCTAAAAAGAGTAACAAAAATTGGGTGTTAGTCTATCAACGAACGCGGCTAAGGTGACAAATGCAACAAACAATGCAAACAAGTGACAAGGAATTATCAAAAATATGAAGCTTCAAAATCATTGAGAAAGCAAATAATAGAATAGGAACGTATTTAAGTATGTAAATAGAACCTCCAAAAGGGCAGGAACTTCAGACAAAAATTAGGAGTCAAATGAGCGCATAACAAGAATGTAGCGGGGCCGAAAAGACGCCCTCATCTGCCGTCGGGTTGGCAGCAGACCGGACCCGGCCGTAGTTGCGGTATACTGCGCAAAAATAAAACTGTAAACTTGCGAAATACACAAAACTTGCAAGTTTCTTGCAGTTACACAACTAACAGTAGTGGAGGCTCGAAAGCCTAGTGAACAGCAGGGGTAAAGGCGGCTCGAAAGCCTAGTGAACAGCAGAAGTAAAGGCGGCTCAAAAGCCTAGGAAACAGCAGAGGTAAAGGCGGCTCAAAAGCCTAGTAAACAGCAGAGGTAAAGGCGGCTCAAAAGCCTAGTAAACAGCAGAGGTAAAGGCGGCTCAAAAGCCTAGGAAACAGCAGAGGTAAAGGCGGCTCAAAAGCGTAGTAAACAGCAGAGGTAAAGGCGGCTCAAAAGCCTAATTAATTAATACTAGAGGCGTCTCGAGAGCCTAGTTAATAGTAGAGGCGACTCGAGAGCCTAGTTAATAGTAGAGGCGACTCGAGAGCCTAGTTAATAGCAGAGACGACTCGAGAGCCTAGTTAATAGTAGAGGCGACTCGAGAGCCTAGTTAATAGTAGAGGCGTCTCGAGAGCCTAGTTAATAGTAGAGGCGACTCGAGAGCCTAGTTAATAGTAGAGGCGACTCGAAAGCCTAGTTAATAGTAGAGGCGACTCGAGAGCCTAGTTAATAGTAGAGGCGACTCGAGAGCCTAGTTAATAGTAGAGGCGACTCGAGAGCCTAATCAATGGCAATACCGCTCTGAATGGCTAGTGAAACAAAATAAACATGCAACACACCAAATTAGGAGCACGGTCAAAGAAATGAACCAAGATCACCTAAGTTGTGGCGAATGCACTGGCGTTACACTTAACTAAAAACCTAAGTTACACTCGATGAGCAGAGAGCTTAGGTAAGTGCGTCGCGTAATGGTATCAATTACAAATCCTCTAATATTAGAAAATAAAATGGGATCGCAAATATGAAGGATCAAGGAAAAGTACCGTTTCAGAAATCTATTTGCTTCTGCAAGCAAGTTATCAAGAACTAAAGATTGAGTTGGAGCTTTGCGCTTGGCGGCAAATGGTCCGAGTTGGGGGCAGGCTACACGAGCAGCCACCTCACTGCCTAGGCCCGCCGCTCGCCGCTCCTTCCTCGAGTCTCCAAGCTGGAAACAAGAAATGATAATTAGCATACAGGCACTTGATCCTTAATTTACTGGAGAAGAATTAACGTAATTAATTTTAATTTGTTTGAAGAGCCACCATCAAACGCGACCCATCAATATATTGCTCAGAATGAATAATAATGGTTCGAGTCCTAAAGAAATATCCATAATATAAATGGCAGGGGTTCGGGAATTTTAGGGGTTTGGCAAGTCCGGCAAGCTTCCTCACCTCAAGGCAGAACGCCATGAAGTGTAGATCCCCAGGTAGTGGATTCACGTCCGCCTTTCCCCAGTCTGGTGAGTGGAGCAGCGTGAAAGTCGAGCGCCTCCAGCAGGTACGTAATACCTATGGTGCTCAATAGAATACGCAGAATAAATACTTGCAATGCGGAGTTAACGCCGATGGTTGTACTAGGTTGGAGGTCAGCAAAAAGTCTGGTTATTCGGTGCTAACGCACGCTAGAGTATACTTCTCACCGATCGTCAGTCGCTAAGAAGAACGGAAACTGCCGAGCCAAGAAATTGTTTCCTTCATCCTGCCCTTGATATCATGAAAATAAAGTAACTAACCTGATGTTCTTAAATCTAGCTTAAATCTAATAGGCGAGCTGGCAGAATAAAATAAACAAGGCAGCACGCCGAACTAAGGCTAGAAATTCGTACAAATATGAATAAAAAAGGTCTCGCCGACATCGCTGCCTCCTCCGTCCCCGGCCGACTGTAAGCCTCTAAAGTTCAAATTGAAAAGTACCTGAGAGGCGCACACGGATATTCTCAACATTTCATTTTTTTTTGTTCCGAAATAGGCGAACACAAGCAGGGGTGCAGTGCATCACTCACGTGAATTGTCGAACGTGTCATTGAAAGGAAAACTTGGAAATATGTAGGTTGATTGATTATAAGTTAATTTTAGCCTCCCTTACAACAACAATGACGTTCAAAGAAAGGACGAATTGATGAATAATTATCCATTTAGTTTGGAGTTAGGGGAACGCGGAATCTACAGGTGTGGCCAATGATCTGGAGAATTTTAGTTTATTTCAGGGGTTTATTTCATAATGTACCTATGCGTAATCGTTAACAGTCCTGTAATGTTTACTTTGAGAGGTTCAAAAAGTACGTGAATTTTCTTAAAAATTTACCTACTTTGTTTATCCTAAAATACGGAAGCCCTATTTGTGCTGGTTTAAAAGCTGATATGAGCACTGGAACTGATGAAAAATTATTTGCGAGGTCATTGGCTTGTTTATTTTCAAAGCCATAATTCTTCTCTACCAGAGGGGTCTATCAAAAAAGGAATTGTTGCTAAGCAACTTACATTATCGTCAACTGTCTACAGATTGATTAAACAATTCAACGAGACAAAATCCGTCCTTAGTGGCAAAGACAGCCACGGGCAGGAAAGGTTTGTAGTCGGTTTGTTAAGAAAGGTCTTTGGTGCGCTACTCGTTTTAGGGAAGGACTGTCTGCAGTTTGGAGCTTGCGCTAGAATGGGAGAGGGATGGCGTCCATGCCATACTTGTTCGACGACGACTCTTCGACAACGGACTTGCTTTCAGTAGAGCTGCGAAGAAACTTCTCTTGACAGCAAAGAACTTCAATTTTTTGAAATAAGTACAAGCATTAGACTGCTGAACAATAAGGCAAAGTAATTTTTTCTAATGAATCTCCGTTTCCCCTTTTTGACACCTTCGGGAAAATCCTAGTGCGACGAAGAAAAGGGCAGAGATTTATCAAGTAGTGTGTCGTTCCAAAGGTCAAGTATCCTGCCGTTCCAAAGGCTGCTTTACAGGTGAGGGAACTGGAGCACAGGTGATTTTACCCAAAAACACAACATTGAATTCGGCCTGGTACCTGAATGTCTCAAAAGATCATCTCCTACCAACGATAGCTGGTCAGTTTCCCGACAAAAAGGTGGCTTACCTACATGATGGCGCGCCCTGTCATAATGCAAGAGTGTTTAAAATGTTTCTTGATGACAATGGAGTGGAGATTTTGGGTTGTTGGCGTGGAAATCAGGCTGATCTGAATCCGATCAAAAATTTATGGTCGATCATCAAAAGTCGAGTGAACACAAGAGGAAGCCAAGTAATTTAGCACAACTTGAAGCTTTAATTGAAGAAGAGTGGAGGTCCTCTGATCTTATTATCATTGAAAAATTAGCAAACAGCACGCCAAAGCGCATCAAAACAGTTGTGCAGACGCGTGGTCAACATTGCAAATATTGAGAATAATTACTTTTCAGTTTAGCAGGTTATTAAAAATTGTTTGTCGCAATGTATGTTTTTATTTATCCTTTCTCATGTTGTCCGAAAGCAAACAATTAAAAACCACGCAAGAATACACCTTAGTTTAACGAGAAAGTAGAAAATTTCCCTTTTCCCAAAATCATCGGCCACACCTGTATGCACAAGAGTGTCTCCGCACAGAATCCCGCGTGCACAGAAACAGTAAGTTAAGACGGAAGGTTATGAAGCAAGATAACAGCTGAAGAAGAAAGTTAGGGGTGCTGAAACACAGGACAGTAGGGCAGTAGTCAACCGAAAAAAATATTCCTGAAAAAACGAAAAACTTTGTATTTCAACGCTGAGAAAGTCTACCTAACTTTCATCTAAGGACCACACATCTTCTCCCTGGGTGCAGCAGCAATCTTCATAGACACAATTTTAGTATCCCCCTGAGGGGCTTGTGGGTGTCATTAAGCATGTAAATCCAAGTAATGGGCACACAATAATGAAAGTAATGCCACAGACGTATTCTTAGAAAAACATTCGAAAAAATTCAAATTACAGGCAAAATTTGAAACCCAGATATCTGTAATAACATAAGGCAAAATTCCTCACCTGCTCTCAGTAATAACATAGGGTAAAATTCATCACCCTGCTTTCAGTAATAACTTACGGCAACATTCGAAACCCTGCTTTCTGAATAGGGCAACATTCAAAACCCTGCTTTCTGCATAGGGCAATATTCAACACCCTGCTTTCAGTAATAACATAGGGCAACATTCAAAACCCAGCTTTCAGTAATAACATAGGGCAACATTCAACACCCTGCCTCCAGTAATAACATAGGGCAACATTCAACACCCTGCCTCCAGTAATAACATAGGGCAACATTCAACACCCTGCTTTCAGTAATAACTTAAAGCAACATTCAAAACCCAGCTTTCAGTAATAACATAGGGCAACATTCAACACCCTGCCTCCAGTAATAACATAAGGCAACATTCAACACCCTGCTTTCAATATTAACATAGGGAAAAATACACAATTCCCACATGCGGCTACAGTCTCCTACACCGGCAGGCCGCAACCGAAACGATTTCCTTAGAAACGAAACAGTTTTCTGTAAGCTACAGATATTTTATACGGTCACATTGATAAAAATGTCAATAAATTGTTCCAGCCAAAGCAGACCCAGGAAAAACACAACATAAATCTCATTGGAAGACGCCTAAATAGGAGTAATATTTGCTCTTTAATAATATCGAGCACCAGCAGCCCTGTTACCGACGCTGCTCTACGCAGTGCGGTACGAGCTCTTATAAATGAGTCTCTATCTCTCCGATAAGAAACGAAGTGAGAAGTTGAAGATTTGTGACATGTCGACGCAAATGAAACTTAGTTTTGGGACCATTAAGTGTGTTTTTTATCACAAACATGCATGAGAAAGTCGCTCATTTCAGCTCTGCGTCGCATGCAGAGTAGGTGACTGAGGTTCTTGTGAAGGAGCGCTCACGGCTTTCAAATTTCAGTGGCCAGAGTGAGTAAACACTGTAATACGTGGTTTTGAGTGAGATCCTATCAATTCCGTTTAAGATCTAAGATACTGGTTTTATCTTATGTCGAAATAGTTTTTCACACTCATATGATGCATACATCCCTGTAGTGTGACAAAAAATTGTAAATGAATTTCTGGTGGAGCGAGGAAAACTTACATCGTATACTAAAATGAAGAACGAAATAAATTGTGAGTAATTCTAAATTTTCTGAAAGTTTTCCAGTGTTGTAAGGTTTTACCTCGCAATAAGAGTGCTGTCGGGTACAAGTTCAGTTTACCCATGTGTGCTAGGAGACAAACTGTCAGCGGTGAATGAGGAATTGTTATCCAACAACCCAAATACAAAAGTTACCACCCTAGTCTAGCCAGGGTCTCTATTATCGCCAACGGAGTTAAGCATTACCTCTGCTTTAACGCTTTTATCTTTGCCTAATTATTACGCAAACACTTTTTTCATGTGACGTTTAAACTGCCTAAGTCAGTAACTAAGGTTATAAGTAAAGTTGTGTATTGGGTGTGCTACGTGCTCATCCTTCCTACATGAGATATGTGTTCTGTAAGAGTTTACGGCGTGGAAGATATGGGAAACTCCTCTATTAGCTGCACTCATTTTTTAGGAACTTTTGGGTATATACTTTGGAATCAACTTGCTACAGCTTGTCTATTCTTCCCTTTTTCTTTCCTTCTTTGTTCATGCGGTTTTGGTTCACTGGATTGGCACAAGCAGTGAGTTGTGCGTGTGCTAGAACACTTGATGACGAACTCTTCTATTCAACTTTGTTTTAATCCACTTTGCATGACTTAATTTAACACGACTGGTCTGTCGAAACTGTGGAAGCCTAAATAATGATCGCTGTAAGAATTTACCGTATTCTTAACAAACAGTTGAGTAGTAGGCATTTTATTGTCATCAGCGTGAGTGTGACGCTGTATTGCAATTCAGGTGGAGCAGTGGCACAGCCAGCCTAAAGTTTCGTGGGGGCGGGTGTTTAGGCATTAATTATCAGCAATCTTATTATTTTACTGAAAACGATGACTGAAATTAGCACCCAGCTCAACATTCCAGGGGGGAGGCATGGCCCCCATGCCCCCTCCCCCCCGGCTGTGCTACTGGAGCGGATTGAGGGTAAGTTGCACGCCCTTCTAACAGTCGCTACTCTCGGATATAAGAGTAAATTATTGGTGGTTATTGTTCTGATATTGAATAGTGGCATTGTATTTAAGGCCTTTAAATTAGAAACGAAGGTCCCGATCAATCCACCGGGGGAAAATTATGTCAGTTCAATTTTCTAACATTGTGTATTTCCAGCAAGAAAATGGTTAATACAGACTACCTAACGACGCAGTGTTAAGAAAGTACTTACATAATTTGGAATACCTACTTAACTAGCCAGTACTTAGGAAATAGTAGGAGTGCAACGAAACTAAAGAGAGAATATTTTCAGACGTAAGATAAACTCAGTATTCCTGATACAGTGAAACGTGGCGTTCCATTTTATTATGGCTGTAAAATTGCATCATATTCGAGAATAATCGATTTCAAGTCAATGAATTAGGCAGAAATTATGTGACATATAATTAAATAATAAAATTTGACGATAAATATGACATTATTAAGCACGATTCAATAATTAAATGGCCACTATCAATATTAAACGAACCTTATATCACCACTAAATTAGAAAAAATCATTTATATTGAAAATGAACATCCACCAGGTTTTGAACATCACATCCAGAGTAAACAGCACAAAGTAGACAACTTAATTCAGCTAAAATTGACCCATCGCTGCAAAATGAGTTAATCATTGGTTTTGACGCGACCTACATTCATGGCACTTACAGCCGCAGTAATTTTTCTTTTATGACAGTTCCTCTCCTGGTCTCATATATCAGATTTAAATAAAGCATTTGTTCGTCTAACTTCCGCCTCAGAGCGACACTCCCGGCGATGGAGGGCTACGTCAGCATCCCCGTGGAAGAAAAAGATTCCCCAAGTTCTGCCCCAGGCTGCGGGGACGGGTGAGTAACATTGCGCGGCTTTGCACCACACTCGTGCGGCATAAATTAGTTAAATGGACTTCTCATGTACCGCACGCTTTGTCTGAACATGAAAGGATAACCTCTTGCTTTCATGTTCGCCGTAATCTTCTAGTTTCCAAAACTTTTTTTTAACGTTAATAGCGTTTTTGATAGTTTGCGCTAAAGTTTCCAGTAGTTTCCAGTTATCGAGTTCATGTTCATTACACTTCTCCAACTTTATTTAACATGACCGGTTTATTTAAACTTAGAAAGTTCACATTATGATCTCTCCAAGAATTCAGCGTATTCATTAGAAGCACGCTTGAGAGGAGTAACTGTTAAGGGTCTCATAGTTATTCTGTCCCTCAACTTCGTTAAAACTCATACCCCAGCGCTCACACCACTACAGTGTACGCTTGTGTGCAGGGAGGCAGAAGTAGAACTGAGTAAACTCGAAGCTGCAATTGAACGAGCGGACTTGGTTGAACTCGATGCAATACTGGCGATACATCCAAATCCCAATGAAGAAATAAGGAAGAAAAATCTTCTCCACAAATTAGTGTCCTCAGAGAGGAAAAAAATTCCTCAACTTGTCGATGCCCTACTTACAGTAGTGGATGACGAAACTCTTTTTGAACGCGACAACGAAGGCAGAACTGCTCTTCATTTGGCTGTAAAACACGACCGGTGTTCTTCGTCATTTATTCGAAAGAACATTGCGACTCTCGATCAAATTGATTTTGATGGCAATACTCCTTTGCATTACATGACGAAGTATGACAGAATCACAAGCTGTAAGAAGGCCAAGAAATTTATCTCGGCTAAAGTGATTAATAAAAGAAACAAAGAATCCCTCTCGGCAGTGCATTTGGCAGCCATGGGACGTAATCCCGAAATCCTGAAAATTTTCATAGACCTTGGAGGCGATGTAAAGGCCAAAACTGAAAAGAAGTTTACTCCTCTTCATTTTGCGGCGAAGAGAGGGTCCGTGAAGTGCGTGCAGCATCTCTTGCAGGCTGTCGCCGCAGCTCCCACAGATACTGCCCACCAGGAACAACAATCGACCGGTACTGATCTGGAACAGCCCTGGACCAGTACTGACCTAGAACAGCCCAGGATCGGTTTTGACCTGGAACAGTCCAAGACCAGTACTGACCTGGAACAGCCCAGGACCACTACTGACCTAGAACAGCTCAGGACCAGTACTGACCTAGAACAGCCCAGGACCAGTACTGACCTAGAACAGCCCATGACCAGTACTGACCTGGAACAGCCCAGTACCAGTACTGACGTGGAACAGTACCTGGACATGCGCACAGATGGGGGCTTCACAGCCCTCATGCTCGCTGCTAAAGAAGGTTTTACCACCACATGCAGGGCGCTGTTGCAAACTGACGTCAGTCTCGCTTTAAAGGACGGTACCACAGCCCTGCATTTGGCAGCCATGAGAGGTGGTGTGGATGTGATGAAGTGCATAGTGGACAGTGTCCTAGAGGCAGACTGCTCTGAACAAGTCAAAAAAGACAAACTGCCTTTCTATGACGAGTCTTTCCTCTCCTCGTGTCTTGCGGCAGCAATAAAAGGAAAAAAACACGAATGTTTTGAGTATCTCCTCACCGTGGTAAAAGATAAACCTTTGACCAACGACACAATCGGGGATCTGGTAGATCTGGGGGCAGCAAAGTCACTGAAGTGTGTTCAATAAATGGCTGAACATCCTGAGTTTCACGCAAGTTTAATGAATTACTGCGATAAAAAAGGTAATAGCCTTCTCCACGTTGCAATTATGCGGAAAAGTTATGTCAATGCAAAGTGTTTGTGTGCTCTTGTGGGACAGAAGAAATTAGAAAAAAATGAAGACGGGGACTCTGTTCTGCACTTACTAGCACGTCACCCCAGCAAATGCTTTAATTTCGGCTCTGAAGACGTCAATGACTTCATTAAACAACTGTCGTTTGGATCACATGAGCTCGTAAACTCCTGCAACAAGAAAGGCAACACTCCTCTCCATCTGGCATGCCGGTATGGCAACGCTGGCCTTGTTAAGGAGCTGCTGCACAAACAACCGAACTTAACTTTGAAGGCAAAATGTGGCAAGACTGCCCTGCACTTCACGGCTGAGAATGGCCACGTGCTCTGTTTGAAGATGCTCCTCCAAGTCATCGGGCCAAATGAAATGCAAATTTTTTTCATGGCACCCTCCCCATTGCATCTGGCAGTCAGTAATGGACATGTGGAGTGTTGTCGTCTGCTCCTGGACAAAGCTTCGGTAAGTTGTTTCTGAGAGAAATATATTCGTAATTTTTGTGATCTGCCTTGATCTCTGAAAACTCAGCGTTATTTCTATGGCCTACTCAGCTGAACGTTTACTTCCAGGCCAATAAATTGATAATCAATTGTTTTCAATGATAGATGCAGATCTATGTTTTGTGTAAAACTGTCGGCGTCACGTGTTGTATTGGAGTACGAAAACTACTATGAAAACCGGCAGGCTCCAAAATTAGATATGTTGCTGGACCAATTCAAAGTTAACTTACTCCGTCAATTTTATGCCAGACAATAGTGTTACAGATGAGTAGCATTTGATGGAGACAAGTCCACTGTATCATTGCTTAACAAAAAGAGCGATCGAGCCAAGTTGCGTTGCTCCCACAGCGAATATATATACAGCCAGCAAGCGCCCCATCTGATAACGCTACACAAGTCCTTAGAACAGTCTGCAATATTCGATTTATTTTACTTCCGGGCCAACAAATTCTGCTCACAATTTACATCCACTCTGAAATTACAACAGGCTGGAGGGAAAACTGAAGCAGTTCTGAAGTGCGGAGACAAAAATAGCCAGTACCCCGCAGACTTGGCGCATGAAAGGAAGCACTCGCAAGTCTTCCGTGTGCTGTTGTCCAAGATGGAGCCTGGGGAGCAAGATAAGGAGTTCTCTGTGCGGCTTCATCGATATTTCAAAACAAGTCTCAAGAGCATCTTGGCAACCAGGTGGGCACTTCAAAAATAACAGCATGGTTGTTTTACGATTCTTCAGGGCTATTCTGATTAGCATTTGTGAAAAAATTTTTTCAAATGGTACATAGTGACACATGGTTACAAATTTCCTACCATTCATCTATACTTAACAAGGACTATAAAGTTAAACCAAAGCGTTTACTTCCTCCCACGCAAAAGTGCCTGATGCACGTGAAGCTCACAATAGGAGAAATTTCTGAGTTCTCTTGTTTCTCACCAAGCAATTCATTTCACCAGTTTTAAATTAGCGATCAGTTTTAAGTATTGTTCGCAACGTTAATCGAATTTCTGTCGGGGCATGAGAGATTATTTTAGAATTTCTCCGAGCTTTGGCCACTTAAGCTCTTTTTATGCGCCAGACCCATAACATTTCACTCTTTTAGCGAATTTTCATGGTCTGAACATAATTCTATAATATTTTTGCGCAAAAATTCCATAACCTATAAGAAACCAATCGTAAGAATTGTGGCTGTGTCGCATCTACTAGGTTCGAATCGTGTCAAGATAATAGATTTTAGATTATAAGTTAGTTTAAGCTTCCCTAACCGCTGCAATAAAAATAACGTATCGAAGAGAGGAAGGAGGAAGGCCATTAAGTATGGGTATTAGAGAATGCAGAATCAATGCAGAAGGCGCAAAAAAAGTAAGCTGAGAGAGAAGCTCTTGAAACAGATAAAAGTTGAAGAAGAAGTAGTAGGTGCCTAAAAATAGGACAGCAGTGAACCGAAAAAGATGGCCCTTAACATAACAAAACATTTTATTCCAACAAAAAGAAGGCCTACCTAACTCTCAGCTCGGGCCCTAACACATTTCCCCCTGGGAGTGCTAATTCCCATAGATACAATAGTTATATCCTTCTGAGGGGCCGGAAACTTCGTAACAAATTCTAAATGCGTTGTATCATGTACACAGTATATCGCAATCCTCACGTTGATCTCATTTATTATTTCACCTGAAAACGAAAATTCTCATTACATTTTAAAGTTGTCATCAATAGCACATTTGTCGTTTCCAAGACTTCCTGGCATTACATTATTTATAATTAAGTCAGTCTCACAACAGCACATCACAAAGTCTTATCTTATCAACACTTCTACCGTGAGTTCAGAGATTCGCATGAGTCGTAAAATATGCTATCGCTGTAGCGACCTCGACAAGTGTGAATGCAAAAAGTAAGAGAAAAGAACCACTCCACTCCAGCCATACCTAAACTTACTCACTGATCACATCTAAGTTTTGCTTTTTGCAAAGTCTAACAATAAATAAAATACCTTTTATATATCATTTTAGGTCCTTCTATTTATTAAACAACTAACTGATAATGGATCTTTTGAAAGCGACTATCCTCGCTATTTTATTTATTGTTACTCACTGATACCACGTTTTCCAAAGGGAGAACAAGGAACACAACCAAAAGGAGAAAGAATTCCACGAAGCGATCTTAGAAGCCGTGATCGAAAGTTCCTGGTGCTGCGTCGTTCTGGACGGGCGTTTCTGCGATAATATTCGAATTCCGCTTGAAAAAGGAGGTGGAGAGGAAGATGAAGGGAACCCAGAACACGAACCGCAGCCTTGCGATTCATTTGCGTTGCTGATTGACGTCAAACCGGACCTGGCGAGCAGGGCAATGGACAAACACGTCCACTTTGACGGTACTCAGGAAGTCCACAACTACGCTCCGTTCGAGTTCATCTACTACTGTTTTGAAGGTACTGTGTTTCATATATTTATTAAGTACGGTTTTCTGTTGTAATTCCAGCAAAGTACGAAACATTTAAGGGGATCATCCCAGGCCCCTGTCAGGCCCCTGTCGCTCAATGAGCATTTTTCATGTTTTTGTTGAAAAAGGACCTTTAGGTGGTGGACTATTCGGTGCTAAAATTTTATGGTGATCCGGACAATAGATCCCCCCCAGAGGGGGGGAGGGGCAAGGGGACAAAAATCTTGAATTTTCGACCCTATTTCGACCCCATATAAAAAGAAAACAAAACGGTAAATTGATGATTTAAAACTTTATTTTTTTAAATCTTCTAAGTTTTTTAAAACTGTCTTTGGTTTTGTTCTAGCATCAAAACTCAATGAGGAGTTACGTTGTGAAATATCAGAAATGTACCAAAAACTAATTTTTCGTAAAAAAATAAGGCCTTAATCGAAAAAGTTACAGGAGTAAAAGAGTTTACTTCCAAAAAACATATACCAGCCAATTTTCAAACGAATCGGACGAAAAAAGTTGAAAAATCTGGATGATCCCCTTGAGCCACCGAAATCATAGGCGTTCACGTGAAAACGGTTGGATACATTACATGTATATCGATGAGATGAGTCTTAAAATCACTGCTACAAGAGCATAGAGATGATGACGTGCATTGCTGAGAACGACTTTTTATCCGTCCGTTTACAAGTTCTGGCGCAAAATTGAAATCAGTATAAAGTTAGCATACGCTGAGAATGGTCAGCATAAATACCTTAAAATCTTGAGAAAATTAAACATGGATGGCTGAAAACAAGTTAAGCGGCATCGCACGTGTCAAGCATCAAAGGAAAATCATATTTAATTCACGAAAGACTTTCGCTTCAGAGTTCGATTTTGTATGACTACCAAAATCGGGAAATTCCACGTTGATTAAGATGAGGCAGATTTTCAGCTTCGCCTGGTCAAGTTTATCTCTTGGACTTTACATTGAGCTACGTGAAATGACTGTGGGCAGCGACACAGACTAGACAGAAGCAGTCGTTGGTATCAGGAACTATATGTTGAAACAACCAAACGCACGAGTGAAGCACATAACACAAAAGAGCATTCTTATGGGTGCCGCTGCAGGGAAATTTATGATAAGGTCACTCGTGTAATCCAAGGTCCGTCAAAGCCTGGCTTGTCAGAAGTACTTAAGGCGATGGAGACCCTTCCTCCCAAAGTGCTATTCAAATAATAATTTTCTCGCAGGGCTGCATCGTTGAAGTTAAAAAAAGATGACTCGCAATTTTTCGAGAAAGTGAATACAAATTATTCAAAAAGACAACACTCACCGTATTCAGCTATGGAAATTATAACGGTACATGAAATTAAAAGGACTAAGATTACTTAAGATTTGCCCGAAAGCAAGGATATGGGCGAATGAGCCGAGTGTTCGATTTCCCAAGAAAAAGACAGTTTGCCACTCAAGCACATTTGATTAACCGACCTGTGGGAAAAATTTTTAAATATTTTCACTTGTTTCTGCGTAGAATCAATTTCATATAAAAGTTTAATGGCATTTTACATCCGTGTACATTTCCTGCATCTAACATCGAACCAATGAGCTTGGCAAATTGAAGGGAGTAGGATTGGTGAGGCTCACAATGCAAACATTCGAAATTGTTACTGGCTATTTATGAGAGTAGAAAATCAATGAATGTAGGTACAAAGACCTGTAGATTTTATTTTGATTACATGAAACTTGTAAGAAGTGTAAGAAAATGCGGCTTAAAGAATTGCCAGTAATTGGTCTTATCCATATTGATTTTATCAGCAATCAGAGTAATATTTGGGTCGTAATAACGGTAATTATTCCTCTCTAACTATTCAACCGGGGCCTCAACAGTTCTATTTAAAGAAGAATCGATTGATTACACAATTTTTATAAACACTTAACTTTGCCCCATCGCTGACCAACAGCTGAGGTTGTAGAGTATTTCTTATACGAGATGACGCAATGTCCTTTTAGCAAGAGTTGATCGAACAGTGACTCTGGAAATCTGGTGATGCAAAGGTTTAGTTCAGAACATACACATGCAAGTAAAATGCTTTCAATTTTATCTAGGAAAGAAAGTTCTGTCACCATTCGTCGAGCCAGAAGGGGCTGCTGCTGAAGGGGGCCAACACAGCTCTCTGAACAACACCAAACCCGATAATACTTCAGCCAATTCATCCTGGAGTCAACAACGTGCGTGCAACTCAGCCCAGCACGCAAGCCCTCCTGAATTTTCAGTTCGTGCCGAAGCCAAAGAATACGAGGGAAAATCGTGGTACGGGGACCACCCTCTCCAGAAGGCCGCTGAAGGACAGCATGGTCAAATTCTACGGCACAAACTTACTCAGTAAGACGGTGTACACTTTGTCTGAAGATCCAAACCAGTTTAAATACATTGAGACATCAGTTACATTTAATAGGAAGAAATTCGGTGAGATGAAAGAACTATGGTCAGAATTCTTCAGTCAGACTTATTTTATTCAACTGGACATCTGAGTGTTGAAATGATTCCAAAAGTAGTAGTGGCATTTTTATTTTATTGAAACACTTTAATCTCACTCTGTTCTTGGAAGGATGAGAAAATCAAGGTTACAATACATAACACTGCACAAATTTGTAACAGAACATGGTTACTGAGGAAGCTGCACTACGCGAACTGGGTGCTGTACCCCTATCTAGCTCTGGACATCTTCACGGCGGCGATGGCTGTCATCATGCAAGCCCTCTTCTGGTAGGAAATATCTTTCTATGTCCTCATGCAAACCCTCCTCTGGTACAGAATATCTTTGGATGTTCTCATGCTAACCCTCTCCTGGTACAAAATATCTTTGGATGTCCTCATGCAAACCCTCTTCTGGTACAAAATATCTTTGGATGTCCTCATGCAAACCCTCTTCTGGTACAAAATATCTTTGGATGTCGTAATGCAAACCCTCTTCTGGTACAAAATATCTTTGGATGTCGTCATGCAAACCCCCTTCTGGTACAGAAGATCTTTGGATGTCCTCATGCAAATCCTCTTCTGGTACAGAATATCTGTGGATGTCCTCATGGAAACCCTCTTCTGGTACAAAATATCTTCCTCAACCTTGTGCACAGGCGTTGGGAACCACGTTCACTAGGACAATGCCCCAGTTACTTGGACAGACATGTTTAAATTTTCTAATGAATGGATCTCACAACTTTTCAAAATAGCAAATTCTTCGGTTATCTGTTTCATTGCATTACTGATATGATCTATGATGGTAGAATAACTGCTTAACTGAATAACTATATTTGAACTATCCTGCAGACCAACATTTATTGTAACTGCAGAGTATTTTGTTCAAATGAAATAAGGTGCATCGCTAATACCATAAGCCGTATGCCCCAGCTTAGAATTTTGTGTCTTGCTTGGATTACACTGTAATAGCCATTTAATATTCACAATTACAATTGTAAGTGCGCAGTTGCACTTAGCATTGCGGGGATACCAAAAGTATTTGTTTCTGCGTTACAGGAATACGCACCACCTGCAGGTGGCGTTCAGTGGCACCACACGGCAGCAGGTGGCGACCTGTTACGGTACTGACGTCTCCTACAGCAGCAGCATCGAGGACTTCGTCCAGGAAGTCCGTTCTATAGCCGCGTCAGACGCAAACTGCTCCAGCTGGGGGGTCGGTGAGTGCTGTGTGTGGGAAGCTGATGAGACTTGGGTGAGGTTGTGGGAAACTTTGGGTGTGGGGAACTGGTGGAACTTGGGTGAGATTGTGGGAAACTTTGGGTGGGTGGAACTTGGGTGAGGTTGTGGGAAACTTTGGGTGGGGGGAACTTGGTGGAACTTGGGTGAGGTTGTGGGAAACTTTGGGTGTGGGGAACTGATGGGACTTGGGTGAGGTTGTGGGAAACTTTGGGTGGGGGGAACTTGGTGGAACTTGGGTGAGGTTGTGGGAAACTTTGGGTGTGGGGAACTGGTGGAACTTGGGTGAGGTTGTGGGGAACTTTGGGTGTGGGGAAAATGTTCAATAGGGCGAGAAATGTTCAATAGGGCGAGAAATGTTTAATACGGCCGGATATCGAGAGTCATGTCTTCAACAGCCAAAATCGTGGACTGCAGTAAAACTCACCAAACGTTGGTAAGAGTCCTCTCGTAGTTCCTTATTTTCATGAAATAAAATATTTAGTACGATCGAAAAAAACATATCTAGTACTCACGAAACAAGAGTACATGTGCAGTATTGGGATGTCTTACATATATCATGATTCATGTCCTATAGCTTTTTTTCATAACTCATTCGAACCTCTGAAGTTTACATCAAAATATGGTCTGGTTGACTAGTTATTTTTTGTTGATGTTCATCGTAATTTCCGCCTGACACGATGAAATAAACCATTGTGTTTGAAATGAATGTATATAAAGGAAGCAAAACAGAAGAGAAAGTATAGGTGGCTAACAAATACTCTTGCTACTAGGTCTTGCTATATGTTTGCGAACACGAACGAATACGAAAATTTGTTAGCAACAGATACGAAATATGTGCGTTTTTTGCTCATTACAGCACACGTTGTGGCTTTCTATTCAAATAGTGACAACTGTTCATAAATAATGATTCATGATCACTTATTCATTGTTGAATAGTAATCAATGTTCAGTTAATCATTGTTTACAAGAAAACACAATCGTTTCAGTGAATCGTGAATGGTCATTCATAATTATCGATCGACTTTAAAAGCGCATTTATAATAATGGAAAAAACTAAATTATTCATTGATATTATCACCATTACTATTATTACCATACTTATTATTTTTCTTTGTGAGATTCACATGCGTTGGTCAACGAACCCCTGGAAATTGGCTCAGCTGCCTGGAACAGGACCATGTGTGCCGTCTATCATCTGGAAGAGAAATCTTCGTACGTCATCGCCATGGAAGTTGTCGTACTGCTCTTGGTGCTTCTCCACGTGGCTCTCGAACTCGTATTTCTAAGACACGTAAATTTATTTAAAGCGTAGTCTCTTTTTTTTCTGCCGGGTGATTTTTATTTAAATTGATTTCTACACATGCAGTGATTTTGATGTAAGCTTTACGGAATGGAAATTATTTAAGGGGTTATAAAAAGTTCCTCAAGCAATTAAATCGAATAATTTACTACGAACTATATAACGTAAGCATTCGCTTCTGTACCGGTGAAACTAATATTGGTAATAATGAGGACCTATAAGTTACTTATGGGATTACAGCCTCCTTCACTAGACCTCGCTAACCAACACACTTCATGTTTCCGTGAACCGTCTGAGCTCGTTACGAGAGGACTATTTCAGCGCTCTGGCGGACATAATGACATTCATATCTACACACTATGATGCACTTCCATCTAATATTTTGCCTGAGTATCTGCAATTTTGGTTGTCCCTTGCAAAGGCTATACTTGGTCGGCTAAAATCATAAAAGCTCAGGTACGGTATCATTTTCTCTTAAGATAACCAAGCCAAATCTTGCCACCTACATAACTGATCCTGGTGGTATTACTTGCCATAGTTAATGTCGATGATCTTCAGTCTGCTCTTAAATCATTCACAGAAAATACTGGTAACATTTAAACCATATAAAACTATTTAGTACCATGAAGCATCGTAGTTAATTATTTCATTGATTTGTCTAATGCGTAACTGGGATAAGTGAATTAGGTTTAAACATTATTGTATATCGTAGAATAGCGTTGGTGGTAGGATGGCCTAAAAGCCGCTGAACTTATTCGGACCCACAAGTAGATACTAAATTTTGACCATTGTACTAGACTTAATAAACAATGTACTTCTGTATCGTTTATGGTAAATAAATTGTTTAAAATTGTTTTCCAGACATCGCAGCACTTCCATGACCTCCACCGCTTCAGCAGAGTGTACATTCGCATTCCATCGCTGGCGACTCTGCTTCTCGGCTCCAGACTGTGTGACTTCGCCTTGGGCTGCGGAGAGGCAAGTGAACCACTTACGCATTGCCTATTTCATTTGGCTGTTCAGAAAGCAAAAAAGTCGAACCTTGCTGAAGCAGAGCAATTTAGTTCAGTATGATTTGCCTTCTTCCTGGCACCCTTTGGTAATAACTATGTTCAATTTCTTCGATACACAAACTTTTGATGAACTAATGCACAAGATTGTGTTGAGAAAATAGGCTTAATCGAGTAATTACCGCGTAGTCTAGGGCAGATCCACGCGCAGACTCATTGACTGAGTTGAGAGGGCTCCTAAATTCCGCCGATCAATTTGACACTTAAAAACTATGTTCTAAGGTACTCTTTTTTGGTTTGTAAAAAATTATATAAAAACTTCATGTGCAGTAAAGATGAAAATAATGGATACAGCAGACGAGAGGAGCACTTAGATCGTTTGCTTTTCCACGTCAAATACTGAATCAATCTTTAAATTTGATTAAAGCTTTCTCTGACACAAGAGTAGGTACTTGCTGCGGACGAGGAGAGGAGGGGAAGTTTGGTGTTTCATCACTGTGCTTAAAGTCGCATTGGATCTAGAGAGACCGTGATTCTGCTCACATAATTATACAAAGACACTCAGGTTCTTGTTAGTCATTGGCTGGCTGTGTAATATCCAATGGTTTGATTACGAATTTTGCTTTCCAGATCATGATTTGACAGGTGGAGGTGGTGGCCGTGCTGCTGGCGTGTATCCACGTGGTCGTCATGCTAAACACAATTCCCCGTTTCTCTGGATTCATGCCCGTCACCCCAAGGTTGCTGGGACGCTATGTATTGGCTATTTTACCCCTTATTTTATTCCAATTAGCCTTTTCCTTGTCGTTCCATTTTCTTCTAATGGACAACGTGGCGTTTGCGACCATACCGTATTCCCTGATCAAGACTTTAACCCTGATGCTCGGCGATTTGGGCTACAGCGACACTTTCGTTAACAATGGCAATTCAGTGGCTTACCCGTTGCTATCGAACTTCTTGTTCGTAGTTTTTATTATTGGCATGGGCGGCCTCGTACTAAACTTTGCCATCGGCCAGCCAACTGACCGGATCTTCGAACTTCGAAAAGAAAACGACTTGGATCGAAGCCTAACCCACCTCCACATCCACCTCCTCATTGACCAGTGCTTTCCCGCACTACGCCGCCGTCACGCCAGGTCTCAAAGCATCGCTTCGAAGGAAGAGCTGCTGTCGCTCTTCGTTAGCTCGGACGTGCTCGCATCCAGCGGGCAGAAGGAGACAGAGAGCGCTGAGAAACTAGCCGCCCAAGTGTCCGAGATGAGGCAGGAAATGAAAGCGATTTTCGATAGGCTGAATGTGAGCAGCTCTCAATGAGACTGTTCTCCCAACTCCTTTAAACAAGCACGTGATTCCGATTGCTATGAGAAAACAGGTTGCCTATTTCAAATATGCTACTTATCTTTGATCTTAGCTAAAAGAAATGATTTTGCCAAAGCTGTTCATGTGAACAAGACGTGTGAGAGATTTGTACGTTTGATCTAGTTGAAAAGAAATTTAAATTTTTGAATTTATTGATGCTGAGTCAACTCGCACCGAAATAATGCTTTTCGCTCTTGAATGCACCGTGATTTTACTTTAAGTTCAAAAATATTACTCCATGTTTATCATCGGCATCAAAATGTCATTGTTAATGCGTGCAGATTTGAAAACTCGACGATTTAGAGTTTCAGTTATTAATTAAGCAACAGTATCGATGAAATTGTTCACGTAATAATTCTACGCAATAGTTACTTCAGCTTTGTCACCATCCGAGACTACCTAAACGAAGGAGGCATATGACATGAGTATTTTAAGTTTTATATCTTGCTCGAAGACCACAGTAAGAAGTAAACTCGTTGCTTTTATTTGTAAAGCAGAGGCCAAGAATTGATTATTATGTTATATTCATTGTTTAACTGAGATTCTAATCTATTTGTTAGTATGAGCTCTTTCAACAATGATGAGCTCTTTCAACATTTGATTATAAAAGTGATTACTTTTGCATCTTTTTAGATCAACTCGAAGATTTAATACTAGCGCTACATTATTTCTTTAGTGTTATTCTCAGATCCCCACTAATGATTTGTTGATTGTATGCGCCCTTCTTCATTGCACGGCTTTGTCTTCTAATATATATAGGTAAAAATCTTTTTTATCCTCGTTGTGAATTTTCTTAAATCATGCGATCCTTCAGTAGAGTAAACTCATTCTTATTGATGCCGACCAGCTCAAAGAATTGCGAACGTTATAGAACTGTTCTGGGGTGAGTGGGTAGCAGAGAGGGAGTCGTAGCTTTACAAAAAATAAAGCAACAATGACCAATACGATCTATATCACTGGAATTGTGAGACCAACTTATGCTGTCCTGTAAATATATTCCCACTCCCTGCGTGTTGTACAGCTCTGT
Organism: Morinoia aosen; assembly: GCA_030386875.1. Lineage (NCBI taxonomy): Eukaryota > Metazoa > Arthropoda > Malacostraca > Amphipoda > Talitridae > Morinoia > Morinoia aosen. Next base: position 52,734,913 of record CM059576.1, on the reverse strand, counting down.
TGTACTCCACGTGTCGTACAGCTCTGTTGTACTCCACGTGTTGTACAGCTCAGTTGTACTCCACGTGTTGTACAGCTCAGTTGTACTCCACGTGTTGTACAGCTCAGTTGTACTCCACGTGTTGTACAGCTCTGTTGTACTCCACGTGTCGTACAGCTCTGTTGTACTCCACGTGTTGTGCAGCTCAGTTGTACTCCACGTGTTGTACAGCTCTGTTGTACTCCACGTGTCGTACAGCTCAGTTGTACTCCACGTGTTGTACAGCTCTGTTGTACTCCACGTGTCGTACAGCTCTGTTGTACTCCACGTGTTGTACAGCTCAGTTGTACTCCACGTGTTGTACAGCTCAGTTGTACTCCACGTGTTGTACAGCTCTGTTGTACTCCACGTGTTGTACAGCTCTGTTGTACTCCACGTGTCGTACAGCTCTGTTGTACTCCACGTGTTGTACGGCTCTGTTGTACTCCACGTGTTGTGCAGCTCAGTTGTACTCCACGTGTTGTACAGCTCTGTTGTACTCCACGTGTTGTACAGCACGGTTGTACTCCACGTGTTGTGCAGCTCAGTTGTACTCCACGTGTTGTACAGCTCTGTTGTACTCCACGTGTTGTACAGCTCTGTTGTACCCCACGTGTTGTACAGCTCAGTTGTACTCCACGTGTTGTACAGCTCTGTTGTACTCCACGTGTTGTACAGCTCTGCTGTACTCCACGTGTTGTTCAGCACGGTTGTACTCCACGTGTTGTACAGCTCTGTTGTACTCCACGTGTTGTACAGCTCTGTTGTACTCCACGTGTTGTACAGCTCAGTTGTACTCCACGTGTTGTACAGCACGGTTGTACTCCACGTGTTGTACAGCACGGTTGTACTCACCATTGTTGTACTCAAAGCCTTCGGACAGAAAAACAAATTGAGCTCCTTGCTTTAGAATACACCGACCAATCACGCTAACTACTTACTTTTCACATTGCTTTAGCATAGTAGTGGTATGTAAAATGTGACCTCGAGTGTTCCAACAGTGGTGCGCTGCAACATACAGCACTAGGTCAGGGCGCTGGCTGGCAGAGGACCGCAATGTGAGCTCGAGTGTTGCAACAGTGGTGCGCTGCAACATACAGCACTAGGTCAGGGCGCTGGCTGGCAGAGGACCGCAATGTGAGCTCGAGTGTTGCAACAGTGGTGCGCTGCAACATACAGCACTAGGTCAGGGCGCTGGCTGGCAGAGGACCGCAATGTGAGCTTGAGTGTTGCAACAGTGGTGCGCTGCAACATACAGCACTAGGTCAGGGCGCTGGCTGGCAGAGGACCGCAATGTGAGCTCGAGTGTTGCAACAGTGGTGCGCTGCAACATACAGCACTAGGTCAGGGCGCTGGCTGGCAGAGGACCGCAATGTGAGCTCGAGTGTTGCAACAGTGGTGCGCTGCAACATACAGCACCAGGTCAGGGCGCTGGCTGGCAGAGGACCGCAATGTGAGCTCGAGTGTTGCAACAGTGGTGCGCTGCAACATACAGCACTAGGTCAGGGCGCTGGCTGGCAGAGGACCGCAATGTGAGCTCGAGTGTTGCAACAGTGGTGCGCTGCAACATACAGCACCAGGTCAGGGCGCTGGCTGGCAGAGGACCGCAATGTGAGCTCGAGTGTTGCAACAGTGGTGCGCTGCAACATACAGCACCAGGTCAGGGCGCTGGCTGGCAGAGGAGCGCAATGTGAGCTCGAGTGTTGCAACAGTGGTGCGCTGCAACATACAGCACCAGGTCAGGGCGCTGGCTGGCAGAGGAGCGCAATGTGAGCTCGAGTGTTGCAACAGTGGTGCGCTGCAACATACAGCACCAGGTCAGGGCGCTGGCTGGCAGAGGACCACAATGTGAGCTCGAGTGTTGCAACAGTGGTGCGCTGCAACATATAGCACTAGGTCAGGGCGCTGGCTGGCAGAGGACCGCAATGTGAGCTCGAGTGTTGCAACAGTGGTGCGCTGCAACATACGGCGCTAGGTCAGGGCGCTGGCTGGCAGAGGACCGCAATGTGAGCTCGAGTGTTGCAACAGTGGTGCGCTGCAACATACGGCGCTAGGTCAGGGCGCTGGCTGGCAGAGGATCGCAATGTGAGCTCGAGTGTTGCAACAGTGGTGCGCTGCAACATACAGCACCAGGTCAGGGCGCTGGCTGGCAGAGGATCGCAATGTGAGCTCGAGTGTTGCAACAGTGGTGCGCTGCAACATACAGCACTAGGTCAGGGCGCTGGCTGGCAGAGGACCGCAATGTGAGCTCGAGTGTTGCAACAGTGGTGCGCTGCAACATACGGCGCTAGGTCAGGGCGCTGGCTGGCAGAGGATCGCAATGTGAGCTCGAGTGTTGCAACAGTGGTGCGCTGCAACATACAGCACCAGGTCAGGGCGCTGGCTGGCAGAGGATCGCAATGTGAGCTCGAGTGTTGCAACAGTGGTGCGCTGCAACATACAGCACCAGGTCAGGGCGCTGGCTGGCAGAGGATCGCAATGTGAGCTCGAGTGTTGCAACAGTGGTGCGCTGCAACATACAGCACTAGGTCAGGGCGCTGGCTGGCAGAGGACCGCAATGTGAGCTCGAGTGTTGCAACAGTGGTGCGCTGCAACATACAGCACTAGGTCAGGGCGCTGGCTGGCAGAGGACCGCAATGTGAGCTCGAGTGTTGCAACAGTGGTGCGCTGCAACATACGGCGCTAGGTCAGGGCGCTGGCTGGCAGAGGATCGCAATGTGAGCTCGAGTGTTGCAACAGTGGTGCGCTGCAACATACAGCACCAGGTCAGGGCGCTGGCTGGCAGAGGATCGCAATGTGAGCTCGAGTGTTGCAACAGTGGTGCGCTGCAACATACAGCACTAGGTCAGGGCGCTGGCTGGCAGAGGACCGCAATGTGAGCTCGAGTGTTGCAACAGTGGTGCGCTGCAACATACAGCACTAGGTCAGGGCGCTGGCTGGCAGAGGACCGCAATGTGAGCTCGAGTGTTGCAACAGTGGTGCGCTGCAACATACGGCGCTAGGTCAGGGCGCTGGCTGGCAGAGGACCGCAAAAAAAGGAAAGTTAATTAACAGATTTCTAGAAGGTCTCGGGTGCTCGCCAAATTACGGGACGTACGTTCACGCTCAAATTATGAAGTAAACATTTTCAGGACCTGCTTTACATAGCGCGTTCAAGGTTTGCATAAATCAGTTTTACTAGTAGTTGGACGAGAAATATTTCAAGAAATGTCTCATGCTCTCAACATTCCGCCGAACACAAGCCTGTCTTTACTATTCTCAAAACATGCTCGGAGAAAACGTTTTGAGTCTTTTTTTTTCAAATAAAGTTCTTCTCTTTCTCCTTCTCCAAACCGAGTCACATCAACGTGTTGATCGCCTAAAAACTCTCCTCATTTAGAACTTGCTTGACATGTTATGTCGTGGTTTGAAGTTGGCGTTGTAACCACGTCCTATAGGGCCATCGTGCGGGTCCTATGTATTGTACGAATGTCACAGATTGAAGATTGTATGTCTTGCACAATTCAAGTTCACTCTGAAAAATAAAAACATTTATTGCACCACAATGTTTTGAAGGCGTAATGAAGGGCATACGAGAACAGGTACAAATGCGTGTGCTAAAATCTAAGTCAGTTTTAAAAAATGCCTGTAAAGGATACAAATCGATGTTAAAATGTTCGACTTGGTTAAATAATATAGTTAAAAAATAAATGTTGTTCATAGATAGCTCTTACGAAGAATTTCTCCTAGCCGATAGATTCGAATACAGCATCTATTATCTGATCAGTTCAAAGACAATGCAGCGAGCGACTGAGCAGTGTGAAAGGTTAAGTTAAGAATCATCGGTCGAGGAGGTCCCTTTTATCGCACACAATGTTTGATGATGTTTTCAAGAAGCTATAACGGCCGCAATTTTTAGTACGCCTCGTATGGATATATTAGTGCACCTCGTATGGTGTTTGGCTATATATACACGTCTTATACCAAAAATTTTTAATAACGTTTTCATGCATCTCATGAGTGAAATTCTTTAGAAATAAGTGTTTTTTCTTTGTCTCTTTAATTATAGTGCAGTGCTTGAAATAAGTAGTAATTTTCGACACTTCAGTGTGGGAAATGTTTATCACAAAGCTGATGCACCTGCGCCAGTCCGCTGGTCACTAAACTGCCACATCAAAGTGTGTCATCAATATACATTGTTGCTTGACGTATTATGGAGCCCTTTTTTGCATCATGGGCTTAGACAACACAGTTAATTAAAAGTGACAACCATCACTTTCCTAGTGCTAGTCAGTAAGATTTTGAACAGATGATTTACTTTCTTAGCCTAAGAAGTGACATTTCATAATTTATAGTAAATAAGACAAAATAAGTAAAAATGTAGTCATTACTCGTCAATTTTTCAGTCTCATTATTTGCATTTTATTCACAAATGACATGCACATCGCGTTTCTTAAGAAAATATTTAACCAATTGAAACCTTATCATATGATTCAAGTTTCCTAGTCGCTTTAAAATATTGTCATAGGTGAAGAACCAAGATGTACCAAAATTTCTCCAAATAATCGTATGACATAAAGACGGGCCAAAATTTCTCTGTGTGAATTGTCGCGTGTTTTAGGGGATCCGGACAACTTGCAGTGAAGGTTGCACTAGGAATATTGGTTTCAGAAACTGAAACAAAATCTGTCACTAAACTTCAAATTTCATTGCACTGAAAGCTTTTGCTGGCAATATCATTTTGCAGAAGCGAGGTACGAAAGTTAACGCAGCGGGACTCAATCATGCCCTATCTTATCTGATAACTGACAGATGGAAGCAGCCTGAGGCCCTGTGAATTAAATACTTTAGCTTCAACCATTTTCTCACTCTTTATTAAAATCGCTCGCATGTGTCGTCCGAAGACGACTAAGCAAGTTCATAGATCTCACACCTAATTTTATCTGGGTCGTTTTTGTAACTTTAAGGAGGAAATTAAAAGCAAACAACCAACAGGAGATGTATGGGAGAGTCAACACGACAACGTTATTCACTGACGTGTGTTACCGTTTAGAGACCATTTAAGTTAACTTGTTCAACGAAAGGATCGACGCATCCTGAAATGAAAAGACAAGGAAACTATGTACAATCCACCAAACTAATAAAAAGTTACTATGTTTCAGTTATAGGCACGTTGCTCTATTCAAGAACAGGAATCTCTCTCTGCCCACCCATAAGATAACGAAGGCTTATACACAAGATAACCAGTCGACACGCCCAGTCGAAACTAGTCGAAAGTTACCAAGCGCCACCGAAGAAATAGAGATGCGCCGCGTATTATTATGTATTTGTGTTGTTGGGTTTCCCTCTGCTCACCTACCTAGGCTTCGTTAGGGTGTTCCATTCCGTGTCAAATAATTTCACAGTAATGAGTCCACAGCCAGATCCCGCGGTTGTGAGCCTGAGGCGTGCCAGGGCTGTGCACAAGCGACAAATTACCGTTTTATTAAACAAGTTGCAAGATGCCTCAGAATCAGCGGTAAGTGCTGGCTTGAAAACTATTCGTGATAACCTTGAGGATGTGAGAAGATATGATAAGGAAATTAATGAAAAACTTTTGTCAGTAGATAATGAAGAAAAGTTCTCAGAAGAGTTTAAACTGGAGCTAGATTCTCAATGTTCATATCTTACAGAAATTAATTCTAAAATTGATGCTCTGCAGAAAACGGAGTTTTGTGTAAAGACTAGAGAAGTCAATTTCGGCTTGAAGTTACCGCATCTCACTTGCCCCGTGTTTTCCGGAGAGGGTGCTAGTCACCTAGATTTCACTTCATGCTTAACTCAATTTGAGAATTGTATCGGTCATAGGACCACTTTGTCTCCTTCAGCTAAATTTCCATATCTCAAGACTTATTTAATAGGTTATGCCTTGAAGGTGGTGCAGCACCTGCAGGTAAACGACTCCAATTACGGTAGGCCCTCAAGTTGCTTGAATCGGAGTTCTTGAATAAGCAAGCCGTAGTAGATGACCTCTTTGGGAAATTGTTGGGCTCAAAACCAAAATTTGATTCCTCTTTCCTTAAACCAAGTTGTACCTAAATGAGGTCAGATGCGTGCTGAGCGATTTGAAGACTCAAGGCCGAGATTTGTTCTCGAGTGAGGCTTCCATGGAGTTCATTAGCCACTTGGTTTTTAATAAATTACCTGTGCCTGTAAAGGAAGAGTTCATAAATAGGTTAGACACAAACTACCCGAAGTTAGAGCAAATATTCAACAACTATGTAGAAATTGTAAGGAAATTAATCACGCGGTATGACAAGGGAAATAAAAGGGGTGCATAGCTGCAGGTGAAGAAGCCTGACAGTTTTGCTCCTAGTACAAACCCCGTTTCTTTCTTCGAAACCAGACCTACTGCGGTTAATTCAGCTAGTGCCTCTGTTAAAGGTAAGCTCTGCAAGTTTTGTGGAGGCGCCTCTCATTCTATGCTGAAATGCAGTAAATACCATACTTACCAGAGTAGAACTGCTCGTTGTAAGGAATTAGGACTCTGTTTCCTTAGTTCCAGCTCGAAGCACAATGAAAGTGGCGTGCCCATAAAGTTTGGATTACCCTTGTACTTTCTGTGGTAAAAGTTTTCACATTTCCGCTCTGTGCCTTCAATTTAAACTGGTTAAAGACGATCAGAAATTTATTTATCCTGAAAATTGTTCGAACTTTCGTATGAATTCTTTTCGAAATTGTAGTGGTTCCTACATTCTGCCTACAATAACCTTGGTTGTTATAAAAGGGTACTTGAACACTAAAGTTATATTTTTGATTGATACCGGAAGCCAAGAGTCCTATGTTAGCAGTAATACTTTACGTAGGCTTCGTGTAAATTCTGATAGATATAAAAATAATTTTGTAATTAATACGTTTCTCCAGAATTGTGTAAAGGCATTTTCCGAAAATAGTTTACAAGTGGATTGGGGAGAAGCAGGAGAATTAGTTCAATTACCTATTTTGGTGAGTGAAGACTTTAATCTCCAGTTTGGCGTTAAGGGGCTTAAGGGGGTCCTCCCGTCAAAATTGAATTTTGATCCGATTGGTCTTAAATTTGGCCACTATATGTATTTTTGCAAGAAAAACATATTTTATTCGAAAAGTTCTTTGATTTAGGCCTTAGTTTTTTTTTGAAAACTCGTTTTTTGTTCATTTTTGGGGTGTTTTCAAAAGAATATAAGTTAATGAATTTTTATGCTAGAACAAATACAAAGACAGTTTTGAAATCCTCGTAACATTGCAAACCAACTGATAGGCCTGAATTTTCTATTTGAAATTTTTTTATATATGCGATATTTGATCAATACCTAAAATATCCAAAATTTTTAGGTTGTGAACTTGCAGAAAAAAAGACGACGTAAAAATTGGAAAATCGAAAGCTATCAGTTTGTTAGAATTGTTCCAAGGATTCTAAAACTGTCTTTGTTTTCTGCATAGCATAAAAACTCAATGACTTCTATTCTTTTGAATTTTGAAAATAAGTGACTGTACAGTATAGGCCAAAAACAAAGTCTTTTGTTGAAGTGTAATATAATGGAAAATTCATGTAATTGAATGCTGTTTTCATTTAATTTCGATAATCTCCATGGATAACATCATGTTAACGCTGTGAATTGTAATTTGCGAAAAAAAAAGTTAAAAAATATTTAGATACTTATATCATAAAATTATGAAATTTTTTGTTTTCAGTCTGATTCTCATAAAATTTGACTATTATATGTAACCTTCGAAAAGAAACACAATTTCTTCTATACATTTTTTTCATTCAGACCTTAGTTTTTGAAAAAAATTGACATATTGGTTTTTAGGCCACTGGTTTTGATATTTCAAAAGAATAGAACTCATTGAGTTTTTACGCTAGAACAAAAACAAAGACAGTTTTAGAATCCTTGGAACATATCTAACAGAAGAACATTTGTAAATTTTTCATTTCTTCTTTTGTTTTCTTTTTATATGGGGTCGAAATGGGGTCGAAAATTTAAGATTTTGGTCCCCTTACCCCCCCCCCCCCTATTGTATTTATATATCTATTCTATTCTATTTACTTATTCTATATCTATTGTCCGTAGCGCCATGAAATTTTAGGACCGAATAGTCCACCACTTAAGGGTCCTTTTCTAACAAAAACATGAAAAATGACCATCGGAGAGAAAAGGGGCCTCGGAGAATATTTTTAAAATGGCAGTGTTGGCAGACTCTGGGTTCAATGATAACAAAGATTTTGTTGAGTTAGAAGGTTTACTTGGGACTGATTTACTTTTAAAAATAGTGCCATGTTTGAGAGGCCGCGCCTTCTCAATGACCGGTAAAGTGGTTCCGTTCGAGGAGGTGGATAGGTTCTTGTCTCGTCAGCAGAGTCAGTCGATTGCTGAGCAGACTTCTGAAGAAGTAGTTCATACTTCTTTGGTCAATTCAATCTTGAATTCAGTGGGAATTAATGTCGATCCCATCGCTAGTGCGGTAGGATGTTCAGATGTCGAGGGACATCTGGATTAACTCTACTCTTTAGAATCTATAGGTATTAGCGACAGCGCTGTTATCTCGGAAGCAGATACTTTAGAAATGAAAAAATTTAAGAATTGAATTGAACTACAAAATGGTAGCTATTACGTCGACCTTCCTTGGTATTCTGACAGGATACCACAGGTGAAATCTAACTACGCTGTAGCTAAAGCGGTTTTGGAAAAATTGGATGGAAATCTCGATAAATCAGGATTTAGGAAGGCCTATGGAGACGTATTTGATCAACAGTTTAAAGATGGTTTCCTAGAAGAAATATCACTTAACGAAATAAATGTTGACGAACATATCTGGATACCACACCGGCCTGTCATTAGACGCAATCTAACGTAACAACAAAAATAAGACCAGTTTCGAATTGCAGCCTCAAGACTGATGAGGCGCTTCGCTAAATGAAGCAGCATATCCCGGTGTGGACCTGTTGAACTAATTATTAGGCTTGCTGCTGAGAACACGGTTTGACGATTTCCTGGTGTTAGCGGATATAAAATCTGTGTTTTTGATGATTTAAGTAAAAAGTGAAGCCGACAAAAATAGGTTTCCAATTTTGTGGAAGGATTCGACAAATAATTTACGTGCATTCAGGTATACCTCCTTAGTTTTTGGCCTCGCCAGTTCTCCATTTATTCTAAACTACATTGTCAGATTTCATTTAAAAAATTATGAGGAAAATTGGCCAACGCAAGTGTTGAGAGACAACATGTATATGGACAATTTATCTTTAACGGTAACAATGAAAAAGTTCTAACAGATCTTTACAATAATTCCCTAAGAATTATGAATGATGGTGGCTTCCTCCTCCGTAGCTGGGTTTCGAACAGCCATCATCTCAAAATGTCCTTCACGGCTGACGGACTTGGTACGGCGCATGGGGGTGAGTCGGAAAAATTACTGGGGTACAAGTACTTACCTGTTGAAGACAAAATGAGTCTGGTAAGGTAGAACCTTTGCCAGATGGAAAAATTCTTACGAAGAGATTAGTTCATTCCCGTTTATCTAAAGTTTTCGACCCCTTAGGATTGGTAGTTCCAATGATGGTTAGATCCAAGAACTTCTTGCATAAATTGCGAGCGGCGAAAGTCTCTTGGGACGCACCGTTGCAGGGAGAATTTCGGAAGGACTGGGACAGCATCATGTCGGATATCTGTAAGTTACCTCTGCCCAAGTAGAATCTGTCCTGGGCCCCATGTGGGGCCAATGTGGTTTGCCCACGGGGGCCCATGTGGTTTGCCCATGTGGGGCCTATGTGGTTTTTTGGAAAAAAAGCCCAGGTGGGCTTTACATGGGTATTTTCTGGGCAAACCACTGGGTAACCCAGGTTTTGCCCAAATGTTCCCCACGTGTTTTTCCCACATGTCCTCCATGTGTTTTGCCCGCATGCTTTCTATGTGTTTTTCCTGTATGTTTCCCATGTTTTTTGCCCACATGTCCTCCATGTGTTTTGCCCGCATCCTTTCTATGCGTTTTTCCCGTATGTTCCCCATGTTTTTTGCCCAGATGTCCTCCATGTGTTTTGCCCACTTGTCCGCGATGTGTTTTGCCCACTTGTCCTCCATGTGTTTTTCTCACATGCCTACTATATATGTTGTGCCCGTATATGCCCCCGTCTGTTTTACCCCACATATCCCCAGTTTATTTTACCTCAATATTGTATGCCCTGTGTGTTTAATTTCACATTTCCTGTCTATTTTACCTCACATATTTCGTCTGTTTTACGACACATATCCCGTCTATTTAACCCCACATATATATCCCCTGTCTGTTTTACACAACATATGTGTCTAAGTCAGGTTCTGCGCACACTCTCAGAAGTTACACAATCTTCCGACTAGTCACATTAAAGGCTTCTACTTGATATGTTCAGGGGGCAGTCACTTGGAGCAACAGATGATATGTACGGCTATTCTTAATTAATTTCTCGCTCTTTATTCATGATGATGATCGCTATAGCACTCGACAGTCTTCTCTGGAGCTCTTCGACGATGAAATTTGTTTTTTAACCCCATTCCTACAATCTGAGTGTGAGAAAAACTCAAAAATATGAAACTAAGACTGAAATTATGCTTTGCGTTTTCTTCAAGTACTCAAACTCCAGTGTATTATCGTCCAAAATGACTGATATAGCGGAGCAGAACAGAAGTTTTAATGTAAAAAAAATAGATGACAACATAAATGAAAATGCATAAGCGTTGATAGTATCAACTCACCCGAGCAAACCATGCAGAAATAGCGCATGCAGAGTCATGGCACTATTGATCCAACGAAATGAACTGCATAGATGTCCACACTGGGAGCAGAAAAATTTGAGGGGTCCGATATGCTGCCATGCAAAATATCAAGACGCACTTCACACGGACATGATGTTCATACACAGGATCATCTGAAAATACCAATTTTAAATTAATATTCGGAGGCCTAGTTGTACTGAAACAGTGAATACATACCCACTCAATTTGCATTTATTGCTATGATATTGAAGCAGAAGATTTACAATTTCACGATCAATCTCTCATTACCCAATACTTCGAGGGAAATGTTGAAAACTTTTTTATGGAGGGGCTGTCACAAGGGATTAAGGAAATCATCAGTAAACTTTTGATTTTTACTATGCAATCAATTTTGCATGGGAACCTGTCTCCTTCTTTGTATTTGTGACGGCCTCGTTCTGCATGCCGTGGAAGCTGCTTGAAACAGCAAAACACGTCCCCCCAAGATGCCATATTTTGTTAACATTTTTTTCAATAAGATTACGGACTCAATTTAAATGACAGAATTATCTTTAACAGTAGTAAATTCCATATTATGGCATATCAGTATTAAAGGGTATCACGGCAGCCTTCACCGCTCATTGTTGCGTGTTTTAGAGATAAATTTATGAATAAATTGTTCATAAACAGTTTATGAATAAATTATTCATAAACATACCTCCAGGCTGATTATACGAGACAATACTAGAAGTTATTAAAATTGATCGAAAAAGTTTGACTCGAAAAGTTTGACTTATTCTGGTCAAAAAAGTTTGACTTATTCTGGTAAGTAATTTACACTCGTATATCCACACATCTTCTTGAAAACTAATACCCTTTCGATGTCACTTAATTCTCTTTTGCATGGTCATGGACACCATTCTCTTGGGTTATATTTCAAGTTAAAGATTCTCATCTAATTGCTAATGTTGTGATAGCCATCGAATGCACAAAAAAACATAATGAAAGCGAGATTCTAGTGATCGTGCAGTTAATTGTTTTATACAAAATACAAGAACGGCGCCGGCACCAAATAACGCATTCATATGCTACGATTCCTTCTACCATGAAAAAGCAATTTGCTCCTCTCCAGTCTTGTTTTCGTTAATCGTTAACGTTCTAATTGATATAATCAGCCGGACGGCCATCTGAGGTCTATTTTGTATTTCTTGCATTCCAGAAAAAGAAGATTTAGGTGATCATAGAGAAGACTTAGATTTTATAAATTCATTACAGTAAAGCTATTTCATAAGAGCACGGAACTCTGGTGAAACCACTCGATGTATGAGTTAATAGTTTCTAAGTAATGATCTACTTACTTCCATCCAGAAGTATTTACACACAATTCTTTATGTGTTGATATGCTGTAGTCCAAGTATTTATAGTCCTAGTATTAGGCTGCCTCTTAAATTCTGTTACAAGGAAAACCTTTTAATGATGTTCGTATGAGTATTTTATTATTTCATAAGCTAAGTTGAGTGCTAAAATGTAAAAGCTATTCATGTGAATATCATATACTTTTTTCGGTAACAGAAGTTTTGGGGCAACCTAGTTGTAAAAAATTGACTAGCTATCAAGATGCCATCGGTTGCTGAAATGCAAGATGAGTAAGAGTTATTAATTTTAGGGGTAGGAAAAAAGTCCGTTGCAAAAAATGTATGAAATGAAATCATACATGACAGAAACGCTTTCTCATGCAATAAAGTAACTAAAAAGGTGGTAATAATCAAAATATATCTAAAAATGGGATGTTTTCTCATATGAGTGATGCAATATTTCTATTTATACTGGATTTTTGAGAGAATATGAGGACAAATACTGGATAAAAAGGGCATAAATCTCCAGAAAGAGAATTTGTAGCAAAGCTAAATAATAAACTTTTTTTCACGTTGAGAATTTCACAAAGAACTCCGCAAAAAAACTAAAACTACCTGAAAAAATCATGACGGAATTGAAAAACACTCACAGAATCAAAGAAGCACCATGAAAAATTACATAAGAGTATGCCAAGGGCTAACATATTCCGTTTTATTGAGCGAAAAGCATCTTTGCTCACCTTCCTTTTGTAAGCTCTATAACTAGTGAATAAAGAGAGCACAAATATAAAATGTTGATACCATCTGAAATCAAAAAATTCTATTGTAGATACCAGAACAGAGATAATATATTTGATTCGTATATTCGAGAAATCACAGATGCGTCAGAGATCCGTCGTTACAAATAGCCACAAACAGAGAAATACAAAATATTCATGCATTCATTTATGTGCTTGACAGTTTACTCAACTAGTGACATCAACTTCTCACATATATACAAATAGCAAACACACGCAACTTATTTCTACTTTCACTCAAATCTTCGGCTAACCGTACAAAATTAGAAATGACTCCACTCTCGCATTTGCTTCCACTCGTATCTAAAAAACTTGGACTAAAACATTATCTTTTGCAATTTCAGTTGGATTTTAGATTATTATTTAGTTTAAGCCTCCCTATCTGTAACAAAGGCTATCCAAGGAGAGGAATGAAGAAGGCACCATTTAGTATGGAGTTTAAGGCAACGCGGAATCTACACAGAAAAGGCACAGAAACAGAAAGCTAAGAAAGAAGATTATGAAACAAGAAAAAGTTGAAGAAGAAATTAGTCGGTGCTGAAAAACAGGACAGCAGTGAACCGAAAAAGATGGTCCGTAACTAAACAAAAACCTATTCTATTTTAACGAAAAGAAAGCCTACCTAACCTTTAGCTCAGACCCTTACATAGTCCCCCTGGGAGCGCTTCACGAGATCACCATTCATTTTACTAAAACTATTTAGGCAATAAAGTGCTTCACAAACGTTAGTTTATAAAATGCAACGTTTCAATGTTACAAACAATCATCAGGCTGAAAAGAACAAGCAATTTTCTTGTTACATATGTAAAATGAAAACAATTGAAGTAGACAGAACTATTCTCATTGTTAGTATGATTCACGAGATGTTCAATAGAGAACTTTAGTTACACATTTAGACTAGAGACGATTGCACAGGTCTAAATGAGTAACCATAGTACAACATTAGAACATCTTGTCGATGTTAATGTGAATGTGAAACTATGAATAAAAATTACTTGTTCTTTTCAGCATGTTTATGATGTTTGTTATATCAAAACATTCTATTTTATAAACTGACATTGGTTTACCATTTTATAGACTATCGATTTTTAGTAAAATGATTAGCGAATTCATTAGGATTTTATCACATTGAGAACTTGAGCAGATTAGCACTTATTAACTACTTAGCCCGTGATTCCTGTACGATATATTCCTCTCAGATTATTTTTAATATTATGATTGTTTAAGCTAGCCACTTAAATCAGACTGCACCTCAAAAAAATGAAGAAGGGATTATTTATTACCGACATATGTTTTACACTACAGATACTAACAAACTTGAGGGAACAGTGAATTTACGAGGTACGTTCCCACAGAGGATCCGTTGTACATAGAATAACCAAGTCAGACAAAAACTTCGGAAAACGGACAAAAAAATAAGAAAAGAGCTGAAAAAATTATAGTTATTAACAACCAACAAAAAGCGCTTGAAACTTGAAGGAAAACCTAATAAATTTAATAAAGAGGAGGCCTATATCAAACTCTCAGCTCAGGGCGGCGTATTTTCCCTTGGAACGGTAATTTCCATACATATAACAGATGTGTCTCCCCTAAGGGGAAAAATGGACAATTCTAAGCCATAGAAGGGCCAGCCTCTTCATCTGCAGCAGAAACATCCACGTGTGCAGAATCGACCTGCGGCGTTTCCGGTGTGAGCCTGCTTCTCCGTCCCTTGTCACGGTCCCGTGCATTAACGAGGCTCAACCCAATATATTGGTTGATTTCTTCATCAGTTGCAGCAGCAAACTTTGGGTTTTTTCCTCACAGCATCTATTGCAAAACATTTAAAAAAACTCTAGAAAATGTAAAAGATTTCTGAATAGATTTCCCATTATCATTTAAATTATTAAAACAGGGCGCACAATAGACTTTTACAGACTGTACATGCAAACACAAATGTACTCTGAGAATATCTACTAACCGAGAATACATCTGTAGAAAATCAAATCCATGAACTTCAGTTTTTTCTTAGCCCCTTTCAGACTGTAGCTCAAAGCGACATCCTTGTTCATAACATGTTTCATAAAGTTATGTACAACCTGATTAAGTTTTCTTCCACCAATTAGCTCCAATTCACGAATCAGAACTTGCTTCTGACCATCATCTTCTAAAATATTTTCTTAAATTCTCATTTCCTCCAAACTTTGAAGTGGAAAAGATAGAAGTTTGTTGTCTTCCATTGGTCATTGCTCTCCGTGGCACAGCGGTTAAGGGATCGGACTTGTATGCTGGAAGTCGCGGGTTCGTTCCCAGCGCTGGCGCGAAGATTTTCCCCGTTGGGTATAAGGGAAAGCTCAAGCACAATACCCCACTCAACCCAGGTGTCGGAAATGGGTACCGGCCTTACGGGGGAACCGTCATGGTGTCCTATATATAGGCTTAGTTATAAGACATTTGAAAAACCAATGCTAAGATCATATGTATCAGGCTTGATTGGAAATAAAGCATCCCAAAGATGCCGATGTTAACCTAACCTTTGGTATAATCTGAGAAGACCTTTTCAAATTTTTTCTTATCAACTTGATTTCTGCATGGTTTTCTTCTTGATGCATGATTAAGGTGTCCCAACCTTCATCAATATGTTGCGTAATGTCCGTTTTCAGTTTTTGAACTTCTGATCTCAGAGAGTCAATGCATGCTGTGACTTTATTCTCTAGACTCTCTAGAGCCACCGAGATTTGACCAGGCTGAGATTTGCCTGGAAGTAGAACATAGAATACAAATTCAAAAATAAACACTAATTTACAAAGTATTCAACTCACTGTAGGTGGTACTGGGCATATAAATTTATATCAATTGTGTAATTTCTAGACCTGACCGAAGGAAAATTTATAATTTCTACTTACAAAATGACACATTACGTGAATTTTCAGTTCTTGGCTTTTTAGGTCTTCTCTCAACATCTGTGATTTCAACTTCACTAACAAATTGAGCTTCTTCTACTTCTACCCGTATGAGCGTTGGTATTTGAGGACGCTGTTAGCCGCCCCTCTCCCAGCGTTGGCATATTCTAACACTATTTTCATTTGGGTAAAACTGGAGGGAAGAAAGTTCTGTTATTTCTTACCTGTCACTAACCTATAATTAGCAAATCTCACACGAAAACTGACAATCATTACATTGCTTTACTTTTAAATATATTAGCTGAAGGAAGTAAGATTTAATTTAATTTCTGGTAAAGTGATCAATAAAACATTATGAATGAGATGCCAATATTTTCACAGTTGAAGTATGCAATTAGGGACTTCTTTACATGTAAAAATAAGAAAGCAAATTATGCTGTGCAAGTGTTACTTACAAAGGAATTTCATTTCATAAGCAGGTACAAATCAAAAATATAGTGCTTTCAAATATTCAAAACAAGTATCCATTACCTACCTTTACGCACTAGCTGAACAGGAGGTGATGGCGGTGGCGTCGAGTCAGATGCACCATCTGCACGTGATGCAGTCTGCCAATTTTTCTCATCTTCACTGCTGGATGATAGTGTACGTGAATTTTCAGTTCTTGGCTTTTTAGGTCTTCTCTCAACATCTGTGGTTTCAACTTCACTAACAAATTGAGCTTTTTCTACTTTCATTCTCATCTGTTCATATAAGCAGTCCTTAGAAAGTACTCTACAAGAAAACTTTCCCCAGTTTTTGTCTGGCTTGACCTGCTCCTTCACCATTTTTGTGGAGCATGGTCTATTGGGCCACCAGCACCAATTTCGGCCATTTTCACACACTACCCAACAATTGGGCACACCAGACACTGATTCTTCTTCATCGAATGCAACGACGGAATACATACTTGATTGAACTGACCAAAAATTAAATTGTGAATTTCAACAGGTATGAATAACAGGCATAATATAATATGAATTTAAATCTTTCCTAATCATAACACATTTTTTTCGTATTTCATTTTGATGAACATGTAAAATGCGTTTTGCTAACTGACCAACATACACACTAATGATGGAAGATTCTGCAGGATACTTATAAGCAGGCTTCATGTTTTTGAATTTTTTTAACTTGCATGTAGCACCAACTTCAGTAACCAGCCCAAAACTACCATCAACCAACACAACAGCTGATTCTCTTAGCTTTGAAGGGTCAATTTTGCATTTTTCTTTAACAATTTCACATGAATTTGATGCAGAAATGTTTTGTGCATCTGCATCAAGGGTTTCTAGTTCATTTATTCTGGCGCAAATCTGTTGCAACGGTAAGTAGCCGCTTCTAATGCGACGCTTAAGCACTGACAAATGGTTTACAAACTTGAAGGCACTGATACTGTCTAAGTTTCCGAAACGTCTCACATCATCATGAAGATGCTGGAGACAATGAACGTTGTACACAACAATCAAACTGGGGTCAATTTTTTTATACTTTTTAATAAATAGAAGACACAGTTTATGGGCATAGTTTAAAGTTTCTTCACATTGTACATCATCTTGCGAGCAAAATATACGCATTATTGTGTGAAGAATAAGAAAATGATTGTACATCTTACTAGGTAAAAAACCTTTAAGAACAATAGGTCCTATGTAAAGCACAAAACACCTGAACTCAGTGGCTTTAAAGCGCTCCAATTCATTCAGGGATCTTGGTTTTCTGGCAAATTCTTTAGGCATTTGGCTCTTTATTTCATCAATTTTCATATTCACCTCTTGCTTAACATTGCTGGCAAGTTTATATGGAATTACATTCCACCAGCAATGAAGTAGCTTCTTCACTATTCCAAGTAGAATTAGGTGCATGTAATCCAATGGAAAGTGTTCAATCATTTTTACACCAATTATTTGCTGAATAGGGGAAATACCAATATGGTGTTCTTGTTGTTCTCTCACAATAAATCCTTCATCTGTTCTCGGAACACATTCAATTTCAGGGTAGGAAACAGCATGATGCTGGTACACTCCCTTGCATCTGCACCTTTCACAAGCATAATATGCGCCTGGAGACTTTATTTGCTTCACAAATGCTCTTGCAGGTGCATCACAAACAATAGAATCCAGTTCTACAGCAACAGTTTTGCGATTAGTTTGTACACCATCACGCAGAAGAGCATTTAACTCTGACACAAAAGTGGACAGATATTCCTCAACAGCAGGTTTTGTTTTGCCAAGATAAATTGCAACTACAAAAATTTTGTTAGAAATGTTAGTAGAGCAGAGTATTGGCCAAAATGACACATTACTGCTTTTATAAACTGGCAGTCCATCTATATTGAAACACAATTTAACTTTAGGTGATTGTGATTGAGAAAGAATAGCCACTAAACTGTTTCTGATTCCAATATAATGAAAATTGTCAGAACCTTCTCCAACTGATTCAAAGGAAAAATTGCATTTCGTTTTAAGTAATGTTTTGGCATTCAAAGGAACAAAGTCAGCTGGATGATATTTATTCCACAATTTAAGCAAATCTGACACACATGAATGACTAACGTTGTGACTCAGAGCCCAGTGAGCAAGATCTTTAGATGGATTTAATCTTGCTTCATCATCTGCTCTACATGTACTTGAGCTAGATGAATCTGAATGTGAGAAGGAATTCTCTGAGATATGCAAACTAGAAGAATTTCCAACACTTAGACTCTCACTGACTAAGTCTCGGTTGATTGAGGATTCACTCTCCTCACTAGTAAAACTCAGAGCAACTTGTGAAGTTGAGGCACCCTGGTTTTCAGTCAATTCGGTCGAACTTACACTTCTTTTATCAAGAGAACTGTGTGGAGATATAGCACTTGCAATAGCTATAGAAGACTTCACTCTTAACGATTGCCTTTCAGCAATGTTTTTTTTTAGTTCATAATAATTCTTCTTCATTGTAATAGATAATTGGCTGAAATCATGAAGAAAAAATTTTTTTTTGTAACAGAACTGCTTAATACTTAAGTTGACAATTTATTAGTGCTAGATTATATATATGTTTTGATACTTTTCAACAGCAAACTTAAGCTTCCTATTGAAAATTTATGATAAACAATTATGATACATTTATATTAATATGAAAAATGTGAGACACAAAATACTTCCAACCCAATCAGTGATATACACATTCAGGGTTAGTTGGAAGAATTTTTTTACATATATGCATACAGATAAATGTGACATTTGTAGCGATAAATATGTTGGATGTGGGGCTTTACTTTCATATGCAGAAGTCACCCAAACATTCTATCGAATATTTATGCTAGGTTATATCTGAGCAACGGGTCCACGTGCAGATCTTTGATTTTCAAAACTCAAACGTCTTGCTCTGATAATGAAATTTGTTTGAAATTTTGAAAAATTCAAAATTGCTAATTCTTTCATATCTACCAAACTAGGCCTACCTTGAACAGGCCTTCTATGAGCTGCGTATTAAGGGGGTCATCCGGAAATTTTAAATTTTGATCCGATTGGTCTGAAATTTAGCCAGTATATGTTTTTTTAAAGAGAAACATATTTTATTCGTGTTCCTTTCTTGATTTAAGCCTAAGTTTTTCAAAAATTTTGAAATATTAGTTTTTACAGTCATTTTTGTACATATTTCAAGCAGATAAGAAGTCAAAAAGTTTTTATGCTAGAACAAATTCAAAGACAGTTTTGGAATCCCTGAAACATTTCTAACAAACTGATGTCCTGTTATTTTGTATGTGCAATATTTGACCACTATATCAAATATACCAAATTTTTGGTTGTCAATGATGATAAAAAAAATTCATATGTACAAATTGGAAAAATCAGGACATCAGTTTGTTAGAAATGTTCCAAGGATTCTAAAACTGTCTTTGTTTTCTTCCTAGCATAAAAACTTTTTGACTTCTATCTTTTCGAATGTTGAAAGTTAGAGTTGTTGGGTATAAGCCATAAACAAAATTATTTGTTGAAGTGTAATATAATGGACAATTTATGTAAAAGAATGCTGTTTTCCTTTTAATTTCGACAATTTCCATGCATAACTTTATATTCACAATGAGAATTGTAATTTACAAAAATACAACTAAATAGAAAAATTTTTATATAAAAGTTATCAATTTTTATATTTTTAGTCTGATTCTTATGAAATTTGAATATTTTATGTCCCTTATGAAAAGAAATCCAATTTCATCCATTCATTTTCGATTCAGGCCTTTATTTTTCACAAAATTGGACATATTGGTTCATTATTTTACTAATATTGATATTTCAAATGAAATGCTGAGTTTTTATGCTAGAACAAAACCAAAGACAGTTTTAGAATCCATAAAGCAATGCTAACAAAGTTGCAGTTTCAAATTTTCCTTTTCCAATTGTGTTTTGTTTTTATATGAGGTCAAAATGGGGTTGAAAATTAAGGATTTTTAGTTTCTTAAAAGATTTTTCTCTTAAGATTTTTAGTGCAATCTTAAATTTTCGACCCCATTTCTACCCCATTTAAAAAGAAAAAACCGGGATATTGATAATTTACCAATGTAATTTTGTTAGAAATGTCCCAAGGATTCTAAAACTGTCTTTGATTTTGTTCTAGCATGAAAATTCAATGAGGAGATACGTTTTGAAATATCAATACAAATAAACGAAAAAACCAATATGTCCAATTTTTCAAAAACTACGGCCTGAATCAAAAAAATGAATGGATGAAATTGTGTTTCTTTTCAAAATTTGCATATACCATTCAAATTTTATAAGAATCAGACTGAAAATAAAAAATTTCGTAACTTTTATATACGCAAATGAATTTTATTTCCTCTTAATCAATTTAGGGAAATTACAATTTACAGTGTGAATATGAAGTTATGCATAGAGATTATTAAAATAAAAATGAAAACAGCATTAAATTACATAAATTTTACATTATATTACACTTCAAAAAAAAGTTGTGTTTATGGCTCATACCCAACACCTCTAACTTTCATCAATCAAAACATATCAACTCATAGAGTTCTGTTGCTAGAACAAAACCAAAAACAGTTTTAGAATCCCTGAAACATTTCCAACAAAAGTATGTTGACTTCCTTCCAAATGTTAGAATAAAAAAGTTATATAGGTCTAAACCCAAAAATAATTTTTTTTTGATGTAGCCTATGATAAAATGTTGCCTCTCAAAATTTTTTTTTCAAAATGGTAACATTTTACAGCATACTTTTGTTAGAAATGCTTCAAGGATTCTAAAACTTTCTTTGGTTTTGTTTTAGCATCAAAACTCGATGAGTTGATACGTCTTGAAATAAACATAAAAATGTACCAAAAAACTAATTTTTTGTAAAAACAATAAGGCATAATTCGAATAAGTAGCACGAGTAAAAAAAGTTTACTTCCAAAAAATTCATATACTGGCCAGTTTTCGAGCGAATCGGACGAAAAAAGTTCAAAAATCCGAATGGTCCCCTAACTCTACTTGCAATCAGCCTCCGGAAGTGGTACAAGCCACAAAATGGGAAACAAATCCTTTGCACAAAAAACAATTATTATGTGCTTACCAGGTATACTTTCATTTCAATTTCCTTCCATGTACGGCATTCATGATTTAAATTTGGTGATGATAATTATGATTATTATCAATAAAAAATGTATTTGAAGAAAATCGTGATTAAAAAGTTTGACTATAACTCAGAAGCAATTTATACATTTAGATCCACAACTAAATCCAATATGCTACACTGGAGCATTTCACATCAAGCAGAGCGAGAAACCACAACGCAATTTCTTCGCGCATTAGACTAACTAGCCTAAATTATCGAGACTAAATTGAAAATTATTTAATTTACTATTTATTAATACTGAACACAAATTTATTTATTATTTTTTCAACACACAGCATACATGCGTCAACAAATAGGGAACTAAATATGTCCAATAACGGGATGAGAACGTCGGTAGAAGCCGTTCTAGCTTTCACAATGCACTTTATTCACGTTGAGCTGCCTAAATTGTCAATATCCAATGGCATCTCCTTTGAATCAATATTCATTAATATTGAATACACAAAGTTACAACAATTTCATTCACGAACACTCCGAGTTAACCTTAAACGGTCGGCGCTCACCCGAGCGGCGAAATGCATGAGGTCACCGGTCGAGCAGTACGAGCTCAGAGTCACTTGCAGGCGGGAAATACTTGCGACGTGTTTACCGCACCGAGTTTCATGCACTCGTAGTGAGCATATTTCATACAATATAGTATGCAATACATACATATTTTAATGGTAGTAATAAAGGGCAAATGATTTGTTTCAAAATTAAAATGTTATCGCATCACTTTCTTCGAACCTGCTTCATACACTTTCGAATGAAGAGACTGCTTTATTGTCCGAATCACTTCTCATACTAACATCTGATGTCACTTAGTACTTCCTGTAAGGCATCTTGAAGTTCATTTTCTGTTAGAAACTTTCTTTTCGCCATATTGAAGGGATAGAACCTAACCGGGAGAGGAAGCACATGCACAACCGCACCTCGTAAAGGAAAAAGGGTGACTGACGCATGCGGTCAGGATGAGCTCGACAGAGACGACAGCAGCTTCAGATGGTTGCCAGATGCATATTCTGCGGCTAGTCATCATATGATCATGTCAGCGACAACGCTAATGTTTATATGTTATTGTTTCATTGTTATATGTTATTTTCGCGTTTATATGTTATTGTGCTTCATTAATTTATTCGGACCACTAGGAAATCCAAGTTTACAGCTTCTTACATAACTGGTAGAAACCAATTTGCTGCAAAGAAATGCGTCCTACCATTGAAAAAAAGAGGGACAAAACTTAGTAACATAAGAATAATTTCTTGAATTCCAAGCTGATAAATATCAAAAAACAATTGCTGGGAATGAACTCATGAAATGATAACATGAATATGGATCACATATTTAGTTTTTTGAGGAATTATACGGGCATTATTTAGTGCTTGAATCAATGGGAAGAACTGCCATAATATCGAAATATATGAAATAACCACAGTTAAGTAAATAAAAGCACAACATTGAAATGGTATTCTTATACATTTTCTTGCTTTTCATTCTCTGAAAATAAGAATCCCATAAGACAGCCACTTCTTTAAATAATATTGCTGATCGCTTTTTTTCATATATAATATAATCGAATATTATTTATTTTTTGGTACATAGCAACTCAATTAGGAGAATAAATTTTATTTGCGTAAATGTACACACTTTGGTGCAAAGTCTAAATTTGGGCTGGCCACTACGCAGCCATGTTGAAAAACCACGTGCAGCCCACATTATTAGGTTTAGTGACCTAACCATATTTTACCCACCTTTTGCCCATGTGTTTATATATATATATCGCCATTGCCCATCTGATTCCCATTGTCCCATGTGGGCCCCATATGGGCCCCATGACCGTCTTCTACTAGGGTGCTTGCGTTCGACCGTAAAACGTTGAGCGTTGACAGGCCTGTCTCCCTGGTGCTCTTCTGTGACGCTTCCAGAATTTCATATGGTTGCGCGATTTACGCAGTGCAAGAATTAGGTGGCAAGTTGAAATCAAATTTGATTTTTGTTGAAAGTAAAGTGGCTCCGATCAAAACTAAAACAACCCACTTTGGAACTGCTTGCAACGTTCTTAGCCTTCAAATGCTTATTTGCCTTACATGAACAAATTAAATTGAAAATTCTGTCTATTACTTTTGCTGTCGACGCACAGATAGTTCTGACGTGGATTTGACTGAAAAAGTAGAAACTAAAAACATTTTCGCTCGAAACAGGGTGAAAGATATTACTCTTTTCGTTCTACGTTGCGTCAGAAGTACGGAGTGGAAGCAAGCTTCAAGTATGTTCACACAGCACAAAACCCTGCAGACCTGGTGACACGTGAAATTAAATTTTTTGAGTTTGGAGGCAAATTCATGTTTTGGGTTCATGGCCTGGGGTTTCTTGTTAAGCCGCAGGCCAGTTGGCTGAAGGGAGTGCTGGGATGCTTGTCCCAGGGTAGCCAAGTTTTAGCTTCTAATGCAGCACTCTAGGGCCCTGAGTTGTTGGGATCCCGGATGACTGACTTGCCTAGGTTTCCTATCAAGGAACCCTTACTTGAGTTGAGAAAGTATTCTGATCTGAAGAAATTATTAAGAGTAACCAGTAACATTTTAAAGTTCATTGCACTGACTCGAGGAGAAGATGTTGACACGTCGGAACTTTTGTCGAGAGCAAAATTATATTGGATGTCGTTTGAGCAGACCCGCGGTTTTCAATCTGAACTAGAATTTCTCAAATTAAAACGTTCAAATTCACCGGTTTTGGTCAAAAACTTGAATTTATATATTGATGATAAGGGCCTCTTGCGTTCGAGGTGGAGGTTCGATAAATGCAATTATCTGTCTCACGATGTGAGGCATCCCATTCTCTTGCATAAAAATAGTCACTTAACAATTCTTTTCATTCGAGATGCTCACTCAAAGTGCAGGCACTTGGGTCTCAATTCTACTCTTAACTCAGTTCGAAATTCAGGTTTATGGATACCTGCGATACCTGCAATTCGCGCAGTCGTAAAGCGAACGGTCGCGCTATGTCCAATATGTCGTAGATTTAATAGCCGAGCTTCCAAGTTTCCCATGCAAACGGATTTCACGAAAGATAAGGTGAATTTTATAAAACCTTTCCGCAACGTCGGTGTAGATTATACGGGTCATTTTAATGTGGACTTTGGTGGTAAGGTAATGTAGATGTACCTACTAATATTCACATGTCTAAATATTAGGGCTGTTCATTTGGAAATGGTTCAGAGTATGTCCGTAGGAGATTTTCTTCGAGCTTTTGTGCGCTTTTGTAACGCTTACATAATACCTGATGAGATTTACAGTAATAATGCTGCCACTTTCATTAAATCGTTGCAAATATTAGAGAAGTCTGCTACTAACAGTGACTTCAAGACTTTTTTGCAGAAGAATAGAATCAGACATATCAGGGTTCCGCTCTATAGTCCATGGGCAGCTTAGGCATGGCAGCGAATGCTGCGAACAATAAAGAGTTGTTAATACAAAGCTGTTGGTCGAAAGAGATTAGACTATTTTGAATTAATTACCTCTCATTCGGATGTTCAATTATATGTTAATTCTCGTCCTTTAACATATAGGTCTTCCGAAAATCTGGAAGAAATCACTTCTCCCAATAGTTTCCTTAAACTTGAGGTTGGGAGGAGCATATTGATGCCGCCCTTGGACGAGTCAGATCGTCCTACCGAGCGGGAGGATTTAACTGAATCCCTTGCTCACCAGGAGCTTCGTTTAGAAAATTTCAAGGAACTATGATTTGAAGAGTATTTGCTTTCCTTAAGGGAATTAGGTAACGACTTGTACGAGGAAAACTGGGAGAATAAAATCAAAATAGGAGATATTGTGCTGATAAATTCAGAAACTAAAGTGAGGCCCTTATTGCAGATGGGGCGAGTGATAGACTTGTTTCACGGGACAGATGGGAAAATTTGGTCAGTAAAATAGATTCGATCAGATCGGTCTAAGAGGGTGTACTCAATTAATTTGTTGTATCCTCTAGAACTTTCTCTTTCTTCCGTTTCATCAGACGGTGGAGAGAGGGCCGATAACCTTGCGCCTGCACGGCAGCAGGAGTTGCCCAGACCTACCTGGGCAGCAGCTGCGCGGTGTCGCGCAAAGCTTCGTCAGAGCAATTGAAAATTGCCTTCGCCCTGGCCGGGAATATATTGAAAATTTGATTCTTAAACCGTGACCTTCAGAGTGGAACTAGAAAATTTAGCGTGCGCTCAACTGCAGGCAATTGTTTTACACCTGCAATTGGAGGTGTGATAGGAGGTTCCTGCGCAGGCTGTGGAAGATTCGTGTTGAGAGCCGTTTTGTTCGCACATTAAGTTCATTTTCGTTAAGTTTCTTCTTCTCCGCTTTAATGTTTAGTTGGTGGGACTGTGATTTCATTTTGTTGAGCTATAATTTTGCATGTTTGCGCTTTGTTCCACTCTTTAGTTTGTTCTTGAGTTTGGCTTAATGCCGGTTTTAATCTTTCATGTTAAACTCGAATTGTCCGTGAGTTTGGCTTAATGCCGGTTTTAATTTTTCATATTAAACTCGAATTAATGAAACTAAAACTATAAGTAGAGGAGTTGAACGCGACCCTCTGGCTGCCTTTGTGGCAGAAAACCTTATCGGCTGCGATACGCAGAGTTTAACCTTAAAATTAGACGTCATGTCATGGCTGCTTGAGAGCAGAGTTAACTTAAACTTAACCGAGGCGATGTCCTTGAATTCACTAATTAAAATTAAGCCATGCTTATTTCGCATGATTCCTAACAAATTAACCTTCTACTTGTTATAATAGAGTGGAACTATTCCTTACTCTATTTTCCTCTTTATAAAAGCTTTACAAAGGCTCTTGTTTATGGTCCCTTTTGAAGGCGACAAATAGGTACGTAAAGTATAGGCTTTTGTAATGTACGATTATATTCATCATATTGTTATACCTTTCTGTAATTATTCGATTACTGAATATTAAAGTGCCTTAGTAAACTGTAACAATGAATCTGAATATTGTTCAGATAAGAATACGCGGCGCATCTCCACTTCTTCGGTGGCGCTTGGTAACTTTCGACTGGTTTCGACTGGGCGTATCGACTGGTTATCTTGTGTATAAGCTTTCGTTATCTTATGGGTGAGCAGAGGGAGATTCCTGTTCTTGAACGAAGCAACGTGCCTATAACTGAAACACGGTAACTTTTTATTAGCTTGGTGGATTGTACTCAGTTTTCTTGTCTTTTCATTCCAGGATGCGTCAATCCTTTCATTGAACAAGTTAACTTAAATGGTCTCTGGACAGTAACCTGCGTCAGTGAACAACGTTGTCGTGTTGACTCTCCAATACATCTACTGTTGGTTGTTCGCTTTTAATTTCCTCCATAAAATTACCATAATCGACAACCAATTTCTCAATTTTGGCTAAGCAAGTTAGGCGAGTCATTTGATTCATCGAATCAATCTCTGATTGCACCTTATCATGGAGCTTGGTAACCTGTGCCCACTAGATACCTCGCAACTTGTTTAACAAACCTAGGTCCGACATTTAGCGGCTGTGTACAGAAACACTCGATATTTAACACCTATGAAAAGCAACAACACGTCAAGTACAGCCCGAATCGGGACTAGGTGAAATCAGTTTGGGCAAAATCAATCAAGGCAAACAAAATTCGTTTAATCAAAATCAATTTAGGCCGAATCAGTCAAGGCAAAATTTGTTTAAGCAAAATCAGGTTAGGCAAAATCAGTTTGGGCAAAATTTGTTTAAGCAAAATCAGGTTAGGCAAAATCAGGTCGGGCAAAATCAGTTTAGGCAAAACCAGTCAAGGCAAAATCAGTTCAGGAAAAATCAGTAAAGGCAAACTTCGTTTAGGCAAAATCAGTTTAGGCATAAACAGTTTTGGCAAAATCAATTCAGGCAAAGTCAGTCAGGGCAAAATTCGTTAAGGCAAAATCAGTAAAGGCAAAATTCGTTAAGGCAAAATCAGTAAAGGCAAAATCAGTAAAGGCAAAATCAGTAAATGCAAAATCAGTAAATGCAAAATCAGTAGAAGCAAAATCAGTAAAGGCAAAATCAGTAAAGGCAAAATCAGTAAAGGCAAAATCAGTAAAGGCAAAATCAGTAAAGGCAAAATCAGTAAAGGCAAAATCAGTAAAGGCAAAATCAGTAACGGCAAAATCAGTAAATTCAAAATCAGTAAAGGCAAAATCAGTAGAGGCAAAATCAGTACAGTAAAGGCAAAATCAGTACAGTAAAGGCAAAATCAGTACAGTAAAGGCAAAATCAGTACAGTAAAGGCAAAATCAGTACAGTAAAGGCAAAATCAGTATAGACAAAATCAGTAAAGGCAAAATCAGTAAAGGCAAAATCAGTAAAGGCAAAATCAGTAAAGGCAAAATCAGTAAAGGCAAAATCAGTACAGGCGAAATCAGTAAAGGCAAAATCAGTAAAGGCAAAATCAGTAAAGGCAAAATCAGTAAAGGCAAAATCAGTAAAGGCGAAATCAGTAAAGGCGAAATCAGTTTAGGCAAAATCAGTCACGATAAAATTTGTATAAGCAAAATCAGGTTAGGCAAAATGAGTTTAGGCAAAATCACCTCAGGCAAAATCAGTTTAGGAAAAATCAGTTTAGGAAAAATCAGTCAAGGCAAAGTCAGTTTTGGCAAAATCAGTTTTGGCAAAATCAGTTTTGGCAAAATTAGTTTAAGTAAAGACAGTCAAGGCAAAATTCGTTCAGGCAAAATCAGTTCAGACATTTTCAGCTTAGGCAAAATCAGCTTAGGCAAAATCAGTCAAGGCAAAGTTTGTTTAAGCAAAATCATGTTAGGCAAAATTAGTTCAGGCCAAATCAGTTCAGGTAAAATTAGTTTAGGCAAAATCAGTCAAGGCAAAATCAATTCAGGCAAAATCAGTCAGGGCAAAATTCGTTTAGGCCAAAACAGTTTAGGTAAAATCAGTCAAGGCAAAATCAGTCAAGGCAAAATTCGTTTAGCAAAAATCAGTTTGAGTAACATCAGTCAAGGCAAAATCAGTTGAGGCAAAATCAGTTGAGGCAAAATCAGTTGAGGCAAAATCAGTTGAGGCAAAATCAGTTGAGGCAAAATCAGTTGAGGCAAAATCAGTTTTGGCAAAATCAGTTTAGGCAAAATCAGTCAAGGCAAAATTCGTTTAGCAAAAATCAGTTTAAGTAACATCAGTTGAGGCAAAATCAGTTGAGGCCAAATCAGTTGAGGCAAAATCAGTTGAGGCAAAATCAGTCAACGCAAAATCATTCAACGCAAAAGCAGTCAATGCAAAATCAGCATAGGCAAAATCAGTTGAGGCAAAATCAGTTTAGGTTAAATCAGTCTGAGCAAATATTCGTTTAGGCAAAAATTCGTTTAGGCAAAAATTCGTTTAGGCAAAAATTCGTTCAGGGAAAATCAGTTTAGGCAAAATCAGTTTAGGCAAAATCAGTCAAGGCAAAATCAGTCAAGGCAAAATCAGTCAAGGCAAAATCAGTCAAAGCAAAATCAGTCAAGGAAAAATCAGTTTTGGCAAAATAAGTTTAGGCAAAATCAGTCAAGGCAAAATTTTCAGGCTAAATCAGTTTAGGCAAAATCAGTCAAGGCAAAATCCGTTTAAGTAAATCAGTTGAGGCAAAATCAGTAAAGGCAAAATCAGTAAAGGCGAAATCAGTAAAGGCGAAATCAGTTTAGGCAAAATCAGTCACGATAAAATTTGTATAAGCAAAATCAGGTTAGGCAAAATGAGTTTAGGCAAAATCACCTCAGGCAAAATCAGTTTAGGAAAAATCAGTTTAGGAAAAATCAGTCAAGGCAAAGTCAGTTTTGGCAAAATCAGTTTTGGCAAAATCAGTTTTGGCAAAATTAGTTTAGGTAAAGACAGTCAAGGCAAAATTCGTTCAGGCAAAATCAGTTCAGACATTTTCAGCTTAGGCAAAATCAGCTTAGGCAAAATCAGTCAAGGCAAAGTTTGTTTAAGCAAAATCATGTTAGGCAAAATTAGTTCAGGCCAAATCAGTTCAGGTAAAATTAGTTTAGGCAAAATCAGTCAAGGCAAAATCAATTCAGGCAAAATCAGTCAGGGCAAAATTCGTTTAGGCCGAAACAGTTTAGGTAAAATCAGTCAAGGCAAAATCAGTCAAGGCAAAATTCGTTTAGCAAAAATCAGTTTAAGTAACATCAGTCAAGGCAAAATCAGTTGAGGCAAAATCAGTTGAGGCAAAATCAGTTGAGGCAAAATCAGTTGAGGCAAAATCAGTTGAGGCAAAATCAGTTTTGGCAAAATCAGTTTAGGCAAAATCAGTCAAGGCAAAATTCGTTTAGCAAAAATCAGTTTAAGTAACATCAGTTGAGGCAAAATCAGTTGAGGCCAAATCAGTTGAGGCAAAATCAGTTGAGGCAAAATCAGTCAACGCAAAATCATTCAACGCAAAAGCAGTCAATGCAAAATCAGCATAGGCAAAATCAGTTGAGGCAAAATCAGTTTAGGTAAAATCAGTCTGAGCAAATATTCGTTTAGGCAAAAATTCGTTTAGGCAAAAATTCGTTTAGGGAAAATCAGTTTAGGCAAAATCAGTTTAGGCAAAATCAGTCAAGGCAAAATCAGTCAAGGCAAAATCAGTCAAGGCAAAATCAGTCAAAGCAAAATCAGTCGAGGAAAAATCAGTTTTGGCAAAATAAGTTTAGGCAAAATCAGTCAAGGCAAAATTTTCAGGCTAAATCAGTTTAGGCAAAATCAGTCAAGGCAAAATCCGTTTAAGTAAATCAGTTGAGGCAAAATCAGTAAAGGCAAAATCAGTAAAGGCGAAATCAGTAAAGGCGAAATCAGTTTAGGCAAAATCAGTCACGATAAAATTTGTATAAGCAAAATCAGGTTAGGCAAAATGAGTTTAGGCAAAATCACCTCAGGCAAAATCAGTTTAGGAAAAATCAGTTTAGGAAAAATCAGTCAAGGCAAAGTCAGTTTTGGCAAAATCAGTTTTGGCAAAATCAGTTTTGGCAAAATTAGTTCAGGTAAAGACAGTCAAGGCAAAATTCGTTCAGGCAAAATCAGTTCAGACATTTTCAGCTTAGGCAAAATCAGCTTAGGCAAAATCAGTCAAGGCAAAGTTTGTTTAAGCAAAATCATGTTAGGCAAAATTAGTTCAGGCCAAATCAGTTCAGGTAAAATTAGTTTAGGCAAAATCAGTCAAGGCAAAATCAATTCAGGCAAAATCAGTCAGGGCAAAATTCGTTTAGGCCAAAACAGTTTAGGTAAAATCAGTCAAGGCAAAATCAGTCAAGGCAAAATTCGTTTAGCAAAAATCAGTTTAAGTAACATCAGTCAAGGCAAAATCAGTTGAGGCAAAATCAGTTGAGGCAAAATCAGTTGAGGCAAAATCAGTTGAGGCAAAATCAGTTGAGGCAAAATCAGTTGAGGCAAAATCAGTTTTGGCAAAATCAGTTTAGGCAAAATCAGTCAAGGCAAAATTCGTTTAGCAAAAATCAGTTTAAGTAACATCAGTTGAGGCAAAATCAGTTGAGGCCAAATCAGTTGAGGCAAAATCAGTTGAGGCAAAATCAGTCAACGCAAAATCATTCAACGCAAAAGCAGTCAATGCAAAATCAGCATAGGCAAAATCAGTTGAGGCAAAATCAGTTTAGGTAAAATCAGTCTGAGCAAATATTCGTTTAGGCAAAAATTCGTTTAGGCAAAAATTCGTTTAGGGAAAATCAGTTTAGGCAAAATCAGTTTAGGCAAAATCAGTCAAGGCAAAATCAGTCAAGGCAAAATCAGTCAAGGCAAAATCAGTCAAAGCAAAATCAGTCAAGGAAAAATCAGTTTTGGCAAAATAAGTTTAGGCAAAATCAGTCAAGGCAAAATTTTCAGGCTAAATCAGTTTAGGCAAAATCAGTCAAGGCAAAATCCGTTTAAGTAAATCAGTTGAGGCAAAATCAGTAAAGGCAAAATCAGTAAAGGCGAAATCAGTAAAGGCGAAATCAGTTTAGGCAAAATCAGTCACGATAAAATTTGTATAAGCAAAATCAGGTTAGGCAAAATGAGTTTAGGCAAAATCACCTCAGGCAAAATCAGTTTAGGAAAAATCAGTTTAGGAAAAATCAGTCAAGGCAAAGTCAGTTTTGGCAAAATCAGTTTTGGCAAAATCAGTTTTGGCAAAATTAGTTTAGGTAAAGACAGTCAAGGCAAAATTCGTTCAGGCAAAATCAGTTCAGACATTTTCAGCTTAGGCAAAATCAGCTTAGGCAAAATCAGTCAAGGCAAAGTTTGTTTAAGCAAAATCATGTTAGGCAAAATTAGTTCAGGCCAAATCAGTTCAGGTAAAATTAGTTTAGGCAAAATCAGTCAAGGCAAAATCAATTCAGGCAAAATCAGTCAGGGCAAAATTCGTTTAGGCCAAAACAGTTTAGGTAAAATCAGTCAAGGCAAAATCAGTCAAGGCAAAATTCGTTTAGCAAAAATCAGTTTAAGTAACATCAGTCAAGGCAAAATCAGTTGAGGCAAAATCAGTTGAGGCAAAATCAGTTGAGGCAAAATCAGTTGAGGCAAAATCAGTTGAGGCAAAATCAGTTGAGGCAAAATAAGTTTTGGCAAAATCAGTTTAGGCAAAATCAGTCAAGGCAAAATTCGTTTAGCAAAAATCAGTTTAAGTAACATCAGTTGAGGCAAAATCAGTTGAGGCCAAATCAGTTGAGGCAAAATCAGTTGAGGCAAAATCAGTCAACGCAAAATCATTCAACGCAAAAGCAGTCAATGCAAAATCAGCATAGGCAAAATCAGTTGAGGCAAAATCAGTTTAGGTAAAATCAGTCTGAGCAAATATTCGTTTAGGCAAAAATTCGTTTAGGCAAAAATTCGTTTAGGGAAAATCAGTTTAGGCAAAATCAGTTTAGGCAAAATCAGTCAAGGCAAAATCAGTCAAGGCAAAATCAGTCAAGGCAAAATCATTCAAAGCAAAATCAGTCAAGGAAAAATCAGTTTTGGCAAAATAAGTTTAGGCAAAATCAGTCAAGGCAAAATTTTCAGGCTAAATCAGTTTAGGCAAAATCAGTCAAGGCAAAATCCGTTTAAGTAAATCAGTTGAGGCAAAATCAGTAAAGGCAAAATCAGTAAAGGCGAAATCAGTAAAGGCGAAATCAGTTTAGGCAAAATCAGTCACGATAAAATTTGTATAAGCAAAATCAGGTTAGGCAAAATGAGTTTAGGCAAAATCACCTCAGGCAAAATCAGTTTTGGAAAAATCAGTTTAGGAAAAATCAGTCAAGGCAAAGTCAGTTTTGGCAAAATCAGTTTTGGCAAAATCAGTTTTGGCAAAATTAGTTTAGGTAAAGACAGTCAAGGCAAAATTCGTTCAGGCAAAATCAGTTCAGACATTTTCAGCTTAGGCAAAATCAGCTTAGGCAAAATCAGTCAAGGCAAAGTTTGTTTAAGCAAAATCATGTTAGGCAAAATTAGTTCAGGCCAAATCAGTTCAGGTAAAATTAGTTTAGGCAAAATCAGTCAAGGCAAAATCAATTCAGGCAAAATCAGTCAGGGCAAAATTCGTTTAGGCCAAAACAGTTTAGGTAAAATCAGTCAAGGCAAAATCAGTCAAGGCAAAATTCGTTTAGCAAAAATCAGTTTAAGTAACATCAGTCAAGGCAAAATCAGTTGAGGCAAAATCAGTTGAGGCAAAATCAGTTGAGGCAAAATCAGTTGAGGCAAAATCAGTTGAGGCAAAATCAGTTGAGGCAAAATCAGTTGAGGCAAAATCAGTTTTGGCAAAATCAGTTTAGGCAAAATCAGTCAAGGCAAAATTCGTTTAGCAAAAATCAGTTTAAGTAACATCAGTTGAGGCAAAATCAGTTGAGGCCAAATCAGTTGAGGCAAAATCAGTTGAGGCAAAATCAGTCAACGCAAAATCATTCAACGCAAAAGCAGTCAATGCAAAATCAGCATAGGCAAAATCAGTTGAGGCAAAATCAGTTTAGGTAAAATCAGTCTGAGCAAATATTCGTTTAGGCAAAAATTCGTTTAGGCAAAAATTCGTTTAGGGAAAATCAGTTTAGGCAAAATCAGTTTAGGCAAAATCAGTCAAGGCAAAATCAGTCAAGGCAAAATCAGTCAAGGCAAAATCAGTCAAAGCAAAATCAGTCAAGGAAAAATCAGTTTTGGCAAAATAAGTTTAGGCAAAATCAGTCAAGGCAAAATTTTCAGGCTAAATCAGTTTAGGCAAAATCAGTCAAGGCAAAATCCGTTTAAGTAAATCAGTTGAGGCAAAATCAGTTTAGGCAAAATCAGTCTAGGCAAAATCAGTTTAGGCAAAATCAGTCTAGGCAAAATCAGTCTAGGCAAAATCAGTTTAGGCAAAATCAGTTTAGGCAAAATCAGTCCAGGCAAAATCAGTTCAGGCAAAATCAGTTTAGGCAAAATCAGTTGAGGCAAAATCAGTTTAGGCAAAATCAGTCAAGGCAAAATCAGTTTATGCAAAATCAGTTTAGGCAAAATCAGTCAAGGCAAAATCAGTTCAAGCAAAATCAGTCAAGGCAAAATTCGTTAAGGCAAAATTCGTTTAGGCAAAATCAGGTCAGACGAAATCAGTTTAGGCAAAATCAGTCAAGGCAAAATTCGTTCGGGAACAATCAGTTTAGGCAAAATCAGTTTCGGCCAAATCAGCTTAGGCAAAGTCAGTTGAACATATCTTACCCAGTAAACAACCAGAGCAAGAAGTACACCAGAAATAAGAGAGCGCAGAGAATAGAGCACAAGGATGACAACCTGGGGGGAGTCACCAGTGAGCACCAGAGAACACGATCGCGTGCTCCAAGATCCTCTCTACAGCGCCACAACAAAAGAGTCACGACGAACTGCAGAAGGGGAACGAACCACACTGCTGGAGATAATTCATTGAAGAAAAACAAAAGCCACATGGAGGTAGAAAGTGGCAAGTGGGCCCTCACTGACACGCCGCACTGCAGCGGAATGATTCCTCCTCTGACCCACCCTGAAGCCAGTACGGACCGGACTAGGCAATCGCCAGTGCTTGTCCACCGTGTATCCCGGTCCGACTGTGTCGCGACATTTTGCTAAAAGTGAAAAATCTGGAAAACTATCTATTGTGATATAAGAAAAGAACCGTGAAATACGAAATTAAACTATCAATTTGGAAAATAGGAACGTAAACTATCAATTGACAGATTAAAGAAAATAAACTACTAATTTATTTCACAGATGAAAAGACCGGGTCCACTAATTTATATTGAACTTTAGAGACGCGAGCAAAGTGACGGGCGGAACGGTCAGGACAAAGTACGGGGTCTGCTGACCCACCTCGGCCCCGCTTCTGTCAATGCGCTGACGCGATGATCCAGTTAGAGAATACGTGTGCTCCAGGTGCTCGCCGGCTTCCTCTCTCAAATAAGCTGATTAGTTGTCACCCATCGTTACACACGGCCTTTCAAAGCTAAATAGAGAGACCATCCATAGTGTAGCAGAGAAATCCGCAAGCTTGGTGAAGAGAAGTGCCGTGGTTGGATGTTGGGTTTGGACTGTCGATTCGAAGCCGCTGACTGAGGAGGTAGCGTTCGGAGGTTACGTACAGAAGCTGACGACAAAAAAAAATAGCATAAAGGGCCAATCAGAAGTCACCAAAAAATGCCCTTAACTCATCCCGCATTGTCAGGTACCGAGGACAATACAAAGCAGCTGAAAACTAGGCTATTTCCATCACCAAGCATCAATGCTTCGTGCCTCCATGCTTCTATGTCTCTGTGCCTCCATGATCCAATGCCTCCGTGCCTCCATGCTTCTATGTCTCTGTGCCTCCATGCTTCAATGCCTCCGTGCCTCCATGCTTCTATGTCTCTGTGCCTCCATGCTCCAATGCCTCCGTGCCTCCATGCTTCTATGTCTCTGTGCCTCCATGTTCCAATGCCTCCGTGCCTCCATGCTTCTATGTCTCTGTGCCTCCATGCTCCAATGCCTCCGTGCCTCCATGCTTCTATGTCTCTGTGCCTCCATGCTCCAATGCCTCCGTGCCTCCATGCTTCTATGTCTCTGTGCCTCCATGATCCAATGCCTCCGTGCCTCCATGCTTCTATGTCTCTGTGCTTCCATGCTCCAATGCCTCCGTGCCTCCATGCTTCTATGTCTCTGTGCCTCCATGCTCCAATGCCTCCGTGCCTCCATGCTTCTATGTCTCTGTGCCTCCATGTTCCAATGCCTCCGTGCCTCCATGCTTCTATGTCTCTGTGCCTCCATGCTCCAATGCCTCCGTGTCTCCATGCTTCTATGTCTCTGTGCCTCCATGCTCCAATGCCTCCGTGCCTCCATGCTTCTATGTCTCTGTGCCTCCATGCTCCAATGCCTCCGTGCCTCCATGCTTCTATGTCTCTGTGCCTCCATGCTCCAATGCCTCCGTGCCTCCATGCTTCTATGTCTCTGTGCCTCCATGTCCAAATGCCTCCGTGCCTTCATGCTTTTATGTCTCTGTGCCTCCATGTTCCAATGCCTCCGTGCCTCCATGCTTCTATGTATCTGTGCCTCCATGTTCCAATGCCTCCGTGCCTCCATGCTTCTATGTCTCTGTGCCTCCATGCTCCAATGCCTTCGTGCCTCCATGCTTCTATGTCTCTGTGCCTCCATGTTCAAATGCCTCCGTGCCTTCATGCTTCTATGTCTCTGTGCCTCCATGCTCCAATGCCTCCGTGCCTCCATGCTTCTATGTCTCTGTGCCTCCATGTTCAAATGCCTCCGTGCCTTCATGCTTCTATGTCTCTGTGCCTCCATGCTCCAATGCCTCCGTGCCTCCATGCTTCTATGTCTCTGTGCCTCCATGTTCAAATGCCTCCGTGCCTTCATGCTTTTATGTCTCTGTGCCTCCATGTTCCAATGCCTCCGTGCCTCCATGCTTCTATGTATCTGTGCCTTCATGTTCCAATGCCTCCGTGCCTCCATGCTTCTATGTCTCTTTGCCTCCATGCTTCAATGCCTCCGTGCCTCCATGCTTCTATGTCTCTGTGCCTCCATGCTTCTATGTCTCTGTGCCTCCATGATCCAATGCCTCCGTGCCTTCATGCTTCCATGTCTCTGTGCCTCCATGCTTCAATGCCTCCGTGCCCCCATGCTTCTATGTCTCTGTGCCTCCATGTTCCAATGCCTCCGTGCCTCCATGCTTCTATGTCTCTGTGCCTCCATGCTCCAATGCCTCCGTGTCTCCATGCTTCTATGTCTCTGTGCCTCCATGCTCCAATGCCTCCGTGCCTCCATGCTTCTATGTCTCTGTGCCTCCATGCTCCAATGCCTCCGTGCCTCCATGCTTCTATGTCTCTGTGCCTCCATGCTCCAATGCCTCCGTGCCTCCATGCTTCTATGTCTCTGTGCCTCCATGTCCAAATGCCTCCGTGCCTTCATGCTTTTATGTCTCTGTGCCTCCATGTTCCAATGCCTCCGTGCCTCCATGCTTCTATGTATCTGTGCCTCCATGTTCCAATGCCTCCGTGCCTCCATGCTTCTATGTCTCTGTGCCTCCATGCTCCAATGCCTCCGTGCCTCCATGCTTCTATGTCTCTGTGCCTCCATGTTCAAATGCCTCCGTGCCTTCATGCTTCTATGTCTCTGTGCCTCCATGCTCCAATGCCTCCGTGCCTCCATGCTTCTATGTCTCTGTGCCTCCATGTTCAAATGCCTCCGTGCCTTCATGCTTCTATGTCTCTGTGCCTCCATGCACCAATGCCTCCGTGCCTCCATGCTTCTATGTCTCTGTGCCTCCATGTTCAAATGCCTCCGTGCCTTCATGCTTTTATGTCTCTGTGCCTCCATGTTCCAATGCCTCCGTGCCTCCATGCTTCTATGTATCTGTGCCTTCATGTTCCAATGCCTCCGTGCCTCCATGCTTCTATGTCTCTTTGCCTCCATGCTTCAATGCCTCCGTGCCTCCATGCTTCTATGTCTCTGTGCCTCCATGCTTCTATGTCTCTGTGCCTCCATGATCCAATGCCTCCGTGCCTTCATGCTTCTATGTCTCTGTGCCTCCATGCTTCAATGCCTCCGTGCCCCCATGCTTCTATGTCTCTGTGCCTCCATGCTTCTATGTCTCTGTGCCTCCATGATCCAATGCCTCCGTGCCTTCATGCTTCCATGCCTCCATGCTCCAAGGCCTTTGTGCCTCCATGCTTCCATGCCTACGTGCTACTATTCTCTAATGACTCTGTGCCTCCATGTTCTTACACCTTTTTTCCTCCATGCTCCAATGCCTTTTTTCCTCCACGACCCAGTGCCTCTGTGCTTCCATGTTTCTTTGCCTCCGTGCCTCCATGCTTCTATGCCTCCATGCCTTCAAATGCTTCAATGCCTCTATTTCCCTCAGGTGTGCTTGTAATATTTGGTATATTTCAAGCGCTATTTTAGGTAACATGGCAGCTAGAGTTGTCAGTTCATTGAACGTTCTGTCAAAACACTTCTTCATGAAATTCTGGATTTTCCAGATAATCCCCGCCACTAATGCATCACGTAAGTTCACCTATTTGTATACTTCGAAATAATTCTCCTATCGACTCTAAATTACTCCCAAACGAGATCTCAAGACAGTTTTTTCTAGAGTGGTTTGAAGTCGATAGGTGCATTATTTCGAAAGTTACACTTCAGTAAACTGATTTATTTCATTAGTTGCGGGGCTAATCTGGAAAAGATCAGAAATACGTGTTGAGTAATCTTCTTGAGAACTTATTGAAACAACTGTTCCTTCATGAACTCATTTTTACCTGATGGAAATGTCACTTCTGCGATGGAGCAATTCATCTTCGAATATATATATATATATATATATATATATATATATTAGGTCGATGATTTTCCTAAAAAAAATCTGTATTTCACGATGCCTCAGTCGGAAATTGCCATCCTATGAGCACCGAGGTTCAGTATTCGTTCTCTAAGAATTATTTCGGAGTAACTATTCACGGTTGTTGTAGGTATGATAGTTTCCCCCAATAGCCAATTCCAGGACGCACAAATGATATATCTATATTTATTTATTTGAACTTCTATAGAAATCAATCGAAGAAGTTTCTTTTTTACTCAGAGTTTGACATGAACTTTGGTCAAAATAAGTGCCTGATGGGGAATGGGTTTCATGTTTCTTTGAGATTTACTCCTTCGTCGAAAACCTCGGATAGGTTGGTGCATGAAGAATATGCCATCCCA
The DNA here is from genome assembly GCA_030386875.1 of Morinoia aosen. Taxonomy (NCBI): domain Eukaryota; kingdom Metazoa; phylum Arthropoda; class Malacostraca; order Amphipoda; family Talitridae; genus Morinoia; species Morinoia aosen. The sequence goes on along the minus strand of CM059576.1, from coordinate 52,696,345 downwards.
CTACGCACCTGATTAGATAACGTTATCTTCTACAGATAGAAGGTTCAGTAACTCTTCTTGTCATGCTGCGCGCGAGAAATTACTTGAACGTTTCGATAAGAAATAATTTTACATCTGAAAACAATGATAACCAAGATGCTAATTTTAGGTATGCTGAGTTTTTCAAACGAATTTTTCAATACTGATGTTCAAATATTAGGTTATAAGAATATTCACCAACCGTTTTCTAAGGACTTGTGGAATATTTAATCGAAACACAGGAAATGACGCACAGAAGAACTCGAAACTTTTAATAATTCAAACTTTTTTAGCACGACACACTATCAACCATCAGCTCCCAATAAGGAGAATTCACAGAAGTGAATAGATTTTGACACTGACCGTTAAAAAAGTCTTGACAAAGTCTTGACAAAGTCTTGACAAAGTCTTGACAAAGTCTTGACAAAGTCTTGACAAAGTCTTGACAAAGTCTTGACAAAGTCTTGACAAAGTCCTGACAAAGAACTGTAAAATAAGTTTCCAGCGTTATGTGTTGTGGAAATGGAAGAAAGTGTGTCCATAGGTACATGCGGACACTCACTTTCAAGACTTACAGAAAGTACAGAACGAAATGCTTGGGGCATTCAAATCAGTTGTAGCCAATTTACTGAGAAATTATAAATCTTCTGACTACTTTATTGTTCTAAAGAACTACATGAGTGCGTGCAAACAGTCGAGTGCCTAAATGTCCCTCAAAATTTATCTCCTATAATCGCCTCTTGACTTCTTCCCTGGACACCTATAGGAGCAGTGAGTGATGAACACGGTGAACAGTTTTTCAAAGACATCTCGGTGATGTGGTCATGGTATCACGGTCTATGGAGCGCAGCAATGTTGGCTAGCAGCTGCTAAGCACCTCACCGTCACATGCTAAACACTCAGTACCAATGCTGGTACGCAAGTCAGCGGCCAATGAATTTAAAACCGAACACATTTTGATTTAAGCACGGATTTTCAGTACGTATTTATTTTATGCGTGCATCATAAGTGAACTAGATATTATCATAATTTTTATGTACCACGTACTTTAATTTCACAATTTTCATGGCTATTGCAACGTTCATTATTACTCATGTAACAATAAATTGGCCTATTGTAATATAGTTGGTTGAAGGCGTATGTCTAAAACGGTGGGTGGTGAAGGCCAACGGTTTTCATGTTCTGATTCAACTCGTTTCATTAGTTTTGGAAGAAGTGTTGGATACAGAGATGTCGGCAACTTTTTAAAGTTTCTTTTTCAGAGTTGTTTTATCCAAAATCTCCTCCGATAAAATTAGTAACGTAGAGTTTTGAATATAAGTTAAAACTGCCGTAAATGCAGCTCAATGAAGCAATAAATTTTAAGAATAAAATAACCAGTAAAATAATTTCTCATTGAAGCTTCTGTTGAAATGAAATCAGCAAGTTGTTACATCTAATCATCCTGAGAAGCCGAAAGCTGCAACTATGGCAATCGAACATTATAAACATTAAGAAAATTCCAGCTGTGGTAAAACTGTGATCAGTTTATCTAATTTTTGGAACCAAGATTAAGAAGCAAAACACTTTCGGGCCCCTTGACCAGGTCACGGCAGAGCCCTGTCAGTCCGCAAGATGTACCCAGTCCAGCAGACCACGTCAGCGGTGGGTCAGAGGGCTGGTCCAGCATCAGCTTTTTTATTCTGAATCAGCAGCGCTCTGGAATTGACCGAGCTAGTGAAAATGTTTGTAAGTTTGCGCTAAATAAGATGTTTAGTTAAGCCTCTCTATCTGCAACAAAGGAGGAATGCACTTTTCAGTATGGAGATAAGGGAACACGAAATAATTGCACAAGGTGTAAAGAAACAATAGATTGAAAAACCAGTTCATGTAACGAAATAATATTTAAAGAATAAATTAATAGCTGCTAGAAAACATGACAGTAGACAACCGAAAAAACATGGCCCTTCTTATAACAAAAATATTTTAGTTAAAAAAGGCCTACCTAAATCTAAGCTGGGATCCTTGCATCACCTTGGTTGCCTAATTCGGATTACCTTGGCAGCGCTAATTCCCATAGATACTACAGTTGTATCTCCTGAGGGATAAAAAAAATGATGTCCGTTTTCAGAGAACAATTATGAGGAAAAAAGACGTTGTGTCGTAAATTTTATTTCATTTATTAAACTGCTAAAGTTTCCGTATCAGAACACACATTTTCAGCTGAATAAAAAATAGTATATACTTTTTCGTAAGCGTTTTTATCTCTGAACAATTGCAATAGCATAGAGTTATATATACTTCAAAGTTCAAAAAAGTGCGCAAAGTTAGCCACTCTCCTATTCGAAAATAATCATTTATAAAAGTATTTTAACTTTGTCATAATGAGTCTCTTTTTAACGCAGAAAACGGTGGTACGTTTCATTGAAACGCTTACCGAATTTGCGACTCCGTCCTGTTTCCGTGAATCTTTCCGAAATGCGTTGTATTTCATGCCCAGACAAACTACGAAGAAGCATTTTAAAAAAAACTCGCAAAAAAATCTCGTTTTCTCTGACTATCCCGTTTTCTTTGAAACAAATCGCATTTTTTCATAGAGGGTAAATGATTCCAAAGTGCATTTCCTACCAGTTTATTAAGTTTTATTGCTCCAGTTTCAATCACAAAAAAAAATCCGGAAGAGGGACGCTGTCCTTAACGCTCTTTAGCCACCTTAATGCTATTTAGCTATCTCACTCCGTCGGTTACCTCTGTGATGCGGGGATATTTGCTGGAGCTCTGGATAATATATTGCTCTTAAACTCTGTCAAAATGTACTGACGACTTTCAGTATACGTCCTGAGTGTTGAGCACTTCTTTCCTTGCCCCCATGGTTGTTTTTTCAAGAAGTAGCAATAATAAAAATGCTGCTTAAAACTAGGGACCAGTTCACGATCTCCCCTCAGTTCGTGCTCCAAACCTCAAGTGTGATGAAACGAGGTCTAAACTGCTTTGTAAAGGAGCTGAGCGCACAGTAAATCTTATAAAATGCTGGCTAAGCACACAAGGAACTGGTATCATTAACATTTTTTAAATCTATTTCAAGTAGTAAGAAAGATGACCTGAACCACCTTATAAATGCGTGATGGAAACGAATCTCACAGCAACGTAGCTCATTAAAGACAAGCCTACACTCGACTTCAAGGTATGAATAGCACACACAACACGAACACAAGAAAGTGGTGATATTTTGCCCTCTCGTAGCTTTCTGTTTGATATTGCTCTGATGTCGAGCTCCGGACTAGTAATTGAACACAATTGAAAACAGGTGAATTCTAGGTGAAAGTTACGCAGGTGATTATTTATTAACTATTTTTGGAAAGATGAGGCAAAACTCTGTACTGTATATCAACGCTAAATGGTGTTCAACATCAGTAATCTCACCTTCTGTGCCTGAGAGGTGAGCGGCGTGACGACGACACCGTCAGTGTCTGGCATGGTGCTGTAACGATGGACTTACATCAGGAGGCCAGGGTCACCAGGCGATGGACTAGCCAGTATAAAAAATTCTGAGGGTAAAAATCAGTTTATGTTCAATCAAGTGGAAACATAAATTGTATCATGTTGCATTTAAAATATTTCAACGCATAGATCCTCAGTTCATGGACCTAAATAGGGATCTTTAAATCTATGTCACAAGTTGAGCCAAAGATTGTTAGAAAATTTCGAAACATTTTCCCTTGGTTGATTTATTTAATGTTTCAGAATACCTATGAATACTGTAAATACTGATGAAAAATGCATTACAGGACAGTCTCCTCTCACACCCACACATGAGCTTGGGCTTCTGCGGTAGCAGTCGATATTGTGGGAAGTATATGAGGTGCAAGGTAAGGATTCTGCTTCCAAACCTGAAAAAATCGGCCTGTCAAAAATTAGAAACGAGTTCTGCGTGTATGCGTACCTGCGAGTACCTAGCAATTTGCTCACGTAACTTACTCAACGCTACCACACGGTTCTAAAATTTCTTATCAAATGATGCTGGACACGATAATGAAGGGTAACAAGAACATTTTACTGACAGAACAGCCATTATGGGAGATATCTAGTACTGGTGTTTTAAGCATACCCATCTATAAGTTTCAAGCAACTACCTCGAGCACAATTGCTCCACCACTCAATATTTGGTATTTAATTTCCTAGCAAAATAATGCTGGCACAAAATATTCCCTTGAGTCAGAAACTAGAAAGAGCTGTCACACAAGGCTAACAGAATATTTTGCTCTTCAAATAACAGTAAGCAAAAAGGAATAATTTCCTGAAAGTATACAAGTAAAGTTAGCATACATATAATGCATTTTGAAAACACGCTAATACAACGTTAATTATGTTTAATTCGTTGAAGTACAACAAATATTTTACTTCCTATGGCTGGGGTTGAATCAACTTCGGATAATGTGATAAAAATGTTTGCTAGTTGTCCAAAAGAAGAAAAAATCTGAAATGCTCTACTGAACGCTAAAAATACCGCCCTCAATGATTTCAAGTCGTGCGTAAGGGGTGACACGATTATGGTATTGGGGTTACAGATCGTACTGGTCAAATGAATCGTATAGAGTGATGAAGGCATGGCAGCTCACGATGTTCATGGCAGGTCACGATGTTCATGGCAGGTCACGATGTTCATGGCAGGTCACGACGTCTCATGGACAAATCTAGCATTTGTGCAATACTACGATGCTGTACACAATCTACCACGAATAAATCATACGAGAGACGCCGCACTTCACGCAGTTTCATATCTTGCCTTAACGCTCGCCGTTAGCACGCCTTCACTGAGGGATGTCCTCGTCAAGAGGTTACCAGCTACCCTTTTACTTCGAAGAATATATTTCTATGTCTACGTAACTTTAAGTACTTAATGACTGCTTCTGAAACAAAAGGACAAAAATTTTTTTATACACTCAAAATTACAAAGTATTAAAAAAAACACTTGTAACACTTCATAGGAAATTTACATGGGTCCTTGTTAAAAAATATATATAAAAAAAAAACGAAAACTAAACTAAATCATTGGGTGTACAGGGGCACGGCAATTTGATCGGTGTTGAGCTGCAGTCTATTTTTGGTTATATAAAGGGATTCTAAAATTCTAATATCTGACTCCTGAGCTGATCCTATGATTTCAAAATTATCTATAGAGAACGAATGATTGGTCTATTCACAATGATGTCTGGGAGGAGAATGCGGCAAGGATGCCTCCATGATCCAATGCCTCCGTGCCTCCATGCTTCTATGTCTCTGTGCCTCCATGCTTCAATGCCTCCGTGCCTCCATGCTTCTATGTCTCTGTGCCTCCATGCTCCAATGCCTCCGTGCCTCCATGCTTCTATGTCTCTGTGCCTCCATGTTCCAATGCCTCCGTGCCTCCATGCTTCTATGTCTCTGTGCCTCCATGCTCCAATGCCTCCGTGCCTCCATGCTTCTATGTCTCTGTGCCTCCATGCTCCAATGCCTCCGTGCCTCCATGCTTCTATGTCTCTGTGGTGTGGTGACTGGTGCGGGAGCGTGCTCGTGTTCCGTGCTCTTGATTGTGCTTTCAGATCTTTGTTCTGTGGCGTGAGAGCTACTTTGGTCTCTTATACTAGTATTACCAAATCTAAAAATTCTTGTGACATTTCTTAAATCAAAATTTCTAAAAATGTCTAAATACGATTTTTCAGTGAGGTGCCGCGGCTACGTTCGGGCACAGATCACGAAACTCTGTGATAGAACTCACGAAAATATCGATTCACTTACCCGCAACGAGAAATTGTCTTCGCTGAGTCGTCTCGAGCAGCTGAGCCTGGACGTCCGAAGTCTCGACAGCGAGATTGCTACTCAGCTTTGTAAGACTTCCACGGATGACGGTAAGCTGGCTGCTGAGTTCGATTCATGTGAAACGTATGCGGTGAAATTATCTGACGCTTTGGCTCTACTTAAAGACCATATTTCCGCAGATGGCGCGTCGAACTCGGCCACGGTTCCTGCTGGCCCGGCCACTGCGCGTCTCAACAAATTAAAACTACCGGATGTGCCTTTACCTACCTTTGGTAATGAGCGTACGGAAAACTTAACCCATTTCTTGCAGAACTTCGATAGCAGCATCGACAAATACGAACTGTCAAGTTACGAAAAATTTGTGTACTTGAAGAAGCAGCTGCGCAATGATCCACTAATCTTGATCAACTCTCTGTCAGGCTCTGATCAGTCGTACGACAATGCTAGGCAGCTGTTGGTGAGTGCGTTTGCGCGCACAGTTTCGCAGCAGTTCGATGCGATCAAGCGCCTTGCGCAGTTGCATTTGAGCCAGCATGAGAGCCCGTACGAGTACGTCAGTGAGATGCGCTCTGTTCAAGATCTCTTTCGTAATCTTAACATCTCTGTCGACCTTGTCCTTAATTACTTTATCTGGAATGGCATGAACACTTCATTGCAAAATCAAATTGTTACCATCTGCAACAATAATAAGCCTACCTTACCCGAAATTAACAATACTATTTTCAGTGCTATTGATAGGTACCAAGAACTTCGCAATCAAGAAAAGCGAAAAATTAGTAATGCTAGACAGAGTTCCTCGGTCCACAATTTGGCCACTAATGTCACAACTTTCTCTAATGAAACATTAGGAACTGTTAAAAAATTCTCCTTCTGTTCTCTCTGCAGCGATGGAGAAGACAACCGCGAATTCTCACATTCTACCAAAGATTGCACTGTTTGCCCGACTCCAGATTCAAAGAGAGAAAGATTGGAAGACCTAAATGCTTGTGCTCGTTGCGGATACACCAACCATTCCACGAGTAACTGTAAGTTTAAATTCAGTAGGCTTTGTTTCAAGTGTAACGGACATCACATGACCTTCTTATGTCCATCTCAATCTAATTCTAATCCTTTCAAAGGTTCAGAGTCCAGGCGCAGAGACTCGTCCGAGCAATGTGCGGGCGTCAGCACAGGCATGGTATGGACAGAGTCAGCCCTTCAGAGCGATGTGGGGACTGGAGTGCTCCTACCTACTTTTACTGGTAAGGTGGGAAACTTTCTCCTTAGAGCGATGAAGGATACTGGTTGTCAGACGAACTTCATCCTCACGTCTGTCGCCGATAAATTAAATCTGCCCGTTCTAACGTCTAATTTTCCAATAGTGATAAACGGCTTCAATGAGTCGAAACGATACACGACAAAGATCGTGTCTGTAAATTTAACCTTGGGAAACAAAACTACTAAACTGGCAGCCATTTGTGTTCCATCTATTAATACCACTCTGAAAGTACCTGGCTTGAAAGGTGTCATCGAAACCCTTCTCAAAAAGGGCTACACTTCGGCGGATTCTCTCATAGGGGAGTCTAATGAAATTTCTAATATTTGCTTTGTCCTTGGAAACAAAAATCCCGAGGTTCTACTGGAGAACCAGATTTGATTCGGAAATGATGAACATTCTGTTCTTTCAGAGACGCACGCAGGGCTCCTACTCTATGGTGACGTCACTCGCTTGGCGAGAAATTTGCCATTCTTACCTGATGGACTCAAAGGTTCTCGAACTATCTCTAATATAACAATGCCTCATTTTCCTGCAGCCAGAGACCGGCGCGATCAAACTAAAGGCCTATTTCAGAACACCGTGAACATTTCGTACGTTCCCGGCCGGGATAGTGGCTGTGAATTAAGCCCTATTCCCACTGCTCCTGAGTTTTTAATCAAAGGTGGGAAATTGTTTACTCCTAACATAATTCCCCCATTACAGCCAGGTCCCGACCATCTTCAGCCTTCACCGCTTGCACCTCAATTTCTGGACTTCTGACGCTCCGCTACCTCACCATCCGGCACGGCTTTTTCCGCCGTCCGTCCATTCAGTGTGCTCTTGTGTTTTTGACGCACCACGGTCGTCATGGGAGGAGGCGGCTAAGCACCCTGTGAGCGCGAGTGCGCAACCGTCATCATCACCTCACTCACCGCATGAAGACACTTCGGTTCGCCATTAGAGCAGTAAGTCGCAGTGCTGTCGTGTGTCGTGCGTAAGCATTAGATTGTTCGGCTGAATCTCATTGAAGTGTTCCGTTCCCTCCTGTTAAATAATAGCGCCTAGGGTAATCAATCTATATATTAACTAGTTTGGATCAGATCGGGGTGTGTTTATTTACGGGTTTAGGTGCAGATCAGATCGGGGTGTGTTTATTTACGGGTTTAGGTGCAGATCAGATCGGGGTGTGTTTATTTACGGGTTTAGGTGCAGATCAGATCAGGGTGTGTTTATTTACAGGTTTAGGTGCAGATCAGATCGGGGTGTGTTTATTTACGGGTTTAGGTGCAGATCAGATCGGGGTGTGTTTATTTACGGGTTTAGGTGTAGATCAGATCGGTGGGTGTAAATTTAATTCAGGTGTTTGAGATCAGATCGGTGGGTGTAAATTTAATTCAGGTGTTTGAGATCAGATCGGTGGGTGTAAATTTTGTTTCGGTGTTTGTAGGTATAGCAGATCGGGGTTAGTTTGGGTGTGTTTAACTGATTTATTCTCTAAGCAAGTCAGATCATCATACTTCGTATTTACTCCTTTTATTTAAATTTCGCTGTTTTGTTTCACCTAGGTGCATTAACGGAAGGCGCGGGGTTTGCGCCTGGAGTCACGACAGCGGCTCCGACACTTCGGGCCGAGTCTCCGACGCAACCATCGAACGAAAACCATCGTTCTCCATCACCTAATTTATTTTTCATTGCACGATTATTTATGTATTTACCGGCATTGTCAAATATTCTGGTGGTATTATAAAACTTTAGTTCTATGACCTGGATTTCATATTCCCCCCGCTCGTTTTTTTTCGTTATGGTTGATCGGTGTTGAGCTGCGGTCTATGTTTGGTTATATGAAGGGATTCTAAAATTCTAATATCTGACTCCTGAGCTGATCCTATGATTTCAAAATTATCTATAGAGAACGAATGATTGGTCTGTTCACAATGATGTCTGGGAGGAGAATGCGGCAAGGATGCCTCCATGATCCAATGCCTCCGTGCCTCCATGCTTCTATGTCTCTGTGCCTCCATGCTTCAATGTCTCCGTGGGGGGGTTCGAGGGGGTTCGAGCGGACTTCGTGTGGTGGTGTGGTGACTGGTGCGGGAGCGTGCTCGTGTTCCGTGCTCCTACTATTTCTTGTTCTTTCAGATTTCTAGAGTGTGGTGTGATAGCTGAATTGGTCTCTATTACTACTATTACCAGATCTAAATATTCTAATCTCATTTCTCTAATCGTAAATTCTAAAAATGTCTAAATCTGATTTTTCAGTAAGGTGCCGCGGCTACGTACGGGCACAGATTTCGAAACTGTGTGATAAAATTCACGAAAATATCAATTCACTTACCCGCAACGAGAAATTGTCTTCGCTGACTCGTCTCGAGCAGCTGAGCCTGGACGTCCGAAGTCTCGACAGCGAGATTGCTACTCAGCTTTGTAAGACTTCCACGGATGACGGTAAGCTGGCTGCTGAGTTCGATTCATGTGAAACGTATGCGGTGAAATTATCTGACGCTTTGGCTCTCCTTAAAGGTCATATTTCTGCAGAGAACGCATCAGACTCGGCCACGGTTTCGGCTGCCCCGCCCTCTGCGCGTCTCAACAAACTGAAGCTACCTGAGGTGCCTTTACCTACCTTTGGTAACGAGCGTACTGAAAATTTAACCAATTTCTTGCAGAACTTCGGCAGTAGCATCGACAAATACGAACTGTCAGGTTATGAAAAATTTGTATACTTAAAGAAGCAGCTGCGCAATGATCCCCTAATTTTGATCAACTCTCTTTCAGGCTCTGACCAGTCGTACGACAATGCTAGGCAGCTGTTGGTGAATGCGTTTGCGCGCACAGTTTCACAGCAGTTCGATGCGATCAAGCGCCTTGCGCAGTTGCATTTAAGCCAGCATGAGAACCCGTACGAGTACGTCAGTGAGATGCGCTCTGTTCAGGATCTCTTTCGTAATCTTAATATCTCTGTCGATCTTGTTCTTAATTACTTCATCTGGAATGGCATGAACACTTCATTGCAAAATCAAATTGTTAACATCTGCAACAATAATAAGCCTACCTTACCCGAAATTAATAATAATATTTTCAAAAAAAAAAAAATTGAAGCCGCGCGCCCCAGTGTCGAAAAAGTGCCTTTTTTTGTGTACGTATATATGGGAGCAGAGCCTGATACTCAAATTACGAACACTTCAATAGTACAGTTGACAATTCTATATATTACAACCGGCATAGCGATTTACGCTGTCGACATTTCATTCACTGCCAACTGACTTTCTCTCAAAGCAACTGTCGGCAGATCCAACCTCAGATCTGTTGCGCCCAATATCGGGAGATCATCTTCAGCCTTCACCGCTAGCGCATCAACTTCTGGACCTCACCATCTGGACCAGCTCCGCTAACTCACCATCCGGCACGGCTTCATCCGCCGTCCGGCCATTCAGTGTGCGCTGGTCTTGTTGCCGCACCACGGTCGGCATGGGAGGAGGCGGCTAAGCACCCTGTGAGCGCGAGTGCGCACCCGTCATCATCACCTCACTCACCGCATGAAGACACTTCGGTTCGCCATTAGAGCAGTAAGTCGCAGTGCTGTCGTGTGTCGTGCGTAAGCATTAGATTGTTCGGCTGAATCTCATAGAAGTGTTCCGTTCCCTCCTGTTAAATAATAGCGCCTAGGGTAATCAGTCTATATATTAACTAGTTAGGATCAGATCGGGGTGTGTTTATTTACGGGTTTAGGTGCAGATCAGATCGGGGTGTGTTTATTTACGGGTTTAGGTGCAGATCAGATCGGGGTGTGTTTATTTACGGGTTTCGGTGTAGATCAGATCGGTGGGTGTTTATTTACGGGTTTCGGTGTAGATCAGATCGGTGGGTGTTACGTAAGTTTAGGTGTAGATCAGATCGGTGGGTGTAAATTTAGCTCAGGTGTTTGAGATCAGATCGATGGGTGTTACGTAAGTTTAGGCGTAGATCAGATCGGTGGGTGTAAATTTAGTTCCGGTGTTTGAGATCAGATCGGTGGGTGTAAATTTAGTTCCGGTGTTTGAGATCAGATCGGTGGGTGTAAATTTAATTCAGGTGTTTGAGATCAGATCGGTGGGTGTAAATTTAGTTTCGGTGTTTGTAGGTATAGCAGATCGGGGTTAGTTTGGGTGTGTTTAACTGATTTATTCTCTAAGCAAGTCAGATCATCATACTTCGTATTTACTCCTTTTATTTAAATTTTGCTATTTTGTTTCACCTAGGCGCATTAACGGAAGGCGCGGGGTTTGCGCCTGGAGTTACGACAGCGGCTCCGACACTTCGGGCCGAGTCTCCGACGCAACCATCGAACGAAAACCATCGTTCTCCATCACCTAATTTATTTTTCATTGCACGATTATTTATGTATTTACCGGCATTGTCAAATATTCTGGTGGTACTATTAAACTTTAGTTCTATCACCTGGATTTCATATTCGCCCTGCTCGTTTCTATAAACTTAATTCAATCCGCTATAAACTTAATTCAATACGAACCCTTCTCCATCGTGCATATAACCTATCCTCCTCATACTCCAACTTTTCTTCCGAATTAGATTTTTTTAAATCTTTTTTTTCTGACAACGGCTATCCACACGGTTTATTTGACAGGCTTGTCCGTGATTTTTTATGCAATATATTTTCTCGTCCGAAACAAACCTTGTGCACAGTAAGTAAATGTAAGGTGTACATATCTCTTCCTTACATAGGCCCCTCATCAGAAGAAATGATTAGGTATTTCAGGAAATTACTTTCTAAATTTTACCCCCAGATTGACTTTATTTTTGCTTTAAAGAATGACTTCCAGATTAAAAAATTCTTTAGGTATAAAGACAGGCTGCCCTCTGAATTGCTTTCGAATATTGTCTATAAATTTACGTGCGGAACTTGCCAGAGTTCTTATATCGGAAGCACTCAGAAACAGTCGAAGATCAGATTTTTTCAACACATAGGCCGTTCCTTCAGAACAAACCGGCCTCTAGCATCCTTGCCGCATTCTCCTCCCAGACATCATTGTGAACAGACCAATCATTCGTTCTCTATAGATAATTTTGAAATCATAGGATCAGCTCAGGAGTCAGATATTAGAATTTTAGAATCCCTTTATATAACCAAACATAGACCGCAGCCCAACACCGATCAAATTGCCGTGCCCCTGTACACCCAATGATTTAGTTTAGTTTTCGTTTTTTTTATATATATTTTTTAACAAGGACCCATGTAAATTTCCTATGAAGTGTTACAAGTGTTTTTTTTAATACTTTGTAATTTAGAGTGTATAAAAAAATTTTTGTCCTTTTGTTTCAGAAGCATTCATTGAAAATGAAAAGTCGAAACCAGCTGGTCTGAGTGTAAATAGATGATTTTTATTGTGACCCTTGTGTTTCTTTTTATACTAAAAATTAGGTTTCCTGCCAATCGTCCAATTTCTGATATTTTACGTCATAGATATGGCCAAGATGGACTTTTGTGGTTTCGAAAATTTTAGCAGTGTTCACGAAAACTGGCGAAAACTAAGCAGGATCTACACTATCTGGTGTGCTGCAAGGCGTACCAAGTCGTGCCAAAATTTCTAGCTTTTAAGCTATATAAGCAATATCTGCAACAAACTGAAGCATACCGGAAGTTTCAGGAGCAGCTACTCGACCAGGAAATCCGACAGAAGGAGCGCAGACTTCAACAACTGGAAGCCCAACTGTTGTCTATTCAAAATTCTTTGTCAACCATAGTCAGTACATTAGATTTTTCAAGTCTTAAACTGTTTGTACAGCGTAAAACCGTTAAATATATTGATACTGTGAAGCAGACTCACGATAGGAAATTGTCCCAGTTAGGTGTAAAATCCGCACTCTCTTCATGTAATCCTGATGATGTAATTTTCAATTTTTCAAATCGTACTTTGTCGCGCAGAGAAAGATTTTTATTGTCATTTGGTTTATATTTCAATCTACCCGTGAGAAAGTTAAATTTTTTTAAATATTTTTTGTCCATTGAGAAATTCATCAGAGTGCTGAAATCGTGTGCTATTGTAGAAAACGGAAATTTTGACTTAGTTGCAAATTTGGTCAAACAGAAGGCATCCGCTGCATTTTATGGTTTTAGAGCGAATAGAGTTTTTTCTCCAATTTTTAGTAGGGCTGATATTGCCACGCTAAAAAACTTAGGTTCGGATGAATCCATTGTCGTATGTTCGCCGGATAAAGGTAGAGGCGTAGTACTATTGAATAAAATGGATTATGTGCAAAAAATGATGAATATATTGTCCGATGGAACTAAATTTCAACTTATGCCTAACTTAGATCCGTTAAATACAGTGGTGAGACTTGAAGATAAAATTAATAGATTCTTGAACAAAATTAAACGCTTGGGCACAATCTCCGAGACTACTTATAAACAATTGTATGCCTCTGGCTCATCTCCTGGAATTCTGTACGGTCTGGCCAAAGTTCATAAAAATAATGTTCCTTTACGTCCAATTCTTGCAGCTTTCAATACCTCTATGTTCAAATTAGCAAAATATCTCATTCCTTTCATTGACTCGTATTCTACCAATCAATATACAGTAAAGAATTCATATACGTTCTTCAATGATATTGTGAAATTTCCTTGCAAATCTAACCATTTCATGGCGAGCTTCGACGTTGAATCTTTGTATACAAACATCCCAGTCGTAGAAACTCTGCAATTGTTGTGCAATAAGTGTTTTTCATCTAGTCAATTATTTTACGGGTTTGATAATGTGAGTTTTATGCATTTCTTGAAACTAGCAGTTACTGAGACGTATTTCTTTTTTAATCAAAAACTGTATAAACAAATAGATGGCTTATCGATGGGCAACCCAATCGCGCCTACTCTTGCTAACATTTTTTTATGCAATATGGAACAAAAGTACCTTGAGGAATGCCCTGATTTTTTTAAACCTGTGTTTTACAAAAGATACTTGGATGACACATTTGTAATCTTTGAAGATGAATCCCATGCTCCGTTATTTCTAAATCATTTCAATAAGTATCATTCGAATATCAATTTTACTATGGAACCTGAACAAAACAATAGATTACCTTTTTTAGATCTCAATATCAGTAGAACAGAGCAGGGTTTCGTTTCCAGTGTATACCGCAAACCAACTTTTACTTGGTTAGGCTGCAGTTTTCTTCGGTTTCTGTCACTTCCGCTATAAACTTAATTCAATACGAACCCTTCTCCATCGTGCATATAACCTATCCTCCTCATACTCCAACTTTTCTTCCGAATTAGATTTTTTAAAAACTTTTTTTTCTGACAACGGCTATCCACACGGTTTATTTGACAGGCTTGTCCGTGATTTTTTATGCAATATATTTTCTCGTCCGAAACAAACCTTGTGCACAGTAAGTAAATGTAAGGTGTACATATCTCTTCCTTACATAGGCCCCTCATCTGAAGAAATGATTAGGTATTTCAGGAAATTACTTTCTAAATTTTACCCCCAGATTGACTTTATTTTTGCTTTAAAGAATGACTTCCAGATTAAAAAATTCTTTAGGTATAAAGACAGGCTGCCCTCTGAATTGCTTTCGAATATTGTCTATAAATTTACGTGCGGAACTTGCCAGAGTTCTTATATCGGAAGCACTCAGAAACAGTCGAAGATCAGATTTTTTCAACACATAGGCCGTTCCTTCAGAACAAACCGGCCTCTAGCATCCTTGCCGCATTCTCCTCCCAGACATCATTGTGAACAGACCAATCATTCGTTCTCTATAGATAATTTTGGAATCATAGGATCAGCTCAGGAGTCAGATATTAGAATTTTAGAATCCCTTTATATAACCAAACATAGACCGCAGCTCAACACCGATCAAATTGCCGTGCCCCTGTACACCCAATGATTTAGTTTAGTTTTCGTAATTTTTATATATATTTTTTAACAAGGACCCATGTAAATTTCCTATGAAGTGTTACAAGTGTTTTTTTTAATACTTTGTAATTTAGAGTGTATAAAAAAACTTTTGTCCTTTTGTTTCAGAAGCATTCATTGAAAATGAAAAGTCGAAACCAGCTGGTCTGAGTGTAAATAGATGATTTTTATTGTGACCCTTGTGTTTCTTTTTATACTAAAAATTAGGTTTCCTGCCAATCGTCCAATTTCTGATATTTTACGTCATAGATATGGCCAAGATGGACTTTTGTGGTTTCGAAAATTTTAGCAGTGTTCACGAAAACTGGCGAAAACTAAGCAGGATCTACACTATCTGGTGTGCTGCAAGGCGTACCAAGTCGTGCCAAAATTTCTAGCCTTTAAGCTATATAAGCAATATCTGCAACAAACTGAAGCATACCGGAAGTTTCAGGAGCAGCTACTCGACCAGGAAATCCGACAGAAGGAGCGCAGACTTCAACAACTGGAAGCCCAACTGTTGTCTATTCAAAATTCTTTGTCAACCATAGTCAGTACATTAGATTTTTCAAGTCTTAAACTGTTTGTACAGCGTAAAACCGTTAAATATATTGATACTGTGAAGCAGACTCACGATAGGAAATTGTCCCAGTTAGGTGTAAAATCCGCACTCTCTTCATGTAACCCTGATGATGTAATTTTCAATTTTTCAAATCGTACTTTGTCGCGCAGAGAAAGATTTTTATTGTCATTTGGTTTATATTTCAATCTACCCGTGAGAAAGTTAAATTTTTTTAAATATTTTTTGTCCATTGAGAAATTCATCAGAGTGCTGAAATCGTGTGCTATTGTAGAAAACGGAAATTTTGACTTAGTTGCAAATTTGGTCAAACAGAAGGCATCCGCTGCATTTTATGGTTTTAGAGCGAATAGAGTTTTTTCTCCAATTTTTAGTAGGGCTGATATTGCCACGCTAAAAAACTTAGGTTCGGATGAATCCATTGTCGTATGTTCGCCGGATAAAGGTAGAGGCGTAGTACTATTGAATAAAATGGATTATGTGCAAAAAATGATGAATATATTGTCCGATGGAACTAAATTTCAACTTATGCCTAACTTAGATCCGTTAAATACAGTGGTGAGACTTGAAGATAAAATTAATAGATTCTTGAACAAAATTAAACGCTTGGGCACAATCTCCGAGACTACTTATAAACAATTGTATGCCTCTGGCTCATCTCCTGGAATTCTGTACGGTCTGGCCAAAGTTCATAAAAATAATGTTCCTTTACGTCCAATTCTTGCAGCTTTCAATACCTCTATGTTCAAATTAGCAAAATATCTCATTTCTTTCATTGACTCGTATTCTACCAATCAATATACAGTAAAGAATTCATATACGTTCTTCAATGATATTGTGAAATTTCCTTGCAAATCTAACCATTTCATGGCGAGCTTCGACGTTGAATCTTTGTATACAAACATCCCAGTCGTAGAAACTCTGCAATTGTTGTGCAATAAGTGTTTTTCATCTAGTCAATTATTTTACGGGTTTGATAATGTGAGTTTTATGCATTTCTTGAAACTAGCAGTTACTGAGACGTATTTCTTTTTTAATCAAAAACTGTATCAACAAATAGATGGCTTATCGATGGGCAACCCAATCGCGCCTACTCTTGCTAACATTTTTTTATGCAATATGGAACAAAAGTACCTTGAGGAATGCCCTGATTTTTTTAAACCTGTGTTTTACAAAAGATACTTGGATGACACATTTGTAATCTTTGAAGATGAATCCCATGCTCCGTTAATTCTAAATCATATCAATAAGTATCATTCGAATATCAATTTTACTATGGAACCTGAACAAAACAATAGATTACCTTTTTTAGATCTCAATATCAGTAGAACAGAGCAGGGTTTCGTTTCCAGTGTATACCGCAAACAAACTTTTACTGGGTTAGGCTGCAGTTTCTTCAGTTTCTGTCACTTCCGCTATAAACTTAATTCAATACGAACCCTTCTCCATCGTGCATATAACCTATCCTCCTCATACTCCAACTTTTCTTCCGAATTAGATTTTTTAAAATCTTTTTTTTCTGACAACGGCTATCCACACGGTTTATTTGACAGGCTTGTCCGTGATTTTTTATGCAATATATTTTCTCGTCCGAAACAAACCTTGTGCATAGTAAGTAAATGTAAGGTGTACATATCTCTTCCTTACATAGGCCCCTCATCTGAAGAAATGATTAGGTATTTCAGGAAATTACTTTCTAAATTTTACCCCCAGATTGACTTTATTTTTGCTTTAAAGAATGACTTCCAGATTGAAAAATTCTTTAGGTATAAAGACAGGCTGCCCTCTGAATTGCTTTCGAATATTGTCTATAAATTTACGTGCGGAACTTGCCAGAGTTCTTATATCGGAAGCACTCAGAAACAGTCGAAGATCAGATTTTTTCAACACATAGGCCGTTCCTTCAGAACAAACCGGCCTCTAGCATCCTTGCCGCATTCTCCTCCCAGACATCATTGTGAACAGACCAATCATTCGTTCTCTATAGATAATTTTGAAATCATAGGATCAGCTCAGGAGTCAGATATTAGAATTTTAGAATCCCTTTATATAACCAAACATAGACCGCAGCTCAACACCGATCAAATTGCCCTGCCCCTGTACACCCAATGATTTAGTTTAGTTTTCGTTTTTTTTATATATATTTTTTAACAAGGATCCATGTAAATTTCCTATGAAGTGTTACAAGTGTTTTTTTTAATACTTTGTAATTTTGAGTGTATAAAAAAATTTTTGTCCTTTTGTTTCAGAAGCATTCATTGAAAATGAAAAGTCGAAACCAGCTGGTCTGAGTGCAAATAGATGATTTTTATTAAGTACTTAATGATTAATCATCATTGTGGATTTAACACCAATAACTGTTAACCATTGTCATTACATGTTGGTTTGTGGCGACGCCTCTCCAGGGTTAGGAAGGACCTTGCTTGCAAATTACTCTGGGACGACAATGACGGAGGTTCACTCAGCGATATCACAAGGACCGGTGCTATGAATATTGTGAGAAATTTGGATGAGGTGAACACAAAAATATTGGCATGTGAATAAAACAAAATCATTTCCTAGCTTTATTAAAACTAGCTTTACTGCACGATTTCCTCAACAAATTATTCAAACATTTTCAGAATTATCTACCACACCATTAATACATTTCAGTCATTGAGGATGTACTTTGTTCTTCATAGCGTCCAGTTCCTTGATAGTAATCACTGCGCTCTATGGTCATGCGCTGAGCTTATACATGCATGCAGTAGCAGGCTCGTATTTATGTTAGCTTATTATTTGGAACAGGTCAAACGGCAAAACCAAAATTCTTATAGCAATCTAATGCAGAATTATTCTTATCTTTTGTGAACTCATGATTTATAAAAGTTTATTGTTTTCAAAAATTCAAAATAAGAGCGGAATTTTTAATCAAATAACGGTATCTGATGTAATTTACAGTAATACTAGGTGTAACCAATGCACACGAATATTTCAGCTTATCAGAAATTATGGTACCAAAAAACTGTTTTGGGGCAATAATTGCAGGGGATTTCGAATTTTGCATCGAATTAATTTTCTTAGAATTCCATTAAATCCAAACGTTATTTTAGACGGCATCGAGAGAGCAATTTACCTTTGGAAATAGTACGTGGAATTTTTTACTCCGTTGAGGAAACCATGTTTATTTAATGCGCTTTAGGAAAATCATAAGCATCTCTCTTCAACATTTCGCCAACATACCCGGTATTTTAGGACTTTATGATGATGAAATAACATATATTAATCTGTCGTATTCTCAATAGAAGTAAGAAATTCAGTTTAGAGTTTGAAATTTTCTTCAAGAAACAGAATATTCACTGGATAATTTTCCAAGAGAATATTCGTAGATGTTAGTTCTTGAAGAGAAAACCTGGCACGCGCTCTTACAGTGGAATAAAAGAAATTCATTAAGCGTTTAATGTCTGGTGACTCGTCTCAAGTTATCTTATCATCTGTGACGGGATCATGAATGCTCACTTAAATGAAGGTGGACTTCTTGAGTGCTAAAGAAAGATGAAGTGGCTGGGGATCTCTGGCCACTGCATGTATAATGTGCGCAAAATTGTAAGACACTCTAACTATGAGTTGTGTAGCAAGTTTGAGTGAACGAATTTCAGTCAATGAACTAACTCTTCACGCTGGAAAGACAAAACTGATGCTCTTCAGGATTAGAAAACATCCATATATTTGCACCCAGTCAAATTTAACTTTGAACCATTAAAATGAGCTAAATTTGTTAAATTTACAGAGTTAACCATTGAAGGCAAGCTCAAATGAAAGTAAAACAATTACTCAGTTTGGTAACACATTGAGCAGTTGTGAGTTCTGCACAAGTTTTACCAAATTCTTCAACAGATATATTTGATGGCTTTAAATCATCCTCTAGTGTGGCTCGTGTGACGCACGATGTTGCGTTGGGGTTGAGGGGAGGGGGGGGAGTGTCTATCACCTGCACCCATTACTTTAGACTGTGGCAAGATGGGTTGCGTTGGGGTTGAGGGGAGGGGGGGGGGGGAGTGTGTATCACCTGCACCCATTACCTGAGACTGTGGAAAGATGGGTTGCGTTGGGGTTGAGGGGAGGGGGGGGAGTCTGTATCACCTGCACCCATTACTTTAGACTCTGGCAAGATGGGTTGCGTTGGGGTTGAGGGGAGGGGGGGGGGGGGAGTGTGTATCACCTGCACCCATTACCTGAGACTGTGGCAAGATGGGTTGCGTTGGGGTTGAGGGGAGGGGGGGGAGTGTCTATCACCTGCACCCATTACTTTAGACTGTGGCAAGATGGGTTGCGTTGGGGTTGAGGGGAGGGGGGGGGGAGTGTGTATCACCTGCACCCATTACCTGAGACTGTGGCAAGATGGGTTGCGTTGGGGTTGAGGGGAGGGGGGGGGAGTCTGTATCACCTGCACCCATTACCTGAGACTGTGGCAAGATGGGTTGCGTTGGGGTTGAGGGGAGGGGGGGGGGGAGTCTGTATCACCTGCACCCATTACCTGAGACTGTGGCAAGATGGGTTGCGTTGGGGTTGAGGGGAGGGGGGGGGAGTGTCTATCACCTGCACCCATAACTTGAGACTGTGGCAAGATGGGTTGCGTTGGGGTTGAGGGGAGGGGGGAGTGTCTACCAACTGCACCCATCACTTGAGACTGTGGCAAGATGGGTTGCGTTGGGGTTGAGGGGAGGGGGGAGTGTCTATCACCTGCACCCATTACTTGAGACTATGGCAAGATGGGTTGGGTTGGGGTTGAGGGGAGGGGGGGAGTGTCTATTACCTGCACCCATTACTTGAGACTGTGGCAAGAAGAGTCGCTCACATTTCCTGCCAAAACATCAGGCTTCTGTTGCTATACCCGAGCGCTCAGAGATCCCACAAATCGCATTGCTAGAAAACATTCATTTGAGCAACTTCTGTTGTTACACTGGGACCGCAGTGTGCTGGTTGGCAGCTGTTAGATTGTGTGCTTTGTAACTTGATGGAAGTATTGCATGCAGTTAAGTCAATTTTTTGATCAGGTACGAATTATTGTAGAAATTTAATTCACATAAAAATTTTTAAATTTTTATCATTCTTTAATCTATTCATTTGCTAGAATCAAATTTCTTCACTCTTTTGGATTATGAAGTGCTATTCAAGTTTAAAATTTCAACAAATTTGTTATGCTACTTGATAAGAGATACGAATCATGAAATATTTCTTTCTTCGGTTCGAGGTAGTTTACTTTTATTATTTAGATTGCCACATTTAGTTTCATCTTTACCTGACATGACAGTTTGCTAAGTATGGATAGTTTGAAATAAATGACAGATCTTTATTTAGTGTTCACTTTATAAAACCTGTGCCCGTGTCATGTCCCCTGCCGCACAAAATCTAATGAGGGTTGCGTCGAATTTGGGGCTTATATCGACTGGTTCTTGTGGCGCAAGAAACGATCATGCCTACGAAGGGAGTACAATAATGTCTGAGATGTGTTGTCCCAAATGTTTTCCTGCAAAATGCATTTTTTTAATTCAGATCAATCGCCTTCCTACTCCTGACGAGGTATTTGTTTATTTTAATCTCGTGATAAAGATTTATTTTTTAAATTAATTTCAAACGACATTATTAATGAACCTGCGGAATAGTAGGACTGCGAATTGAAATGGGGCTGAAAACGCTAAAATTGTATATTCTTTTATATGCAATTGTACATTCTTATATATTTAAATGTATATTCAATAGCAGTTGTTAGAACATATGATACTCGGACAAGAAGATTAAAGAAAGGCAGCAGCTAAGGTCTCGTGAGGACTGCTTGGGTGACTGGATTTCTTTCTTCTGAACAAATGACAAAAGAATGAATGTTTCGACTGTATAAAATTACACACCGAACGTCCTATCAATGTCGAGTGCACTTCCACGGGTGATTTTTATCAAGGTTGAAGCTAAAGTATTTAATTCACAGGGCCTTAGGCTGCTGTCATCTATCAGTTATCAGATAAGATAGGGCATGACTGAGTCTCGCTTCTTTAACTTGCGTTACTCGCGTCTGCCAAATGATATTTCCAGCCAAAGCTTTCAGTGTAATGAAATTTGAAGTTTAGTGACACAGATTTTGTTTCAGTTTCTGAAATCAAAATTCCTAGTGTAACCTTCACTGCAAATTGTTCTCATCCCCTAAAACACGCGACAATTCACACAGAGAAGTTTTGGCCCGTCTTTGTGTCATACGATTATTTGGAGAAATTTTGGTACAGCCTTTGATAACACCTGTGATAACATTTTGAAGTGATTAGGAAACCTAAAATCACATGTTAAGTTTTCAAACGATGAAGAATTTTTACGAAAATGAGATATGCATTTACCTTGTGAATAAAATGCAATTGATGCTCCTCAAAACTAAACAAGTGATTTCTATATTTTCAACACGTGAAATATTAAATATTGACACTTGTTAGGCTGAGGAAGTGAACCATCTATACACATGGCGCTGACCAACACTGTGTGTAAAATGGTTGGCACTCTCATGTGTGCTGTCTTAGATCAATGATACAGAAAAGCGCTTCATAACACGTCAATTAAAGTTGCCCAATGATGAGACACTTTCAATAGTTAGTTATGTGACCAGCGAACTGGACAAAGTGTAGCAGTTACGTGATAAATTTTTCTCCCCTGAAGTGGCGAAATGCCTGCATAATTCAATTACCGCTCTATAGGAGCGTAAAACCACTCTTGCGCAGCTTAAGATACTGATGTAGGAAACAAATACACGGAAAAATACACTTTTGAACCAATTTTGCTTCTCAACATTGAAGATAAGCGAAATTGGTTCAAACTTCATATATCTGATCATCAAGCGCCAAAACGGAATTATCATCAACTGTTGCAGTTCTGTAAAGTTTTAGATTGTTTGGTGTCCAATTGAATTTTGGGAGTAAGTTACTGGTATATACGTGTATACAGGGTCTTGTGAAATTCCATACACATATTTTAACCATGTACAAAAAGTGCTTAAATAATACGATTTTGAGAAGCGACATAAACTCCTTTTTCGATAAATTACTACATAAAATAATTTTAGATTCCCGTAGGAGTTGGCTTGTAATGAAGACAGCGAGTAAAATCTGACTTCTTGGACAGGCTGTAGGCGCCTGCTTTAGCCTATTCCTACGGGAATCTAAATTTATTTCAGGTCGTCATTTCTCGATAAAAGAGGTTTCAGGCTTTTTTTTCAGGCGTAAAAATCGTTGTGTGGAGCTTTTCCTGTATATGGTTAAAATATGAGCATCAAATTACACAAAACCTTGTATATATATATATATATATATATATGTATATAGCGATTTTATCTGCGTACAGTTGCGATATTATTCTAATCTTTGCGCAAATTTAGTGCATAGGTGTATCGACTGTTTAAAGGCTTATAAAATTTGTTCGAGAGCAGTTATGATGTAGAATCCATGCGTACAAACTCACCACTAGACGAATAGATTGTTTTTCCTGAACGTATTTTTCAAGATAACCTCACCATTATGAACGTCAACATAGCTCAGTGCAGACTCATGCTGGACTTAGGCCTTTTCAGGAGGAAGTTAAATGTGAAATGTGAAAGGAGAAAATGAAATGACGACATCGTTCGTTGAATTCAAGGGATAGACAATTTAACGACTTGAGGTTTTAATTTCCCTGGTTCAATGAAAGGCTCGACACATCCTGAAATGAAAAGACGAGAAGAAACCAGTCACACATCAGTTAGCCAACAATGAAGATCGATATATTTCAGTTACAGGCAAGCTGCTTTGCTCAAGAACACGAGTCTCCCTCTGCTCACCCGAAAGATAAAGAAGGCTTATACATATAACCCGTCGACACGTCGCCGCTAGCCCTCCATTGCCCTCAAGGAAAATTTAGCAAGCGCCACCGAAGAAGCAGAGATGCGCCGCGCATTCTTCTCTGAACAATGTTCAGAATTTTATATTACTCTTTTTCAGCACTCGTTGAGATTTAGTATTCGTTGAAATTCACCAAATATATGGCTATATGGTCATTATAATCTCATTACAATAAGCTAATTCACGCACCTGTTTGTCGCCTTCAAGGAGACCATAAACAGGGGCCTCTGAGAAGCCTTTAGAATGAGAAAAACATGGCAAGAAGTAGCTCCACTCTATTTTAGTATATACAATATTCTTTTGTTAGAATTCATGCTAAATAAGCATGACTTAATTACTACTGATTGAGGACTTCGCTGCAGAGCGGAAGATGAATATTAAGTTAAATCTGTTTTCTAGCTGCCAGTTTATTACCATCGGTTTAATTAAACCTATAATTCTGCGGACAGCAGCCGAAAGGTTAACTGCCTCATAAACAGTCAAAAGAGCGTAGTCAAACTGTTTAATTCTTTTAAATATATCCACAAAGATCGTAATTCTAACAGGCAATAAGGTAATAAGCCAAACTCATAAACCTATCAAATGTGGAACTAAAGAAGCGCAAACATGCAAAATTAAAACTTAATTAACACAACGAAATCACATTCACAAAAAATAAAGTTGAAGCAGAAAAGAAGAAAACAAATGAACACGAACTCAAATGCAGTTAAAATGGCCCTTCACACCAATCTACCACAGCCTGCGCAAGAACCTCCTATGACACCTCCAATCGCTGGTGCAAACAAATGACAACATCAAAGCGCATGCTAAATATTGCGTCTTATGGTTAAAAAGCGTGAGCTATAATTTACAGCGCATAGTGCACAAACACGGGCTTTAGTTCAAGATATATTTCTTGAAACAAGATAATATAATTCTAGCAATAGAGATAACATGGACCTGTCAATGAAAATAACACGGATTTTGCCGTGAATATAACAGGGATTTAGCAATAGAAGGAACTTGATTTAGCTCTAACAAATGTGAAATGAAATGTATACTTCATAAACACATAATGCTTCCTATTGAATTAGGACATAGTGATCAATTCTTGCCAGAGTCTTATGTTCAACAAATGCAAGTGAATGTCGCAATCAAAAGAACATACCTCATTGTGACAATATTTTTTAAAATAAACACCAATTAATTCACTTTAGCCGTTGAAAACATCTTCTTTGTTATATTAAGAGGACAGGAATAAAGGATGAAACACATTTATGTGAGAACTTACCATTCTATTGCCAACACAATAACCATTAAATTTGTATGGCATACGAATCCAATTCCATTTCAGTCTATATAGCATATGTTAGTGTACGACGTGTTTATTTGTTGATGAATATGAAGTGATGTTGGCCTCACAGTAAGCCGGTGACTCTAGTGCATCGGTTACTGATGTCTTCCTCCCTTGTTCAATACGTACACCTGTAACCTGGACCTGCGGCGTGTTACATGATGCCGCTAGTAGAGCTCGGTCAGAATGGCAATAACGGTAGCTAAACTGTTCCGCAATTTTGAAAGTTTCAAAGAAAGATGACCTCCATTGTAAAGAGCGGGTAACAGTTGAGTTCCAAACACTGTTGTTCATGATCCCTAATTTGCTTCATGTTTTGCGCACCGTCTCAATGAGCCACTTTCGAATTAGAGCTGGTGCTCTATTTTACAATCGCTTTCTGCTTTTATTGACCACAAATAATGAAGAATTATAAAATATCTCTCATGAAAATTGATGAAATATTTATATTCTACCTTTGCGGTATAAACAGTGAGTTTAACTTGAGTGAAAAATGAATTTTTTTTTGTTCCTGAAAGTGAAAATCTAAATTTTATTCTCTAATACAAAGGTATGAAGTCGCGTTATTGGTTCGTCTTGAATTTCCTCGCAGTTTGAGATGTTTTTAAAAGCAGGGGAGCTTATTCTACAATAGAGCTCCTGAAACTGCGAGCTTTTTGTCCCACGTCAGACGGACGGTAACTTACTGAAATATTATTCCTGGGATTTGGTTTTGTTCCGAATATTGGGTGGAGGAAATTTTGCTCGT
This sequence comes from Morinoia aosen, assembly GCA_030386875.1. Classification (NCBI taxonomy): domain Eukaryota; kingdom Metazoa; phylum Arthropoda; class Malacostraca; order Amphipoda; family Talitridae; genus Morinoia; species Morinoia aosen. The sequence goes on along the minus strand of CM059576.1, from coordinate 52,670,867 downwards.
GGGAGGTAGAAAGGCAAGAATGCATGTCGGCTTTTCTGAATGTGGTATCTTTCCGGTATGGGGGTCCCGTATGCTTTATCCGGTAATGGGGTCCTGTATGCTTTATCCGGTATGGGGGTCCCGTATGCTTTAGCCGGTAATGGGGTCCTGTATGCTTTATCCGGTATGGGGGTCCTGTATGCTTTATCAGGTACGGGGGTCCCGTATGCTTTATCCGGTACGGGGTATCCCGTATGCTTTATCCCGTGCGGGGGGTCCCGTATGCTTTTCCGTGAGGGAATGCATGATCACGTACCCTAAAATTCTAAAATTCCTCCCCGCATAAGCGAATTTAATATATATTTTTGCACTTATTTCTGAAGATAATGCGGTACGTCTCCCCAGACCAGATTGCAATAGTCCACACTCGAATAGCTATTTCTAACCATTAAAAATAGTTCTCACTAAACGAGAGAAAAATGAGGCCTAAAGCTCGGGCGTGACTAGGGGCCTGGGGAACCCCTATCATGTACATTCCCTGTAAAGTATCATGTAAATGATGCTAGCCACCCTCTACGTGAAAAGAGGAAAAGGCTTGGTATATACCTATAAAAATAAAAACAAAATTTCTCTTAAACATTCGGAGCCAGACGTACACATGCACCTAAATTTTAGCAGTCAAACCAACACACAATAACATCTACACAAAGTAACAGAACCTTACACACATACACACACACACACAACACACATACACACACTTGATTTGTATATGTGTGTGTATGTGCAGTTCTGTTACTTTGTGTAGATGTTATTGTGTGTTGGTTTGACTGCTAGAATTTAGGCGTATGTGTACGTCTGGCTCCAAATGTTTAAGAGAAATTTCGTATCTATTTTTACGGGCTAGGCATAGCTATTTTTCGATGCAGGTATAGCGATATTCATTTCATATAACTTTTTCGCAATTTGTTCATTATCGTGTTTTATTCCTTGTTTTACAGCACTGATGATGGAATCAGAGATTCCGAAACGTTTGCTATTAAAAACATGTTCCCTTTTATATTGGTTCTTCTTCGCATCTACGGACTAGATTCCCCACAAATCGCCCTTTTGATTCTATTATAACTAATACATTTAACACCTTTACAATATGCTTTCTTAGGTTTCACTTTGCTTGGCAAAATTCGGAAAATTTTCCGCATATTTTGGCCACCATTACGCAAAATTGTAGTGGGAAGATGAAATCAAAAAGGACCCAAAATTGCAGTATTGCTTATTGGAATCTCCCTTGTTTGATGGCGGGACCTTGATGTTGCCCTCGTACAACCTGTGTTTGCAAGGCCTCTGCTCATCGAAAAAATGTGAATACCTTCAAAGAGTGGAAAAATAATTCAAATATGCCATTTGGCGTTGCATGGTATAGCACAATTACAGGCGCCGCTAACACAACATACTGCGCTAGATGTTACCCAGAATCCCACTTACCCATCTTGTGATTTTCCATGTAACTTATCTACCGTTGCTGCTGGAACTACCTGCGACAAAGTGGCAAAATGATGAAGTAGCGACGCAATGATGGAATGCAGTTCAATTAATTACGATGGTAAGTTGGCGACCAGCAGGTCAGATTTTCAAGAAAATGCATCCTAAAAAAGGTCACCTCTATAAATTTCATGGCATTAAAAAATAGAGGCATTGTAATATACTAAAAAATACAGAAAAGATTGAGTACTTATCATGCATAAGTTTAGTAAAAATACCTATATGCAAGATGGCTTCAGAGGAAAAACAGATGATTATAAGAAAAATAAAACCTGAATCTAAGTGCAGCATAAAAGAGCCAACTGTTAGGGTCTATTGGGCGCAAATGAAATACCTATAAATCAAGAAGCTTCGTAAACTAAATCGATCTTGTTTTAAATATGCACCATGTTCTTAAATGAAAATTTTAAATGTAATGTTGTGAAACATTTTCACTTCGCGCTTTTCTGAAAATTGTGCATTTTTTGTATATTTTTTTGCAAGTTAAAATCATACACTTCGTATTTGCAGCTCTAGCTTTTGCCGCTGTAAGTTTCATGAATGATTTTTTTATTCATTTCTATATTGTGGTTATGCGGGCATAGTCTAAAACCCTGAAGAACCAATTTGTATAAGCTCATGTAGAGATGTTGGTGGTGGACTGCGTCTATGTGTTGGATATTAGTGCATGTATTCATGGACGAGGTTATTTAAAGTATAAATATTGTGCATTAATAAAAGTTTGTAACATTCTTCCACGACTGAAAATTTTTTTTTGGCTATGTATAGTTGGGAGCAACAAATATTTGTGCACAAATAAATTTATTTTTTTAACCCACTTCTCACAAACTGACGCACTACCAATTGACGGAGTATATATTTTGTCTAAATTTCCATAAACACCCAATACGCTGAAAATAAATAAAATTTAAACATAAATATGTATGTATATATGAGGTTGAAGAAAGAAATCTTACTAAGTAAATTTTTGCTTATAAAAAGTTAAAACTGCACTTTATCGACTGCGTTTGGTATAGAACTTTCTTTATTGTTCCTGTTATGCATCTCGTAGCTGATTAGCCCTGCATCTAAATACCTTCGTCTAGCATTTCGTCATCAGCGGCATCACTGCGTGTGGTACAGTAAAGGTAAAAGCGAAGACTATTCAATCCCAGTAAAAAAATTACAATTGGAAAAAAAGCTCGTGAAATTCCCAAGAAAATATTGTAGAAGTTAAAAATATCATTGTCAACCATAGTTTTGGTTGTTTCAACCTGAAGAAAATCAAGGAACTGTGAAAGACCGTAAAAGAACTGATACGTCGTTGAAGACGTCTTTACGATCATTCGGGAAAATAGAAAGAAAATAGTTCAATAATCCAGCACATTGAGTCGTTAAAACCTATCAGCAACATACATAAATGTTTCACCACACTGTCTGGACAATGAACTTCATGCACAGAGATCAATTGAATTAGTGCTCTTCGAGGAAAACTACATTATTTTTTAAACGATATAAAGATACCCGGTGTAGACGTACTTGGGAATTTAAGACTAAATTCGAAAAATTAAGGTCAAGTTATATATGGATAGATGATCAAAACTGAATTATTAATTGCACTCACATAACATGTTTGGAGAAAGAGACGGCACTGCTCTCGCCTCGATGACCAAACTTCCAAAGCCAAGTTTGGCGGAGGTAATAGCGTCATAGTCTGATGAGGTTCTGAACAAAAACATATTATTTTGAGCATTAACTTGCAAATATCAGAGGGAAAAAAATTACAGCTTCGAGTAGATTCGATCTTCTATCGTAGTAACGATCCTGCGCATGCAACGAAATGAATGGAAAATAACTTCGTCATCACGATGGACAACAATATTTCGAACGGCCAAGCCAGTCTCAAGACTTAACCCCTTAAATACTTTTGGCATTATTTGACATTCATAATTTGATCGAGATATGGAATTTGAATTCAGGAACTGAAGAAAATAGGTATAGAAGGATGGGACAGCCTTCAAAACAGCGTGTACATCATTAATTAAAGCTTATTGATGTTCAGTGCAGTAAAAGTAGATGAAATATGCTACAAAGTATTAAATTATGATTTTTGTTTCAGCTTTTAATCATGTGAATACTGTTCTTGCCGTCAGATAATATAAATGTGCGAGGGGTTCCAAAAATGTTTCATTAAACACCGAACTAAGCGCATGCGTGTGAGTTAATATTGATTCTAACCAAGCTCACATGAACCAATGTTGTATTTGCATGCTACCGCCATCTGCACAGTGGCTTCAATTCGTTGTTAGTCGTTGTTTTGTCCTGCGTAGTTGTGAGTGTGTAGTGTCTGAGTTGTTACGTGTCCTGCGTAGTTGTGAGTGTGTAGTGTCTGAGTTGTTATATGTCCTGCGTAGTTGTGAGTGTGTAGTGTCTGAGTTGTTACGTGTCCTGCGTAGCTGTGAGCGTGTAGTGTCTGAGTTGTTACGTGTCCTGCGTAGTTGTGAGTGTGTAGTGTCTGAGTTGATACGTGTCCTGCGTAGTTGTGATTGTGTAGTGTCTGAGTTGTTATATGTCCTGCGTAGTTGTGAGTGTGTAGTGTCTGAGTTGTTACGTGTCCTGCGTAGTTGTGAGTGTGTAGTGTCTGAGTTGATACGTGTCCTGCGTAGTTGTGAGTGTGTAGTGTCTGAGTTGTTACGTGTCCTGCGTAGTTGTGAGTGTGTAGTGTCTGAGTTGTTATATGTCCTGCGTAGTTGTGAGTGTGTAGTGTCTGAGTTGTTACGTGTCCTGCGTAGCTGTGAGTGTGTAGTGTCTGAGTTGTTACGTGTCCTGCGTAGTTGTGAGTGTGTAGTGTCTGAGTTGATACGTGTCCTGCGTAGTTGTGAGTGTGTAGTGTCTGAGTTGTTACGTGTCCTGCGTAGTTGTGAGTGTGTAGTGTCTGAGTTGTTACGTGTCCTGCGTAGTTGTGAGTGTGTAGTGTCTGAGTTGTTACGTGTCCTGCGTAGTTGTGAGTGTGTAGTGTCTGAGTTGTTACGTGTCCTGCGTAGTTGTGAGTGTGTAGTGTCTGAGTTGTTACGTGTCCTGCGTAGTTGTGAGTGTGTAGTGTCTGAGTTGTTACGTGTCCTGCGTAGTTGTGAGTGTGTAGTGTCTGAGTTGTTACGTGTCCTGCGTAGTTGTGAGTGTGTAGTGTCTGAGTTGTTACGTGTCCTGCGTAGTTGTGAGTGTGTAGTGTCTGAGTTGTTACGTGTCCTGCGTAGTTGTGAGTGTGTAGTGTCTGAGAATTGGGATCTCGAGAGTGGAAAGGTTGTCGGTGCCCGAATAAAGATAGGTAAAGTGTTTGAAGTTCTAAGGGACACAGTAAGAAAGATTTATTCCGCGCATATGAAAAGCATCCGTTAAGTTAGTGATAAGAACGCCTGAGGAAAATGTGGTGCTAAAGCTATAAACACTTGACTGTAAAGTCATAAATCGTGGACTGTAAAGCCTAAAACCATAAGCCGTGGTCGGCTGAGTTTGGTTTCTCGCTGTGTAAGACTCTGCGGACTTCCGTCTAGCGAACGCCGTCCTAATTCCATGATGTGCTTTACTTGCTTCTTATTATAAAACATAGCTGGAGTTCGGTCATCATTTGGGCAACCCTATCGTGTTTTCTATTTCCATGGTACCAATTGTGCACGAAGTCACCTGACAAGCAAGGATTATGTGACCACGTGGGCCGATCTTGTCCATCCCATAATGCAAGGTTTGTTCTTAATGGTGATGTGTTCAAAGACAATAACCACTTTGTTCACACATTTCTAATCACCCACAACAGGTTTTGTGAGCTTTGGGGATTGGTTGGTTCTCATTTGACCAAGGCAGTTATCAGATCTCAATATGACTGAACCAACACGGTGTGCTTTGGTGAGATTGCTGTGTGATCGCTATCTACATACATCAATTCCACGTGAACTTGCTATTATTTTGCACGAAGAATGATATAAGATGCTGCAGAAGAAACATACAAGTCTCTTTTCAAAAAAATACACAATACTTGTATTAATTTTTCTATAAGACAGAAAGCTGTTTTAAATGCCAACGGTTTTCCTACTTTGCATCAGGCATGGTAACAAGTTTTTCGTTTCAATGTTATGTCCGTCTCCTGTAATACTTCTTTTAATCGCAATTTCCCGGATTTTTCTCCCTTATTTTTTTACACATTTGAATCAAATAGTTTCTCAACGTTTTGTTTCAATTTGTCGGAAATTTGTTCCACTAATAATTTATTGGTATGCTAGTATTTGTTTCCTCCTAGTGTGTGCGGTACTAAAATATTACAGAATTTTTTAAGAGAAATATCTCAATTCTGACAGTACACCGTTGATGGATGTAGAAAAAATCACTTTAATATAAATTTAGAAGCTGGCTGCTTAAACGTTATGGGGTAAAAACAGTACGATTTGATGCTTAGAAGCCGTAAAGGCTCTTAAATGTTTTCTTTATTTAAAGAATCTCCGAAAAACTAAATTTTATCTCTGAGAAGTCTCAGAAAACTGCGTGGGGGTGCAGCGATAGCAGCGGAGCAGCTCGTGAGCCGGGCGAGTCTCGAATGCGCAGGAAGGAGCGAGACACGGCGCGAGACCGGCCCTCTCCGCACTGTTACGCCCCACCTGCATATAAAGTTATATGAGAAAATGGCAAAACATCGAGATTTTAGAATATCATTGTGGTAGAATTTAGGCAAGCTTCATATTCTCAATTTATTGTAATATTTTTGCTGAATGTGAGCTTGTTGATTACGAACCAATAATTTCATCAAATCGGTACCACAATCAGAGAATAATATTTTTAGACTTCAAGAAAGTAATTTGCACAGCCAAATTGTAATGAAGAAGAGGTAGTCTAAGAGGCGCTTGCGAAACGCAAGAACGGATACACGATCAGATGCAGGTGCCAAGCACGCGTCGAACGAACCTCAGACGAGGAGTATCCTTGTGGGCCATGTCTTCCCCCGTGGTGGTCGTCTCAGTAGGCGATCCCCTCTGCCTCCCCCGCTGCCGACGCGTAGTTCCCTCGAAGTCGAACTTAGCCGAAACTGACTTCAGCCATAACACTGATGTCGCGATCCAAGAAAAGTGAGGCGCGCTGACACAGCTACGCTGAGGCGGATGCTTATCCTTGGGACTGAACGAGAGTTGTTGCAGGTTAGTGTGGAAGTGTGTGTCTGGTGTCACAACCGAAGCACGGTTGAGCACGTCTCCTCTTGTGGGAGACTGGGCTTGTTCTTCGTTGCATTTGGAACGAAAGTTGGATATATTGAAAGTTGGGACTAAATCCGAGGGGGATGGCATGTGCAAAAAATTTTCTTAAGCCTAAATTAATTATTCAACAATGGATGAGTGCAGGGTTTCATAACCCCGTGATCCAAGCGTTCGACTCACGTACTACGCTCCACTCGCTTAGCTGCTAGGGGAAGACCTCATATCTCCAGAGTATCAGTTATGTTGCAACTCACACCTTACGCAGCTAGGTCAATGAACACAACAATTTAGAAGCCGGTATTATTTAATTTGGGCGCGAGGACGAAGACTAGTGAGTTAAGTTGAATGTTTGTGTGATGGAGGATGGCTCGGATGAGGGAGTTTGGGATGTGCATGAAGTGGAACTCATTTCAAAAGATCATGGACACAGGACGTAATAGATAATTTAATTAGTATTTTAATGAAACGGACCACCGTTGTCTGCCTTCAAAAAAACTAATTCTGACAAAGTTAAATAGCTCTACTATTGATAGTTTTCGAATAGGACAGCGGCCACATTTGCTTACCTTTTACTACTCTGAAATATATGAGTATATGCAAAAATCGTTCAGAACTAAACATGTTTCCTATTTTTCACTTATATAGTAAGAGGCGTTCTGACAGTGGAACTTGGGCAGTTCAATAAATTGATTACAATTTACAAGACGCAACATTTTGTCCTCATAATAATTCCGTTTGAACGAACATCATTTTATATAACTTTCAGGGGGAATACAACTGTGGTATCTAAGAAAATTAGCACTCCTTATGGGAAAATGGGAGGTTCCGAGCTATGATTTATGTAGTTTTTTGTAAAATAAAAATTTTTGGTATGTTAAGCGCCCATTTTTTCGGTTCACTGCTGTCATGTTTTTCAGCACCATCTACTTTATTTTTAAACTTATACCATGTTTCGTGAACTTTTTCTCTACTCTTTCCAATAACCTTGCGCATATATGCAGCGTATATTCTCCATACTAAAAGGTGCCTTCCTCCTTCCTCTTTTTAGATCACCTTTGTCGCGGATTGGGGGCTTCAACTAACATCCAACAAAATCTAATAATTTTTTTAATGCAAACACTTACAAGAAATGTTCACGTGCTAGATGGAATGAGAGCGTGCCAGACAGCCTCCAGACTAGGAAAGCTAACGCTAGACCTACCTGCTCTCCGACCCGCCGCTGACGTGGACTGCAGGACTGGGTTCATCTGGCGGACTGGTGGAACTCTCCCCTGACCTGGTCAGTGGGCCGGACCCGCCGCTGACGTGGTCTGCAGGACTTGGTTCATCTGGCGGACTGGCGGAACTCTCCCCTGACCTAGTCAGTGGACCGGACCCGCCGCTGACGTGGTCTGCAGGACTGGGTACATCTGGCGGACTGGCGGAACTCTCCCCTGACCTGTTGAGTGGGCCGGAAGTGCCTGCCTACCACAGATCTGTCTCAATGTACCAGTGCATGCCTGTTCAATACGGATTCCTCATCGTATTGATGCTGGCTTCTTCATTACCTCATCTCACGTTTTCCTTTGTTCATGATGTGTGAATAAGAAAGCCTTTCACATCTGTCTCGAAATTTTCAGTAACTCTGAAATTAAATAATTATTTTTCGCTTACATTCTGTTGGGGTACAATAAATACGATGTAATTTTTTCTTTGGGGATAATGTTCACTTATTTTACTTGCGTGATATTTGCGTAGATAAGTAAGGCTAGTGGAGATCACGAGTCTGGACTGAGATGGACAGCATAATCATAGAGGGCATTAGGAGTACTGTGATGTGCCAGACTGCGTGTAGTCATTTCACGAGCTGCCATGTCCTCACAAAAGAAATCGTAGGGTTTCAGCCGAGGAGGAATATTATTGAGCCGAAATGGCTCACTTTATGTCAGGGTTGGCATTTCAAAACCCATCAAAAAAACACAACAACCGACCAGTCTAGTGTTTTCTAAATTTAAAGTCACATATGAATGCACAAACTTGTAAAAAATCCCCAATGCAAGTTTTATTATTTTTCTTTGATTGACTCCATTCTCAAACTTATTATATTGACCGAATTTGAACCTCAATCACTTTTCATGGATTGTAAAACACAATTTGTACCATCACGTGGAAGTTTCTAGGCAGGAGTAGGTCTTAATTGCATCATTTTAGAAGCCGGCATTTGGCCGCAAGTGTTTGAATACTTCAAGAAGATTTCAAGCTCTCCTTGCCCCAAAACTACACCATCCATTGTCACAGACAATGCCGATTGGCTGTGTGGTCTGGCAGTGTGTATCCAGGTCGCATCACGGAACACAACTTCTGGAACTCTTTATTGATACTTGAATTGAATAAAAAAATTTCTAGACCAACATTTATTTTTCATTTGCCTTCTTGAGAAGTGCAAGGGAACTAAGAAGTCCTACGCCGTTTTACTGGTGATAGTGCAGTTGACCTAAAATGTTAACGCAGATGCCGAGCCTGCAGTATCATGTTACACTTGACGACGCTGGCAGCAAGACTGAGAGGGGCTGGAAATCAAAAGTTCATAAACTACCAAATCGTACTCCTGATAGGTCGCCAGCTTCTGCTTTTGACAGGAGTAGCTTTACTGCTTTCACAGTGCTTGCAGAAATTTATGCATACATTTAAAACATTACTTATGAGTATAATTTAAGACAACGTAACTCAATAGAAAGCACAAATACAATTAAACTCATAATACCTAATAAAACAAAAAACCTGAGCTCATATTCTAACCCGAGTTTTCCAACCCTGCTACAGGCAAACTCAAACTCAATGACCTGCGAATGGGAATCAATTTTAGAACCAGTGAGAAACCGTGAAAGTTAGACAATGGGTGGTAAAACATTTTAAACGCTCTTATGAAAAAAGAATTTGTTCATTATGTCAACTCACTTTTGTGATGACTAAATACTCGCACACGCCAGCATCACAATAGAGGACTGCTGCTCAGGCTGCTGCATAAGCGACTGTGCTTCGCTGGCGCATCCGTGCATTTTGTTCTCTACGAGTCATTTTCAAACCGCGTTCTTTGAAATGAATTACAGTTAATTAACAATGATCAATTATTATTATGAAATTAACACTTTCCTTCATTTCTCGCAATTTCAATTTTCACATATATAAAGTATGTACAATCGAATGTGTCCACAAGTTACTTCGCTTCTGCCACTTATCAGCTTTAAATCTTCATACATCCTGCCTTCTCGTGCGCTTCGAACGCTTTACATCCAACACTTTGTTTTCCTTTGACTCAACACTTCTCTATCATACTTTATGATAACGAAATGGAGCTGGACGAATCATCTTCAACCTCTTTCATGCACTTGAGTCACATAAACACAAATGTTGGTTACAAGTAAATTGCTTTTTACAGCCTGGAATCCTTTTTTTAACGATACCAGCATCACACCTAATTTAGGGTTATAAGTTACATGAGACCACAATATTTAATTAAAGCTAGACAATGGAAGTAACGTTCTACTTCGTTAGACACCACACAGTCACTCCTTTGTGATGTTACAATTATTGTACTTTTTATAAGTTATGAAATATAGAACAAGGTATGTTGATGAACTTTTCTAGTAACGACACGTGTCTGGGTAAAGATAAAACATCTCGTAAATTGTAGAAATCCAAGTTAGACTACTATTTTCTCTGTGAATGCAAGATCTACTGCATCATGCCTAAATTTCTGCGCTTCAAGCTGTACAAGAGGTACCTCCACACAACCAACTTCTATAAATCCTGGCAGACCAGCCTCCTTTCACGGGAGACCAACTTCAAGAAGAAGACCATTGTAAAGCTACCCTCTGAGCTATCTGAATGCCGCAGCAGAATCTTACAAGCCTTTCCTGGAGTGACCCGGCTGCGATCTATAGTGTTCTTAAAATGAAAATGTTGTAATAGAAACTGAGAGAACTCACGACAGAAAACTGTGTAATTTCGGAATTTCAAACAATCTTCAGCCCTGTGATCCAGACGAAGTTGTGCATAATTATAGTTCATTTCCTTTGAGCAATCGTCTCAAGTTCTTATAGGCATTTGTTCTGGATTTCTGCTAACCCGATTACAAGATTGATTTTTTTCAAGTACGTCCTTAATTTTGAAAAGTTGGCTTGTGCAGCAAAAATTTCCTTACTAGACCAAAATTTTCGACTTCACTGGGCAATTGCAATCACTCTCATTCAAATATTTTTATGGCTTCAAAACTTCACAATTTTCTTAGGAATATTTTTGAAGACCGACTAATTTTGAAGAAAACTAGCTATATTGAGCGTGTGCCATCAATTATTTCTGATCCGAGTAAATTCCTCCCAATTGCTGAACCAATGCAAAAATACTCTTTGGATGAAGATAAGGTAAATAACTTTCTGCGCAAACTAAAAATTTAAATTAATTGTAAGATGATATTTATGAGAAGCTAATTTGATCCGGCACATGCCCAGGTCTTCTCTATGGACTACCAAAAATTCATAAACCTAACTTTGCGACTACGTCACCATTTCGACCGATTTTTGCCGCTTCCGTCCTTCTTAGTTATAGGTTTAACCAAAAATTATTTTAAGTTTCTTTTAGAACTATGTGTGCGAAATTCTTTCTTTATTTTCAAAGGCCGTATGTATATAAACAAATTGAAGGGTTGGGTGTGGATCTCCCTTTGGGCCCTACTTTCGCCAATATTTTCATGTGCCACAATGTTGAATCACTGTGTGACTTCATTCAAACCCGTTTTTTTATAGGCGCTATATATTGATGATACATTTGTCCTTTTCAAAAACCAATTTGATGCCCATATTCCTTTGTTCAATATTTCAATTCCAGGCATCCCAATATCAAATTCATTTTATATCTGGAAATAAATAACCAATTGAATCATCTTGATATCAATGTTCACCTATCGGGAAATAAATTCATAACCTCAGTCTACAGAAAACCAACATTCTCCGGGTTAGGTCTAAGTTACTTTAGTTTCTGTTGCAAGAGATTTAAAATTAATAGCATCTCAACCCTTATAACTCGTGCCTATAATATTTGTTCAAATTACACTGACCTCCATTAACAATTTACTTTCTTGCAGTCTTAGTTTGCAACTAATGGTTATCAACATTCTGTTATTTTTAGTGCCATTAATAAGTTCATGGATAGTAAATTTACTCTGAAATCTCGTGTTCAAGCTCTAAACTATAGTTACAGCGTTTTGCCATATTTTGGATTTCAATCAGAAAAATTGAGAAAAGACCTTTTAATGCATTTGACTAAATTCCTCCTGAAAATGTCCTTTCATATTATTTTAGTTAACTAATGTACCATTAGATCATTTTTTTTATTTATACATGTGCTCCCGACCGGCATGCGATCTTCCATTGTCTATAATTGCAGTCGTGCGCATTGCGCATCGTAGTATCCTGGTTCCACCCACCGAGCACTTTACGTCCGGGTTGCTGAACATGGAGGTTTAAAGTCATCGTTCAGGTCGCTTACTCACTTCTCCTACTTATTCTAGTATCAGACAACATTCTAGTAATCGTTCCTGTGAACAGATTATTGGCATTAGCAAATTTAAAATATTAGATACTTGTACCGCCGGGTTAGACTTACGTATACTAGAGTCAATATTCATTCATAAACTTAAACCTTCTCTCAACGAAATGCAGAATGCATACCCTCTCAAAATAGTCAACACATAAATTATTATTATATTTTATATTTGTTTATTTGATTTTCGTGCTCATATTCTGCGCTTCTGGACATTGGGTGCACTGACTTGTACATTATTTTATTTGTAGACTTTTTGTTGCGAATGAGCCTAGGCTCGACAAGTTCAGAGTAAATGTTTTTACAGTACTTCTTCTCAATTTCTTTCATTGTAAATTTGCTTCGCCAAAAAGATTTTCGTTGTACATATGTATAGCTCGTAATTTGATCTCAGTGCGATTTTACATGGAAGAACCAGAGGCGTGTCATCTTGATTTTGATCCATTAGTTATGATAAACGGATATATTTCACTTTGAGTAAAGTTTTCGTTTACTTTAATGACCAAAGGGACAAAACTGAAATATCTGGTTTTAAAAATTTTACTTGGAGCTTCAATATTTCAAGTATTATTTATTAGCTCGCTTTCACAAGCTGAACTCTCAATGAGAATGCATGCCGCAGATGCACTGAATTTAAAGATTACCTGTTTGTAATGACAGCAACAGCAACGTAACGTCGTCATGTACTCGTCAAAATATCACTTCCTCACACAGCTCATGAAAATGTCATTAAATTCTTCTATTCAAATTTTTCTTTGGAATGCTCAGTGTTGTAGATGGTCATTACAACAACACAGATAACTGACTGTAGGTTTGCCGTTCATTGTAGTTCAGTGTCCGAGTAAAGGCAAAAGGTTTGAAAAGTTGCTACAAAGCGAGTGCATTTATTGTTCATTCGTTACTGGAAAAATTGAATTAAACATCAGGTGATAAGTGAGGCACTGATAAGACGGACGTGGCACTCTGCACACAGCGAGTCTTATCAGTCCGTCTTCAGGTTGAGGGCAGGACGAAGTTATACATTCAGTGCTCTGGGTGAGGTTTTGCTGAGACTCCATCACTGCTGCGTTTTGTGCCTAGTTAGAGAGAAGCTTCGCCGCGCCAAAGTGTTTATTACAAGCAATGAGTGTAATATAAACAATGAGTGTAATATAAACAATGAGAGTAATATAAACAATAAGTGTAATATAAACAATGAGTGTAAAACAATTTTTGAACAATTTAAAACATTTTATTTACCACAGGTGATACAGAGGTAGAATGTTTCTTACGTCTAGTATAATGGTTAAATTTGAGTATAGCTACATACCTGTGGGCCCGAACAAGTTCAGCGACTTCTAGGTCATCCTATCATCCCGTTATTCTAAGGTGTACAATGATGTTTAGCCTAGTTCACTTAACCTAGTTTCGCATTAGACTGATCATTGAGATAATTAACTCGATATTTTATGCTGTATTTTACAATATGGGTCAAATCGGCTATATTGAACAGTATGTTCGATAAAACGATTCAAGAGCAGACTGAAAATCGGTTATGTTACCCAAAGCAAGTTACATTATTACATTGTCATTAGTTACATGGAGGAGGCTAGATCTGACATGGTGATCTTACACGACTAGTATTCTGATAGGAAGTGAGACTCAAGATGTCTTTTGAATACTTTGTACGAATTACATTTACGGATCTGCTCAGGTATTGAATTCCAAGTTTTGGTTCCAACGAAGAGTATACAGTGTTGCGGCCGGGCCTTTGAATAATAAGGAAGCATGAATTTACTTCTATTTCGGGTTAAATGGTCGTGATGACCAGTTTGCGCAGTCAATAATTGTCTTGGGCTATTGTCGCCATCATTTCTTAATGTTTTGTAAATGAAATTACAGATGGAGATTTTGTAGAGATCCGAAAGTTTAAGTATTTGTAAATTTTTGAAAGAATCTTTTGTGTGAGATTTTTATTCTAGATTTTTTACCGCTCTGACAGCTCTTTTCTGCAGAGTAGAAATGTTGTTGGTTTTATTTTTATCAGTTCCGTGCCATGCTTTTATTCCGTATTGCAAGTATGGAGAAATGAGCGTTCGGTAGAGCATTTGTGAAGCTGTTTCAGGCAGAAAATTTTTATCTTTATGTAGGATTCCGATGGTTTTTGATAATTTAGAGCTAATATGAGTGATGTGCTCTTTGAAGGTCAGATGTTTATCTATTATGATGCCCAGAAACTTACATGAGTTTGTTTCTTCGATTTCACCTTCGCCAATTTTAATGCATGGGAGAGATACATCTTTCTTGAATGAGAATGTAATATAATTTGTTTTATCAATATTAAGGCCTATTTTATTAGCTTTGAGCCACGATGAAACCTTATGAAGTTCATTATTTATACTCTCCACAATCATAGCAGGATTTTGGTTCTAAAGGACCGCAGAAAGCGTACTGTCATCGGCAAAAAGGATAAATTTGAAGAATGATGTAGATTTTACAATATCATTGATAAAAATCAGAAACAGGAGAGGCCCAAGAACAGATCCTTGTGGAACTCCATGGCTAATTGTCTGTGGGTCTGATTTTGCGTTATCAATGACAACGTTTTGCTTCCGATTTGTTAGGTATGATCTGAACCAATCATGGGCAAACCCTCGAATGCTATAACAGTGTAGCTTCGAGAGTAGTATTTTATGGTCCACACAATCGAATGCTTTTCGAAAGTGAAGAAAAACAGAGAAAACAGGCTTTCCCTCATCTATATCAGAATAGAGGAATTGTAAATGATTTAATATAGCCTGTGTTGTTGATTTTTTAGAGCGAAAGCCGTATTGTTTATCGTAAAGAAATGATTTATGTTCAAAATAAGTGTACACTTTTTTATACACAATCTTTTCGAATACTTTGCTAATAATTGGTAGTACGGAGGTAGGTCGATAATTGTTTACACAGGTTTTTTCACCACTTTTAAAGATAGGGGTTACTCTAGCAACTTTGAGGGAGTTCGGGAAAGTGCCTAGTAAGAGAGACTGGTTAATAATATTTGATATCAGCGGGGCTACAATGTCAGCAATAACTTTAAGTACTTTAGTCGGAAACGTTTGTAACCCACTCGAATTATTTTTCATGTTGTTTATGCACGTAATTACATCGGAGGAGTTTGTAGGCGTAAAGAAAAAGGAATTGGGTTCTCGAATATGATCCATGAATTATAGGTGATCAGTAGGTTCACTTGGAATACCATCAGCTATAGTTTTCCCTACGTTTACGAAGAAGTTGTTAAAGAGATTAACAATTGCTTTCTTCTCATGGTATTTTACATTATCTTGAATAACATATATAATTTTCTTTTCATCGGTATTATTCGGTTTACAGCAAGAGTTAAGGAGATGCCAAGTCTTTTTAACGTCAGTTTTGAATTGAGTAAACTTGAGCGTAAAGTAGTTCTTTTTTGATGTTCTTATCTGGTTTGTAACATAGTTTCTGAATCGGTTATATGTTTCTCTAGATATTCGCACTTCGCAAAGGAGGGCTAGGTACGCTTGGCGTTTCTTTATATTTATCATGATGACTCTAGTAATCCACGGCTTTTGTTTATTTTTCGGGGTAACTGTACTAGTTACAATTGGGCAACACTGATTGTATGCGGTCATTATAGTTTCAGTCAACTTTACTACTGCTTCATCAATGCTCGTAGCATTATTATTTTGTTGAGAGATGTGCAATGTAGGCATTGATTTTTCTAGAACGGTGCGCATTTCTTCAAGATTTGATTCGTTTATTTTACGATATGAGTAAGTTTCAGCCCGTGCCTTGGGGCAAGAAATATAGACATTTTTCTTAATAAGAAAAACTGGGAAGTGATCTGATAAGTCAGAAGTAATTATTCCAGCAAGAAAATCACTTGAGTCTGTCATAAAGATATTGTCAAGCAGCGTAGCACACTCTGAGGTTATTCGTGTAGGCTTTGTTATGATCGGAAGGAAGGATTGAGACTGAAAGGTTGTAAGGAAATTATAGATTGGTTCATAGCTTTCATGTTTCAGTAGATCATAATTGAAGTCACCGCATATTATTATGTCAATGTATAAGGGCCTGTTGAACTGAGAAATAATACGATTCAGCTCATTCAGGAAGGATATAGGACAGGCTGTAGGAGGCCTATACACCGTTCCAAGCACAATGCGTTTACCATCTCTAGACAGCTCTACGAAGAATGATTCTATATGATCCTGATTCATTGTTGCACTTGCTATGGTTCTCGAGTCTATGTGGTTAGATATATATGTGCTGATACCTCCGCCCCGCTGGTTTTTTCTTTGCGAATGGTAACTATGATAATTTTCAAATCGATTCATGTCTTTAGTCGAGTCATCTAGCCAGCTTTCGGTGAAGCAAATCACGTCTAGGTTATATTTATGTTCAGTAACAGTACATTGTCTCTCTTCAAATTTAGGATAGAGTGACCTACAGTTCCAACACAGGAGTGAGAAATCTCGGTCAGTTATTCGTATAATTTCGTTGAATTTTGATATATTAGTATACCTACACTCTTGAGAGTCGTTTAGGTTTGGATATATTCTGTTCAAATGGTTGAGATCTGGGTCGATTTCCTCGAATATCTCAGGGTGATCAGTCATTTAAAATTAGTAAACAGTAAGAAGTAGGTACTACAGTGCTTAAAAACGAAATACAGAGTCAAGCTTTAAGGGATATTTCTGTCTAAAAAACTAGTAAACAGTAGGCAGTAAGTATTATTGTATAACTTAAAACGAAATACAGAGTCAAGATAAAAAGGGTATTCCTATCTAAAAACCAGCTTAGAAAGTATAGAAAAGAGTAAAAAATCTAGCATGATTTCGTGAGTACACTCAATACTCTGCACATGAGTGAAGAATATTGGAGTTTAATATACAAAATTGATGCGTACAAATTGCTGAAGGCGTTGCTACAAAGTTCACATACAACAGGTAATATGTTTTAAAAAAATCACCTACGATGATAATCTAATCAGCTCTTATGTTGTACACATAATGATGATTTTATTGGTAAAAAATTACATACAATTTATGAGGAAAATCAAACAGGGTGAATATCAACATTCCATTAAAACATTGGTAGGTACAAATTGCTGATGATGTTGTTGCAAGTTCTAATACAGTTGTCATAAATGCTCATATATATCTCTCATACGATTGTCAAAATTGAGGTAAAACTGACGTATATATCTCTAGAGGTTGGAACTGATTCATGACGTGAAGTTATGCAGTTTGAAGATTTAGTGTAGAGTTGTAGAATTCTAGGCGTTATTGACATACGAGTATCTAATTTGATACAGTTACATGTTTTGATAGCTAATTGAGGTAATCACCCAAGACCTGTTTCAATGATTTATTCAGTTCCAGCATCAGGTATTGGTCGAGCTTTTCTGGCGTGTTAATCTGACGTCTCGAATCCGGTTCTCCAGGGGTGAATGCGAAGATGTTTCCATCCTGGGTCCTCGGGGCTCCAATTTTTTCCGGGAATTTTCTCTTGGCTACTCTCAAGGTGTACATGATCTTGGCTCGTGAAGGTATTAGATATTCATTTATGGAGAACTTTGGTTTATTTACTCGGCAGGCAGACAGAATTTCACGTTTCTTGTTGTAATGTTTCAGTTCGACAGCGATGTTTCTTCGATCCTCGTTTCCAGTTCGTGGTTTTCTTCCCATTCTATTAGCTGACGTGATGTCAGCATCAATGAGATCAATGTTGATGTCCTTCAGAATTTTGAAGACTGTTTCTTAGCAATTTTCGTTGGTGACGGATTGAGGTTGAGGTAGTTCCCCCCCGGAAATGATGAGAGTACATTTTCTATCTTCCAGGTCTCGGCGCTGATCATTTTTTTCCAAGCGATCGAGACGAGACTCCAAGCTATGTATATTCTCATTCTGTTCTTCAATAATTTTTTTGTGTTCTGCTTCTGTTTCTGCTATAGTTTCAGATAGTGTTTTAAGGTGGCTTATTTCATTTTTCATTATGCCAATATCACTATTAAATTTTGTTATCACTGAGTCGAAGTATTTTATTGAGACAGATACCACTTCCTTGCCGTCTTGAGTTAGGCTAGACACATCAGGATATTGACCAAACTTTGGTTGATACTCACAGCTGTTATTGCTGCTGCTGCTGCTGTTGTTGCTGTTGTTGCGTTGCTTCTTGGGACCCATCTTGTAGATTGAGAGAGTCGGCTTCCTTGTTTAAACGAGGGTTGAACACTTTCACACTTTTTGAGGGAATATTATATTCTTAGTATGATGATTTATATGTTTATATCACATTTGAATCCTCATGGTGAGAGAGGGTACCCATTTAGGTTAGAAGTACATTCTTTCTAACAATAGGCACTTTGTTTCGGAGCGAGCAGAGCGAGCGCAACGCACATCCTCACAATATGGTGTCTCTGAGGACACTGTAATACAAACAATGAGTGAAACATAAACAATGAGTGTAATGCAAACAATGAGTGTAATATAAACAATGAGTGTAATATAAACAATGAGTGTAATATAAACAATGAGTGTAATACAAACAATGAGTGTAATATAAACAATGAGTGTAATATAAACAATGAGTGTAATATAAACAATGAGTGTAATATAAACAATGAGTGTAATACAAACAATGAGTGTAATATAAACAATGAGTGTAATATAAACAACGAGTGTAATATAAACAACGAGTGTAATATAAACAATGAGTATAATATAAACAAAGAGTGTAATATAAACAATGAGTGTAATATAAACAACGAGTGTAATATAAACAACGAGTGTAATATAAACTATGAGTGTAACATAAACAATGAGTGTAATATAAACAATGAGTGTAATATAAACAATAAGTGTAATATAAACAATGAGTGTAATATAAACAATGAGTGTAATATAAACAGTGAGTGTAATATAAACAACGAGTGTAATATAAACAATGAGTGTAGTATAAACAACGAGTGTAATATAAACTATGAGTGTAACATAAACAATGAGTGTAATATAAACAATGGGTGTAATATAAACAATAAGTGTAATATAAACAAAGAGTTCAGTATGTAAAACGACTGACACCAAATTCACCGAAATCCGCGCATGAACATTGCAGGAGGTTCATACGAACAACAGTCAACGGTGGAAAAACTTTTGACCTGAGGCCTCCACATCGCGAACAGGTGCAGGTGAGTACTTTCTTCTTTTGATGAATATTGCTCAACCCATATTATAGTGTAAACTCTCAAGTGACGCGATAATGTTCTAATTGTGCCTAAGATTGTTCAGTATCGACCAGCCAATGCTCAAATATTTGAAGCCGTGAGTAGATATCACCCATCATGTAGTTTGTTATAGTTCGCTAAGAGGTAGACGGAGAAGGATGGATCGTTTTCTAAGTCTACCTGGCAATTTCTATGAAGCTTTCAATGAACAAAATCGAGGGAGTATTATTTGCCAGGTATTACGCGGGGAAGAATTCTATGCAAATACTGAAGCAAATAATTTCGCATTATTCTGTGGGAGTTCTACTCGGTGCCTCATGTCGCTTTGGGAGCGTCGAGCGACACCGTTGTGAGAAGTAATGAAATGAACAAACTTGCAGCCGAGTTACTTATAGAAAATTCATCAACTAATTATACATAAAAGTTGGAATGCCTTTTGACTTTCTGGATAGAGACAGGGAGTAAAGACCAAAGACAGCTGTGCAGGTGTCAGACAATTGTGCTCACGACTACCTCGTTGCCTTTACCCAGCAGATTGGGAGTCGGAATGTATATCATGTGTATTGGTAGGCTGGATTAGGTTGTATAGAATATCACTTGTATTGGTAGGTTAGATTAGGTTGTATAGAATAACACGTGTATTGGTATGTTAGATTAGGTTGTATAGAATATCACGTGTATTGGTAGGTTAGATTAGGTTGTATAGAATATCACGTGTATTGGTGTGTTAGATTAGGTTGTATATAATATCACGTGTATGGGTATGTTAGTTTAGGTTGTATATAATATCACGTGTATTGGTAGGTTAGATTAGGTTGTATATAATATCACGTGTATTGGTAGGTTAGATGAGGTTGTATAGAATATCACGTGTATTGTAGGTTGGATTAGGTTGTATAGAATATCAGAAGCTGAGGCTGAGGAAAGCATAGGCAAGGTGTAAGATAGCATAGAAAATTGTGGGAAAGTCATGTTAAAGCTCAGTTGGTCTGCCACTTTATCACGCCATGAACGAAGCTTAATTATTATTTTTTGATGAGAATTTCACCAGTGCACAAGATTAAGAGTATTTTATTCGCGGATTCTGTTGGGTTGGATGTATTTGTTTATGATCCACATCTGAAGAATATTTTTTACAAAATTATCGATTACAATAATATATGACGAATGACGTACACCAAAAAAAACCTACACCTCGACCTTCTCTTAGCGCCAGCAAGGTAACATCACCTCCTTCCCTCCCCTTTTAAAAACAAGGGTGTACTACAGCTTCTTAAATTTAATTTTAAAAAGCTCAAGTTCAATTTAAAAAAGCTCCAGTTAAATTTAAAAAAAATCAATTGAAAAAAGCTCAAGTTTAATTTAAAAAGCTCAAGGTCAATTTGAAAAAGGTCAAGTTTAATTTAAAAAAATCAAATTCAATTTCAAAAGCTCAAGTTTAATTTAAAAAGTTCAATTAAAATTAAGGTCAATTCAAAAAGCTCCGGATCAATTTAAAAATACATCAACTTTCATTTAAAAGTCTCAAGTAGGCTTTATTTAAAAAAAGATCAAGTTCAACTTTGAAAAGCTTATGTTTCTAAAATTGCATACTTATGTAATAATAATTTAATTGAAGTTCATTCGTGAGTATGCATATTTATTTAAAAGTACTGGCACTGAAAATAGAGTAAATCGGATATCAGACAAAGCAAGCTGCTGGGATTTTGCACTCAATTTGACATTCTTTAAGTTTTACCTATGAATTATTTGCTAAACAGGTCATCTTTACTTTTATCTATTGACAAAAATGATGCAAATAAACTTTATGTAATAAGCAACTGTGTGACAATTAGCGAACTGCACTGACCGAAAAATTAAACATTACAGAGCTTCAACTTTTTAGTCAGAGCAGTTTGCTAATTGTCACACAGTTGCTCGTAACATAAATTTTATTTGCATCATTTTTGTCAATAGATATTTGTAGTACCGATGATCTGTTTAGCAAATGATTCATTGGCAAAACTTGAAAAATACCAAATTGAGTACAAAATCACCGCAGCTTGCTTTGTCTGATATTCGATTTACTCTATTTTCAGTGCCAGTACTTTTAAATAAATATGCATACTCACGAATGACCTTCAGTTAAATTATTATAACACAGGTATGTCATTTTAGAAACATAAGCTTTTCAAAATTGAGCTTGATCCTTTTTTAAATAAAGCCTACATGAGAATTTTGAATGCAACTTGATTTTTTTTAAATTAAACTTGAGCTTTTTTGAATTGAACTTGAGATTTTTAAAATTGAATTTGATTATTTTAGATTAAACTTGAGCTTTTTTAAATTGAATTTGATGTTTTTAAATTAAACTTGACCTTTTTTGAATTGAACTTGAGCTTTTTTAAATTGAACTTGACCTTTTCAAAATTGAATTTGATTTTTTTAAATCAAACTTGAGTTATTTTAAATTGAATTTGATTTTTTTTTAATAAACTTGACCTTTTTTGAATTGAACTTGACGTTTTCTATATTGAACTTGACATTTTTTAAATTGAACTTGAGCTTTTTTAAAATTAAAGTTAAGAAGCTGTAGTACTTCCCTGTTTTTTTGAGGGAAGAATACTCCCAGAATGTCATATTTTCTTAAGATATTGGGTTTCAGTTGCCATAGGAAGGGTAAGATGTCAGGTACATCCAGTGGAAAAATGAAGGTCGTACGTTCATTGGTTCGCCCGCTACGGGGGTATTAAGTATGGGGGGGAGGGGAGGGGGAAGTGATATTTTCTCATGATACACCTCCTCCCTTGGCACTTTCTTCACGGCTTGAAGTTGCTATGTCATCTTCTATGTCTCTTTATTACTGTATAATGATTTCAAGGGTCCTAGCTAACCCACCCAAATTTAATAAAAAAATTGAGATTGTTTATGTTGCTTTGTTTACCTTATTTTGGAGGATCGGAATGTGGAGATTCAAAATATAGCTCCTCCTACAGTTTCTGAGCTACAGTAATGATTTTTATATCAAAAGAACCGGAATTTAATCTTCTGCAAGATAACGTCAGCTTCTATCCATTTTTGAAATAGAAAATTAGCCACATTTACTTTTTTGGGAGAAGTATGAATATGAGTTCAATTTTTGTATTTTTAATTTTTTTCAAAATTATTTCTAAAATTCTTTAAAAAACTCCACGTTACGTTGTAGAGAATACAATTTTGCTTCTTTGATACAATTATTATCTCTGTATCTCAAAATCTGATTGAGTCCATGGATTTTCCCCAGACCCCTCATTTTTTTCGTTTTCTTTCAATAACTCGTTTTCTATGAGTAAAATGGGAAAAACACGTAAGTCCAATCTTAATCCTTGTTCAATTTTACATACCTATACCGATTTTCATGAAGATCGGTCTAATAGTGTAGGACTTTTAAAAATGGGAGTTTGATTTGAAATGAATTTGATTTTTTTAAATTAAACTTGCCCTTATATAAATTAAACTTGAGCTTTTTCAAATTAAGCTTTAGCCTATTCAAATTAAAGTTAAAATGCTGTAGTAGAAATAAACAGGAGAAAATTAGCACTCGTGGTCTTGCACTGAGAGAAATTTTGACACACCTGGGTGTGTCAAACGGATATTCAGAAATAGTTTGATTCACATTGAATAATTTCCTTTGACCACTGAATAAAGCGGTTGAGAGACTTGAAACACTTATTCACGTTTCGAATGGCTTAATATTTTTTGTAGAAAACCGATCTGTGTTCAAATTTTTGATTGGATTACAATTCTCCCCAAAAAACTTTCAAATCTTAGCTAATTTTCATTCCAATTCCTGGACATTGCCTGCATATCAGTGTAATTAATTGCTAGTCTAAGAAAGTGAAATATTTATGAGAAATAAAATTGACACACGTTGAGTGTGTCATGTTTGACACGCTCAAGTGTGTCGTATAAACCCATGACACACAAAAGTGTGTCAAAATACATAGGCTAATCATGTATATTGTTGACACACTTTTGTGTGCCGGTTTTGCGACAACTTGACACACTAAAGTGTGCCGCTTTTGCGACAAAATTTTTTTCTGTGTGGTATCAGTTCACTGGTAAATTGATACACTCATTTTCGCTTACAGCTGCATTATAACAAGTCATTTAAAAAAAGGAGATCCAGATCCCTTATATACTAGAGACCGTAACGTGGATGACGAGTTCGGAAGGTATTTCATATTAAAAAATACTGTATTACAGCCTTACCTAATAACACCCTTTAAAGAATTTATTGGTTCTGAGACTGCTTATTCCGTCGCTCTGTGACGCTCACAAGGACGCTCAATGACTGTATCTGCGAAACGAGTTTCACCAGTGCACATGTACAAGAATATTTTTTATCACGGGTATCATTGGAATGGATATGCTTGTTTAGCATCCACATCTGGAAGGAACTTATCAGGAAATCATTTCATCCCGTCACTTTTGACCGCCGTGTACACAAGTTTCTGTAAATGTTAATTACTTCTTCATATTGAAGATTTGGAACCATTTTAGGATAATCAATATAGATATTGAGATGCACAAAGAAATATATGTATATAACAACTAGATGCAGAGAAAATAACGCAGCAGCAGCAAAAGCCTCAGTTAGTGATACCCATGTAACTGAGAGCAGTGCACTGCCTCAGCTGCAGTGTAGTTTGTGCGGTAGTACCAAATTTCTTACTGCAAACATTCCAACTCGCGCAAAATACAAAATAAATAGGAAATAGGTGTACTGTTTATTAAATTGAATAAGTGTCAAATATATGGTAAAAATTTGCAGAGAATGAAAAATGGAATCAAATTATATATATTGAAGCTAGAAGCGGATTTCATTCGTATGCAAAACGTATCAGCAGGCCCGTTGAGACGGAAGCAGAACTACTCTGCCCATTATAGCTGCAATATAAGACAGTGTTGAGAGTGGCGCCTGTACTGCAGTGTTGCTCTGCGTAGTGTAGGTGCAGGGAATGTAAGGCAGTGCACATTGTTCCTGCCTTAGCTTCACATATATCAAAATTTTGGGTATTTCGAGCATAGTAATTAGGTCAAGCACTATAGTTTTGTTGGATTTTGTGCATACTTCGAAGATTTATCACCGAAAAAATTGTTGATGCTGACCTTTACTTCTCAGCGTAGGCACTGCCTACCTTGCCTTGTCAGAGGGCACGTGCCTGTAATAGGTATAACAAACCTTGATTTTACCATTATTTTACCCATTTTTGAATTTCAGTTTTGAAGAAAGGAAATGAAAACATATACGCAGGTTGCAGCAACTGCAACAACTATAAAATGAAATATTCACCTCAAAATTCTGAAGGAGTGGAGATAAAGTTGCAAATTTTGAAAAGCTGGAATCGGAGTCACAAAGTTTGAAAACATATGGTCTGAGTTGGAGTCAGTGCGGCAAATTCATTCCTCCGACTCCGCACCGCTGCTTGTGAGGCAACGTTAAGAGTTCGTCCCAGGGCCATGTCGCTCAGGTGGTCATTTTTCATAATTTTGTTGGAAAAGAACCCTTATGTGGTGGACCATTCGGTCCTAAAATTTTGTGGCGCCACGGTCAATGGATCCCCCCCCCCCCCAGGGGGCGGTAAGGGGACTAAAATCTTCAATTTCAAGCCCATTTCAACCCCATATGAAAAGAGAAAAAATGGGAAATGGAAAAATAGCTTATTTGATTTTGTTAGAAATGTTTCAAGGATTATAAAACTGTCTTTGTTTTTTTTCTAGCACCAAAACTCGATGACGAGTCGCAACTTTGTGGAGTTGATGAAGCTTGTATCAGAGATACGCTCATCACACAGTTGCGGCTGGTGGGTGTAACACTCAGACGGACGGACGGACGGACGCGGCTCCTTTTATAATCGTGATTAGCGTGTTACGAATCATACAGATCTATAAGCACATAACGGTCATTCTTAGTTGTAAGTTATTGAATATTTTTAAATGAACTTTAGAAACTCAACACAAATCGCGTACCCTAGTGTGTGCGTGATGACGGACACAAACAATTTTATCATGTATCTGTCTTACGGACGTAAGCTTTGAAGCTTTTCAAGAAAATCACAATTAGGTAACCAATTTTCAATTTCCAAAATATTTGGCCTGATACTAAATGGTAGCCAGGTTACTAGTGAAACTAATCTTAAAATTATTTTTCCACATTATCAATGAAAAATTTCAAAGGATCATGATAAATGTAAACAGAAGAAGGAACAAAGAAAACTTATTTCGCTAAAAAACGATTGTGTCTTCTTGATTCCATCATGCAAGTGAAAAGGTGTCAAATTTACACAGAAAAATTATTCAATAGAATGTTTTCTTGTATTTCTCTAGCTTTATTCTTGGTGCTATCAAAGCAATCGATTAGAATAGTGTGACACACGGACGGACAGACGGACGCGACTGTTGTTAGAGTTTAGATCCGCAAATTTAAATATTGTCTACGTGATTTCTTCTATGTTTTTGCACTGGGAATCTGCTTCCTTTGTATCATAGATACCCTTCAAAAGATACAAAAACCTAGCATCCGCTCACTCTGGTTATTATTCTTACAAATATTAAGTGAAAATTAAATCTATTGATAAGAAAATGCAACTTACCACGAGGAAAATGATACAGCAACCTGAAAAAAATTGTCTAATAATAATTGAAAAATGAAAACAGCTGATGCCTGGTTGGTGAATGTGTCTGTGACGCTCATAAGGATGTTTAATGACTGTATCCCAGATATGAATTTCGCTGATGCAAAGGTGCAAAGATATTTTATGAACGAATAGGGTTTAGATGGACCAATTTGTTTGTCATCTATATCTTGACTTATTTGAAAGAAAGGATTGTGGGAAATAATTCCCAAACAATCGTTCTTTAGGGAAGGAATAGACAATTTATGTAAGGTTTAATTTGGGAAGTTTTCATTAAATCCACCCTTATATCGAGCGATTTAACGACATGAACGCAACGAACACAACAAACGCAAACACAACTCTTAATATTTATATTTACGTAGAATTTATGTACAACGGCTAACCGTCGCTATCCAGGTAGTTACTTTTCATTTATAAACGTCTCCATTAGGTTTGTTGAAATTTAAAGAGAGAAAAATGCCGCTTTTGCCGTGGGCATCAAATGGTTTGCAGGCGCCGTCCAAGTCCAGGGCGCAGGCGTGGCGAGCACGAGACGTTGACGGGCTCCGGTAGTAGCGGTTGGTAGCGCTGGCTCCAATTGAAAGGCTGAATTTAAGAACTCTTAGCCCCAGTTCCGTACACGGGCGACACCTCGAGCGGTGGCAGACAGAGGGTGAGTGATTCCGAGCCGCAATAAAGGGCTGGACTATGCGGTAGAACCCCGCGTCGACACTTCTGGCACTCGCTCCACCCTCAACTGCTATGAGAAAGAAATATCAGAGAAAGTAAAGGCAAAACAACAAGGCAATAACCAGTGAATTTCAAGTGTTACGCAAAATCCAACCTAATCTGCTAAGTTCCGCTAGATATATACCTCAAAGCAACGCAGAGGCAAGCCTGTCAGAAATTAGCTGGAACAGCTGACACACGGCTGCGACAACGGCATCACCAGCAGACGCCTCCTCCGGAGTATACTATAAAAACTTACAACTTTTAGACCCTGAATAAACCATGAAATTTATAAGGACAATATTCCACTTAAGAAGCAACACCAATGGCAATATCGAGACAATACAATATAATAAAACTAATAGAACAAAACAAACCTGAGTTTTTATTGCACTCAGTTCCGATACGTTCAGACGGAAGGTTTAGTTAAGGAATTTTAGAAGAAATCAGTAAGAGACCAAGTGCTTCGAGCGGAAAGATAGTAAGAATAGTTTAGAGATTTTAGATACTTGAGAAAGAAGGTAAAGTTAGAAGATCGTTCTGATCCAGGTTAATTAGCCTATCAAACAGACGAACGACTTCTATAGTAATTGTAATTTACGTCCCAAGGAAGAGTTGATAGTTAATTCCCTTAATTTTCAATGTTAATTTTAGTTAATTTACTTGCTTGAAGTACCGTAAGAAAATTGGCACGATACTCTAAAAAATAAAAGTAATGAAGTAATAGCACAGGCATGCAAAATAATAAACAGAGAAAAAGTAGTCAGGAGGGTAAAGGGGCTTAGCCTGAACTGGGTGCCACGGAACTAGCCGCGAGTCACACCACCAAAGCGGAGGCTGACGCTGCAACACGCCTTTGTAGAGGCATAAACGGACCGATAAAATTGGCAGCTCAGTGCACCAAGTTCAAACACTGCTCAATTCAACATAACTTCATTACAGAGTTAAGCTTACATCAGGTTTAACAAGGATCTAATACAAGTCTGCCAAATGAACAATACGTACCCACCACCTCACCTGCGACCCTACAGACACATCCGAGCAGCGCCCAGCGAGCGCCACCCCGACACCCACGCGGAAAGTTGTAAGTGTACCGCCACCTCAGAGATGCCAAAGCGGTAGTGGGGAAATTTTTACCACAGTATCGATTATCGTCATTTTTGGTAATTCATGCACCTAAGTTACTTATATTACAGTGGTTGCCTCGATAACTTATTTTTCAACTTGCGATAACGATAGAACGATAATTTTCCCCTCAACCTGCGATAAACGCTAAACGATAAAAAATTTCAAAACCCAACCTGCGGTAAGCGATATACGCTAAAACGATAGCGATAATTTTTTTACTCGCGATAACAAAAGCGATATATGATAAGTACCTTTATTTAGTTGAAATATTAAAAAAACATACAAACTAGTTTTCCACAGTGAAAACTAATTAAACTAAACAAAAACTGTCACTGGAACCAGTCTATGGCCTACAAGTTCTATTCCACATAAGTATATCTCTCCGAGTCAGACTCTCCCTCCTCAAGACAGCATTTAGGAGCTGCATGTTTCTCTTGGTAAAGACCAGCTTCTCAAACCTGTCGCTGGTCATGCTTGCACGCTTGGGCCTGAGGACGTCACCAGCAGGGCTGAACATGCGCAGCTGTGATTGGCCAGCTACACACAGACACACACACACACTTGGCAGCTCTGATATGAGGTTTTTCAGGTCTGAAAACGTCAGGTGGGCTGTTGTGGCTATTGCCGCCGTGCAGTTTTTTTTAATTTTTACAGAAGTCTTCTTTGAATTTATCGTTTATCGGTCCTCATTTTTTGGGACTTGCGGTAAGTGAATGAGCGATTATTTTACAAAACTTTGCGATAAACGATAAACGATAAAAGGTTTGACCTCAGCGATAATTATCATTAATCTTTTATCGCTCATTTTATCGCACGCGGCAACCACTGATTATATAATGCGGAAAAGCATATGCAATTGCATTTTTTAAATTATGAAAACGTTAGCTGGACGAACTAAAATTCCACGGCCAATATCATTGTTAAGCTAGTTGGGCCCATCAAATAATTCTAATAAACCTATTCAAGCATCAAAAATCTTAACAAAACATAGCTTAATCTAGCCCGACATAAACTAAATAACTCTAAATAACGCATCCTTACCCAACATAACCTGATAAAACAAAACCAATCCTAACCCACTATAGCCTATCCTAACCAAGGCTATGCTAGCGTAACATAATCTATATTAGCCTCACTTATCCTAACCTTTTTTGGCGATCCATTCTTTCCTCCTGGCTGAGTATCAATGATATGATACTCTTGCAGGTATGTACGTGATTGGGGTTCCCCAGTTCCCAGTCATGCCCGAGCTTTTAAGGCCTTGTTTACCTCTCGTATTGTGCCGAGGTAACATTCCTTGTGGAGAGTGACCACACTGCAGGCACGACCCTGACTTGCCGCGTCAGCGTTTGCACGCCAACTGCTGCGCCACCCCAGGGTTCAAACCTGTGCAGGAAGCGTGGCAAGCAAGCGCTGTGCGCTCTTAGCTACTTAACCTAACCTATCTTAATTCAACTATTGAACCTACTGGTCTAATATCCTAACATAGCCTATTATAGACTATCGTTACATATCCTACCTCGATCTATCACATGATAACCTAGCCTAAGGCATCCTAGCAGGACACGTGAAAATTCCGCGGTTAATATCATGGTAAATCTCGGTGAACTCTTGGAAAAATTCCATCACAACCAATTCTAATTTAATTGAACATGTATTCTAACCTAACCCAACACAACCTATTTCAAACCTAACTCAGCATAATCTATTACCTAAGCTAAATTAAAACCCTACATAACCTATTGTAACCTAACCAACATAACCTATAATAATCTAACCCAACATAACCTATTCTAACGTAACGTATCATAACCCAATAATTTAGCATGTATACCGCAATGACTTCTGTATCATGGCACAAAACATGTGACACACATAGATCTATAGATAGATAGGTTAGCTCGTATAATTATTTGAAAACATTATTATAAAAATCTTAATATTAGTTTATGCTTACTTAAAACTAGAAAGTGACCAGAAGGTAAAATTGAAAAATAAAAAAAAAACAGCGAAAGACAATATTATTCCTCCAACCGAACCAGAGAAATGTGCAGGAATTTCCATTAGTAACTCATGCTAACTTGACCCTGAGACCAGGAAATTAACAAAACAAAGAGATCAATAATATACAAAAGGAACAATAAGACTCAACCTTAACATGCCACTCCGGCTATAGAAATTCCTCAGTTATATAGTAGTTTCTGGGCTCTGTCCATTCCTGAATTTAAGATTAAAAATAGCCAATCTCTGACGATCAGACATAGGCCACCAGTTTCGTTACAAAATATATTTCTTCGAAGTCTTTAGGTGATACTTGTAAGTGCTAATAACTCGCTTATGATGTTTCAAAAATGTGTTGAATTGGATATCATGCCGTCATTGGAGTTGTAATCAAATTATTGCTGCGAAGGCGCATTTTAATTAACACCAATATTTGTAATTTCGATTTGATGAAATAACTTGAGGAATTGGTACTTGGCCAATACAGATTGAGTGCAAATTTACTATGGAGTTGTTTTATTCAAAGTTTGAGGCTCGCCTGATAATACCCTATTTTCGAGCATTTTCCCTAGCCTATTTTGAGCTTTGAGGAACAACGACGATGGCGAATGCAGTACATTGTAAAAAAAGTACTTCGCAAGTGACCCAATGGGACAAACCTAAAGCAAAAGGTGTGGGCAGAAAATAACATGACAACGCAAAATGTAGGTGTATGGGCAAGGAACACACCCTGAAGCGTCATGTACCTGAACCATGAATTCTTAAATTTTAATAAAAAAATATTTCAAAAGAAAACAGCTGTAAAATACGTATGAAAACTGCTAAAAACAAAACTGCTCATCACGATAAAGTAAGTTTTTAATTATGTAACACTAAATCATCAGAATTTTCTCGTATAACCTTTTTTATAGTCATAATTTTTTGGAAATCTACCTCACGCAATGGTTTTATAGATCACAAAGGCATGTAAATACAGAAACAATTGTGAAAAGCAACGAAAATTCAAGCCTCTTGTTGACCTAGGAGACTATTCAGGCAAAAGTAACAAAGATGAAATTAACAGCATTTAAGACAATTTTTACAATTTAAACAATTTCATGGAATTTAACTACTTAAATTAAATGCACCAAACCATTACAAAGAGCCGCTAGCGACAAACGCTTGAGGTGTGACACTGTGAACAATGCAAATGATGAACAGGTACCGATAAATCTCAATTTCAAACCGCACTTGATAACGAAAAACTAATTAAAGATTTGAGTCAGAAGGGGCTAGGGCACAGAAGGAGCCCACACTAAGGGAAAATTTGGGAAGCTTCAAGTTAAAATCGCCCTTATATCGCATGGAATGACAGTGACACAGCCTGCTGAGAGAGCTAGCTTTCCTGCAAGGCAGCTCGTTCGATCATCCCTGTAGTACTTGAAGAAGGTTACGAGCTCACTTACTCGTGGATGTGTACAACGGTGAGAACTCTGGCCATGCGATACACCTCGTATATATCATTACTCTATACAGCAATTTAAAAACGCGTATTGAATAATTAAGATTTCACACGAACTATAAATTTGAAACTAAGTCAGTTCTATAAAACTTTTAGAAGACCAGCTCCATCTTCAGTTAACAGTCTTCAAAGATAAAAATGAAGAACAAAATCAGTCTCTCTATACAAAATACATGGGCATATAAAATCTACGAGTAAATTGGCAATGGGTGAGAACTATTTGCTCTATTGAGCTCTGACTTTTCATTAGACATAAAAAGAGATTAAAAAATACGTAAATCTAAATTATTTGATGCTGTGCGTAAAATAAAATAAAAATTTCCTCTGCTATGCGGTCACAACACAGCTCGGTGTGAAGGCGGATAGATGAATGAGGCTGTTGGGTCAGAGGTCTTCCGCTACTGTAGCTGACTCCACGGTGTTGGGCAATTCTAATATGGAATGGCAAAGTCGTCATGCCGACATAGCCAGATGTACACTGTACACAACTAAACTTACACACGATGGATGCTCGCACCCGTTTTGGAATCACGTCCTTGTAGCGAAGGAAGGAGCCAATTTTTAGTCCATTAACAGACACAATGCACAGTTTTAAAGCAGGAAAATGACGTTTAGAAAGAATTTCTAAATCTCGTGACATTTTGTCAGTGTAATCTCCAAAATAGGGGAAAGCGCAATAGAGACGTTACAGTGGTTCTATCACGGCGTTGGTTACGAAGTTTTTCTTAGCTAAAAAATTCTTAATATGAATATTGACAATCAAAGTTGGGCACCCATTATTATTTAATAGGGTCTTTACAGTAATAATTTTGAACCTATAGTTACAGAAACAAAAAAAGCTTAAGCCCAGACCAGTGTATGTCGTTTTTCGAAAGACAGATGAACTGCCACATGAACTGAACGTATGACCGCTTCTAGTAATTTTAGAATCGAAAAAAGCTAAACAATTATTGGTCTTTATTTCAATTGTGAATTTTATCGGCGGGTGCTTTGAGTTTAAGTAATACCTGAAAAGGTGCACGGCTAGGGTCTCTAAACAATAAAAACGTATCATCAATATATCTACGATATAATATACTATATACATGTGACAAAATTTTCATTGCTGGACCTTGTAGCCGTCGGAGCTTAATTATACCAAGTGAGGGTACACCAATAAGAAACACACTATAATATCTTCAGAACACGAGATACACATCCGCATGCGACAGTTTGCGCAGTACACTAACAGATCTGCTCATGTTTTACACACCTATTTGATAAGGTATCAAAGCAAAGTCTGTCATCAAAAACGACTAAGAATTCACATTTCCTGGACTGTATCAAGTAAACCCTAATAACAAGTGTCGATACCGTCGTACAGTCGACGTGAGGGTTCGTGGAAAAGAGGCTGTCTTCTGTGCAGCTACCTTTTTTCTGGGGGCGCTAGTTATTCCGTGCAGCCACCCTTAATTCCTGTGGTTCGTGTGGGTACCGACTACGCTGTAATTAGTCCGCTAGGGCAACAGAAGTAATTTCTGTATGTACCGAACTACGGCGGTACCGTTAGGGTGGGATTTGTGTGGATACCGCCTATGCCGTAATTAGTCCGCTAGGGCAACAGAAGTAATTTCTGTTTGTGCCAAACTACGGTGGTACCACTAGAGTGAGGTTTGTGTGGGTACCGCCTACGCTGTAACTAGTCCACTAGGGCAACAGAAGTAACTTCTGTTTGTGCCGAACTACGGCGGTACCGCTAGAGTTAGGTTTGTGTGGGTACCGCCTACGCTCTAATTAGTCTGCTAGGGCAACAGAAGTAACTTCTTTTTGTGCCGAACTACGGCGGTACCGCTAGAGTGAGGTTTGTGTGGGTACCGCCTACGCTGTAATCAGTGCGCTAGCGCAACAGAAGTAAATTCTGAATTTGCCGAACTACGGCGGTAGGGTTAGGAAGACGAGCAACTGTCTGCGCCATGATCACTCCGTTAGGGCTTCTCAGGAACTTCCCTGATTCGCCGATCTTTGACAGCGTCTTAATTTTCGACAAACTATGCTGATTAGTTTGTCCTCCCTAGGTGGTTCGTTGAGGACACCATCCGGATTTTTTAACTTTTTTCGTCCGATTCATTTAGAAATTGGCCGGTATATGTATTTGTTGAAAATAAACTTTTTTTACTCAGGTCACTTCTTCGATTTAGGCCTTATTTTTTCACGAAAAATTAGTTTTTTGGTACATATTCATGTATATTTCAAGACGTATGAACTCATTGAGTTTTGATGCTAAAGGAAAACCAAAGACAGTTCTAGAATCCTTGAAGCATTTCTAACAAAATTATAATGTAAATTTTAACATTTTGAATTTTTTTTGTGATAGTCGATATTGTATCATTACATCAAAAAAGTTATTTTTGGGTTTAGAGCTATATATCTTTTTTCTCAAATTTGGAAGAAATCCAATATACTTTTGTTAGAAATGTTCCATGGATTCTAAAACTGTCTTTGGTATTGTTCTAGCACCAAAACTCAATGAGTTGATACGTTATGAAAGTTGAAAGTTAGTGGTGTTGGGTATAAACCATAAACAAAATTTTTTGTTGAAGTGTAATATAATGGAAAATTTATGTAATTGAATACTGTTTTCATTTTTATTTTTATAATCTCTATGCATAACTCTATATTCACACTGTGAATTGTAATTCCCATAATTGAAAAAAATTCTATGCTATAGAAGTTATGAAATTTTTTATTTTCAGTCTGATTCTTTTGAAATTTGTCTACTATACGTAAATAGTGAAAATAAATACTATTCATTCCATTCATTTTTTGGACTCAGGGCTTAGTGTTTGAAAAAATTGAACATATTGGTTTTTTAGTTCATTTGTATTGATATATCAAAACGTATCTCCTCATTGGGTTTTCATACCAGAACAAAACCAAAGACAGTTTTAGAGTCCTTGGAACATTTCTTACAAAAGAACATCGTAAAATTATCCATTTCCCCTTTTTTTTGTTATATGGGGAAGAAATGGGGTCTAAAATTGAATATTTTCGTCCACTTACCCTCCATGGGGATGTGGATCTAGTGTCCGTAGCGCCATAAAATTTTAGGACCGAATAGCCCACCACCTGAGGGTTCTTTTCCAAACAAACATGAATAATGCTCATTGGAGCGACAGGGGCCAGGCAGGGGCCTGGGATGGTGTCCTTAAGCCCCTTGTTAGGCGAGATGTCGTATCAGACTAAAGCCTGTATCAAGAAGGAAAAAGGAAAACTCTTTTTACCTCACGATGTGAATTATTTACTTATGCAAAAACAGTGAGTACAAACATGAGGTACAGCATAACATGGAGCAACACGCAAAGTTTTATTTACAAAAGAAGGCTATTCAGCCAGGAAAGCAAAATAATATGGCAATGTCGAAATACAAAACAAATTTGAACGTAAGGGGATTTTTAAGTAAATTAACAAACGTTTCTAGGTCACAGACACAAAACGCAAGGCCGAGTACAGGCACCTGAACACATAAAGAAAGTGTCTAAGACTAGGGGTAATTAACACAAACTTGGCGACATCACTTGCGCTGCCTGACAACAAGTAAACACTATTTTATATAAACACCATCTTTTTCTGTGGAAAGGAGGACTATATCTTTGACAAAACATTATTTACACCTGAAATATTACTTTAGACCCACTCTTATTTACACACTCTTAATTTGGACACCAACTTGAAGACATGGATGCTGTTTGCTATCTTGCTCGCATCGCCAATAATGCACGGGAACACGTTTTTCGAAACTGTCGTTGTGCGACCTTCAATCTTATTTATGATGCAGGTTTTTATAGCAATGGGGTTGACTAATATCATTAATCCTCCCGTAAAAGCATTCGTTGCATCTAGAATGAACTAGAATCATTCGTGGGGTGCACAAGCCGATAACAAATGCAATGAAGAATAAACTGAATGCAAAGACTGCATTGTATCTTGGTATCTTAAGTCCAGGTCATTCTACTGAAGCTCTGAGGAACAATTTCCATTATCGGTGTTGAGCACTACATTTGAAATAACCTCCGATATCCAGTATTAGTAACTCATAGCTATGTATTACTTGGCGGAGGCGATGATGATGGACTCTCGGAGGCAGTGCTTACGACGGGCTGTAATCAAACATGCGCCTTGGCTTCAGCTACCAAAGTAATAACTTCAATTCAGGCACATCGGCCGCACGACGACCGTGTGTGTCAGACAGGCGCGCTGGTCAATGAGGAGATGTGTTCTCGTGACGGAGAAAAGAACCAATCTTGAAATTATTATTGGCATGCATGACACGTAGGCAAAAATATGGTTGAAGATTTATACAAATATTGTCTTATCAATTACATCTAATGCTAGTTTAGTTTATTTGTAACCTTGCTGTAAGTAGTAGCTAATGGTTTTCACTTTAAAGAGTGTTCATTATCTCATTTTTCCAAGCTTAGAAGTGTCCTTCTAGTGTGATCTTTTTTTTGTGGTAATCTTTTTTATGTCTTTCGTTTCCAAGTTACATAGGCCTTCGTTACATGACAATTCAGTGCAACTCTAAGATCAATGAATTATTTTATTGATATTTTCCAAATTTCCCGTTTTATTTTTGCAAAAAAATTTTGTTTCTTTTTGATACCTACGAAATGCATGGTCTTACAAAACTATGATTTGAAAAAATTTAGGCCTAAAGCTTTTGTTTCATTACACAATGAAACTCTGTCGGTGCACTGTGAGTTTTTCTATATGCAATTGTTTATTAATATAATTATGGAAATGATACATTATCATTTTACTCATGTGTGACGTAGAATATCTGACTTGTAATGTGTCATCAAATTTTATTCATCATTTTCCGATATGAGGAGTAAAATTTTCTAAGAAGATTTGGAAAATGTTGACAATTATTTCATTTATTTCTTTTATTTGTTAAAAAAAATTCTCTTGCAATTGAGTTACATTAGACAGGTTAATTTCAGCCTATATGTTATCTTAAAATAAATTTTCCCAACAGAGGAAGGGCAGGGGAAACGTTTTGTATGAAGTTAAGGGAGCGGGGAGTTTGTGCACAAAGTGAGTTCCCACGAAAGAATCTCGGTGAACAGAAAGAGAGAGAAGGAAGCTAATGCATCATGGTAAAATGTGGTGAAAAAACTATTAAACATTGGAACACTAAAGATTATTGAACCAAAAAAAGATAGCCCGTAGCAAACCAGAATACCTATTCCATTTTAACGGAAGGAAAGGAACGTAAAGCTGAGGCACTCTCATTTTCCCTTTGGAGCGCAGATTTCCTCAGATGCAACAGTCGTTCATCTCTACGGAGTTTTGTCTCGGATTTCTCCATTTCTCAGGTTGTCTATTGTTTTCCCGTGAACTGCACTGTTCACATATCAGAGAAAATATTCCCAAATGCAGATCTCAAGTGTTAACGTATAAATTCATGAATTTTTATGAATTAATTTAATGGGCATATAGTTACCTAAATTTCTTAGCGAAATATCGATTCAGAGATCTGTGGTGAACTGCGTATTTTTCTCTTGTACTCAGATGTGAAATTATGATTTTATGTTTTTATACATCCAGCGGAGAGTTTGTAACTCGTGATGAAGGTTACAAGCAAGTTTAGGCGTCAAATGTTATTTTCAAATTTTTATTTCCATATATATGTTCCCGAATAAAAGTTCTGTAAGAAAGGCACGATACATTGCTTATGTGTGTAAGTTGCTTTCATCGAAATAAGCCATCTAATTTTTTGGTACTTCTTTCTCATATAGTTCACAATTTATGAACTTTATCCGGTACGAAATTTTTGCTTTTGTACATCCTTTCGATAAGGTAGAAATTCCACCCTGGATTTTTTCTTACAAGAACAGAAACACTATCAGTATCTTTGAACAAATCCAATTCAATATTTGTATGTTAACAATCCAGCGAGAGATATTCCCAGAGCTTTAAAATAATGTGTTGGAATAAGAAAATACGTTTAGATGAAGGGTAATAAAAATAATTCCTGCATATCTGATAATAACAATGTATTAACTCTAATCTGATAGATACAGAGTGTCCCAGAAGTGGCGCACCATACAATAATTTGTATTTCTCTTATGTGTTTCAAGTTAAATGTAATATGAGTGGATATAAGTGAGAAACTAACAGAACAATAAAGAGCGCAGTAAGTTATATGCTTCACGAGACGGGGCAACACACCGCTGCGATCACAACTGACACCAACTGAGTGGCGATCTGCGCCGAAATCCTCAAAAGAGTAAAAGAAAGTTTCCTGGAGAGAACTGATGCATGTGGCAATGTAGAAGGTGGACAATTTGAGCTTCTCTTATTATTATGATCGATCAAAGTGATGTGCATGTATGTTTCTATAAAAGCCTGGATGGTGCGTGACTTCAGCGGCACACCGTGTACAGCAATTTTCTTCAAATTTTATTTAGCTTATTTATTTAAAACTTTGGGCGCGGGTTGATATTCATTTGTGTCATACCTTAATTTCATGACCTATAGAAAGATTTACTTCAATGGAGTAAACTTCGACTTTGCATTTTTGCTGCACTCTTTTTATAACTAATCAATGAAACCGATTAAGATCATATTTGTTCATTGACCTGAACTGTTCATCATTGTTCACCAAACAATGTTCATCAAAATTAGTGAAGATTATCTGAGTGCAGAAAACAGATGAGAGTTTTACTCTTTTGTTCTAGTAGAACAAAAACATCTTTGATGGTTGAGGCGAGTTTCACGCAGCAAAAAAATACTAGAACAAAATATTTTACAAGTACGAAAACAGTCAATCTCACATTAGCCCAGCCCCTCAGATACCTCCATGCAACCGACACTCTCTGCTAACGCATAAGCTGAATAAATCTAGTGAAAAATCGCGATATTTCGCTAAATTTGCCACGTTAGGAGCATAATATTACATTATGCTCCTAAATTCACGTTAATGTTTTAAGATAAATTTTTCAATTACCGCGTGTTAAATTCATGACAGGAACTAAATTGTGATCGCCAG
This sequence comes from Morinoia aosen, assembly GCA_030386875.1. Lineage (NCBI taxonomy): Eukaryota > Metazoa > Arthropoda > Malacostraca > Amphipoda > Talitridae > Morinoia > Morinoia aosen. The sequence continues at coordinate 52,632,295 of CM059576.1, read as the reverse complement.
AGCATTAAATCCCAGTTAAAAAAATAAGACGTTTTCAAGTCGATTATGTGCCGCGGTAGGCAAGACTTCTAGCCGTGTTTTATTCGGAAAAGCAGCCGTTTTTTGGTCGCCATGTCCCCTTTTTATGGCAGGAAAAAACGGCTACAAAACCATTGAATTCGCTTTGCAGCTGTTCGGAAATTCCCACCTTTATCGACTACATTTCGACTTTCCGCGGCCCGAAATCGACCTTCCGCGGCTTCTCCATTTTATGTATCGACTCTCTGCCGACCTTACTCGACTTTGTACCGGCCTCCCGCGGCAGTAGATCGACCTTGCCCGAACTTAGTTACACTGGCTATTCATATACACACCCCCTCACCCCCCCCCCCCCCCCACACACCCCCCTCTCCCCGCACCCACCCACCCATAACCCCCCACACACACACACACACACTCGCCCTCACACACACACACAAATATGCATCTGAACACATCGTTGATCACCTTCGAGGACGTCCTTCAATTCAGATGTTGCTGAAGACTGACGAGGGAAAATTCAGGCTTGGTTTCCACATTTTGTTGTGTTTACGTTGCTTATATTGCCGTCACTACCAGCCCCACCACAAAGATAAATCGTGATAAATATCAATTGACCGATGTGGTGAAGCTAATAGTTGGGCCCTTGCGCTTGAAATAGTGCCTCTGCAGACCAGCATTCTACATCTTTTTTATCTCTTGTTTCTTCTGAAGAATCTCCATCTTCACCAGAAGTTACGGGTCCAAACTCAACTACATGCGAAATAGAAGAAAGCGACTCATTGTGAGTTTCAGCGTCATTTTCTTATGAAGCTTCAGCCAGAGTAGCCAATGCAGCCAACAGTCTTTTTTTTTTGGCCGTTGCACATAAATGTAAATGGTTTTCTTTTTTTATTTGAAATTCAGATCGAAACGTTAAAAAATATTTATAAAATCCTGTCATAAAATTATTGATGTACCGATGTATCGGTATCGGTCATTTTACTGGCATTGGTAAAATCCGGCCGATACTTTCCAATAATACGCATTTTATCATATAAATGAAGGTCATAAATCATGAGAGTAAAAGCATGATCAAATAAAGAGGCTATTCATACCTAGCAAATTAGTTAGCTAACAGTTGAATTACAGAGTTTAATCAGGCCCGCTAACTGAATTTAATACTTTGACTTCACGATGAGGCACGTACGTTAGTAAGTGAAAGCTATGTAGCATGAATAGTTGAAAACAGAAGCGACATAAAATTATTATACTTTTAAAACTAAACAGGCTAACAAAAATCCAACCAATTATGTAAATAAAGTTGATGGTGTACATTGAAGTTTTTGAAATTTATTGTAGAAACAGATGGAAATTCGATTTTAATTTATCTAGGTAGTAAATCTTCAATAAAAATTTAAAGACGAAGAATACAGCACGGATAGGTATCATATTGAATACAGTTTAACGAAGCTAAATTTAAAACATGTGAAGTAGTCAATTTTAAACGTTTCTGAGACCAGCTCCATCTTCAGTAAGTCTGAAAACATAAAAACCAAAATTGGTTAGTTCATGACAACAATGAGAAAAGTGACAAAGTGATCGGTAAGAAAAAATAAATCTATACAAAAATTTCTAACGGATATGAACTATTAGCATTATTTAAAGGTGGCTTCTCTTTGGCAATGCGAAGGGATTCTAAAATGCGCAAATCTAACTCGTTAGGTGCAGAGCATAAAATAGAAAATTGTCCCCGGAAATACGGCTGCTACACTGTTCGGTATGAAGGCGGATTGATGAATGAGGAGGATGAGCTAAAGGTCTCCCGGTTCGAAAGCTTACTCCGCGGTGCCATGGGCGATCCTGACGTAAAAAGGCAGCGTCGTCATGCCGACGTAGCCAGACGTACACTGTACGCAACTAAATTTATATACCAGGGATGCCCGCATCCGCTTAGGAATCCTATCTTTGTCCCGAAAGAAAGAACAACTCGCAGCAGATTCACAGTAATTACATTCAATTTTACCGCATGAAAGTGGTGTTTAAAAAGGTTTTCAATATCCCGGGACATCTTGCGCGTAAAATCACCTAAATATGAAAATACACAGTAGAGCTGTTGCACCGAATCGGCAACATCGTTAATACCTGCATATTTCTTGGCTAAAAATTTTTTTATATGAGTATGAACAATTGAGGAAGGAAATCCGTTTTTATAAAAAAATGAGACTAAAAAATTAAATTCAGCATGCAGATCCACAAAACTAGAACAAATGTTGTAGGCACGATTCAATATGGTTTTAATCGCATTAATTTTAGATCTATAGCTACTACAGTTACTGTAGAAACTTACGCCCAATCCAGTAAAAGTAGCCTTACGAAAAACTGAAGAAGTGAAAGCTTTACCTACTCGAGTAATTTTTGAGTCCAAAAAAGATAACGAGCCATTATTCTCAATTTCGATTGTAAATTTTATTGATGAATGTTTCTCATTTAAATAGTCCCTGAACATTTGAGCATGACTTGGATCACGAAACAACAAAAACGTGTCATCAATGTAACGGCGATAAAATTCTGGTTTAAATTCCACTGGGCAATCGGCCAGCCATTTTTGTTCCCAGTGACACATGAAAATTTTTGCAAATGTGGGTCATAACGGAAGACCCATGCCTTCGAAGACCCCAGGCCTTCGATTTGTTTATAAAAATTGCCTGCAAGCACAAACATAGAGTTCATAACAGACAGTTCGAGAAGCGTCTTAAAATAAGATTTGCCTAGGCCTAAAACTGTATCAGTAGGCAAAGCAAACAAGGAATTTATAATTATTTCGATGGTTTCTGCAAGTGGAATATTTGTGAATAAACTTTCAATATCAAATGAAGCCATAGTAACTTTATCAGCATTTCGACACGATGTTATCTCGTTAACAAATTGAGTTGAGTTACCAAGGTTAAAATTAGGCGTATTCACTGCAGCAAAAATAGGACGAAATTGAAATTTAGATAGAAAGTCTAACTTATGGATTTTCGGCAAACCACACAGGACACCCGGACGTGAACCTGACAGATACAACTTCGGGTACAGTTCAGGAGAGAAAACCTTCAGATTATGTAAATGTTCTGTGGCTCAACCTCCTCATTCATCAATCCGCCTTCATACCGAACAGTGTAGCAGCCGTATTTCCGAGGACAATTTTTCTTTTTTATGCTCTGCACCTAATGAGTTAGATTTCGCATTTTAGAATCCCTTCACATTGCCAAAGAGAAGCCACCTTTAAATAATGCTAATAGTTCAATCCGTTAGAAATTTTGGTATTGATTTTTTTTTCTTACCGATCACTTTGTCACTTTTCTCATTGTTGTCATGAACTAACCAATTTTGGTTTTTATGTTTTCAGACTTACTGAAGATGGAGCTGGTCTCTGAAACGTTAAAAATTGACTACTTCACATGTTTTAAATTTATCTTCGTTAAATTGTAATAAATATGATACCTATCCGTACTATATTGTTCGTCTTTAAATTTTTAATGATAGTCCGACTAAGAAATGTTAATTTTACGAAAATCTTCAAATACTACAAAGCTAATAATTTTATTTTAATTTAGCATGTGAATCACCGTACACTAGGAATATTGCATTTTTCTTCTATTTTAAGATGTTTGAAAAATTCACGAACAATCTTATAAGATTGTTCATGAACCAAAACAATAATTTCTCCTCAAAATAGTTATCATTTTCATGTTTTTCACACCTAAATACATACTTTGACAAAAAGAAAACATTAAAATTCGATAGGCTCCGAAACCGGAAAGATGCGCAAACACGCAACCAATTATAAGATTGTTCATGAATTTTTCAAACATATTAAAATGAATAAAAATGCTAGATTCGTAATGAACGGCGATTTACATGCTAAATTAAAATAAAATAATTAGCTTTGTAATATTTTACGATCTAAAAGCTTAATGAAAATAGAATTTTCAGGTATTTTTATGTCAAATTTATAAAAACTTTAAAATGCACCTTCAACCTAATTTAATTGGTTTGATTTTTGTTAGCCTGTCACATACTTTAAGAAATGGAAATTGGGTCAAACTATATAGGTTTTAGTTGTAAAAGTATAATAATTTTACGTCCCCACTGTGTTTTTTTAACTATTTATGCTACAAAGCTTTCACTTACAGACCGTCCGTAACATCGGGAAATCAACGTAGTAGATTCACGTACTTAGCGGGCCACATTAAACTCTGTAATTCAACAGTTAGCTAACTAATTTACTATGAATGAATAGGCTCTTTATTTAATTTTACTTTCATGAATTATCACCGTCATTTTCACGATAAAATACGTATTATTGGAAAGTATCGATGATATATCGGCCAGATTTTGCCGCTACCGATATTTCTGTACATCACTAGCCTACGATCACGCAACGTTTGCTGGTAGGACGCTCCTCAATTTAAAGTATAATTCAACCCTAACTCATCGATAATGCTGATGTTCATCATGTGATTAAGGATTTTTCTTCGGTCAGTATTTACTTTAATGTGTTCACGGAAATCACGACCTCTGTTTTAAAAAATCACTAAAAGAGCACGAAAGACATTTTGCTCGCTGATACGTAATTTTTGAGCTATAACATGAATTACGCTCAGGTAAAATTAACGTTATATAATCGTCTACATCGTAGCTGCATTCTTGAAACACGCCCAGTATTTTGGCGGTAACCATCAGTGTCAGTACGGCTATGTTAAGTTATTTTAGTTTAGTGTATTCAGCTTATCTAACGTTACCTAACCTAATTTAACCTAGCTAGCATCACGTTATGCCGTATTACATCATATTTACGCGTCCGTTTCTCCATTTTTACATACTAAGTTCCTATAACTTTACAGGTTAATAACTCAAAAGTTACGCATCAGCGAGCAAAATGTCATTCATCTGAAACGTTCTTAAATGTGTTCCTTTAGAGATTTTTTGAAACAGAATTCTTAATTTCCGCGAACGAATTTAAGTAAATATCGACCTATTCTTCTTTCATCATTGTTATTCCTTAATTTTATAATGCAGCTCGTCAGATATTTCTGAAGTTTACTTTTCTTACTAAAAAATTGAAAACTAGTGATGTTCTGATAATAGAAAAAGGCCGATACCGATACTATCCGTACATCTAAATTGAAAACATTGCACATTGTTGCTTGTCAAAGGTTTCTCAGGTGGAATTATACTGCAACTTAAAAGTTTGAAGCTAAATTGTGTTAACACTTACTGTAAAATAAGAATGGAATTAATAGTGAAGGAACATACACTATTATATTTTGCTTCTATTGCTTCGTTAAACTACAGTTTAAATTTTGAAATATATACAATTGTGCACTACCAAATATGAAATCAACATTGGCCGCACAGTAGTGCAATCCTGATTCCTGATTGACCTTAAGTGCGTAATTGTTCCTTCTCATTAATATATGTATACTACTATTCATTCACACTAAAAAATTATTGAGACGACAAGGTCAATCCCTCATCAGGCACTTGACAGCATGCCATACCGGCTTAATTAGTTAACGTCTTCAATGGAATAGGAAACTTACGTGAGATCGAACACCTCATACCTTTTTAGAGCAGAAATTTTTTCAGAAATAAGAGACACTTCAACGTACTACACACTCGCACTGAAATAAATTCTGACATTGCGTGAAAAACCTAATTGCATAAATGAGAAACCAGCACTACACCTGTGACGCACAACAACATTCCTGTAACTGACGCGAAAAAGCTTGAGTGATCAGACTTGTCCAAATGTGCTAGCAGTGTTGCCATGTCTAACTCGAATGGAAATAAAAATTTGGCTCAGATGAACAACAGGATGGTATTATTTAATGTACACTATACGAAATGATTAAATTGACATTTAAATACCATATAACATTATAACTATCTGTAAGGTAATGTTTTAGGTAAATGTACCTTTTTTTAGTTGACACCTTTGACTAGCAAGTTTTCCTCGGCAGCTACCGACTGTAATTTTAATGGCAAATAAATTTTGCTGTCTGAGAGTGGTCAAGAATGTTCGGATGTAAGATTTTCCTTTAAGAATGTTTTTATCTTTCATTTGAGAGTAATTTGAACTCGACAGGTGAATTATTTCAAAAGTTATGAGTGATAGACTAAACTCTAAAGTTGTGCTTAAGATATTCTAAAGAAATTTCTGTAGTTTCCAGAAAACCGTTGCTCGACTGTTAATCAAATAGGTCGAACGCAAGCCGACATTCTCCTCTTGAATCCGCCTTTGGGCAAGGGCTCGATTTTTCCGGCTTGTTTCCGTCTAAATGAGACAAGCGGATAGCCGTCGAACGGCAAATTTTGGTCGAGAGCGGCCGACAGAGGAGCGTTCTGACCTTCGGCGGCCATCTTTCACTGTGTTCTGCTACCTGTCGACCTAAAAACGGCATGAATTTTTAACTGGGTTAACAATGCTTCCCTAGGAAATCCTGCGATACAGTATGCATATTTCATATTTATATGAAATATGCATACTCATATTTCGGTAAGTGAATGATATGACTTTTACTTACAGGACATTGTACTGCGAAATTTGGCAGTTTTACCCCTAGTCCCGAGCAGGATTTCCGGCGTTGAAAAATGAATTTCGAGGCTGAAGAGAGGAAAGAAGATGTGTAAGGGTTTTCCTCTCACTTCTCTGCTAACCTTTTGTCAAGTGATTGTGTCCCTAGTTCTACATACGTTGTACCCTGTGCGGGTCAGGGTTGAAGGCAGCTCTTGCCTCAAAATTTGAACTACGTCTGGTGCTTTTCTAAAAGATTTCAATGACGAACCCACTCATAATGTGATGGGGTATGTATAAGTCGTTTTATACCACGTCATTTTTTCATGTTACCATGAGACTCACAGATTACTACTCGTAAGAATAATGACGTATCTTCTTTCAACAGGTTTCTTAAAATGGCGGCTACGAAAGCGGCGCCCTGTTCATGGGCAGACAGAGTAGATGCTTATCTAACCACCGTGGTGGGTCACCTAGAACTGAGCCCGAAGTTCGTTTGCATATTTCTAGACACTGAATGCAGTGACAAGCAGCCTGGTGAAACTTACCGGCAGTACCTCACAAGGATAAGAGGCAAGGACTTCAGTAATGGTGACTGGAAAAAATTGTGCTTATTTTCGTGGGAGTTATTTGAAAAGGAAACTGGTTCCAGCGAAATGGATATAACTGCTCTCTCTCGCTTGTTCGATGTCATCTTCAAGGTGAAAAATGACAACAGAGTTAAATCGGGATTTATGTCAACATTAAAGGCTCTTAAAGATCTCCGAAACAATGTGATGCACAATGCTGCAGCAGCGACGGACCCTGGAGCGATTGGCAAGCTTCAAAATGCTCTTTCTTCCTTCATTCAAGAGGCTGGAACTTTCTATTCATTTTCCCCTGAGAAGATACAAGAGTTGCAGCAGGAGCTGCGAGACGAAATCGACGCAGGTTTCGCGCCAGGCAAAAAGGGATTGCAGTTCGCGTGCGCGTGCGCTGTGGGAGAAGGACGGGCACCAATGGAGCGCTTCTTACGGTACAACTTTACCTCTCAAAATCTACTGTTCAAGTTAGGTAAAGTGGACAGGTCAGCTGTTTACCACGCACTCGAAATCAAGCTGACAGATAAACATGAGCAAGAAGCTTTTCCATACACTGAGATTTTTGAACAAGCCGAAAAACTCACCGTCGTATCTGGATCAGCTGGCGCCGGGAAGAGCACCATGTTGGAAAACATTGCCTTACAGTTTTTGGATCCTCAGTTCGGCACCGTTCCTCAACTTAAAGATTTTCAGCTGCTTGTGTACGTCCAGTGTCGAGATCGCGTTACTAAAACTCTCGGTGATGTGGTAGAACAGCAGTTTCCAGATGTGTGTACGGAGCTTGGGTTAGAAATGATGATTAAAGTGCTCAAACATCTGGGAGTTTTGTTTCTGATCGACGGCTTCGATGAATACGATGGGACAATGACAGTTCTAGAGGAGGTCATGGAAATAGCGTGGCAAGCAAACTGTCGCGTTATCATCACAACCAGGCCCCACGCTCTCCCGCAGTTAACGAGTCTCTTAAAAAATCCTTCCAGTTACACTACATGCGAGATACTTCCGCTCACAAAGTTGGAACAACAACTGGACTTCCTAGCAAAATATGAGCAACATCTGCCAGGACCTCCCGCCGAAGGAAGTCTTCTAGAAACTTTCAAAAATTTGAATGATTCTGTGAGGAGCTCGTTCACTGAACCCCTGAAGTTACTGCGATTCTGTGACGTTTTTGTCACTTCCCCTGACAAAATTTCAAAATGGACCACTCCTAACCACGCCAGCAAAGACATATTCCTCCTCTACAGAACCCTTGTCGAGGAAAAGTTATTAAAGACCCACCGCCGCGATTTGAATATCGTCGTCAGCGACCTCTTCCAGATCATCGCCGAAGCGGCGTTTGGCTTCCTGCGTTCAAATACGCTCACTTTCACGGAAGAGCAAGGGGAGCTAGTACAACGAGAGTGTCGCCGGAGACTCAAGGACGACCACGGTATTCTAAATATTGATGTCAAACATGTTCTTTCATCGGTACTAAAAATTAAAAAAATTCTCTCGGGAACAGAAGTAATAACGTATTCATTCGCTCACAAGACCGACGAAGAATATTTTGCTGCACAATTCGTTATTCAACAAATTAAGAAGAGAAAGGAACCATTGAAAGAGATTCTCCTTGGAGAGATGGAACCGAAAATGACACTGTGAGTAACTTAACATTATATCCCACCTCAGCGTCAATTTACCTTAACTAATTCACATCATCCCTAATATACTCAAATTGCACCACCTCCCACGAATAACTTGGAAATTATTCAAATAAAATGAAAACTTTGGATGCCAAAAGAGTGAAAAGAGTGAGTCATACTCGTAGATGTTGTTGAGATATCGAGCCCACTTCCATCAAACTTAGAGGCTTCTGAGCTATTCGGGAGCCGCATACTGTTTGTACTGATGGCAAGTTCTATTATTTGCCTTTTCCATAAGGATTCGATGTCTTTTGGGTAGATCAATTGACAAAACACAGAATATCAAGTATTGAGGTAATTTCTGGTCGGAACTGAAAGTCAGTTTGGTTCGTTGATTTTGTGTTCTGCTAATTTTACCTGCGTCTTAGAGATTCAGATGAATGCCTAATGTTCACTTTTGAATGAATTTATGATATAACCTTGAATTATTGTACAGGGTCTCCACAAAGTCATGGTGTAATTTGAAATTACTGTAGCTTTAAAGTTACACATTATAGAAACAATATGTAAATGGTATTAAAAAATGTAAATTAGATTTTAAAATTTATTTATTGCTTCCATTTCATGTATCTACATGCCCGCCATCATTGGCTATGCATTGGATAACACGAAACCAACAGATGGATTGGAAAAAGTGGTGTATTTCCATGACGTACACGTTCTCCAGATTTGACTCCTTCAGTTTTTTTTTATCGGGGCAGATCAAAACAAGAATGTACGCAACAAGACCTCGTTCATTTGGAGACTTGACAGATAAAATAACTGCTGAGCTCTCAGACATTACTGCTGACCAACTGGCAAATACTTTCAATGGAGCTCAAAACCGTGTTACTCTTTACATAGCTAGTGATGGCGGACATGCAGAAACTTGAGAAGGCTGTAATAAATGAATTTAAAAATTACTCATATGTTTCAAATACGTTTCCTAGATTGTTTCTATCATGTATAGTTTCAAAGCTACAGTAATTCCACATTTCACCACGACTTTATGACCACCCTGAAAATTCTACTGCAACATATCAATAAATGGATTATCATTATTCACTTTTTGCACCTCAGCCCCAGCACAAGCAATGAGGAGCACGTCCCAGCGCAGGCGCGTCATGGAGCAGCAGCTGAGGCGTCTACTCCACGACTGTGAGTGTTGGATATCTGCTGTACGGCCTCAGTGAGATTTTTCAGTAAATTGTGCAAAACTCAAGATCATTCCTCATGGTTGATGAATTACTTTCGCAGGACTTTACCACCTTATACTGTTGAAGGGCTGTGGATGTTTTTTTCAATTCAGTTACAGCGGATATCGAGTAAGGTGAAGTATGTTGGATCTACTACGTGTCTTTGATGCAGGAACACTTCTTTTGATAGGTAGTAAGTTGCTAGAACTGTACTGATACGTTGAGAACTCCGTATCCATGCTACCAAAAATCCTAGCGAATACGAGACCAAAATTTACTGGTAGCCGCTGCACATTGGCCGGAATACATTTGAAGTAGTAGAAATAAGATCATATTACAGTTTTGGTCAGATCACAGTTGTTGAATTTCTTAAGAAACTCAGTTGCAATTAAAATCATTAAAACATATAGAGATCAGTTAAAATTTTGTTCACAATTTTGTTTCATATATTACCTGGGATCCTGAAAGATATCAGGACCTGATGTCTGTAAACTAATGTATGATTATTTGCATAAAAGACGAAACCTTAACTAAATCGAATCATTCAGAGAAATGTAAAAAATAAGAAGCGTACAAATATTAGGCAATTTTATCGGAACATCTGCTTAGATTATGAAATAATGAAGGACAAATTGACCTCTGTTAGCACACAAAGTAAAGAGGAAATGTATTTTCACGTAAAATTTGAACAAATTTCCAACGGAAATATGGTTTCTGATTTTGAACTAACATGCAAATAAACTTATGTTCAAATTTTTAAAGTTCGTTGAATGAGTAAAATTGTTTTGTTACGTGCGCTGTGTAATTGCTAGCAATTAAACATCGTGAGAAGCCGGGTCCTGAGAAAAGCAGAGCAGGCTAGAGAACTATCGTAAAATTGTTTGTAAAATGATGTATGAAGTGAAATTCACGATCTTGTGTGAAAACTGATTAAAGAAAGCAATTGATGTTTTGGAACGAAACATCGGACGCCTATTCTGAAATAGGCGAAAGTGTTGTAAGTGCCATAAGCATTGCACGTTTTTTGGTAAGGTGATCAAGAACTGTGCACAATTTGAGAACATTTAGAAGCGTGAACACTGCCATTGAAGTATTGTTACATGATTTATTACGTCGTATTACTGAGATGTTGTGAAAGAAAACAATTATCTTTAGTCAGAAAAATCAACAGCGCATCAATAAAGTTTGTGTGGATATAAAGTAGAAGGTTTGATGGTAAGAAATATAAACAAATAGTTACAATGACGTTCCGATAGCTCTAGCTAACAAATGCTAACGTTGTCTCCGCTTTCGTGGTTTAACTAACCAATTTTGGTGCGCTGATTCCAACTCGGTGTTGAGATCTGTCAGTGTGCGTAATTTGGCTGAATCATTTACCTATACATGAAATAATCGAATTGATTAGGAGTTAACACTAACTGAGGCATTTCTAAACAAAGTCTTGCCATCGGGGCGCTTTAGTTGCCATCGCGTACGTTTTGTGCCAACCAGACGAGATATTTATTGCATATTAGAGTATTCACGTTACTATGCCTTCAAAAGTGTATGAGATTCATGCTCTTGAACCAGCAGCAGTCACCAATCTTGTTATCGTTGAAGCGTCCTAAATACCTGCTGTCAATGCTAGCGATATCTTGGTGTAGCTTTCACTACGTTCGTCTCCGATGTCCTCCGTTTAGGATGAGAAGGAATTTCTAGATGAGAATACATGAAATGCGTCTAAGAGGCATCCGACACCCCATGGCTTGCTTGGCCTTTTGCATGTTGTTCACATTTTGTTCTTTATAGTTGGCAGCCCTATGATGACCAAGGTAACCTAAAATTATATCCAAATAATCAATACGTGAAATACTTTAAATGAAAAGCAAGGCAAAAAATCGCTATGCGTATGGTCATTTCATTAATACAATTAGTAAGTACTCAATAAATCATATTGAACGTTTCGAACTCAACAGTTCATCTCCATCAAAAATTCGGCGACAAAATAATACAAATATGATATTGAAACTACAACATACAAAACCAATACAACATAAATAGAAAATACTCGTAGTTATAAATTAAAAACTAGAAGCGAAAACAACGCAAACTGATGATTACGTGTTTCCGACGAGAAGAGGACAGGCACTACCCAATCAGAAATGTCTTCACCGATCGGTGTAGATTATTGCCCTTTATTGCCGAAATTTTTTGCAGCTCATACAAGATCTTTTCAGGAGTATCTGCATTCAGTGCGGATTTAGTGCAGAATTAGTGCAGTATTTGTCCGCTTCCGAAGTGCAGATCGGCATCGAATTTCTGCAAAGATCTTCAAGACCAGGAGCGGAAAATTTCATTAACCTGCAATGAACTGCACTAATCATTGAAGATCTTTTAAAATAAATCTCTACCGAACTTAACCAAATAGGAGAAAAAAACCCATGGATAAAACACTGCACATTATATTCAACAACAAAACAGTTTATCCCTCCGAAAATCGTACGTCAGCGCGTCAGCGTAGGGAGTCTCGCCCCACTGTCATTGAGCCAAACGTCCGTGTAGGTCGGTACAAACTTTTCTGTCAGACACAATTTATTGAACAAAATGGCTGGCATGCAGTTACCTAATTTTTTTTCTTACTTCTCAGCCTTACAAAATAGTCCAATGTCTTCACGTGCAAGTTGATTCAGGAATGCTCCCAGCATTTTTGTACTAATACACAGCAATTCATTAAAACCAATACATCTGTTTAATTATAAAATGCCACGGAATTAGACAGAATTGTAGATTTTAATGAATTGCTGTGTTTCAGTACAAAAATGCTAGGGAGCATTCCTGAATCAACACACACGCGAAGAAATTAGACTATTACGTGTGGCTGAAAAGATAGAAAAGAAATTATTTAAGTGCGTGTCAGCCGTTTTGTTCAATGAAGTGTGTGTGAGAGAAGAGTTTGTTCCGACCTACTCGGACGTTCGGCTCTATGACAGAGGGGCGAGACTCTCTACACTGACCTACGATTTTTGGAAGAAATTACTACAACGCAAGTTGGAACAGAAAACAGTTTATCCATTACACCAAAGCCGAGCTCTTCGGTGAGAAAAGCTAAAACATTAGCATCCGTGATTAATAACAAAACTAAACTATCAATATAATCATTCGGTACGGCAACAACGATTTGGATCAGCAACCTATAAAAAATATAGGAAAATAACACTTGTCATTTCTGACATAGACTCTGTGTCAAGAGAGCAGCATGTCGCACAAACCCCTCCCGCCCATAAATTTTCTATACTTATGGATCATTTTTTGTGGGACACTGAGATTAGCTATGACCTTAGTAGACCATCTTTTTACTCTCTTGCCGTGAGACTGACTGGACTACTGTAGAGTCAAACCTGGTGACTTTAGAGCCGCAGCAATGTTTATAAATAGAATGATGTAAAAATTTATTAGACTCCCAGTCCCACGACAAAGATGTTCAAAGAGAGGAAGGATGAAGACATCATTTACTACGGAGTTAAGGGAACGCGGAATCAGTGCACTTGGAGCATAGAAACAGTAAGCTAAGAAAGAAGTTGATGAAACAAGAAAAATGTTGGAGAAGAAAGTAGCAGCTGCTTAAAAATTAGACAGCAGTGAACCGAAAAAAGATGGTTCGTAACAAAACAGAATACCTGTGCTATTTCAACAAAAAGAAAGCCGACCAAACATTTAGCTCGGTACCTCACATAATCCCCCTTGGAGCGCTAATTCCCATAGATACAATAGTTGTATCCCCCTGAAGGTAGTGATGTAAAAAATTTGAGTAATTTATAAGTCATCATTTTTATACAGTGGTCCAGGAGCTTCCAGTTGTGCACATCTGCTCTAAATGTAATAAAATAAATATCAATCAAATAATTTTATAACACATATCGTCACGTGTATATTCGTTTGATAAAAACGAGTATTGTAAATAACATGAGAAGACGCCTCTGAGGAATTTTGTCATCTATTTCATTTATGTGGGACACTTCCATTTTTAGTAACAATTTATATCGACTATTATCCACTCGTTACTCAATAATTTCACGAGATTTGTGAATTAGAATCAGTGTATGTTTACTTCAATAGGAATCGCTTGCCTCCATTGTAAAACCTAAATATACAATACAGGACGTTAGAGGCTGCTGCTGTCAAGTGAACCAGTACCACTACTTAATAAAGTTCAACATTTACAACATTGCAAGTATTCGGTTGCTACAAACATTTTCTTTTGATAAAGAGCTTTTGGCTGAAGCGTAGTTAAAATACACAGATTTGCCTAGCTGGTAGACGCATTTTTGGGTTTTCCGCTAATGGATAAAGTCGCAAACAATACTATGGGAAAAAGAATAAATTGATAAATTTAAAACGTGAACATTCAAACAGCCAGTGTTCAGCAAAAACGAATACGCACAGCCTCCCTCGTTGACGACAGTTGTACTACTAATTTTTTCACACAAACGAGCCTACATGAGCAGCCTGAGATCAAGTTCTTCAGGGTTCCATTCCTCGTCCTCGCTTCCGATGTCTGATGCCCAGACTTTCAACTGCGATGCATCTTCATCAACGCCTGAAGTAACCTTCAGCGAAGATGATCCTCGTTTCCCGTGCCAGTCTCGGGCTCTTCTTGCCTTGGAACCCAATTCTGCAGCGCAATATAAAAATTAAAGTGTAGATGTAAAATAATACTATACAATGAGGTAAAACTGATACCAATCAACATATTGGTGATTATTCGAATATAAGTTAGTTTAAAACTTCCCTAACCACCTCTTAGTTTAAGCTTCTTAAGAGGCGCTCCAAAGAGAGGAATAATCAAATGACCATCTGGTATAGACTCGTACATGCGGAATCTATGTACAACGTGTGTTCCCACATGGGCCATCCTTGTGAGGTAACACCAGTGTGTTTCAAGTTAACTGAACACAATGCGCATAGAAACAGAAGGTCAGAAAGAAAGTCTCAACAAGATTAAAGTTCAAACAGTAAGTAATAGGTTCTGAAGAAAAGGATAGTACTGACTCAAAAATAGATGGTCTTAACAAAACAAAGGACACACTTTTTCATCAAAAAGAAGGCCTACCTAACCGTCAGATCGAGCCCGCATATTATCTACCTGGGAGCTCAATTCAACACGAAGATAAACATTTTCGATGACAGACCGTCTTAAAAGCAATTCAGTGGTGTATTTTACAACGAGGAATAGTTTAGGAACATATTTAAAATTATTTGACCATTTCATTGCATGATGTCAGTGGGTGATATGAAGGAGAAATACTAATGAAACATTTACGTCAAGCAGAAACGAGAAGGTTTCCAGCTAGCTAGGTTCAAAGTAGAATCTTGGTTAACTGACAAGAAAACCTGTGTAGGATTCAAAAACATCAACAATTAAACGGAGAAAATTTTAAACAAGATTAGACTGCATGAAAAAACGATTTGTCAAACTCTATGCACATACATGCTAAGCACATGCGATTAATAACTTTTGTAACAGATCAGCAATTCAGCATCGGTATATATTGCATCAGAATAGCAAAGAAGCAGTGGTTGAATAAAATATAATAAGGTAAATTTAGTAGGTTGAATTGATTATTTCATTAAATATTAAATGAATGCATGGAATATTAAGGGAGATGCCCACGCTGAAATCTACTGAATTAATGAAATGGCTGTAACGTTCTTTCTATGGAATTTAGATCTATGAAAAGTGGCATACACGTTCTGTTGAAAATAAATAGGGGTCGTCTCTATAACTTTCCGCACTTCTGACATAATTTTGGAGACAATGGGGGAAGGGGAGTAAGGGGGAAGTGCATACTTTTCAAGAGATGTTTTCTCAAAAAATACTTATCTTCGAGCAATTATTTAGGTGTCATTGGATGCGCAAAAATTTGCTGCATGACCAGTCGAAGGATTAGTTTTAATTTCGCAATAGTTTAGATATTATAAAATTTAAAACTTTCGCTGAAAAATAAATTTTTCCCATATTTTTAATGTAACCAAAAATTACTATGAAAAAATCGCATGTAAGTAGATAGAGCAGCTTTTTTTGCATCTAATGATATCTAAATCATTGCTCTAAAATAAAAACCCTAGGAGAAAATAGATTTTGAAAAATAACTATGTACCCGACATTTTCCCCTATTATCTCCGTAATTATGTCCAAAATGGGAAAAAGTTATGTACACGAACCCTATTGATTTTTACAAATACATAGGTATGTCAATTTTCTTAGATCTAGATTCTATAGAAAGAACGTTACAGTCATTTTATAAAATTAACTAATGTCTTCCAATCTGTAATTCTTTACGTACATTTTTCCTATGTAACTCAGAAATTATCATGAAAACCGAAATAATCCTTCGAACCGTCATGCAGCAATTTATTGCAAATCCAATGACACCTAAATCATCGCTCAACGATAAGTACTTTTTGAGAAGGTGTCTCATGAAAAGTATGCTTTTCCCCCATACCCTTTTCCCCATTGTGTCCAAAATTATGTCGGAAGTGGGAAAAACTCATTGAGACGACCCCTATTTACTTTCAGAAATACAAACGAATGCTAATTTTCATAGATCCAAGTGTCATACAACAAACGTTACAGACATTTCCTTGATTTTGGGTGGACGTCTCCCATAAGTCTACTCACCAATGATTTGGAGGCGGAATGAATACGCTCTGAATTCTTGTTCATCTCGCTGCCGGTTTTCCCAAGCCCAGTGTAGGTAAAGTGGACAACAAGCTCCCGTGACAGCAAGCTCTTTTGAGAATGCGACGTATGGTGCCTCCGCTGTTGACCCCAACGTAATGCTTGAGCTTGCCAATCTGAAAGTAATAGTTCAGTTGAAATCAACGTTTACTGTGCGCATGATCAAAAATAACTTCAGAGAAAATTACGTGCAATAGAGGAAAGCAATGCACATTATTCTAGTTGAATTATTTCTACATTTTATGGTTTGCATGCTTTCTACTGCGACATTCAACCTTTTTTTATTTTTAATTGTTCAAATTCCTTAAACTTTCATACCTATGCCAGATTGCTGAATATTAATTCTTTCACATCACTCATCGGTACTAAATTCTTCATTATCTTGTACCAGTTGACCACTTCCATATGATGATTTTACTCCATTCAAATTAATCTTCACCTACGAGAATTACTGTAACATACTTTCTTACCTCACAGTAAACTATGGTTCATATGTAATTAACTCTATTCCTAGCATGAGCTTCATTTCTTCCACCAGTCATTTGTATCAACATGCATTGTTTCAATTTTTTGCATCTTTCTCCTATCTTCCATCTTTTTGCTTATTTTCATCTTTTCTTCTACCCTTTAAACAATCAAACTCAGTTTTCAGGCCCTCAATCTTAGCCCTTTTCACTTTCACATGTGCAATGCTTTCAATAAACTCAAACTCCAAATTTTTCACTTTCTCCTTTCATCTTATCCACCCACTGAACAAGCCTAACACATCATCCTAACACATCAACCTAAAAATACAACTCTACATGAAAAATGTCCATCATAAACCAGGCATTCTTATTTACAGTTAATTCATCTTATTCCTAAAAACACTAAATTATTAAGTAAAATTAAATTCTCATTAAAATGGGTTTTCTATACTGTTTGCGATAGGGCACAGGCCAACTAGGATATATAATGATATATATATATATCATTATCTGACAGACATACACTATAAGCCGGTGCTTTAAATTCACTTGAGAACACTTGGTCTGTTCATTTCACAGCAATTCATTCTGAATGAAAGAAATAAGCTTTGGCATATACATTCTGGCAAAAACATAATTAGTAAGATAAATAGTTTTATTGCTTTCTAAAAATTAGGAGATGATCTTTCATTATGTTTTCCTAAGCCTTTGATTAGGATAGCAAATATTAAATTAACGCATCATTCAAAGTAGAAATAAAACTTACTTTGACTGAGAGATGAGTGTCCTGCTGTCCGAGTGAAAGCGATACACAGAGGAAGCCGAGAAGAAGTTGCCCTGCCCTCATCAAGTTCCCTCCTTGTAATTGAAGTCCCAGTGATACCATACTGCATTGCAATTCATGCATTGCTGGGGAAGGAAGAAAAATATATTGTAAAATATTGAAAAATAATTTAAATACATGAATAACATTTTATCATATGCTACATTTTCATTACTTTTTCATTATAGAAAACTATTTCATAAGCAATATAACTAACTTTTTGTTTTATTTTAAATCAAAATAAATATTTTTTAATCCCATTTGTTTATTTCTACAAGGTGCTCACACTGTGTCAAAGAACTTCACTAGGTTGGGACAATTAAAATATATGTACAATGATAAAAAAACACAGTTTCTGATATATTTGAAAAATATGTGATTTCAGAGTGACATCTGAAGAAATGCATTGCACAAAAATTCAGGACACTTAGGTAAAATATTGACACGTTGCATTTTGACTTTCATCTTGCATTTGGCAAATCAGAATTTAATGCAACACAAGCTGAAAGGACCTCAAAATACACGGGATCAATGACAGACTAAATATAATCCATTTTTGCAGTTGTGAGCCGGTGTACAGGTACAGACAGCTTCCATGTGGAGGTCTGAGGTAGTTGCTCTTTTGTGATGGTTCATGTGAGTTTTGCCAAGAACATGACACAAAAGCTCTTGTTCTCTCATTAGTAGGCTCAACGGCTGCAATTTTTTCATGTCTTTCATTCCTACTGACCAGATAAGTTTTCCAGATCTTTCTAGAATTGTTTTTAGCAATAAGTCGGGTTAGGTATTTCATTCACAAAGACTTTATTAGAGCAATAATTACCTACACAAATTATTATGACTCGATATTCAATAGCAGACACAAGGATTGCATTAGCTGTGTATTTATTATATTCTAGAAGGAGATGCCTTCAATGTTCACTTTAAATTAATGAGATGCACTCTCATTTTAGAACTCTCTTTAATTTTTTTCAACTGCTTATCCAATCAAAGTGCACACACTCTTAATTACTTATCTAACTCACTTCACATCTAATTCATATCTTCACTGTAACAACTTGACGAAGAGCTGTTGGAATTATCAGTCGATCAGCTGATCAGTCCGATTCACTGCGCGTGTTTTGAACTCTTTCTTGAGAAAAGACTCATGGAGAGACTCAAGACTCAAAAGAGCTACCTACGTCGGTTTGAATTTTCTAAACACTCAATAATGCTTGGCCTTTTCTGTCTTTCACTTAATTCATAGAATCAATTTCTCATTCATTGATTTTCCATCACCATAACACAATTGCTAAGCGTATTTTTTTTAGATTTTAAGCTTATCTCACAAACTAAGAACGACCAGGCTTAGTTTGACTAACCCGCTGGTTGTGAAGTTGCGACTGATGTCAACACTGACCGCTGCACGCTTCCGTGGTGAAATGTGCGCCACCAAAAAACTAGTTCTATATTTTTGCTGCTGCATGTGACAATATAATAATTTAACTGGGAATCAAAATTATTAAAAGATTTTTCACTATGAAATAAAATAATTGATGAATGAGTTTCATAATATGATGCAAAGTTGGCAGTAATTATTATTGTTGGAGTAATAATACCACAGGCGATTTATGTCATGCTTGTACAATTTATACAATACTTGCATTTAAAATTTGGATGTTGCATTTCAATGGCTCATAATAATAATTTTAGCCCTGCTGCAAGTAGATTTGTTTTCCCTATATCAATGCGCATGTTTATTTGTTCGTGTGTTACGCCATGCTTGTTTTTTATAAAATTGATCAAGTCATATATGTTGGTCGTCGGAATTTCAAGTTTCCATAACTAGGAGCAGAACGACGAAAACAAACAAACATCAGCATCTTAGGATGCTTTATTTCCGATCAAGCCTGATACCTATGATCTTGAGCATTGGTTTTTCAAATGTCTTATAACTAACACTATATATAGGACACCATGACGGTTCCCCCGTAAAGCCGGTACCCATTTCCGACACCTGGGTTGAGTGGGGTATTGTGCTTGAGCTTTCCCATATACCCAACGGGGAAAATCGCCGCGCCAGCGCCGGGATACGAACCCTCGTCTCCAACTGACAGGGCCGATCCCTTGACCACTGTGCCACGGCGAGTACTAATATTCCTGCGTAATTGTAATAATAATAGAGTAATAATATAATAAAGGGATTTCATGGAAGTTGGTATTTTATTTCTACAAGAAAATAGTTGCTGAATATGATGACTGTGTGAAGGACTTTAAAATGTAAAAAAGCAAACAAAATTTCCATCACAGCTTGCACATTTTACAAAAAATAACCTAAAATTCCCAGCCTTGTTCTCTTAGAAAAATCGGAACATAGAATTGTACCCACTTGGTGATAAGCTATAACTGAAAACGTAATGTGTGTCAAATTTGATTTTAAACAAACCAACTTCACTTATGAATTGGCTTTATGTAAGGGGTTCTCTAACCCAAAAATTTGCCTAATTTTTCAAATTTCCCTTTTCGAATTTCTATTGCAACTAGGGCAACGAAAAAGCATAACGATGAATAAAATTGAATTCGAAATACATTCACGCCAATGAAAAGTTTCCATTTTTGCAATAGAAAAAGTTATCACGAGGACATATGAAAAAAAATATATATATTGCACAAAACACTTCTTTTACAATTTTCAACGTAGAAACTTTATTTTGGCCTCATTCGACGCGGAAAGAATGCAGCAACTGGAAAATGAAGGATTATTTGAATTTCGAATTAGAAAAAACTTATTGATACATTTGTCAAAAATTTTTTTCCAAGTCCCAGATTTTTCACCATAGAAATATAATTTAGAGTTCAAATGAAATTCCGCTTCGCTTCGCTGTTTTTACTGTCCTACTGCGTCGAATGAAATGAAAATCAAGTTTCTACGTTCAAAATTGAAGAAGTGCTTTGCGCAATATATGTATAGAAATTTTCCGATATGTATATTTTTTTCATATGTTCGCGCAATAAATGTTTCCCTATTGCGGAGTTTCATTGAAGCAAATGTGTTTAGATTTCAATGTTACATATCCCTATGCATTTTGGTTTCTCAAGTTGCAAAAGAAATGCAAAAATGGGAAATTTTACAAATTAGAAAATTTGCAGGGCTAGAGATACCTTAATTAACTTGAACGTTACACGTTCGATTTGAAATCAAATTTTAGTTTCATAATGTACACTGGTTTGAAAACAAATACCTCTCATTCTAATTATTGATGAGCAGTGCCGATTTTTCTGTTAAGATCACTGCAGACATTTCTATCCCAAATTTTCTGCATTGATCTGCAGTGACTGGTGAAGAAAAATTTCATCCCGAACTGGGTCCCGCACTGATCCTAAAAAAGATGCACTGTCCCCAGATAATCGATGCCGATCCGCACTAGCATTTCTGACTGGGTATGAGTGTCATGTAGAGCGGGTCTGCGGTAAAGGATGAATAGAGACTCCATTATTCGTAAATCACTCATGTGTGGAGTACATGAAATGATTTCTAAATGAGTCACAGAAATAGGGACTTTACAGTTTTCAGCATGGGATCGAACAGAGGACAGTGGAGGGGAACCAAGAGGACGGACGGTTCTACAGCTGCGCCCAGCGAGCTCAGCTACTCTAGGCATATGAGAACGACAAGAGGAACCTACGTACTATGATTCACAAAGTCAACAACTAAACTGGTAAACCAGAGACGGGCACATAGCAGGGGGCAGCTTATTCTTAAAGCAGGATAGACCCCGATTGTAAAATTATTGCCAAGTTGAACCTCCTGATTCAAATTAAGCGACTGGGGAATGAAGTAAGGAAGCTTGAGAAAACCAAAGAAAAACACAACCCTCCACTGCCCTCTTTTTGATCCGACGCAGAAAACTGTTTCGTCGTCCCCCCAAACTGAACCCTGTTTCTCAGACCTTTATATAAATAGTACTTTTAGCTGCTGTAGGAAGTGTAGGAGGTCAGGTACATCGTGTAAAAAAATGTGACTCGTACGTTCGCTCGTTCACCCGCTACGTGGGTTTGAAGAATGGGGAGGAGGGGAGGGGGAATTATTTAAACAATGTAAGCAATTTATTTACCACAAGCGATACTGCAAGAGATTTCATCTTAACTCTAATACGATGGACATTTTTGAGCGCACCTACTTGTGGGCCCGAATAAATTCAGCGACTTCTAGGGACTCCTATTTAAACAATTTAAACAATTTATTTAACACAGGTGATACAGAGGTAGAATGTTTTTTAAGTCTAGTACAATGGTCAAATTTGAGTATAGCTACCTGTGGGCCCGAACAAGTTCAGCGACTTGTAGGGCATCCTATCATCACGTCATTCTAAGGTGTACAATAATGTTTTACCTAGTTCACTTAACCTAGTTTCGCATTAGACTGATCATTGAGATAATTAACTCGATATTTTATGCTGTACGCTACAATGTAGGTCAAATCGGCTATATTTAACAGTATGTTCGATAAAACGGTTCAAGAGCAGACTGAAGATCGGTTATGTTACCCAAAGCAAGTTACATTATTACCTTATCATTAGTTACATGTAGGAGGAAAGATTTGACATGGTGATCTTACACGACTAGTATTCTGATAGGAAGTGAGACTCAAGATGTCTTTTGAATACCGTATAAAAATTACTTTCACGGATCTCCGCAGGTATTGAGTTCCAAGTTTTGGTTCCAACGAAGAGGGTACTGTGTTGCGACCGGGCCTTTGAATAATAAGGAAGCATGAATTTACTTCTATTTCGGGTTAAATGGTCGTGATGACCAGTTTGCGCAGTTAATAATTGTCTTAGGCTATTGTCACCATCATTTCTTAATGTTTTGTAAATGAAATTACAGATGGAGATTTTGTAGAGATCCGAAAGTTTAGGTTTTTGTAAATTTTTGAAAGAATCATTTGTGTGTGCATTAAATCCTAGGTTTTTTGCCGCTCTGACAGCTCTTTTCTGCAGAGTAAAAATTTTGTTGGTTGTATTTTTATTAGTTCCGTGCCATGCTTCTATTCCGTATTGCAAGTATGGAGAAATGAGCGTTCGGTAGAGCATTTGTAAAGCTGTTTCAGGCAGAATATTTTTAACTTTATTTAGGATTCCGATGGGTTTTGATAATTTAGAACTAATATGAGTGATGTGCTCTTTGAAGGTAAGATGTTTATCTATTATGATGCCCAGAAACTTACATGAGTTGGTTTCTTCGATTTCACCTTCGCCAATTTTAATGCATGGGAGAGATACATCGTTCTTGTATGAGAATGTAATATAATTTGTTTTATCAATATTAAGGCTTACTTTATTAGCTTTGAGCCACGATGAAACCTTATGAAGTTCATTATTTATACTCTCCACAATCGTAGCAGGATTTTGGTTCGGCAGAACCGCAGAGAGCGTACTGTAATCAGCAAAAAGTATGAATTTCAAGAATGATGTAGATTTTACAATATCATTGATAAAAATCAGAAACAGGAGAGGCCCAAGAACAGATCCTTGCGGAACTCCATGGCTAATTGTCTGTGGGTCTGATTTTGCGTCGTCAATGACAACCTGTTGCTTCCGATTTGTTAGGTATGATCTGAACCAATCATGCGCAATCCCTCTAATGCCATAACAGTGTTGTTTCGAGAGTAGTATTTTATGGTCCACACAATCGAATGCTTTTCGAAAGTCAAGAAATACAGAGAAGACAGCTTTTTCCTCATCTATATCAGAATAGAGGAATTGTAAATGGTTTAATATAGCCTGTGTTGTTGATTTTTTAGAGCGAAAGCCGTACTGTTTATCGTAAAGAAATGATTTTTTTTGAAAATAAGAGTGTACTTTTTTATACACAATCTTTTCGAATATTTTGCTAATAATTGGTGGTACGGAGATAGGTCGTTAATTGTTTACACAGGTTTTTTCACCACATTTAAAGATAGGGGTTGCTCTAGCAACTTTGAGGGAGTTCGGGAAAGTGCCTAGTAAGAGATACTGGTTAATAATATTTGATATCAGCGGGGCTACAATGTCAGCAATAACTTTAAGTACTTTAGTCGGAAACGTTTGTAACCCACTCGATTTATTTTTCATGTTGTTTATGCACGTAATTACATCGGATGAGAAAGGAATTGGGTTCTCGAATATGATCCATAAATTCCAGGTGATCAGTAGGTTCACTTGGGAAACCATCAGCTATAGTTTTCCCTATGTTTACGAAGAAGTTGTTAAAGAGATTAGCAATTTCTTTCTTCTCGTGGTATTTTACATTATTTTGAAAAACATATTCAATATTCTTTTTATCGGCTTTATTCGGTTGACAGCAAGAGTTAAGGAGATGCCAGGTTTTTTTAACGTCAGTTTTGAATTGAGTAAACTTGAGCGTGAAGTAGTTCTTTTTTGATGATCTTATCTGGTTTGTTACGTAGTTTCTAAATCGGTTATATGTTTCTCTAGATATTCGCCCTTCGTAAAAGGAGGGCTAGGTACGCTTGACGTTTCATTATATTTATCCCGATGTCTCTAGTAATCCAGGGCTTTTGTTTATTTTTCGGGGTAACTGTACGAGTTACAATTGGGCAACACTGATTGTATGCGGTCATTATAGTTTCAGTCAACTTTACTACTGCTTCATCAATGCTCGTAGCATTGTTGTTTTGTTAAGAGATGTGCAATGTAGGCATTGATTATTCTAGAACGGTGCGCATTTCTTCAAGATTTGATTCGTTTATTTTACGATATGAGTAAGTTTCAGCCCGTGCCTTGGTGCAAGCCATCTAGACATTTTTCTTAATAAGAAAAACTGGGAAGTGATCTGATAAGTCAGAAGTAATTATTCCAGCAAGAAAATCACTTGGGTCTGTCATAAAGATATGGTCAAGCAACGTAGCCCACTCTGAAGTTATTCGTGTAGGCTTTGTAATGATTGGAAGGAAGGACTGAGACTGAAAGGTTGTTAGGAAATTAGAGATTGGTTCATAGCTTTCATGTTTCAGTAGATCAAAATTGAAGTCACCGCATATTATTATGTCATTGCATAAGGGCCTGTTGAACTGAGAAATAATACGATTCAGCTCATTCAGGAAGGATATAGGACATGCTGTAGGAGGCCTATACACCGTTCCAAGCACAATGAGTTTACCATCTCAAGACAGTTCTACGAAGAGTGATTCTACATGATCCTGATTCATTGTTGCATTTGCTATGGTTCTCGAGTCTATGTGGTTAGGTATATATGTGCTGATGCCTCCGCCCCGCTGTTTTTTTCTTAGCGAATGGTAGCTATGATAATTTTCAAATCGGAACATGTCTTTAGTCGAGTCATCTAGCCAGCTTTCGGTGAAGCTAATCACGTCTAGGGTATATTTAATTTCAGTAATAGTACATTGTATCTCTTCCAATTTTGGATAGAGTGACCTACAGTTCCAACACAGGAGTGAGAAATCTCGGTCAGTTATTCGTATAGTTTCGTTGAATTTTGATATATTTGTATACCTACGCTCTTGAGAGTCGTTTAGGTTTGGATATATTCTGTTCGAATGATTGAGATCTGGGTCGATTTCCTCCAATATCTCAGGGTGATCAGTCATTTAAAATTAATAAAATGTAAGAAGTAGGTACTATAGTGCTTAAAAACGAAATACAGAGTCAAGCTCTAAGGGATATTCCTTTTTAAAAAACTAGTAAACAGTAGGCAGTAAGTACTATTGTATAACTTAAAACGAAATACGCAGTCATGATTAAAAGGGTTTTCCTATCTAAAAACTAGCTTAGAGAGTATAGAGAAGAGTTAAAAACCTAGCGTGATTTCGTGAGTACACTCAGTACTCAGCTCATGAGTGAATAGTATTGGAGTTTAATATACAATATTGATGCGTACAAATTGCTGAAGGCGTTGTTACAAAGTTCACATACAACAGGTAGAAAGTTTAAAAAAAAATAATTTTATTGGTAAAAAATTACATACAATTTATGAGGAAAAGCGAACAGGGTGGATATCAATATTCCATTATAACATTGGTAGGTACAAATTGCTGATAGTGTTGTTGCAAGTTCCAATACAGTTGGTATAAATGTTCATATATATCTCTCATACGATTGTCAAAATTGAGGTAAAACTGACGTATATATCTCTAGAGGTTGGAACTGATTCATGACATGAAGTTATGCAGTTTGAAGATTTATTGGAGAGTTGTAGAATTCTAGGCGTTATTGACATACGAGTATATAATTTGATACAGTTAGATGTTTTGATACCTAATTGGGGTGATCACCCAAGACTTATTTCGATGATTTATCCAGTTGCAACATCAGGTATTGGTCGAGCTCTTCTGGCGTATTAATCTGACGTCTCGAATCTGGTTCTCCAGGGGTGAATGCGAAAATGTTTCCATCCTGGGTCCTCGGGGCTCCAATTTTTCCAGGAATTTTCTCATGGCTACTCTCAAGGTGAACATGATCTTGGCTCGTGAAGGTATTAGATATTCATTTATGGAGAACTTTGGTTCATGTACTCGGCAGGCAGGGAGAATTTCACGTTTCTTGTTGTAATGCTTCAGTTCGAAAGCGATGTTTCTTCGGTCCTCGTTTCCACTTAGTGGTTTTCTTCCCATTCTGTTAGCTGACGTGATGTCAGCATCAATGAGGTCAATGTTGATGTCCTTCAAAATTTTGCAGACTGTTTCTTTGCAATTTTCGTTGGTGTGGGATTGAGGTAGTTCCCCCCCCCCCCGGAAATGACGAGAGTACATTTTCTATCTTCCAGGTCTCGGCGCTGATAATTTTTTCCAAGCGATCGAGACGCGACTCCAAACTATGTATTTTCTCATTCTGTTCTTCAATAATTTTTTTGTGTTCTGCTTTTTTTTTCCTGCTATTGTTTCAGATAGTGTTTTAAGGTGGCATATTTCATTTTTCATTATGCCAATGTCACTATTAAATTTTGTCATCACTGAGTCGAAGTATTTTATTGAGACAGATACCACTTCCTTGCCGTCTTGAGTTAGGCTAGACACATCAGGATATTGACCAAACTTTGGTTGATACTCACAGCTGTTATTGCTGCTGCTGCTGCTGTTGTTGCTGTTGTTGCGTTGCTTCTTGGGTCCCATCTTGTAGATTGAGAGAGTCAGCTTACTTTTATAAACGAGGGTTGATCACTTTCACACTTTTTGAGAAAATATTATATTCTTAGTTTGATGATTTACATGTTTATATCACATTTGAACCCTCGTGGCGAGAGAGGGTACCCATTTAGGTTAGAAGTACATTCTTTCTAACAATAGGCACTTTGTTTCGGAGCGAGCAGAGCGAGCGCAACGCACATCCTCACCATATGGAGTCTCTGAGGACACTCTATCATTAAGCTATTTTTATAGTGTACAGTTACGTTCAACTTTAACCTAGGGGTATACAAGACTGGTCATGTTTCGATGTCTAATTTTATTACATAGAAAGAAATAGTTAATATGAGCTATATGGGAACAGTATATTCAATAAAAATGATTAGTAGCATAAGATGTAAGTTATTATCATGGTAGATTACTTTAGCGAAATAAGGCGTATCAAAAGAAAAAAATGAATTACGTGAACTACCTCATATCACTGATATTTCGATGGAAGAGGGATTCAAAATTTGTTCTGAAAACTTTGTAAGAGCCTTTTTCTGGGATCTCAGCCTGGATTGCATTCCAATTCTTAGTTCCAATGAAGAGGGCACTGTGTTGTGACCGAGATGTGAATAAGGAAGTATGAAGTTACTTCTGTTTCGTGTTAAAAGATCATGATGGCCAGTTAGAGCAGTGAATAATTTTTTGATTTTTCTGTCGCCATTGTAAGTTAGTGGTTTATACATGAAATTTCATGCAGGATGCGTTCCATAAGTAATGCGACCAAATTCATTATATATGATTCATTAAACATATTCGTACAGTTGCCTAAAAATCTTCAAAATAGCACTCTCCTGCGTCGATACATTTCTGGAGGCGGTGCTTCCAGGCCTGGAAGGCCTTACTCGGGATGGGCTTTAGAGCACATGTAAGATGAGGCTGGATGTTTTCAATCGGGTCCCAATGTTTCCCATCCAGGACTTCTTACCAGCGAGGAAACAAAAAAGTCTGGGAGAGCCAGGTGAGGACTTTTGGGAGGCTGGAGAACCAATGGGGTGTGGGTCCTGACCAAGAAATCGTTAACAACGAAGGCGCTGTTGCTCGCACGCTTTTGTGGCTGTGGCCGTGGCTCGCGTGGCTGGGGCCCGCACACGTTTCTCATGTTTAAATCTTTGGTTACAAGGCAATAAACAGTTGCTTTTATCATCTGTAAAGTTTCTGATATAAATTGATGGCTCAACCGTCGGTCAGATTTCAAACAGTCACGCACGCGCGTCACATTTTCGTGGATTCGGGAAGTTGATGGGCGTCCACTTCGGCCACATCCTCTCGGCCCTCCTGGAACGACTTGTGCCGTCGAAGAACTTGTGATTTGGAAAAGCAATCACTCCCAAAGGCCTGCTAAATTAATTGAAGCGTTTTGGTGGCGGACTTTCCAAGTTTAACGCAAAATTTGTAGCGTAACGTTGTTCCAAAGAACGAAAGAATGATACATCGCGCCGTGTTGAGTAAAGCTCAAAATGGGTTCACGAAAACACACGCCCTAACTCTCCAGCAGCTCGGAGCCCAATGAGAATGAAAAATGGGAAAAACACCCCCTCCACCTAGCCCATCATGTTAGAAACAGGGTTGCGGAGTCGGATGAATAAATTTACGACTCCGACTACAACTCCGACTGCACCTTTCCAGAATTTTGCGACTCCTACTCCGGCTCCGACTCCACCTTTTCAAAATTTGGCGACTCCGACTCCACCTATTCACAATTTTGTGACTCCAACTAAACCTATCCATAATTTATAAGATGAATATTTTATTTCTTAACTAGTGTATACGGACCGTCCACAAATGACGGGATTCACTACCTTTCTTCAACAAATTTTCGTTCGACTGGAGTTTCCATGCCCTTATAGTTATTCCAGGAGTACCGTATTTTCTTATTAGTGTAATAAACGCTCAAAACACAGTATTTTTGAGCCGCAAGAGAAGTAGCTATAGCCATTCGTGTCGTATCTTGGATACAGAATTTCAGCATTACTGAAAGAAACTGCGAGCTCGTAATATTTTTTACAGCACATTATAATATACAATACCCCGCCGAATTTGGTATCCACGATACGAACTCGAGTATAGAAGACTCTGGATCTCTCTATTTTTTTTTTTTGAAAGTGACATATTATAGTGCAATTGTGCAGCGAAAATGAGTATTTATTGACCGTGAACTGAAACCAAGACCGCAAGTGCTAATTTCTTCCTATCGATTCTTAAGAGCGTGACACGAAACGTATAAATAAACAGTAAGGTCATTTTATTCTTTTTTAACGAACGACTTTTAAATTGGCTATAGAATGTTAATAATCAAGTTACTAAAGTACATGGTTGGTAAAAACTAACGGGATTCAATGGTATCATTGTAAAAAAGTCTGAAGATAAAGATGACAAACATATATATCAATCCTAACAGTACCCGCGGTTAAAATACAGCATTCTCGTACTTGTGCACTGGTAAAGCTCGTATCACAGATACGGTTATTAAGCATCTTTAAGAACGTCACAGACGCACACACCTACCAAGCAAGAAACTCCTGTGTATTATAATTTAAGTTATTGTTCGCCAATAAGTTTTGAAAATTTGCCATACCTTTTCACTGCGATAAGCCGTATTTTCTTGACAATAGATTCGATTTCCACGCAATGTTTTTTACTTATCAACAAAAGTGAGCAGATGCCAGGTTTATCATCATATTTCAATGTTATTTTTGATACTGTCCAAGCAAGCAGATTCCCATTGTAATAACTTAGGGGAAATTACGCACGAGAACATATACTTACTTACAAATTGACGGACACCAAGCTTTTTATTATGCCTAGTGACCCACAACAATGTCCCCGACTTTAAATAATTATATCTCCGCATTATATCAACATATTTTAATTATCTTTTTTCACAATGTAGTAAGCTTTCTTTCTTTTTCAAATTATCTTAGTTTTGGAAAATCGGTTGAATAACCACTTAACAATGATCAATTTACTGCAAGGTGTAGGAAAACCTATTAAAACAATTTAAACAATTTATTTACCACAGTGATACAGAGGTGGAATGTTTAAGTCTAGTACAATTAATGGTCAAATTTGAATATAGCTACCTGTGGGCCCGAACAAGTTCAGCGACTTCTGGGGCATCCTACCATCACGTTATTCTAACGTGAACAATAATGTTTAACCTAAACCATTCAACCTAGTTTCGCATGAGACTGATCAATTATTAACTCGATATTTGATGCTGTGTTTTACAATACTAGCCGGTTACCGGAGGTAACCGGCTAAGCTTAAGCCGGTTCAACCCGAGTATCGGGTTGTCCGACTTTCCTAAAAATAAAAAAAAAAATAAAATAAAAATAAAATATAAGAAAAATAAAAAAAAATGAAAAATAAAAAAAAAATAAAAAAAAAATTAAAAAAATTTAAATAAATAGTTTTCTGCAAATATAGACACCAGTGGCTTCAATTTAATACCTCACTCGACCATGTAGACTCAGCCAATTTTCCAAACGGACTCGCACAAATTTTGAGTTTTGCTATTAAGTATATAGATAGATAAAATCGGCTATATATAACAATGTATTCAATAAAACGATTAAAAGGAGCAGAATGAAGATCGGTTATGTTCATCATGGCAAGTTACATTATTAGGACCAGACATGTAGGAGGCCAGATGTGACTAGGTGATACCTTACACGACTAGTATTCTGATAGGAAGTGAGACTCATGATGTCTTTTGGATACTTTGTAAGAAATACTTTCACGGATCTCCGCAGGTATAGAGTTCCAATTTTTATTTCTAACGAAGAGGATATTGTGTTGCGACCGGGCCTTTGAATAATAAGGAGGCATGAATTTACTTCTATTTAAGTTAAATGATCCTGATGACCATTTTGCGCAGTTAATAACTGTTTTAGGCTATGTTCGCCATCATTTGTTAACTTTGCACTTCACAAGAAATTCAAGATCAAGTTTCACTTTTTCACACTTTCTTCTGTCACTTTCACATTTTCTAAAAGCCTTCCCAGTCCGCATTTGTCGATGGCTGTTCAAAGGGTCGTTACAGAGCACAGAGAAGGAGAACCAGCATTCACCCAGTAAGCTCATTACTGGACTTTTCACGGAATGTCCAAGCTGTCCGGTATTGGATTGACGAAGGCAGCCCATTTCTTACCGCCGGTTCAGTAACGGAAGACCATCCTGAGGCACGGGCAAAATATTATATCCCATTACCGTAAGACTGGCTTGCCTGCAGTATTCCGTCTCTAGCGCTGGGAAGCCTGCCCTGACCCGTTCACAATTGTGGGATTCCTATCTTTTCCTAGCACTGGCTTGCCAGCAGTATTCCGTTTCTAACGCTGGGAATCCTGCCCTGACCCGTTCAGAATTGTGGGATTCCTATCTTATCCTAGCACTGGTTTGCCTGCACTACTTGTCCTGACGTAAGACCGAAGCTCCTTGCGTCAAGACTGAGTAGTGCAGGCAAGCCTGCATCTTGATTAGTTAACATCTACAGATATAAGTAACAATTCACTCCCATGAACAAATAAAAAAACTATAAGATATTCAGGATAAGGAATCTGATTTAAAAAATGCACATATATTTAAAGAAATCAACGTATAAAGTTCTTTTAATGGAGCGACAGTAAAGATCGCGTTCAAGCATAAAATAATGATAATAATAAACCAGAATCAGGCACACGCACAGACTCACCCAAAACCAAGATCCCACCAGGCGCGCGAAGTGGCTTAACAATAAGGCATATAGCTACTGCACTGGAGCAAATTACCTCAATTGGACGAAATTTATTTGCGAAAATGGCTAAATTACATGATACATTGATTAGATGATACATTATAAACAGTAATAACAGGGTGTCTACTATGATTCCATTTTTAAATTCTACTACTTTTTACAACGTTCCAGAGCAAAAAATTACAACCTAAATCCTTCATATAAATAGTTATTGCTTTACAAGTTCCCAGATATATCAGCCTACAGCTAATGTCTAGTTCGAGTCAATATATAACGCCATAGCAACGGTGAAGCAGCATGTCAGAAAGAAGAAAGAAACAAAGAGAAATACTTTATACTACATAACACATAACATAAGATAGTCTATTAACCACCATGAAAAAAGTGCCTTTGGTACCATTAATCGAGATCAATTGCTGTCATACACATCTAAATAAGATTAGATTATTAATTAGTTTAAGCTTCCCTATCCGATGCAACGACGCTTTAAAGAGAGGAATAATGAAGGGATCATCTAGTATAGGCCCGTGCACGGGGAATCTATGAGCAAGGTGTGTTTTTCCATCATAGGACACCAAGTGCATAGAAACAGTAAGTCAAGAAAGAAGTTCGAACAAGAAAAAGTTCAAGAAGAAAGTAGGAGGTGACGAAGAAAGTAGGAGGTACTGAAGAAAAGGATAGCAGTGAACCGGAAAAGCTGGTCCTCAACTAAACAAAACTCTATTCTATTTCAACAAAAAGAAGGCCTACCTAACCACATCGGGACAATCCCTCTGGACGTGTAAATGCCCATAGATACAATAGTTATATCCCCCTGAGGGGTCTAAATCCGACTATTTCCATGAAATACATATCAACAGAGGGCCACTTTGAACAAAAACAAGTTAAATAAACTTCCACTTTCTATAAGCGTGCAAACAAATCATAGAACAGAAAACATAATCAGATTTCAATAGTTTTTGAGTTAGTTACATACGTTAGTTTAAGCCTCCCTAACCACAACAAAGGTGTTCTAAGAGAGGGAATAATGAAGGAGACCATCCAGCATGGCCACGTACAGGGGATTCTACGCACGAGGGGTGCCCCGCACATTACATCCTTGAATGGAAATTAGAAGAAGAAAGCCACAAGAACTGAAGAAAAGACAGCAAGCAGTAAACCCATAACGAAAGTCCGGAGCAAAACAGAAAGCTCAATCTAATTCAATTAAATGGCATGCCAAATATAAACTCAAATGAACAAACACTTAACTAAATAAAACAGTGTCAAGTCTTATTGAAATGCTGTTCGTATCATCATGAGGGGCTTATTAAAAAACGAATCAAGAATACAGAATAATAAGATGGATGCGTTTCCTTGAGTAAAAATAATGCACAAAGCTACTGAGAAGCTACTCTTGTTCAAATAATATCCGCTCACTTTCTGTAAAGCAAAGTAATGAATTCTAATCACTGACTTCTCTCATTTTTATGAAAGAAAAAAATGTTCTACGAAATCAACTTTTAAAGCGAGAACGATGTCTCGAGGGCTCCCCCGAGGACGGAGCACTGTTTTTCTCGATTGGGGCACTCATGTTCCACCACAAATACTTGCTCAGAGGGCGCACCAACAAACGTACTGGCTGAGCATCCCGCCGCACAATACTCTTGCTCCACCACAAATGCTTGCTCACAGGGCGCACCAACCGACGTACCAGCTGAGCATCCCACTGCACTATCTGAAACAATACAATTTCGCTTAGAAAAAATCATCGTAACAGTAATGATTTTGACAACTTCCATTTACCGGGGTATGAATATTGAACGTTCCGGATTTGCAACACTTTATAAGAAAGTAAGGGCCGGAGCTATGAGTTAGGTAAAAGTTGAACAGCATCTCAACAAGCTAATTATGTTTTCGAAGATTTTTTTCATAACTGTTTACATTTTCCCATTTACTGCTCTTTCGTTCTTCTAGCAGTTTTTACTCTCAACTTTCTAGTTTTTTCCAATCTCAATATTGCAATGTAGCAGGTGAACGACACAAATTTCGTGCATAGATTCCCACATCCCAAAGAACGTGCTATCGTTTTCCCTCTCACAGAATCACTCGCAAACACCTTAAATATATAGAATTACATTGTTTTAACTTAGTCTGACGAGACAAACAATCGAAGTACAGCTTTTAATTGAATATTTGTGCCTCAGAATGCAGTACAAAAATACACGTTTTGCGCCTAAACATCTGCAACATGGCAGATTGGGCTACCACTATTCGTCATTTTCTGTTTCGACACCGAATGATATTGAACATATCTCAAAATTCATCTGTTCTAACAGCTTCCCTATACACATGTCATACGTACAGCAATACCTCAAAAAAAATACATACGCTGACAAGGTCATTTAGAAATTCCTCGTAATTTCTATGTTCAAATGCTGAAATTTTATAACAGTAAGAACATCTACCATACCTCGAAATTGAATCAATTCATTTTAATATGCTCTGGTATTTGCTCCTTTTGCACGGCTGGGCATAGTCTCCCGTGATCTACCGTGCACCGGAAATTATTATTATATTAGTCGTTTAAGACTCCGTTTTCAGTAACAAAGACGATATCACAGAGGAATAATGAAGGAGACCATCTAGTATGGACACGTACAAGGGGATTCTATGCACGAGGTGTGCCCCGCACAGGATACCAAGCGCATAGTAACAGCAAGTTACGAAGGAAGTTCAAACAAGAAAAAAAGTTCAAGAAAAAAGTAGACGGTGCTCAATAAAAGGATAGCAGTGAACCGAAAAAAGTTGGCCCTTAACTAAACAAAAGACACAATATTTCAACAAAAAAAAGGCCTACCTAACCAGTGATTCGGGCACTGACATTATCCCCCTGGGAGCGTCACTTCCCATAGATACAATAGTTGTATCCCCCTGAGGGGCCGTGCACCGGAAAAAATTTAATATAGCAGGTGTTGTTTCCTGAATTGAGGCTGAAATCACTTGTTTCAGGTGTTCAACAGTGTTGATTTTTACCTGGCACACTTGAGGCAAGATATGTCTTCATGTAAACTACACTCAACTACAACCGTAGCCTCGAGCTCACCATTATTTTCGTAAATTTACTTCTCATTTAAATCAAACCTATGCAGTTTTATTTAAATTCATTCATAATTATTTTAATTTAAATAACTTAGTAAATATAAGGTGATTTAATGTATATTCTCAGCATCTTTGTACATCATCAAATAAAATTCTGCATTTTTCATACTTATAAATATTGCAATGTATAACTTCACTGAGTCAAACCTTAATTCAATCAAACGCCCAATTCGGTTATGAAATTCAAATTGATAGAGAAAAATCTTGAATACTCTACACATTCTAATTTTATCTCTAAATCCAGATGGATTACAAATGGTTTCTAAATTCAAAAAGAAGGTACTTACTACGTTTACGCTTGCGAGTACTTCCGGACCAGTCCACAGCCTGCCTCAGGAGCAACGCAGTTCGTTTCTCTATGTCGGTGAGGGACACGTCTCTAAATCTTGTCCACCGTAGAGCGCCTGGAAAAAACGAACACATAATAGCTAGTAGCTAAAACACATTGGTCACGTATGTTCCCTCTCCATTAATTATAGGAAACAAGTACAGAAAGATCGTACGAAGCTTTCACTGATAGCTAATTTACAATTAATATGTAACTAATTCTCAACACGCTTATATTATGACATGCTTGAAACATTAAAAACTTACAAACAAGCAGGTAGGAAGAATATAACAGTGCAACATTTTCACGACAAAAATCATACCGCTCCTATATAGAAGTAGCTACAGTGAATTCAATTCACCATGAAATATAACTTACTTAAGAGAAGCTGATATGCCTTATGAGAAGAAAATTTATTCTTCGTAGGCTGCCGATTGAGACCAAGCCCAGTGAATGAATACGTCTGGGCCAGTGTTCTCGTCATCATTCGCTGCAGCATTCGACGCAAAGTATCTTGAAGACTCGGGGTTTCCAATGCTGCCAAGCTCATGACCTGACGAAAACAATGATAACGTTCTAGTTCCCCTAAATTACTTTATAATAATTGTTAGTTAAAAATAAAACGTAAACGTGCATCGGGGGTTTACTCGTTATGTAAATCTAGGACAAGTAAAGGTAGTGAACCTGAGCATTAGCTAGCTGCATAAACATAATTGGTTCCGTACGTTTATTCACATATTTGTATTACTGTAGTACATATATATACATATATACATATACACATATATATATACATATATATATATATATATATATATAATAGTTTTGGCTTCCCCTAGCCACTACAAGGCGTTCCCAAGATCAGAAAAGGAAGGAACAAAAGGAAATGTGTAATCTACGCACAGGACACTTATATTAGCGCATAGGAACAGCACGTTAAGAAAAAGGAGGAAGAATAAAGTATAGAAATTAAAGGAAATAAAGTGGCCAAGAAATAGAAGAGGTAAGTGCTGTCTAAGTTGAAGTAACCTAATATCTGTTCATTCCCATAGAACAGTATGGACAAACCTAACCTTGTTGCTCTTCTCTATGCTCACTGATGGGTTATATATTTGTGTCGTGTTACTCGTGTATAATCCTCAAGGATACGCAAGAAGAAATTAGCACTCGCGTTAATGGTTGGAGGTCTCTGCTTAACTAGAAGTTACATTCATCTTCACTCTGCAACCGCATTATAATAAGTTACTGTCAAAAATTACTAGGCCTAGGAAGATCTAGAGCGTTATATACACGCAAGTCGATACCGTGTACAAGCAAGTCGTACAAGCTCGTAGTACAGTATCTTCAAATAACGCTGAATTTCTCTATCTAGGGTAAAGCACAAACAGTTATAAGTAGGTAATTCTCTTGCAGCATAAAAATGCTGTATTCCAGAAAAAGACTCAGGTATTTAAGAGGAAATAATGATGAAAGAAATGCTAAATCGCCACACTCGCATTGGCACAGATAGGTAAGTGATAAATGAGTCTATATAAAACACTTGGCAGCTCATCATATAATCAAGTCATTAAGGTATACGCCATGGAAGCTGCGCCAATAACCGTATGGACTTGAATGTATATTGACCTTGTTACATTGAAATGAGCGAGACTTCGAACTTGGTACCTCCGTTGAGGGTTTACCGAAACATTTCGGTAGCAAGTTAAGTAGAATCTACACAATTAGCAGGTAGAAACGACAGCAGTCTGAACTTTTAAGCTCTAAGCAATAGTGACTTACAAAATGGTTCGATGAAATGAGTGCAGACAACTCATCATCATTGTTGGCAGGGGGACCAGCAATAAGATCTTCCTTGGAAAGCTTTGCGGCCAAACCCCTCAAATCCTCAAGTGCTAGGTCCAGCTTCTCTTCTATCATGTCCATCTTCACTTGCATATTTGTTGCGACTTTGCTGACCTTCGCTGAAAGTGCAGCTGTCAAGTCCTGGCAGCAACAGCGCGCTTGAGGTGCGTCTGAACTACTGGAGGCATCCACAGTAGATCTGATCGTTAAGGCTGACATTAGCTAATTGTACAATAGCATTGCTACTGCTTAATGAAAGGTCTTAAATGGATGAGTTGTAAGTATATTACATACCTACATAGTTATGCTAACTTTCTCATACTGCGCTATATCACAAACTAAAAAAATTAACTGATTATTTTATGTGATACACAATATGGACCACGTAATCAATATCGACTGAATAAATGACGTGGTCCACAACCGGCAAGCCAGGTTTAGTTTAATGATCGTGTTCCAAGAAATTGTTTCAATTAACTGGCAAAAAGATTGCCAAGTGGATTTTTTTCTTGCAATGATAATTTTAACAATTTGCCAGAAAATTTAGTTTCACAAAAGCAACTACGTCTGTGCTTTGGGGCAAAATGGGGTTCCACAGTATAGGTCAACGTCATGAACACAATGCTAAGTTATAGCTTGACATATAGAGAAATTATTAAAAGAAAGCTGCAAGTTGAGGGTCGAACTGGAGTAAGTTTATGGGTTAGGGCTTCAACTCATTTTTGAAAATTAATTTAATGAATTTCATTTCTGTCAAGAGAGACGCGAGCCTTATAAAGAGTTAAATATTACCTCATCAAATGTTGGTATTCGAAACCCACCCACCCCAACACCCCTTCGACGTGATTTGGAGGGAGTAAAAACAGGTATGGCGGATTGGATCGAGGTAGAATCAGAGAACATGTCAAGGAGTCGTTGAAATACCTGTCTTTGAAAAAAATCTTCATTTTAAAAACCCTGGTCACAGCAGAAGTGCTGAGTACTTTACTACTACATACTTCAGAATGATGAACTTGGACTCTTCGGCAGAGAAGATTCTTTACTGAAAGTTAAACTTGGTTTGAAACTCAAGCTGAACTAGGAGTTAACTTTATTATTAGGTGAACATTTTGTTCAGCTTCATGTAAGATTCACCCTTTGCTGCTAAAGAATCCAAGTTCATCATCTGCTAGGATGGATAAGACAAGTAGCAACACGGCAGCCGTGAAGAAAGGTTTTGAAACCAAGTTCCACCCGAAAAATACTCAAAAGGTTTCAACCACTATTGCAGTGCAATAGCCATCAACCAGTTCCAGGATTATGCCGCAGTTCAACCCTCTGCTCAATCTCAGGATGATTAAACTGGTGGAAATTGCCAGCACCTGATGAGATAGGTAATAATTTACCCTCTATGTAGTCTAGCTATTCCTCATCAAGAATAGACTACTATTGAATATACTTTTACTAATGTTGTACAGAATATAAAATTGTCACTATTGCTTGTTGAGCCTAAACCTAACTTTGAATCTTCATATAATACCTAGGTATGTAGCTACCAATTAGAACAGAAATAAGATGTTCTTAGTAGTGCACACACCATGAAGCAACATTATCAGCTGAGTTCATTTCATATTTTTGAATTGCTATAGCAACAATTGTGAAAATATGTAACTATTTACATAAAATACATACATATACAGTATATTCTACATAGTGGCAGCTAAAGACACTAGTTCTGTGTACCCATGTTGCACAATACCTGAAATGATATTGGTCACTGGTACGTACACCTTATTACCAATGACATTATTATTGCTTACATTTACCCTTTTTTATAGCACTTTGACATTAGAAATAGCTGCTAATGATGCCCAGTTGAAAAAACTGCTATTACTGGCTATTTTCTAAGAAATTTTACCTTGAAGATTGTAGGCCACCAGCATCACTCCACTCCACAGATGACATACCGCTGTCCGTGTCAAAACCATCCAGCAGCCGGTAGCACTTCTTGTAGGAATCTACAAATAAGAAACATTTTAGACCCAGAGAACCTAGTAAAAATTTGCCCAACATAATAAACACAACACTTCAGCACTACACACAACACTGGAGAACTGTATATGACACTGCAGCACTGAACACCACTGCAGCATGCTCTGTAGAACTGTACACAACACTGCAGCACTGCACACAACACTGCAACACTGTAGACAATACTGCCACACACTATGCAGCACAGCAGCACTGTACACAATACTGCAGCACTCTACACAATATTGCAGCACTGAATGAACTAAACAATCATCCACTAGATAAAAACTTCTAAAGACAGTTTTTGCTGTTTCTCATACAAAAATGGCTGCAGATAGGCACAATAGATTAAATAAAATTTCAGCCATCATTATTATTGCTGCCTCAAATAGTTCCTTTAAATGAGAAATTATTTCATTGACTTACAGGGTCACAGTTCATCAGTGACCCTGAATCACAGGGTCAATCCCACTTTATGAGTAATTAATCACTGTATAATTGGTGAATTTTAATGGGATGTATCACTAAAATTATGCCTTGGCAATCAAAATGTTACTAACATATAAAACTTTTATCATTACCATTAACATGTGTGTATGCATGCTCTAAATATTGAAAATTCAGATGTAGAAATGAACATAATTCGACCAAAATTTATGACACGTAGCTACAAAAATTACTTACTGGCAGATGTAATGATATGGCAGCTGTAGAAAGACCAAGAATCTTCTGGTGGTTCCAACTGCTTTGCAAGGGCTACTGGATCACCATGTGAAGGCCAAGAACTTTTGTGTGAACCATTTTTTCTAGTTTTTACCCACGATGAGGGTACCACTGCTTTATCATTAGATTTTTCAAAATACACTCCTACATATTTTTTTATAGATGAAGACATCTTCTCACCTGTAGAAGTCTGTATGAAGAAGCTCAATTACAACAAATTTTCTTTTGTAGGGGAGAATCATACACTTTTTCTTCACATCTTTCACTTTCCCTTTTTTTTTCCATGCCTAAATATTGGAGCAAGTGTATGCCAACATCAGATGAAGAAATTGGATAATGGAATAAATTTTCCTTGGATTCAAACACTCTGAGTTTCAGTGTTTCATGAGATGCACTTGTAACAATTGCAACAGACTTGTCATTAAGCATTACACAGTTGTCTTTGCTTGGGTTTTGACTTGGTTTAATAAGACTATTGTTAATAATTACTCCTTTTTTAGAAAATTTCAACTCAGGTTGCTCTCTTTTTGAATGGAGGTGACTTAATGTAGAAATTTGTTCATTTTTTACTGTAGCAAATTTTTCAATTTGTTTGAGTGGTTTATTACCTGACCTGATGCAGCTTTTTAGCTCACCTAGAAAACTTTCATATGGAAGCAGCTAATGTTTTCTAAGTTTCCATACCTTGCATAATCATCTGGTAAGTGAATAAGATTATGCACGTTATATGTAATAAATTCAGTGCCATAATGTTGCTGACACTCTTCAACAAATTCAAGTAAGAGGGATTTAATGAAATTGAGCTTCTCTTGCTGCTCATCACTTAAGAGAAGTCGCATGCTGACACTAAATTTAAGAAAAGTTTTGTAATGATCATGTGACATTATAGCTTTGTTTCTTAAAACAACAGGTCCAACATATAGCAACATTAGTCTAAACTCAGTGGCTTTCCAGAACCGATGTTTAGAAAGTCCAACCTGAAAATGCCTAACAAATTCACGGCAAATGAATGGTTCAGCACCTTTTATTGAAAGCTCAAGTGTTGCAACAGCAATGCGAGAAAATTGAGCTTTTCGGTTGGCTGCAGGTGACTTGAGCCATCTTTGCAGCAGGCGTTTCATAACACCTAAGCAGCAGAGATGCATATAATCAAGAACCATGGAACCGACTAAATCAATACCAATCGATTCTAAAATTAATGTTGAAGAATCATGATGATGCCTAGTGTCTTCACGTGACAAAAATGATTCTTTAGTTCGCAAGGGAGCATCGGTCTTATTTAATGTTACATGCCCACCATGATAAGAACCATGAACATAACACCTCTCACAAGAATTATACCCTGAATGGTATACAATGTTTTTTAGCTGAGCTCGACAAGGGGCATCACATATTATTGGTCCAGATATATCAAATTTTACTCTGCCATTCTGAGTTGGAATGCTTTCAGCCAATAAGTTTTTCAAATCATTTACTAACATTTGTAAAAAACGATTGCAATCAACTAACTTTTGATTTTCACTTCTATTAGTACAAAATAATCCTGCTGTGAAAATTTTAGTTGGGCACTCTTGACATTTTATAAGAATAGGATACAGATGAAAGTTAGATTTGTCAAAAAGAGGAATTCCGTCAATGTTGATGGCCAAGGTAAAATTACTCCCAAGATCAGTTGACCAGTTGACTTTCAAGTGTTCTTTCAGACATTTGATCCAGTTTTTAGCATGAACATATTCAGCTCCGCCTTCAAACAAGTCACTTTCATTGCCCTTAGTTATGCTATTGTGGTGAACCAAAGTTCGCACATCTATCGGAAACCCTGGAAAGACATTGGCTTCCACTAATTTTAGTAATCGATCAACTGCATCGTAAGGCACACTTTTTTCCTTTTGAAACCATTCTCCAATGGTAAATTTCAAAGAATTTTCTTTTTGAAATAAAGTACTACTTTTAGGGTTTAATGAATAATTTTGACTAAAATTTTCTGTTTGAGAAGAACTTGTAAGCCTGGAAGAAAAAGAACCAGAGGATGATTCCAGTAGAGTTTCATCATCATGATTAACTACTACTCCTGATGAGCAAGGCATAGAGTCCAACAGTGAATCACTCTCGACGTCGCTAGCTTCGCTGGTGCTCACTGGTGAACCTGGATCAATGCTTGACACACGAGCTTTTACATTCAAAGTGTCATATACTCTTCGTTTTTTCTGTTTTTTTGCCAGCACGTGGAGAGGTTTTTTCAAACGTTTTCTATCCATTTCTTTCAAATTAGTACAACTGCACTGACACACTCCAAAATCAGGGGCTTCTAAATAAACACTATGAACACAGACCTGAGGCAGCAGGCAAGGCTGACAATCAGATGTTAAGATTTCTGCAAAGGTAGGTAGCTATTATTTTTTCTTACTAGGCTATTATTATTCATATTAGCTATTAACACATTTTGAGACATCTGTGCTGAATTTCCAACAATTTCAGTTTTCTTTGTGATTGTCCCATATTCTCATAGTCAGGTACAAGTTTAGTCAGCTACAAGTAGCTACTTCCAATAAAGAAATGTCTCCTGCAGCTTGTCCAATAGGTGTCATACTATATGTAGTACATTGCACATTTTGGTCAATTTTTTGAAGTGGACAGTAGCTAATAGATTTTTACGCAAATTATCACCGTTTGGCAGGGTAGAATTATTGAATCATCGTAAGACAGTCGTACCCATTGCTTAACTGTCGCAAACGCAGTTGTCAGATTAGCCTACGATGCTATTAATTTCCCGTAACAAAAATATTGTTCAATCAACTTAACAATGAAAAATGGACTACACAACTACAAAAAAGTGCTTAAAAACCTACCTTAGTATAATTAAATTCTTTTTGTAACACTTTTTAATCTCAATATGTACAAGCAGAAACAAGACAGGGCCGAGCACTCCTGCATCTACCCTACTGGGGAGGATAACAGCTTTTTTGAAAAATACGGTTTAAATATTTACAGTTGCACATAGGTACACTTCTTAATTCATGAACAATTAACAGAGTGCATAGGCTAACCCACTCTATGTACAAGTACAGTTACTACTGAAATCTTATTTAATACACAAAAAACTTAACAGAAATTCCTATCACAACTCAAAAAATATTAGATTCTACCAATAAATTTCTACTTTACAAGAAAGAAGGTGGTAACAAGGTTTGTAGGGACAACTTTATTAAACTACTGTATAAATAATATATTTTTGCTTGGGGAAAACACTTTGTTGCTGACTAG
This sequence comes from Morinoia aosen, assembly GCA_030386875.1. Classification (NCBI taxonomy): domain Eukaryota; kingdom Metazoa; phylum Arthropoda; class Malacostraca; order Amphipoda; family Talitridae; genus Morinoia; species Morinoia aosen. The sequence goes on along the minus strand of CM059576.1, from coordinate 52,589,078 downwards.
TTAGGCCTATCCATAGAAGGATATGTATGATGGAAACTTCTTGAAACCTCTGAGAAAAAGATTAAAATCTAGCCTGGTTTCAGCAATAAAATACAAACACAAGTGTTGCCACGGAACAAATTTAATACAGCCTTTTGTGAGCGATTAAAACTTAAATGTAACTCATGGGCTGCATTCACATTTATTTACTGATTATGGGCAGCAATGTTTTTGGTAATACTTTAGCAGATGACCATATAAATATAAATTTATTTCTTTTTGTCAAATTTTAAATCTGCTGCTTTTCTAGAAAACAGACTTAGGGAGAAACATTGATAAAATTCACTTTAATATCTGTTCCTTATCAAAAATTTGAGGGAGGAGAGCAAAAAAATTTATTTTTCTTTCACTAAAATTAATGAAAACAGTAAAATAGACACACACAGACCAAGAATAGGTTAAAACAAGAAAGGTCAAGTTCTATTCCCCTAATTTTTGTAAAATAAAAGGTCAAAAAAAGTGAAAAAAAAATCCATTTTCACCCTCATATTTGTGAGAAGGAATAAATAGTATTGTGATTTCAATATTATATCAATATTTTGCCTCAACTCTATTTTCTAGTTAGAGAAGTGGCAGTCACAAAAATTGCCCCAAAAGACTATAGCCTATTAAAAGGAGTTAGACACAGCTTCGGCTAGTTCTAACTAGGCCTAGATAGTTCAACACTGCTTAGCCGTATGTAGGCTAACTAGGTATAGTTAACTAGGCCTAACTTAGGTAGTTAGGGTAAAGGCAGGAACGACCGGCCCTGCAGTAATAACTGGCCTCCTTAACAAAAAGCAATTGGAGTAAAGAGCCTGCTCCTTTTCTCCATTGCTTTTTGTTAAGGAGGAGAGTTAGCTTATTAGTGCAGGGCCGGTCAGTCCTGCCTTTACCCTAGCTAGGTAGCCCTACTTTACACTGCCTGGGTCATACTTCAACACTGACTAGGCATAGCCTAATCTAACTAAGCCTAGCTACTTCTCATTTTATGAGCACAAAAGAACAGAAATAGCTGCATGGTAAACTTAAACACCCTAATTTTAAGTTATGAATATCCTAAAACAATGCACAATGCCTATACAGTTGATAACACGCTAAATACGCGCGAATTTTTTGCGCGCACACACACACACACAAACACCGGTCTGACAGGTTTAGGTTATTGCTTGTTTAAAAAAGCTGCGTAGTAATACCAACATTAACTTTATCAACACTTTTCCGCAAGTAATTCTGTAATCTATACGTTTATTAAATAAAAATATCGAACATAGCATAATTATTTACGAAAATTTCTACATTTTTTTATTTAGAATAATTCTATTCTAAATTCCTGCGCTGAAGAGTATAGTTCTACGCAAGAGTCTCTTCATTTTTCTTAACACGACCGCTTGTGCAGCTACATAAAACATGTAAGCCCGATGTGATAGATAAAAACTTATCACCAATAAAGTTGATACATGCAATGAAATATGGCCAATATTGGCTTCTACTAAACTATAATATTAGAGTCCTCAATTGGTATACGTGTCTTTATAGTGCATAATACCCGCTAGATATTAAAGGGGGCTAATTGGTGACAAAGCATGACATTTCAACAGACTTAAACCCTGTATACAGATTTAAAATGCCCTGAAAACCAGAAAACGTACAAGCATTTGTTCTGAAATGCACTAACTTGATACTTTAAAATTTTCAAGTCTATTACTTCCCAATCGATATACGTATAGGCCTAGTGGAAGCGCAAATAAAAGAGTTTTCCTTATTAAGAAATGTCTGTTCTGCCCATAATCTTAAAACATTTAACTTAGGTAGTTATTCAAGTTTTCCATACATTTATGCACTTATTATCAACTGCTTATATGTTAGTTCTTGTTAGTTACCAAAGTTCAAAATTTAAATGAACTTTGTCAATATATGTGTATTTTCTGTCAACGAAACTTAACGGCAAACTCAACATGCCATTTTTCCCGGCAAAGTACTATAGGCTCCTACACTTCATACAGGCTATAGATAAAAGTTGCTCTTTTGAAAGGACAACTTGCTGTAACCTATAAGCTACATATGCAAGTTTGTCTTAACACCTATTCACAGCGATATTTTACTCGAACCAATGATTCAATTATTTATATAAGCCAAAAAGCCAAAATTATTATTCCTACAAGCCAAAATTAATTCAACTAAAATCCATCAAGCAAAGAGTTAAGAACTTCATTGATGAATAATTACTATTCGAGGTGATATAGGGCCTGTAACTTGTAAAAAGTTTTTTATGTATGGACAGGAACAGTTTCATTAATTTATTACGACCATGGTGTATTGTCAATATTTTATTACCTTACTTTCTTCATATTAACTGATGTCAAATGTTTTTTTTCTTCGACCTATGTGTTCAACAGAGTTTGATGTATTATAGGTACTGTTCTGACTGCGTCATTAGAATTAGTATTTGCGTTCATAAATAATTAAGACCTTATTGTATTGTAAATGTTTTATTTTTTTTCTAATTTCATTGCCGCGAAATGGTTCTTGAATGTATGTATTTAATCGAGTTTTCTCAAATTTGATACATTAGAGTTACTATTTTGATGGCTATTGTTCGTAACAAACATAAATCGTCGTTTCCTATCTCTCTTTCCCCTTTTTCGATTGATGTCGAGTACGATACACCGTGACCGGTTTTGAGATACATGATGAATAGACAATTTCTCTCAGTGAAGGATGCGCCTTGTAAGAAAAATCAATCAGTATGGGTGATTCGGTTCCCATAATTGGTGACTCTGTACCATGGTACCTAGCCTAATTTTATTTTTTTTAGCAAATAACTATTGAACAATTTCGTATCTACAAAATCCTTATGTTAATATATATAGTAGTTTGTAAGGATTTAGTAATCAGGTATGGTTGCTGTAATGAATGATTCTTAGGTACTTAAACGTTTATTTAAATTTCTTGGCGTTACAAATTCATGAAACATACACTAACGCACAACTTTTTTGCTCGTTGTATTTTTTTATATTTCACGATTAAATTATTTCCCTTGTAGCGTAACACCAGGTGTTTATATAATTTAATTTAATTTAATTTATAACTACACAATATGCATTTTTAAGCATATTCTTACGCTTGGTTTCCAGTAATGTATTTGGTATAGTATTTTTCTTGGAGTGCCAGTACGGGCTTACAATCGGTTTTCCTTTTCAACTGAAATGAATATACCGGAACGAAACAGGCTTCCCACAATACTCTCGTTGAGAATGGGAACCCATTACTGACCCAACTCGCCCGAGACGTAAATTTACTCTTTAAAGAGAAGCCAGAGTTAATCCCGTACTGAAATTACACTTTCCACGGGAATCCAGTACTGACCCTTCGTTTCCTACGTCACCCCATTGAACAGCCATTAATAAATGCTGACTGGGTTATAGTGGTTAATGCCAGAACTTGCCGATCATTTGTAAATGTATTGTGAATGAAATGGCAAATTGAGATTTTGTAGAGATCCGAAAGTTTTAGTATCTGTAAATTTTTGAATGAATCATTTGTGTGAGCATTACCGAACTGGTGAAATACGAGCTTAAGAATTTGTTCTTAAAGAAAACTGGATTCCTTCAAATGAAAAACATGTAAATGCAAACCGAAACAGTGTGGAGAAGAAAATAGAATAGAAGAAAAAGAAATAGAATAAATGTGATGTCAATTGACATCACAACAGAAAATAAATACGGGCATATAAAATTAAAACACAAGCTATAACCTTGCGTAAAACAACACCATTCGTCGACATAGTCATTCACGCAACTGTATATCGGATGTAATTTGACAATTTCGAGCTCTGGATTTGAGTACAAAGTGGAGGTAGTCCAGAGAACACGTGCTGAGAACATTTGAACAGAGCAGTACAACCTTCATTGGCCCCCCATTGTCAACTCATCGGAGAAGTTTATGGGACAAAAGTATTTTGTCAAAACTAGAAACAAGTCATAAATATTTTGTAGAGTGACCTTCATTTTCATCTGGAATAAAATGACATAAAATGGAATAAAATTCGTTTTCTGAGAAGGGGCATTCAGACTAACACTAGTTTCGAAAACTTCATTATCAATGAATGCTCTGAAAATAAGATCAAACAATACATAAAAATCGATATTTCAGTAATTTCTATACATACGCAACATATATAATGTACAATTGGCAAGCACTTTGATCACAATTAAGAACTGATTTCTGATAAAAATGTACGATTCTAAAATCCGGAGATCACAACCACATTTTCAAACGTTTTTCATTTTCATCCATTTTTTATTCGTTATTCATTTGGCCAGCGATATTCATTTTCAATAGCAGCATGGAGACCATCCCTGTAAACGCAAACACAACTTTTACATTTTGTTTGTGTTATCTTGTTCCATCATTTCGCGTAGATAGTCCACAAATCTGCAAGGTTCTTTGTACTTCTTTTGTGCTCAGAAATAACGAATAGTCGACACAAATATGCAATGAGATTGAAGTCAGGCGATTGGCAAGGCCACAAAAGGAGATATACTCTTTCATTGGCGAGATTACTTTGTTAATGCGGCCGTACCTTGGAGAGTTTTGTCTCGCTGCAGGGACTACTTGTGCTGGCCGTAGAATTGTCTTGGGCTCGGAGGTAGCTCAGTTGCTCTACTCTAGTATCTGTATGTACAAGGCTTTACCCACCTTCCCTAACAAAATGTGAAGTTTCTTCACTCAATGGACAGCTGAAAAGACCAGCAACAGGATGCTGTGGTCTCTCTGCTTGACGGTAGAGACAGTGTTCTTAGACCCAAGGGAGACACTCGTTCTCTTCCAAGCATTGCAAGCTCCTTTAGGTTAACCAGTTCAATTTAGGTTTTGTCAGACTGTCCAGCCAATTTTCAAAATACAACTCCTCGGTCAAGATGATCTTCGCCATAAGTTAACGGTTCGTCACATGCTTTGTTGCAAGAAGAGAGTTCTGCGCGAATTGAAGGCTTGAACATCACTTCGGGGCAGTTTTCTAACAACAGTTTTTCAACTGATGAGGACTCCTAGAAATTCCAATTTTCCTGCAGATATGGGTCGTTTGTCATGGCACGCACGCTGCACATAATTTAGAGAGCGCCCATTGATGTTGCGACGAGTGTTGACTACCAGCAGACATGAGATCGCTCTAGTTCCGTGATGCTTCTGAACTGTAGCACGAACAGATGAGTGTGGATCCTTAACTCGTTCTGCAATTTGCCTATAGGAAAATCCATCGCAACATAATCCAACTCTTTGCTTTCGAATGGCTTTAATATTTCCTGACTCACGTTGTCGTATTCTCTGAGCGTCTTCAACAAAATCTGCAACAATTATGATTGCACTGATCGTGGTTTCTTCACTTTACATGAACTACTGGAAGCTTCTTGTATATTTATGATTGTTTTAATTTTAGATAATGAAGTACCACAAAAAATATAAATAATTAAACATTTCATAAATTTTGACCAAGTACTTAAGTATCATATATTACTTTGTTAAGCCGATTTTCCAAATATCAGTAAATTCTGTTCTATTCTGTTCAAATTTCCTGATAGATAAGCAACATCTTTCCGATAAATCCGTACAATATATTTCTTATGCTGAAATCCTTCTAATTTAAGGAACTAGCAAGAAAATACTTTAAAATTTGTACAATTTATTCGGCAGACCAGCTGAACAAAATAAAGTCTGATACGATCGCCCCTATCTATGATGACAGCTTCTCACGCTGTCGAAAGCTGGACGGTGAGGATAAATTCTGCCGTTGTCAACGACTTGACAGCATTTTCAAAGCCCTTATTGAGGGCTGTGACGCTGTTATGGGGCTTTGCACAAGCGTTCGGCTCAATTTGTGACAAAAATTAGCAATTCAGTGGGTTCATGTCAGGCGAGTTAGAAGGCACAAAGTATTTCTTCAATTATCGCACATGGACTGAATGAGCAAGTCATATTTAAGTTTCGCTCGCTGTGTGGGCCGGAACCTAGTCGTGCTGGAGCATAAACATCTTATTTGAAGCTTGGGCTTTCATCCATTTAGGATTTATGTTTACAAAAAGCAACAGTATTCGACATTATTATTCTCGTTCTCGGCGAAGAAGTATAAAAAGACGTGACTCTTGATAGAAACCACACAAATTCCTTGACACCAGTTTGTTTATTTTGACAATCGAGGGCTGAACGTCAGCACTCGCCAAGGCAATCCTGAGATCGTTTCGTCTGGGCCAAGTCCTATCGAGTGTAATGATATTCTTATCAAAAAACAACTTAATGGTCAGTCCGTTATTCTTCAACATGGACTAAATTTTCTTGCACCTCACCAAACGAGCTTCCGTTCTTCTATTAGGTAGAAAATGCTTCCTACCTTGGGTGAGGGGTAATGCCTAGGTCCAAATCACTTAGCGAACCGTCGTGTTGCTCCTGGCCTTTTTATAGCGAAGTCGGTAATGACATGCCAAAGCATGTCATTTTTGGTCTCAACGCTTCTTTCGAGGGCTGCTAGAGAGAGAACTTGTGATTTTGATTTTTTGGGGGATTGAATTTTTCTGCATCTTGGCCAGGTTCGTGAAAACGTTTACAAATACCGAAAACTTACCGTCATGGATACTGGATTAATTTTGCGAAAAGGATGGACTTTGGCCCTCACGATAAAGCTCACAGACTGTACAGAAATCTTACAGGCTATCCTGTAATCGTTTAGAGTTGATTAAATTTAAGCTTGTTTCCTCGTGAACTTAAAATTAAGGAATAAAATTAAATTAACATTTAACTTATAAGTAAAACTTAATCTCAGAATATTAACTTTGAAATTGATATAGAAAAAACTTATTACATTAATATATAAAAATTCCATAACCCAGCTCTAGGCTTGTATTTGGTTTCTTGAACTTTAGTTTGCCATCCTGAATACAGCCAATTGAATACACCATTTGAGCCAAACTGAACTGACCTCTCAAATTTTCTCGAAGCCGATTTAGATCGCCTCCAGCCATTGACCTCACAACTTCAACTTTATTACTGGAGCCTACACAGCCTTTGCCGTTTCCACCGGCCCCTGCATCCCCAGCGGAATCTCCCGTGCTGCCAACGCAGGGACGCCAGTGGGGTTTCCTTCGCATCGCTATGCTGCGCTTCTCCGTTCCACCGAGGACCGAGCGGACGGGGATGACGGGCTAAGGCATCCTACCTGCTGCTGACCGCTCCGCTCACCATCCACTCGCCTGACTCCGCTTCCCGGCACATCCTGAAGCTCACGAGCTTATTGGAGGTTGGTGAACTATTAGTTCAGTAACCAATTACTTGCCATGCCGTGAGCTGGGTACTTAGGACGACGTTTCCCCATGCATTCTTAATAACTAACTTATAACGCATAAACTTACCTTTATAACTTATAACTTACCTTAAAAAACTTATAACTTATAACTTACCTTAAAAAACTTATAACTTATAACTTACCTTAAAAAACTTATAACTTATAACTTACCTTAAAAAACTTATAACTTATAACTTACCTTAAAAAACTTATAACTTATAACTTACCTTAAAAAACTTATAACTTATAACTTACCTTAAAAAACTTATAACTTACAACTTACCTTAAAAAACTTATAACTTACAACTTACCTTAAAAAACTTATAAACTTACAACTTACCTTAAAAAACTTATAAACTTACAACTTACCTTAAAAAACTTATAAACTTATTACCTAAAAACTTATTTTACAACGATAAACCGTATTAAACCTAAGACTAAACACTATATCGTATCTAACTGCAACTAACTCCACAGAGCTCGGGTGCTTGCTTCCTACGACAGCAGTCAGAGATCGCAAGTGGACCGCCCGCCTGTCTCCCAGAAGACCGGCTCTGAAGGACTCTTACCTTTGTTGCCCTTAGTTTTAGTGCTTTAGTCTTGTTTAAATGTCGTTCTGACATTTGACGTAATAAATTACGGTGAATTTTCCCATTACGAAACTCCGGATATTTCAATTTCCTATATATAACATTAATCAATCCTTTATTTTTCTATATGGTGGCCAGTATGGGGAAACGTGTGTTGCCGGGAGCCCAGGTTTGTCGGCGAGTGTGGTGCAGCATCAGCGGCAGCAGCATTCTTCTTTAACATATTTTTCTAAACCTAGCGACTTTCGCGCTTAAAACCTTGATTTGAACTAATATTCACTACCGACTCATTACAGCTATGGCTTCCAAAAAAGAAGCTTCTCAGCGAGCTGCTGGGAACGGCGACCTCACTATTTTGACAAAAACCCGCAAGTATGTACGGCAGCGTGTAACTCGCTTACACAATACCGTTAAAGCTGCCATAGACGATTATTCGCAACATGACCGACTAATAAACCTTTCTAAAGCTACCTCCTTGCAGGTTGAGCTTAAGGATTTGGACAAGTCAATCTTTGACTTGTTGCTTCGCAGCGACGCTGCTGACGACGTGCTGGAGACTGCTGCCAACGAGCAGGAGTCGTACGAGGCGCAATTGTTCGATTGCCTGGCCCTCCTCCAGTCACAACCTTCTACCTTTTCATCTGTCAGAGGTGACGCAGCTGGTACTTCCTCCGCCTCAAACGCAGGTATCGTTAATGTTCAACAAAAATTAAGACTTCCCGATGTTCCCTTGCCTAAATTCAGCAACTCTCCTAACGAAAATTTTGAAAAATTCCTGTTCAGTTTCGAAGCAATTTTTGATAAACATAATTTGACCTCATATGAAAAATTCGTGTACCTCTACAATCAAGTTTCGGGCTCGCCAAAAATTTTGTTAGATTCCCTAGATATAGCTGATCAGACCTACGAAACGGCTAAAGACCTATTGCAAAAGGCCTTTGCGTCTGAAATCATTCAAAAATACAACGCTATTGAAAAACTTGCCAAAATTAAACTAACAGAGTCTGATGATCCTTACGTGTACATCGGCGAGCTCAAAACCACTGTTGCTGCTTTCAAAAAAATGAAAATTGACGTAGACACTGTCATGGCGTACTTTTTCTGGAACGCTCTTAATGCCAAGTTTCAGAACATCCTCGTCCAAATAACCAATACTAATAAACCATCTCTTTCCCAGATAGAAAACAACTTATTTGAAGCCACAGAACGCTACAAACGTGAACTTCAACCTGCGGACGCTTCAAAACGGAACGACCGTAAGTTAACGAAAACTAATCCCACGGTTTCTTCAGCTGTCGCTGTGAAACCCAAAAAGCAATTTTGTGTGCTGTGCAAATCAGATGGTGCAAATGCTGATCATAATCTTAGCCAGTGCTCAAGGTATGACAACCCCACTAAAAAATGTGAAAAACTTCAATCTATTCGTGCTTGTACCAAATGTTCTTTTCAGAACCACAACGCGGCAAACTGTCGGTTCAATTTTTCCTCGCCATGCCGTACTTGTAATGGTCAGCACATGACCTATTTGTGCCAAAAAGGCAAACTCCAGGGGTCTGCACCTAAGCATACGACAAACGCTCTGACGCTAACTGAATCTTTTTTCAGCAAAACTTTCGATGACTTGAATTTACTACCTACCCTTACCGCAGAGATCAAATCCTCTAAAGTTAGGATATTGAAAGACGGTGGCAGCCAAAGGAATTTTATTTCTTCTCCCTTGGCCAGTGAACTCTCTCTTCCTGTGGTAAGGGAAAATGAAAAGGTAAAAATTCAAGGGTTTAATTCAAGTACAGAACTGGTTACGAACATTGTCGAGGTTCCGCTTGAAGCTGGGAACAAACATTTCTCAGTGGAGGCAATTTGTGTCCCGTCCATTCAAATTACATTGCCCACTTCAGGACTGGGGCCAATTGCATCTACTTTTCAACATAAAGGTTACGCGTTGGCCGACTCCTCTTACGCAGATTCCTCTTTTCCAGAACAAATTTCGCTCGTCTTGGGCACGGAATGTGATCCCTTCTTCAATATGAAGTACGTGAATTTTGGTAACCCTGGTAAAGAGTCCTGTTACATCGACTCTGCAGTAGGAATTTTCTTGACGGGCAACGTTCGAACCATAGAACACAATTTACCTTTCTTGTCACCCTTACAGCACGATGCAGATCATCCTGGCCAGTCCATGTCTTGTGGTGCCGCAGACGTTGCAGTCTCGCAACACCATCGCCAGCCTGGGTCCGGCGGGCAGAAATCTGGTGAGACTAATCATTTCTCTGATTTAGACTCTTTTTCTGCTCGTGCGTCCGCAGACGAGCTCAGCTCCCGTTGTGACGGGCTTCTAGGTTTGGAGCCACCGGATGATCCTGAGCAAACGGAATTGAACGACAAGTTAGTTGACTACGTCTTGACGAACACAAAACGAAATCATGAAGGTAGACTAGTAATGCCACTAAAGTGGAATCCTAAAATTTCTCATAAACTGTCTAAAAATTACGCCTTGTCGCACCAAATATTACGTATCCATTATGAAAAACTTGCGTCGAAAAGAAACTTCTTTACCATAAACAAACTACAAGAGATAGAATCTCTCTGTAATAAAAAACCTATAAATTGCAGGTTCACCGCTGGACAGGAAAATCCTGCAGATTTTGTTACCCGTTGCCCAAGTGCTAAGCAACTTAACAACTCTAAATATTACACAGGTCCTACCTTCATCCATGAGAGTGCTTCCTCCTTCGACCCAGGCTTCTCCTTGGGGCTGCCTCATGCCGCCAGCAAAGCCGTCGAGGAGTCGGAAGCTCCGGTCTCCGCCGGAGACGAAGCACAGGCCTCTGAACAAGATAATCAGGGTAAGTCGACCATAAACGCTAACGTAAACGCTTGCACTGCAGAGCGAAATTATCCTAACGTCCACTTGGTACCTCTCGATAAATTTTCTTCGTTAGCAAAACTTGTGAAGATTTACAAAAATGTGCTCCTGTTTGTTACCAAATTGAAATTAAAAGTACTAAGATCTGATGCTACTCTTGCTATTCAAACGGAAAATTTGCATTTTAAAGCGATGAGGACCATTTTGCTTGCTGAACAGGGAGAACAGTTTCGTGAGGTTCTAGATTACTTGCGAGACGCAAAGAAAGAGAGTAGTAAAGTGCCTCCTTTAATAAAACGTTTGAACGTATTTCTTGCACCGGACGGCCTTTTGAGGGTGAAGTCTAAATTTCCCGAACAAAACGCTAACGCTTACCCGATTCTCTTGCCAAAGGGCAGTCTGCTCACAAGACTGATCATTGCAGACGCTCATGTCTCCATCGGCCACTCCGGTGTCTATTCAGTCCTGCACGAGTTGAGAAAAAATTATTTCTTCATTCACCCATTTTCTGAAGTTAGGAAAGTTCTAAAGCAATGCATCACTTGTCGTAGAGTAAATGAACGACCAATAAAATTGAACCAGAGTCCTTATCGCGACTTCAGAGTCTCTCCAATTGCCAAGCCGTTTTCTTCTGTGTTCCTGGACTACATGGGTCCATACACTATCAAAATTCAAGGTAAAAAACGAAAGGTGTGGATTTTGATCTTGACCTGTCTCTGGAGTAGGGCAATAAATATGAAAGTTTGCTTGAGTGCAGATGCACAAGACTTCCTAAAGGCTCTACAATTGCACGTCTATGAATACGGAATGTTCAAAAGTTGTACAGCTGATTTAGGCAGTCAAATTTCAGCAGGCTTCAACACAATTAGATCTTTCCTCGATGACCATGAAACTCAAACCTACCTAGAGGAGCACGGCATCCGAGAAATAACACTGGCACAGTATTGCAAGGGCAACAGTGCTTTAGGCTCGCTCATTGAATGTTGTGTAAAGGCCTGCAAGAGACTTATCTTCAAAGCTATTGGAAAAAATATTTTGTCGATATTTGATTTCCAATTCTTGATTGCCAAATCTGTGCACCTCATCAACAGGAGACCAATCGCGTTCAAAGAAGCGCTACGTTCTAATCTTGAAAACGTCTCTCCTATAACACCAGAAATGCTGATTCACGGTTACGAGCTTCCTTCTGTCAATATTTTGCCTGATCTTCAATCTATTTCCACAGATGATCCAGACTTCGAACCACGGTCTCTCAAGGACTTCACAGAATACTACTCGACTTTGGTTCGTGCTCACACGGAATTGAATGATATTTATCACTCAGAATTTTTGGCAACCTTGGTTCGTCAAGCTACTGACAAACCGGATAGATATAAACCCGTAAAGCATAAGCTCCTAAAATCGGGCGACATAGTTCTGCTAGTAGATAAATATTTAAAACAATCCACTTACCCTTTAGGTATCGTTCTGAAAACAGAAACTAATTCTCTGGGTGAAGTCACCGCAGCGCATATTCGTAAAAGCACAGGTGACGAGGTCTACCGTCATGCTTCGTCACTAATTCTTCTTCTCTCATCAGACGAGACGCTCAGCAGCCAGCCGGCATGCTCGGACGGACTAGGGTCTGAATCGAATGTGCCTGACGTGCGCCCCTGCCAACGAAAAGCTGCCGTTGCGGCTAAGCGTAAAATACGCTCCTGGGTGGCAGATGACGCAGTGTAAATAATCTAACTTTCATTCGCCTTCATTTCTAGTGAAGCCGAATCCCTGGCGGGGAATGTACAGAAATCTTACAGGCTATCCTGTAATCGTTTAGAGTTGATTAAATTTAAGCTTGTTTCCTCGTGAACTTAAAATTAAGGAATAAAATTAAATTAACATTTAACTTATAAGTAAAACTTAATCTCAGAATATTAACTTTGAAATTGATATAGAAAAAACTTATTACATTAATATATAAAAATTCCATAACCCAGCTCTAGGCTTGTATTTGGTTTCTTGAACTTTAGTTTGCCATCCTGAATACAGCCAATTGAATACACCATTTGAGCCAAACTGAACTGACCTCTCAAATTTTCTCGAAGCCGATTTAGATCGCCTCCAGCCATTGACCTCACAACTTCAACTTTATTACTGGAGCCTACACAGCCTTTGCCGTTTCCACCGGCCCCTGCATCCCCAGCGGAATCTCCCGTGCTGCCAACGCAGGGACGCCAGTGGGGTTTCCTTCGCATCGCTATGCTGCGCTTCTCCGTTCCACCGAGGACCGAGCGGACGGGGATGACGGGCTAAGGCATCCTACCTGCTGCTGACCGCTCCGCTCACCATCCACTCGCCTGACTCCGCTTCCCGGCACATCCTGAAGCTCACGAGCTTATTGGAGGTTGGTGAACTATTAGTTCAGTAACCAATTACTTGCCATGCCGTGAGCTGGGTACTTAGGACGACGTTTCCCCATGCATTCTTAATAACTAACTTATAACGCATAAACTTACCTTTATAACTTATAACTTACCTTAAAAAACTTATAACTTATAACTTACCTTAAAAAACTTATAACTTATAACTTACCTTAAAAAACTTATAACTTATAACTTACCTTAAAAAACTTATAACTTATAACTTACCTTAAAAAACTTATAACTTATAACTTACCTTAAAAAACTTATAACTTATAACTTACCTTAAAAAACTTATAACTTACAACTTACCTTAAAAAACTTATAACTTACAACTTACCTTAAAAAACTTATAAACTTACAACTTACCTTAAAAAACTTATAAACTTACAACTTACCTTAAAAAACTTATAAACTTATTACCTAAAAACTTATTTTACAACGATAAACCGTATTAAACCTAAGACTAAACACTATATCGTATCTAACTGCAACTAACTCCACAGAGCTCGGGTGCTTGCTTCCTACGACAGCAGTCAGAGATCGCAAGTGGACCGCCCGCCTGTCTCCCAGAAGACCGGCTCTGAAGGACTCTTACCTTTGTTGCCCTTAGTTTTAGTGCTTTAGTCTTGTTTAAATGTCGTTCTGACATTTGACGTAATAAATTACGGTGAATTTTCCCATTACGAAACTCCGGATATTTCAATTTCCTATATATAACATTAATCAATCCTTTATTTTTCTATATGGTGGCCAGTATGGGGAAACGTGTGTTGCCGGGAGCCCAGGTTTGTCGGCGAGTGTGGTGCAGCATCAGCGGCAGCAGCATTCTTCTTTAACATATTTTTCTAAACCTAGCGACTTTCGCGCTTAAAACCTTGATTTGAACTAATATTCACTACCGACTCATTACAGCTATGGCTTCCAAAAAAGAAGCTTCTCAGCGAGCTGCTGGGAACGGCGACCTCACTATTTTGACAAAAACCCGCAAGTATGTACGGCAGCGTGTAACTCGCTTACACAATACCGTTAAAGCTGCCATAGACGATTATTCGCAACATGACCGACTAATAAACCTTTCTAAAGCTACCTCCTTGCAGGTTGAGCTTAAGGATTTGGACAAGTCAATCTTTGACTTGTTGCTTCGCAGCGACGCTGCTGACGACGTGCTGGAGACTGCTGCCAACGAGCAGGAGTCGTACGAGGCGCAATTGTTCGATTGCCTGGCCCTCCTCCAGTCACAACCTTCTACCTTTTCATCTGTCAGAGGTGACGCAGCTGGTACTTCCTCCGCCTCAAACGCAGGTATCGTTAATGTTCAACAAAAATTAAGACTTCCCGATGTTCCCTTGCCTAAATTCAGCAACTCTCCTAACGAAAATTTTGAAAAATTCCTGTTCAGTTTCGAAGCAATTTTTGATAAACATAATTTGACCTCATATGAAAAATTCGTGTACCTCTACAATCAAGTTTCGGGCTCGCCAAAAATTTTGTTAGATTCCCTAGATATAGCTGATCAGACCTACGAAACGGCTAAAGACCTATTGCAAAAGGCCTTTGCGTCTGAAATCATTCAAAAATACAACGCTATTGAAAAACTTGCCAAAATTAAACTAACAGAGTCTGATGATCCTTACGTGTACATCGGCGAGCTCAAAACCACTGTTGCTGCTTTCGTTCTTGTTAGTTACCAAAGTTCAAAATTTAAATGAACTTTGTCAATATATGTGTATTTTCTGTCAACGAAACTTAACGGCAAACTCAACATGCCATTTTTCCCGGCAAAGTACTATAGGCTCCTACACTTCATACAGGCTATAGATAAAAGTTGCTCTTTTGAAAGGACAACTTGCTGTAACCTATAAGCTACATATGCAAGTTTGTCTTAACACCTATTCACAGCGATATTTTACTCGAACCAATGATTCAATTATTTATATAAGCCAAAAAGCCAAAATTATTATTCCTACAAGCCAAAATTAATTCAACTAAAATCCATCAAGCAAAGAGTTAAGAACTTCATTGATGAATAATTACTATTCGAGGTGATATAGGGCCTGTAACTTGTAAAAAGTTTTTTATGTATGGACAGGAACAGTTTCATTAATTTATTACGACCATGGTGTATTGTCAATATTTTATTACCTTACTTTCTTCATATTAACTGATGTCAAATGTTTTTTTTCTTCGACCTATGTGTTCAACAGAGTTTGATGTATTATAGGTACTGTTCTGACTGCGTCATTAGAATTAGTATTTGCGTTCATAAATAATTAAGACCTTATTGTATTGTAAATGTTTTATTTTTTTTCTAATTTCATTGCCGCGAAATGGTTCTTGAATGTATGTATTTAATCGAGTTTTCTCAAATTTGATACATTAGAGTTACTATTTTGATGGCTATTGTTCGTAACAAACATAAATCGTCGTTTCCTATCTCTCTTTCCCCTTTTTCGATTGATGTCGAGTACGATACACCGTGACCGGTTTTGAGATACATGATGAATAGACAATTTCTCTCAGTGAAGGATGCGCCTTGTAAGAAAAATCAATCAGTATGGGTGATTCGGTTCCCATAATTGGTGACTCTGTACCATGGTACCTAGCCTAATTTTATTTTTTTTAGCAAATAACTATTGAACAATTTCGTATCTACAAAATCCTTATGTTAATATATATAGTAGTTTGTAAGGATTTAGTAATCAGGTATGGTTGCTGTAATGAATGATTCTTAGGTACTTAAACGTTTATTTAAATTTCTTGGCGTTACAAATTCATGAAACATACACTAACGCACAACTTTTTTGCTCGTTGTATTTTTTTATATTTCACGATTAAATTATTTCCCTTGTAGCGTAACACCAGGTGTTTATATAATTTAATTTAATTTAATTTATAACTACACAATATGCATTTTTAAGCATATTCTTACGCTTGGTTTCCAGTAATGTATTTGGTATAGTATTTTTCTTGGAGTGCCAGTACGGGCTTACAATCGGTTTTCCTTTTCAACTGAAATGAATATACCGGAACGAAACAGGCTTCCCACAATACTCTCGTTGAGAATGGGAACCCATTACTGACCCAACTCGCCCGAGACGTAAATTTACTCTTTAAAGAGAAGCCAGAGTTAATCCCGTACTGAAATTACACTTTCCACGGGAATCCAGTACTGACCCTTCGTTTCCTACGTCACCCCATTGAACAGCCATTAATAAATGCTGACTGGGTTATAGTGGTTAATGCCAGAACTTGCCGATCATTTGTAAATGTATTGTGAATGAAATGGCAAATTGAGATTTTGTAGAGATCCGAAAGTTTTAGTATCTGTAAATTTTTGAATGAATCATTTGTGTGAGCATTACCGAACTGGTGAAATACGAGCTTAAGAATTTGTTCTTAAAGAAAACTGGATTCCTTCAAATGAAAAACATGTAAATGCAAACCGAAACAGTGTGGAGAAGAAAATAGAATAGAAGAAAAAGAAATAGAATAAATGTGATGTCAATTGACATCACAACAGAAAATAAATACGGGCATATAAAATTAAAACACAAGCTATAACCTTGCGTAAAACAACACCATTCGTCGACATAGTCATTCACGCAACTGTATATCGGATGTAATTTGACAATTTCGAGCTCTGGATTTGAGTACAAAGTGGAGGTAGTCCAGAGAACACGTGCTGAGAACATTTGAACAGAGCAGTACAACCTTCATTGGCCCCCCATTGTCAACTCATCGGAGAAGTTTATGGGACAAAAGTATTTTGTCAAAACTAGAAACAAGTCATAAATATTTTGTAGAGTGACCTTCATTTTCATCTGGAATAAAATGACATAAAATGGAATAAAATTCGTTTTCTGAGAAGGGGCATTCAGACTAACACTAGTTTCGAAAACTTCATTATCAATGAATGCTCTGAAAATAAGATCAAACAATACATAAAAATCGATATTTCAGTAATTTCTATACATACGCAACATATATAATGTACAATTGGCAAGCACTTTGATCACAATTAAGAACTGATTTCTGATAAAAATGTACGATTCTAAAATCCGGAGATCACAACCACATTTTCAAACGTTTTTCATTTTCATCCATTTTTTATTCGTTATTCATTTGGCCAGCGATATTCATTTTCAATAGCAGCATGGAGACCATCCCTGTAAACGCAAACACAACTTTTACATTTTGTTTGTGTTATCTTGTTCCATCATTTCGCGTAGATAGTCCACAAATCTGCAAGGTTCTTTGTACTTCTTTTGTGCTCAGAAATAACGAATAGTCGACACAAATATGCAATGAGATTGAAGTCAGGCGATTGGCAAGGCCACAAAAGGAGATATACTCTTTCATTGGCGAGATTACTTTGTTAATGCGGCCGTACCTTGGAGAGTTTTGTCTCGCTGCAGGGACTACTTGTGCTGGCCGTAGAATTGTCTTGGGCTCGGAGGTAGCTCAGTTGCTCTACTCTAGTATCTGTATGTACAAGGCTTTACCCACCTTCCCTAACAAAATGTGAAGTTTCTTCACTCAATGGACAGCTGAAAAGACCAGCAACAGGATGCTGTGGTCTCTCTGCTTGACGGTAGAGACAGTGTTCTTAGACCCAAGGGAGACACTCGTTCTCTTCCAAGCATTGCAAGCTCCTTTAGGTTAACCAGTTCAATTTAGGTTTTGTCAGACTGTCCAGCCAATTTTCAAAATACAACTCCTCGGTCAAGATGATCTTCGCCATAAGTTAACGGTTCGTCACATGCTTTGTTGCAAGAAGAGAGTTCTGCGCGAATTGAAGGCTTGAACATCACTTCGGGGCAGTTTTCTAACAACAGTTTTTCAACTGATGAGGACTCCTAGAAATTCCAATTTTCCTGCAGATATGGGTCGTTTGTCATGGCACGCACGCTGCACATAATTTAGAGAGCGCCCATTGATGTTGCGACGAGTGTTGACTACCAGCAGACATGAGATCGCTCTAGTTCCGTGATGCTTCTGAACTGTAGCACGAACAGATGAGTGTGGATCCTTAACTCGTTCTGCAATTTGCCTATAGGAAAATCCATCGCAACATAATCCAACTCTTTGCTTTCGAATGGCTTTAATATTTCCTGACTCACGTTGTCGTATTCTCTGAGCGTCTTCAACAAAATCTGCAACAATTATGATTGCACTGATCGTGGTTTCTTCACTTTACATGAACTACTGGAAGCTTCTTGTATATTTATGATTGTTTTAATTTTAGATAATGAAGTACCACAAAAAATATAAATAATTAAACATTTCATAAATTTTGACCAAGTACTTAAGTATCATATATTACTTTGTTAAGCCGATTTTCCAAATATCAGTAAATTCTGTTCTATTCTGTTCAAATTTCCTGATAGATAAGCAACATCTTTCCGATAAATCCGTACAATATATTTCTTATGCTGAAATCCTTCTAATTTAAGGAACTAGCAAGAAAATACTTTAAAATTTGTACAATTTATTCGGCAGACCAGCTGAACAAAATAAAGTCTGATACGATCGCCCCTATCTATGATGACAGCTTCTCACGCTGTCGAAAGCTGGACGGTGAGGATAAATTCTGCCGTTGTCAACGACTTGACAGCATTTTCAAAGCCCTTATTGAGGGCTGTGACGCTGTTATGGGGCTTTGCACAAGCGTTCGGCTCAATTTGTGACAAAAATTAGCAATTCAGTGGGTTCATGTCAGGCGAGTTAGAAGGCACAAAGTATTTCTTCAATTATCGCACATGGACTGAATGAGCAAGTCATATTTAAGTTTCGCTCGCTGTGTGGGCCGGAACCTAGTCGTGCTGGAGCATAAACATCTTATTTGAAGCTTGGGCTTTCATCCATTTAGGATTTATGTTTACAAAAAGCAACAGTATTCGACATTATTATTCTCGTTCTCGGCGAAGAAGTATAAAAAGACGTGACTCTTGATAGAAACCACACAAATTCCTTGACACCAGTTTGTTTATTTTGACAATCGAGGGCTGAACGTCAGCACTCGCCAAGGCAATCCTGAGATCGTTTCGTCTGGGCCAAGTCCTATCGAGTGTAATGATATTCTTATCAAAAAACAACTTAATGGTCAGTCCGTTATTCTTCAACATGGACTAAATTTTCTTGCACCTCACCAAACGAGCTTCCGTTCTTCTATTAGGTAGAAAATGCTTCCTACCTTGGGTGAGGGGTAATGCCTAGGTCCAAATCACTTAGCGAACCGTCGTGTTGCTCCTGGCCTTTTTATAGCGAAGTCGGTAATGACATGCCAAAGCATGTCATTTTTGGTCTCAACGCTTCTTTCGAGGGCTGCTAGAGAGAGAACTTGTGATTTTGATTTTTTGGGGGATTGAATTTTTCTGCATCTTGGCCAGGTTCGTGAAAACGTTTACAAATACCGAAAACTTACCGTCATGGATACTGGATTAATTTTGCGAAAAGGATGGACTTTGGCCCTCACGATAAAGCTCACAGACAGCTCAATGTTTGAATAGCTCACAGATAGCTCAATGTTTGAATAGCTCACAGATAGCTCAATGTTTGGATAGCTCACAGATAGCTCAATGTTTGGACAGCTCACAGATAGCTCGTAGCGTAATGTTCATGCAGCGAAATCTTGCTGCCAATTGCCGGCATCACAGATAATCAAGTACAACTGATGCACTCAAACGTCATAATTTTATGAAGGTTTCATAATAACTATCGCTTTCAACAAACTTCTATGTATTTATCTGAAAGACCTAGTATGTTTCCTGAACTACCTGTACTTGTTACGCCAAACAGAATTCTTCAAATTATTTCAAGACTGTAGTTGTATTCAAACATTGTTCTTAATTTTCATAGTGATAACAACTAATTTTAGTATAAGGAAATAAATATGACGGAAACTACATCCACTGATGAATAGGGACATTTAATACCATTACACTAAATACTATCACAATATAAAACATTTCAATCTAAGTAATTGAAATTTTTAGTTTATAAAAAAGATTCAAACAGTCAAAATATGCTAAATATTGAAGCACCTAGCTTTCATGACAATAGTTGGAAAAATGATCCATAAAATAGCGGTTTAGGCACAAAGAATCATTTTAAAAACATGCATTGTCTGTTAGAAACGATATTTCTAATAGCGGGTGAAAACTATTTCTCATTAATGAAAACATGAATCATGGAGTATGGAAACGATTATTAGATCGCTTCTTTTACGTGAAATGTAATTCAAATTAATTTTTCATGTTCAATTCGAACAAGAGCCAAGTAAATCTTCTGAGAGAATCTAAAGAAACAAACGCCCATCGATTACTAATTCAACACTGTTTTAGTAAACGATGGTTTATTAGAGTTTACCAATAAAACAAATTAAGAACTACGGTAGGCTGATTAAGTATATACGCAAGAATGCACAGATTAAGAAAACACTGAAGTTTGCCAGTCAATGACAGTCTCAGCTGATGTGCATGGGTAATTTGTGTGAGGAAACATAGTGAGGAAGTAAACCATACTTTGGGGAACTTTTTATGGACGAACTCATTAAATAAATCATATGATAAAGGAAATGATTTTCAATAATCCTAAGCAAGAATTATGCACGAAGAATGGTTTTGCGCTTTGTACAAACTTAGAACGAAACCTTGGATGTTTTATAATTTCAACGCAACATTACAAAAGACAAAATAATTGGTTAACAAACACCATAATTAAAAATAGGTCGATATTCTAAATGATTTAGTACAAAATTAAAATAATTGCTTGTTTAGTTCGAAAAGACCTAATTCAGAAATTCTTTCAATTCTTAAATAACTTAGATTACTGCAGAAAAACTGTCATGAATCAATTATTTACACCGACTAAAGAAGCTCGGAAGCGACCGGAAATGAACGCTGCCGTCCACGCTGGGAAGACACATTAGGGCTTGATAAAAGCTCTCCAAGGTTTTGTCTGCTGGTCCAGCAAGGTATTTATTTAAAAGTGTGAATAATAAAGAAATAATGCGAAGAGTGAAGACTAGAAATCATACCTATGATTTCTACTGTTAACGCTGTTCCGAATAATTATAACTTGAGAAAATTAGAAGGACATTATCAACCCGGGTACATCTATGGTAACGCAAAAATTCATAAAAATCAAAACAATCCTCCGTTATGGCCAATAATATCGCAGGTTCCCGCTGTCCCCTATCGCGTTGTTAAAATTTTGAATAGAATTATAACGCCGTATATTCCACAGAAATATATGATACGATCATCTGATGAGTTAGTTGCCTTGCTGCGCAGTAAAGCCCCAAGTGGCATCGTAGCTTCATTAGATGTCGAATCTTTGTTCACAAATGTACCCGTTGTAGAAACCATTGCGATAATTTTAGACTACTTGTATAATAATGACGACCTTTCTCCACCTAATTTGTTCCCTAATCATATTTTGAAAGAACTCCTCACAATGTGCACGACTGAAGCTCCTTTTCGGCATATTGAGGGCAGCTTGTTCCGTCAGGTGGATGGCGTAGCTATGGGTTCCGCGTTAGGGCCCACATTGGCCAACTTCTACTTGTCGTACGTGGAAAATCTTGTTATGAACCCTTTGCCTACTAAACCAGTA
The DNA here is from genome assembly GCA_030386875.1 of Morinoia aosen. Lineage (NCBI taxonomy): Eukaryota > Metazoa > Arthropoda > Malacostraca > Amphipoda > Talitridae > Morinoia > Morinoia aosen. The sequence continues at coordinate 52,567,250 of CM059576.1, read as the reverse complement.
TTGTACTGTAGATAAGTAGATGATATTTTTGTTGAATTAGATGGCCTGGCGCAGTTCGAGATGTCAAGGAATCTGTGGCCTGACGCAGTTGGAGATGTCAAGGAATCTGTGGGTTGACGCAGTTGGAGATGTCAAGGAATCTGTGGCCTGGCGCAGTTGGAGATGTCAAGGAATTTGATGTCAGAAAAATCTGTCTTGAATATTTCATTTTAGTTGGGCGTGTACGGTAAGCTGCCGTTTTTAGATGTTCTATTTGAAGCATCTCATGGTACTTTCCAGCGATCAGTGTACGTCAAGCAATCTCATGCCGGTGAAACTATAAATTATGACTGTGATGCTCCGCAAATGTACAAAGAGGGCGTTATTACAAATAGAGCTTACGAGGTGTGCAGCAGCTGGTCGAGTTTCCATTCAGAAATGCTTGGAGTTGAGCGGTTGCTGGGTAACAACAATTTTCCTAATACTCGCATTGATAGAACTACTATTAATTTCTTAAACCGAACCTTGGGCAATAAAAATAATCCTGATTGAATTCTCGCGATATTAATAACTTTTATGAAAACCAAATGCCCTAAAATTACAAAATTGAAGAACGAGTTTTTAAGAACATTGTTAAAACGTTTGTCAAGTCAACAGATCCTGATACATCAATTGAAGTCTGTGTGTATTATACAAACTGCAAAATCAGTGACCTCTTCGTGAAAAATTATGTGTCTGCATTCAGGGTTATCGATATGGACAGGGCAAATGTGATATACCAATTTATGTGTGACAGAAGAGAATGTAAGTCTCGTGATAAATGTTACATTGTCTTGACCAGGATGACCCTGAGGCAAAGAAGAACCGCCCATAAATACCAAGGTTTCATTTGCAATCATTTCCGCATTGACCATAGTTGCATCCATCAAATGAAGATCTATACCCTAACACAAAAATCTCATATAACATGACTAAAAAGTACAAATTCAAGTTATAGAAGCGTTACTCATCCATAAACTTAAACCCGTTCTCAACGAAAACACAAATGACTTTTCTGCTTAAAAATTATTTGCTAAAACCGCAGCTTAGAAGTCTTGAAGCAACTGCTCGTCCGGTCATTTCGCCCCTAACGCTCGTCCAATGAACATCTATAGTGTGCAAAACTATTTTACTGTACCTGATCTCGTGTATACATATTTTTGTCTTACAAACCTTATATCTAGTCATTTATAAAACATTTTTGTGCTGTGATTTCATCTTTCATTCTAGTCTCGTATAGCTTAAGAATTAGATTTGCATTTTACCAATGTGACTGATCATTTTTTTGTATTTTTTCACCCGATGATGATGTTTGTACATCAAAACGTTGCGTTTTATATACTTCATAGGTAGAACTTTTTAACGATTGGCAGTGTTTCAATAAAAATGAAGAGTGAATTTCTTCGTAACTTATCACGTGATGAACTTCACCAGTTTAACAAATGCTTCCATACAACCCATTGATCCTTCCTCTAAAGTAGTTCACGGCACTAAGAAACTGGTATTACCTTCACCTAAATTTTATTTTTGCTTGCCCCTTTACCTCTGAAATCTTTAATTCGAGTATGGAAACTCAACAATGAGTATGGAAAAACTTTTGAAATGAGTTTTGAGGTAATGGAACTCATCTTATACCTAAAAATGCGAACTGGCGTTTTCAGAAGAATTAATGCCATCATTAGACATCTATGAACTGGACAATAATGCGATTAACATTGGTGAAGCGAACTAAATTTAACTGAAATTATAACGACCGCATATAACTAGTTTTGTCCAATAATCACCCTCACAATTACGCCGAAAAATCGACAAAAGCCCTGGATTATTGAAGATATCGTGATCAATATAAAGAAACGTCAAGCGTACCTAGCCTTACTATACGAAGGGCGAATATCTAAAGTAACGTATAACAGATTCAGGAATCATGTGACAAATCAAATACGAACCTCAAAACGAGACTACTCTACGCGCAAATTTACTGAATACAAAACTGATATTAAAAAAACTTGGCGCCTGCTTAATTCATGCTATAAACCGAATCATAATACTACGAAAACAATTGAGTCCGTCGTTCACGAAAATGTAAAATACCACGAGAAAAAAGATATTGCAACTGTGTTTACCAACTTTTTTGTTATTATAGGAAAAAATATAGCCGATAGTGACTTCAGTGAACTCACAGACCACTTGCAATACATGGACCATGTCCGTGAACCTAACTCTTTCTTTTTCACGCCAACTAATCCCTCCGATGTAATTACGTGCATAAACAACTTGAAAAATAAATCAAGTGGATTGAAAAGTTTTTCGGCTAAAGTTCTTAAGGCTATAGCTGATATAATAGCACCGTGCATATCTTATATTATCAACCAATCCCTTTCTCAAGGTATCTTCCCCAACTCTTTCAAAATTGCGAGAGTGACCCTTATTTTTATAAATGGTGATAAAAACTGCATTAATAATTATAGCCCCATCTCTGTACTACCAATTGTTAGCAAAATATTCGAGAAAATTGTGTATAAAAAAGTGTATTCGTACTTTGAACAAAAATCTTTCCTCTGCGACGAACAATACGGTTTTCGTACTAAGAAATCTACGACACAAAATGTATTAAATAATTTGCAATACCTTTATTCTAATATAGATGAAGGAAAGCTTGTTTTCTCCGTATTTCTTGACTTTCGAAAAGCATTCGATTGTGTGGACCATAACGTATTACTCTCGAAACTACATTGTTATGGCATTCGAGGGGCTGCCCATGATTGGTTCAGATCATACTTAGCAAATCGGAAACAATACGTTGTCATTGACGACGCAAAATCAGACCCACAGACAATTAGCCATGGAGTTTCACGAGGATCTGTCCTTGGGCCTCTACTATTTCTAATTTTTATCAATGATATCATTAAACCTACATCATTCTTCGAATTCCTACTTTTTGCCGATGACAGTACCCTTACTGCGGTCCTTCCGAACCAAAATCCCGCTAGGATGGCGGAGCGTATAAATAATGAACTTCACAAGGTTTCATTGTGGCTAAAACGTAATAAAATAAGGCTTAATATCGATAAAACAAAATATATTACATTCTAATTCAAGAAAAATATATCTCTCCTACGCATTCAAATTGGCGAAGGTGAAATCGAAGAAACCAACTCAAGTAAATTCCTGGGCATCATAATAGACAAACATCTAACCTCTAAAGAGCACATCGCTCATATTAGTTCTAAATTATCAAAATCTATCGGAATCCTAAATAAAGTTGAAAATTTCATGCCTGAAACAACCTTACAAATGCTCTACCGAACGCTCATTTCACCATACTTGCAATATGGAATAGAAGTATGGCACGGAACTGATAAAAATAAAACCAACAAAATTTTTACCCTGCAAAAAAAGAGCCATAAGAGCGGTAAAGAATCTAGAATATAATGCTCACACAAATGATTCATTCAAAAATTTACGAATACCTAAGCTTTCGGATCTCTACAAAATCTCCATTTGCAATTTCATTCACAAAACATTAACAAATGATGGCGACAATAGCCTAAAACAATTATTAACTGCGCAAACTGGTCATCACGACCATTTAACCCGAAATAGAAGGAAATTCATGCATCCTTATTACTCAAAGGCTCGGTCACAACACAGTGTCCTCTTTGTTGGAACTAAAACTTGGAACTCAGTACCTGCGGAGATCCGTGAAAGTAATTCTTATAAGGTATTCAAAAAAAGTCTTGAGTCTCACTTCCTATCAGATTACTAGTCGTGTAAGATCACCAAGTCAAACCTTGTCCCCTACATATGTAACTGGTCCTAATAATGTAATTTGCCTTGGTTAATTTCGCCGATCTTCAGTATGTTCTTGAATAGTTTGTCGAACATACTGTTAAATCTAGTCCATATGAACTATATTGTAAAATGAAGTATCTAATTTAGAATTAATTATCACATGGATCAGTCTAATGCATCTCTAGTTTAAGTGAATTAGGTTAAACATTATTGTACTCCTTAGACTAACCTTGATGGTAGGATGCCCTAGAAGTCAATGAATTTATTCGGGCCCACAGGTAGCTATACTCAAATTTGACCAATGTACTAGACTTAAGAAACATTCTACCTCTGAATCACCTGTGGTAAATAAATTGTTTAAATTGTTTAAATTATTGGAAAAATAAAAAATAAATGTTATTGGAAATGGTTTAGAAATTAATATCCTAAACCATTTATTATGAAAGGCCGAATTTAAACAGTGTTAATTTCATACCAGACGCAGCGCAAAGTAGAAAAGAAACATAAAATCACTAAAGCAATACATGAAGCAACACAGGAGGCACAACCTCGTTGTGTACTCGAGAGAATGAGAGCCACGAGCCCACGAGTCAGGTTCTGAACCCGTCACTCAAGTCCTGAACCAATTCGTGAACCTAGTCATGCGTCCAGTGTCAGAGTTATAAACAAACTTCACCTCAAATATTGTAACAAAATCTACACGCAGTGAATTTGTTTGCCTTCTCGAATACCTGCGGGCATATGTTTACTTTGATGTAATTTCAGTATTCAATTATGAATGTGATTCTGTACGAGATTCTAATTTCAATATTAACATTACCAAGAGTTTCCTTTTGCATCGCAAAGGGTTTCAGATATTTTTCTGCTTTTTATAGATTTTTTAAGTACTAAAAACACACAGAATGTTGAAAAAAAAAATTTCTTTGCCGTGAACTTTTTTGGAATTGAATAAATGGTCATCTTGAACAATTCCATCCAGATAATGGGATCACAAAATATAGTAATTACCAGCAGAAACAGGAATATCGCTGCAAATGTTGCTCCACCCGTAAAATTTGATAAAATCAAGTTCCACTAACTTGTTTTGGTTGGATACTATGTCATTCTATTTCTAACACGGAAATTAATTTTTTTCAATTGAATTGTGTTCTACTTGCCAATGTTATAAGAAATTGAGCAAACTGCAATTGAAAATATTGATGAATTTATCCGAATGATTGTAAGAAGATTCATAGAGATAAAAGAAGCCACCAATACCCTCAAATTGTCATTCCTAACTCACATTGAAAGTTCAACATTCGTCAAGGCTTGGAGATGCCGTCGTAACGAGGTGGGGAAGGTGAAGTGAATGTGACGTCTGTTTTAAGTAACATATCTTCACTGTAGAGCAAGAAACGGTTCGTGTCTCTGCAGGTCGTCGCACAATGTTGCGCTCACTTTCTGTTCCTGCGTCAGACGAGGACGTGAAGTTGTAAGGAATCCTAACAAGCATTTGCCCTTTGGTCAATTTTTATTTACGATTTAAGACTTAAAAATTAAAATTGAATTATCTCAAAATGCCATGAAGGAATAACGGTTCGATGACCTTTATGATCAAAAGATCAAGCTTGCCAGAAAAATTTAAGTATTTTTTTGCAAGATGATTTCTTATTGTGAAATGATAATTTTAAAATTATTGAAGATCAAACTGATTACTATCAACCAGAAACTGGAGCTGGTTTGGAACAGAATACAGTGATATTGGGATCGTAATTCAGGATCGAGATCAGTTTCTACGGCTTTCTAAAAGTTTTATTTCTATCGAAACAGGTTTGAATAAAAAATATAGGTATTCATCTCTGTAGAGACGATAAAACAACAATTCCAAGGTTCCCATCATTTTTGCCTTCGGGTTGCTGTGTTCCTAAGATTCACTTCCAATTCTAATTCACGAGCATTTCTTTCATTTCGTTAATATTAGATTTTTTTCCAAGCCGTAGGAAAACCGGAAAGTTATCAAAAATCTTCAGCCTTCAGTTATGCTGCATTTATCCTTATAAATATTACAACAAATGCATGAAACCTTTCCCGAATAATTTTAAGGAGTTTTAAACATTTAAAGAGAAAATATATTTTTCGTTTGCACGTAGACATATCTCTATTTAAACATGTTAAGTTGCTCCTGAAAATATTCGTACCCCTATATTAGTCTGGAACATGTTTGAATGAAACTCACAATGTACTACTTTTCATCATTAAGCTAATACTCTAAGTTTTGAAGGTATACTGCAAAGGAAGCAAATTTGAATTTGTTTTTCTAACTTTTCATGCTGCACAAGCAGCATAATAAGTTACTACTTGTTGAATAAGTTGACCATGCTTCAATAAATGATCATTTATTGATGAATTTACTGCACTTCATAAGATAATAATGTAAACAAAGCATTGAACGTTTTTTAAACTGAAAATATTGATAATATAAGCATAGGAATGATAATTAAGAGTGACGTTGGCTGAAATATTCCTGGACACAGCGCCGAGCTCAGCATTTCTTCTGTCATTTCAAAGTCACTTATTCAGTACCGAGAACTGACAGAACTGACGTGAGATCAATGCATTCTGCAGAGTACCAACAAATTATGGTGTGCAGTGGAAACTAAGTCATTAATGTGCCCATCACCTAATTATGTCGAGCTCTTGAGCTTCACAGTACACAACAGAGCATGACTCACTCTTTACTATGCACCACGACCAACGTGCGCCATAGTATGCGAGTAAATACAATTTTCATACTAGAAAAGAAATAACTACTGAACAATATTGGACTCATGTTTTTTGTCAATCTTACTTGTAACCCATTGGTTAAGTTTTTGGTTGCCTGCAGATATAACCATACATGTACATCTACCCAGGAACACACTCTAGGTATATATACACACTCTAGTGCAACTCTCACCAAATTTCCGTGTTTCCTACAGCTTCTTAGAGGTGCTGCAGTTCGTGGTCCAGGACTTGAGCGACAGAGACCCTCCTCTGCTGCAGGCTCGCTGGTCACAAATGCTGGAGGCGCTACAGGAGGCTGGCGCTGACTTCGACACTTGGTGTGACGTGGTCCTGAGCTGCTCTGACCAGGCTTGTGTGGTCCAGAGTGCGGCTAAGGCGGCACGTGCTAAGGGCACCTGGGTACTTAAGAAGGGTATGTTGCAGCATCTGCGTATCTTTATTCTCGAATGCTGTATGTGAATGTTTACGATATTCTACTCTTAAAGATTCGATAAAACTGATTCTGAAGAGTAGAACACTCTCACTGCTGCAATTGAGCGCCAGTCTCTCGACTTAGCTCTAGAATAACCAAGGGATATAGAGTTGTTATGAAACAGTAGTCCACTCCCTGTATTTGAAATAAAAAGAAGGAAAAATGAAAAAAAGCTGTAAGAAATGAAAAAATTCAAATCTTTTGAGAGTTGATGAGGGCGAGTACACACGGCCTACCAAAAATGTATAATAATGTTCGACAAATCACACGACACACGTTCCTATTTGCTAAGAATTCACGTGATATTCATTCCTACTCGAATGTGATGGATAAATGCACTGGAAATTGTGGAGTTGATGAAGCTTGTATCACAGATACGCTCATCTCACACTGCAGGCTGGCTTCGGACAGACGGACAGACAGACAGACACTGCTCCTACTATAGTATAGAGTTTATACTATAATAATATAATACTATACAATAAACTGTAATCTATAATACTTCACAATAGTCTATACTATAAACCATTGTCTGTGGTTACTCCTTGCACATTCAATTTTCGTTCAAGCTTTTGTGATGCAGCTAGTTCTACTTCATTTATGACATTGTGTTTGTATACCTTTTGTGCTTCAGAGGTCACTTGTTGGTAAAAGTTTGTTACTGCTATATTCCATGTTAGTTTTGGCTGACATGCCTGAATATGTTGGATTGAACATATCTATATTATTTAGATATATAGGTGAAAGACATGTTTACATACATACTGTATATAGGTATTTATATGAATATATACATACTGACTGATTCAGCATATGTATATGTATGTATGTATATGTATATGCATATATATGTATGTATATTTAAACATTCTAACTCGAGTAGGTGTGCGCGTAATCACAAGTTCAAGAGTTATGCTCGTATGAAGAAAGAGGGCATTAGAGTTACTCGGCCTACTTCTCTAGGTCACCAGCATGGTAGTGATAGAAATCTACGCTTGTACACACTTTTATTCCCAAATATCTGAACGGCAACGAACGATGCACCTTCCAACAGTCTTGAATAGTTTTTTACAATAGTGTTTATTTTTCAAACATTACAAAATTCTCAACCATCTTAAAATGTTGAGCTCTTTTTGAGTTTTCCATTAGGAGCAGAGTCTCAGACCCAAAAGGCTGTTCTTCTAACGCCACAAAACTGTATACAACCATCATTTTGGTAAACATTTTCCTTTATTTGCTTCGATCCCGAGTTACAGTAAATTATTTTTTGCTTCAAGAAAAATCACATATGCTGAATCAATCACAAAAGCAATACGTGTACTCACCTTCATTCGAAATTTCCCTTTGAACATAAAGGAAATACAAATTAAAATAAAATTGATGGTGAAGATAGCTGATTTGGAAATCATTTGAATAAGTGAACGGTTTGGCTTCAAGCTCAAGCCATTATCAACGCCTGTAAAAGCGAACTGAAATACAGAAAATACGACATGGCTACAACATTCACTTATTTAAATGATTTTTAAATCAACGATCTTTACTATCAATTTTATTTCAAAACTGGCATGAGTGCTCCAACCTAATTTAAAAATACAAATTAAACTCGTTCTCGCTTTCATGTAGTCTTTATTGAAAACGAATGCGGGATTATGAGCCATTTCGAAGGCAAGCCTCAGAGGTCTCTCAGAGGTGATTTTCACTTGACATGCGCCCAAGCTTAAGTACAGTAGGGAACGAGTCTCACTAGAACTTGATGGATGGTCTGGCTACCAGTTACTTGTGAAGTGCTATCGCAATACATGGCAAAACGTCGCATGGTTTAGATCCTTTGCTCCGCTTTCTTACTTTACTCTGCAAGGGAAATTTTAGTTATTTTCGTTGTACAGGTCGAGATGTTGCTGCCGTGGCTCTGATGCTGCAGTACGCGCAGCCCCGCCGGTTGTGGGTTGACATGAGTACAGATGACCTCAGACGGACCTGCTGGACGGACGTCATCAGAGCTAGGAAAGGAGACATTTGGCTCCACCATATAGGCGGCGGCCCGTGTGATGACCTCATAGCACCTCTGCAAAATAGCAGGTAAGCTGTGAGCAGGACACTCGGTGAGTACAAATCATCAAGTAGGAATATTGCATATTTATGAGCGAAAATGTAGAGTAATAGAGTATGCACATTAAACAGAGCCTGAAAAGAAAGCTTGTTATCTTGTTTACTATCTAGAATAACTTTTCATATTAGGTAGCAGCGGTATGTGGTTTTCTAGAGGCAATTTTCAATTTTTTTTTAATCCGGGCAAAAGATTCAGTGGTAAATGTGGAGGTGTATTTTATGGATGGCATCAGAAAACAATTTGAGAGACTTAAGTTTTAAAATAGTGTGAAACAATATACAAGGCCGCCTGTGAGTGATACGTGATAAATAGTCTATGAATAACTCAACTTGATGAACAGTAGTGTCATGCCACCGAAGATAATCTCATTCATTTCCCACAATAAGACACACGTTTCATGGCAAATTTCTGCATTTGATAAGTCAAAAGCCACACCATATTATCAGACTAACTTGTTCTTCTAATGAGCTTCATATTGCAGCAGATCTAGGAATGGAAATCGAAATATCCAATGGCAAACCGCACCGAGGAAATGTCGGGGAACAAATGCTATCTAGACAACCCTATCTGAAGCATAGCGTTCATCCTCCGATGTTCCTCGAAACTGCCTCCAAATTCGCATACATGGACTATATACTTATAACTGCGAAAAAAGCATTTATATATGAGAATATTTTTTGAAAAAAAAATAACCGAACGATGCAAATTGATTCCTATTTAAAGAGTTTGCTAGTCTGAAGCCTCAGAGCAGCAAATAATAGGCAGTCATGTGAAGCGATTTAAATTACAACAGAGGAATTGAATGCAGAAGTTACGACAGTATTTCTACCGTGAATAAAAATTTACTGTTTATTTTGACTACCCGAAACAGATTTTTCAAAATGGTTAGGAATATACAAAAGATGCTGAACATGACGCCCATATCTGTCGCGCTGCAGCTGTTTAGACGTCGGCACAATGATTGCCGCACTCGAGCGAAGGCTTCAGAATTTTCATGAACTCTTGCTGAAGTTTCCACAGTTCTACCGATGAGGTCTTCTTTGAAATGAATTTGTGTTCCGTTCACCCAACTCTCCAGTTGTCGCTAGAGGTAGAATACTAGGAGCGTAATATCAACTGGCCGACACGGTCAGTCCTGCGATGTGGATAATACCATTTGCTTCTCCGTATGGTGAGGCATATTTACAAATTGAACATTAGATACTCGCTCCATTGTCGTTTGTACCTTTGCAGTCTATGAACTATACAATGAAAAGAAGAAATTTCAAGATACGATGTAATAGAACACTCAGACAACCGGCCGCGAATTTGAAGTCATCGTGACGCTTTTAAGCAGCATTTCCGACCACGCGGTTTTGAGTGGAAAGAGTTCATTTCATGCAGCTAGGATTTATGAAGGAAGCATTGCCGATTTCTATCGAATTCAAATTGGCTGCAAAAGTTGAAAGACTCGGGCACTGTCAAGGCATGACACGTCACAATTCTAAGCCAACCACAGACGCTTGGCTGAAGTTGGCTTCTCCCACCCCTCTACAACTCCCCTCCCATTTTCCAAAGCAAGATTAGTACCGCTCCACAAATCGAAGGATGAGGTGTGCGTGCAAGTCGCTCGAATTTGTTATAATCAAGGGCTTGTAATCTTTATAGTTTTCAAACCCTAATGTATCTTTGCTAGTAATTTTGATATTATTAAGTGTCCTCAAGTGAGGAAACACAATTTATTATCTTTCGGAGTCTAAAAATCCCAGATTAATGGTTAATAATTTGAGTGATTAACTCAACAGCTAGAAGAGCATTCAGCGAGCGTGTGTGCACCCTATCGTAGTTAGTAGGTAACTGACTACCGTGCTGACGTCACACTTGCGAGACGGCTATTGGTTAAGCTGGGTTTAGACGGAGGGTTTCTTCCCCAGGGTGACGCCCCCCACCCTACCCCTGTCACCCGCTCAAGCTTCCCCACTTGCATTTAGACGGAGGGTGAGATGCCCAGGGCTGCCGAAATTGGTGCGTTCAGCAAATATACAAGTTTCCCTTACAAAAATGTATTTTGATTTCACTGGAGTGAGAATTTTAGTATGGGCAACTTCATAAAAGGGATCTGTTGATTTCGAATGACAATAATTGCAAAATAAATGTAGGCAACCCTTCAAGTTATGTCAATATAAATGAGATTTATTTTGGTGCAGATGCAGAAAGCATTCTCTTGAGAAATGTCAACGAAATATGTCCCTAAAAATTTGAAGAATTTGGATTGAAAGGTCTTAGTAAATGTAATTCAATAATACCACATTCAATGCATTTCTCCAATTTCGTGAAAGAAGAGCAGCATGAAAAGATAAAGATGAAGTGTCGAGATCGAACTGTTTGTTCAAGATGCTCCTTTCAAGACAAAAATTGTGTCTAAAAAATTCTGGTACGCAGCTTTGTTACTCGCTGCTTCCTGAGTTCATGATGCAGCTTTTGTCAATACCGCATTATTTTGCTGAAGCTAAAGAATTTTTTCGCCCCTAACTACATAGAAGCAAATAACAGGGTTTAGTTAAAAAGAGCAAGACTAAATGCACGAATGCGATCAAAACCTACGTTAGAGAACACAGACTGCAAAAATTGGAACCACCACGGTAGCTTATTCAACAAATTAAATAAAAAACATTGGCAGATGAAGGAAGAAGAGGAGGAAAAAGTTTCATTCTAACAAGAAAAGTAGGTAAAACAAAGTTTTCGTTTTATTGCTAGTTAAATAGGTTTGGTACGCTCCAACAATTTTTGGTACGTTTTTATGGAGGTTTTGTACGATCATCAGAAAAAAATCGGCAACCCTGGAACATTATTCGGCAACCCTGGCTACCCTGGATAACAGTGACTGAGTGCAGATGTCGAAATGTAATTCAAGGTAGCTACGTGCAGAAAAGAAGGTGCTATTTTTAACCTGGAAGCTATTTCACGGAGCCCGGCATAAGATCAACGTATTCGTGAAGAATTCAAGAATTACTTCTTAAACGAAGGCCAAGTGCCTTGACAAAAACGAATGTGTCAATTAGATTAATAAGGAATGGAGGCGAATCAATAAAACTTCGCGCGTATATAGCTTCTTATATGAACTTAATGCCCAAACAAAGGAATAATAAAATATAGCTTGCCCAGCAGATGTATATTGAGACAAACATAACTGAAATATGCGCAATAGAGTCTGATTATAGGATATAGAAATAAGTAACAAAAATTATATCAGTCTAAGTTCTATCACGAGCCATCTTGTGTTAATAATAGCATGATAGCGAACAATTTGTGTTACTATTGTTAGAGGTAATTACTTTTGAATTAGATCGAAAATCATATCAGTGATAGTACTTAATAAAAAAATATATTTACAGCCGCAATCAATACAATCAGACTGACGCTATGCTTTCGATAAATCTATCAATGTGAAAACTTTAGCCTTCAGCCACTTTTCCAGATCAGGAGAGACTTTTTGCATTCAGATTATGCATGATAACATGACGACAGAGCAGCTAAGACATACATCATGCCTTCAAGACTGTCTAGAGCGCACTGTCCATGGAGCTAGGATATACTGGAGGGAGCATAGCTGATTCCAATCGTGTTCAAATTAGCTGCAAAAGTTTGGAGACTGGGACATTGGCAAGGCCCCACACGTGAGCCAACCACAGACGCTTGGCTAAAGTTGGCTCCTCCTCGCTGCCTCACCTCCTCTACAACTCCCCTCCCATTTTCCAAAGCAAGATTAGTACCGCTCCACAAATCGAAGGATGAGGTGCGCGTGCAAGTCGCTCTCTAATTTTTCATATACAAGAGCCTGTAATCTTTACAGTTTTCAACTCTTAATATATCTTTTCTAGTAATTTTGATATTATTAAGTGTCCTCGAGTGAGGAAACACAATTTATTTTCTTTCGGAGTCTTAGAATCCCAAATTAATGATTAACAATAAACTCATCAGCAGGAAGAGCAATCAGCGAGCATGTGCGCACCCTATCGTAGTTAGTAGGTAACTGACTTCCGTGCTAACGTCACACTTGCGAGACGGCTATTGGTTACCACAAACATAGGAGAAATCTCAAAAACTGGTTCTCTTCACAGACGGCTATGCTCCCTCCATATATACTCCCTCCTAGGCACTGTCCGTGGAGGGAGTATATATGGAGGGAGCATAGCCGTCTGTGAAGAGAACCAGTTTTTGAGATTATTTTCTCCTAGGTTTGTGGTCACCAATAGCCGTCTCGCAAGTGTGACGTCAGCACGGACGTCAGTTACCTACTGGCTACGCTAGAGTGCGCACACGCTCGCTGAATCCTCTTTCAGCTGTTTTCCAGCGTCAATCATTAATTTGGGATTCTAAGACTCCGAAAGATAATAAATTGTGTTTCCTCACTTGGGGACACTTAATAATATCAAAATTACTAACAACGATACATTAAAAGTTTAAAACTATTAAGCTTACAGGCCCTTGATTATAACAAATTAGAGCGACTTGCACGCACACCTCACTCTCTGACTTGTGGTGAGGTACTAATCTTGCTTTGGAAAATGAGGTGGGGTTGTAGAGGAGGTGGGAGGAGCCAACTTCAGCCAAGCGTCTGTGGTTGGCTCAGAATTGTGACGTGTCGGGCATTGAGAGTGCCCGAGTCTTTCAACTTTTGCAGCCAAATTGAGCCCGATCAGAGTGCGCTATGCTCCCCCCATATATCCTAGCTCCATGGCACTGTCGCTCGGGCGCTCCGAGGCAGTTAGGGCTTCCACGAGTGTAAAAGTTCCTACCCTAGAACTTTGTTCAAGATTACCCTAAAAATGCATAATTTACCCTAAAATATCTAATAAGCCAATTGCTGGCATTATATGAAAATATTCAATGTTTCCATGATTATATGTATAGAAATGACACATCAGGGTTCATGCGGACAATAAAAAATGAAATTCTCTGACTTCACGGAGTCAAATGTGTCACACGATACGTGTAACATTTTATACTGCTTTCCCTATAGTTTATCTTTTTGTTTGATTCCCTAGTTACAAGCTTTGTTCAATGAGCGTAAAGTATGAGGCCCGGCGATCTACTCTTGACTAGCAGACAGAGGCAAAGACATAGTACGAGGAAATGATCAACAAAGTAATACTCGAAACATTTATGGAACACAACACATACACAGGTTCACATTTTTTGCACAAACCAATTAGAGGAATTTGGATGTGAAATACGTTCATATACACCCTAATTCTCGGTGTAATTGCAAAGAACGTGGCAGAGAATGTAATGCACTAAATGGAGAATTATGACTTTCCCAAAATTTCCGCAATCCGTCTACTCTATTGACGCGAATTTAACTGAATATAACGATAATTCACTTTGAGTAAGGCGAAGCAGAAGTTACTCAAGGCTCAAAATTAGCCCCATTGAATTACAAATAAGAGCCTCGTAACAATTACGAATCTCGGCCCATGGCCGGATTATTTTTCGACAGAAGCCTACATGTCAAAAAAGCCAAAAGCCTACAGTCGAATGCTTGTAGCTCCTCCAAGAATCGGAGTCCTATACGTACGTTAGTAAGCCCAAGTACCAAGAATAATGGAAGAAGAACCTGGATTTCTATCTTACAAGATTTTTTATTGACTCCCAATATCTGTATTTCGACCAAGCCAACATTTCTTCTACGAAATCGAAAATTCTTTTTTTCAACAAAGAAGCCACAGAATATTTGGATCCCATCCTAACGTTGGTCGTGTCAGAAGAGAACCCTACAATGTCGCTCAATTTAATTTTTTTATAACCGAAATATTTTTTAAGGGGATCTTCTACACTGCACTTTACCTCGAATTTCAAACTTCACTGTACACATTTCTATTGCACCAAGGTGAACGAAGATGGATACAGATATGTAAAATTGGATTCCGAACACATTTGTTTCGTAATATATATCGATTTTCGCAAAAAAAAAAATTTTCGCGATTATAAGAAAAAATATGTATACTTGTGTCGTGGTTCTTCTGGGACAGACTTTCGCCGTGTTCATATAAACGTCAAGGAAGGGTTGTTTTGGCCAAGGAACTATCTTCTAAAAGACCCGACATTGAATTATATGTTCTCAACAATAAACACAGCATCTCTGAACTCTGAAAACTACGCCTCGAGCCAAGCGTCACCAACCACCAAGCAAAGCAGCCAGCAAACCTCACACACCCTCTGCGAACCCCCCCATTGGACTTCGGACTCTCTGCCACGTAGACGACGCCTGTACCAGAGATCATTACGAGATACTTCCATATTTCTTCGTGTATTTAAACTTCTTCCTGCGGGACCTAAAATGTTGTTCATTCTATATAAATTACTTGCTATTTGATTATAAAGCTTAATCCATTCGAATCATCTCCCAACACTTGATATTTTCTGTAATATCTTGATGTAAAGCTTCAAGAGAGGTAACGCGTTTATTCCAACTCGAAACAGCGTCACTCAGCCTCCCTCTGGGCAGTGTGCGCAAGCGGTAGAAGGTCCTGGGCCGCCAACAGAGCAAGTCGTGTGAACCTCCGCTTACACCCTCGCGGGTGGAGCGGAAGGGAAGTGTTAGCTCAAAGTCGTGTTTGACTTGCCAACCGCTATTCGGGAATACCACAGCTGAGTATCCCATGATCATCCATGTACTCATCTATATTCTCATCAAGCCTCTCGTAACTTCATGTAGTAGACGTAGATTAACCTTGTTCGATAACTTCTAGACGATCTTTGTTCTCTGTTAATTACTCAATGCCGAGAATTAATCTCACCTAAGATGTGTACATTATTATCATCAATGCATTCCTCTACTAAATGATACGACATCGGGGCCTCACCTCGTGTAGAATGTCCTTGTCAGATTTCACAATATATTAATAATCTATGTTCTCATCTATTGTTTCACGTTAAAGGCTTCACCAGTTTATCTCAACGTCATAATTTATCCCATTTATGTCATCTTATGGATAGGAATCGACTTGATCACCGAGATCTAATAGCATTGTAATCATTTAGAACCTAATATGCTATGTGTATCGTGAATCGCTCCTTATTTCCACATGTGTCATTCCCCTTGCTGATTGAGTTTGAAGACGTCAGTATAACAAATATGCGTTGCACTCATCTCATTATTCACCTTCTGCTTAACTTGTTATGATATCATGATTATTTATAACGACTAATGACATTGAAAAGTCACTGCATATTTCGATCTTTAATGATATAACGAAAATATAATAAATGAGGCCTTCCGTCTCGATCATCGACCTTGAGATTCCTGAAACCGAAAAGAAAATGACGATGAATAACACGATCAAAGAATTGTCTCCAGAAATCGGCCAATGAATAATGCGACATTAATGGAAGTTGCGATTACGGCCTCGATGAGAAACCAAGTTCGTAACACTTGCCCCAAGTTATCTCACTCAACAATTTCCAACGTAGAAGCGTGATTTTGGTCTCATTCGACGCGGAAGGACTGTTCCAAGACCGTGAAGAAGGATTTTTTCAATTTCGAATTAGAAAAAATTTATGGTTACATATGTCAGAAAAATCTATTATAATGAAAAATCTCAGATTGCAGCATTCTATTGCAACTAGGTGAACGAAAATGAATACCGATATGTAAAATTGAATTCTAAACACATTTGCATCTATGAAAAATTTCGATTTTCGCGATAGAAAAAAGTTATTGTGCGAACATATATAAAAAAATTTCATTTATTTTTCTTTGTGCAAAATCCCACTCCTTCTGCAATTTTCCCCTTAGAAGCGTGATTTTGGTCTCATTAGATGCGGTTCGACGGTGGAAACAGCGTACCGACGCAAAATTCTATTTAAATTTCAAAATAAATTTTTATTTGAACAAAACTGAAATAAAATGAAAATCCGAATGTTGAAATTGTGTAACAATAACTATTTTCTAGTTCGAAATGCCCAAAAATCCTTCGATACGGGGTTCCTACAGTCTTTCCGCGTCGAATGAGACCAATATCACGCATCTACGTTGAAAATTGTAGAGTGAGATATGTTTGGCGCAAGTATGTTAATTTTTCATATTATCGTGCAATAACTTCTTTTTTCCGAAAATCCAAAATTTGTATGGGCGCAAATGTGTTTGGAATACAATTTTACATATCTGTATGCATTTTCGTTCCCCTTGGTGCCATAAAAATGTGTATAGTGAATTTTGAAAAATTAGGTACAGAAGGTAATTCCAAAGATTGCCTAGAAGTAGATTGCCTTAAGTGTTGTAAACAATCCATTGGCTGTGCCATTCTGTTTTTCAACAAGATCAACAGAGGAGCTCTTAATTGAACTTTCACTCCAGAATTGCACGATGGCTCCGAGCTGTTTAGCATTACTGCGATCAGTTGTTTCATCAATTATTTCAGAATATAAACTTCATTAATGACAACGACAAGATCACTTAGTAGGTGTTTACTAAAACATTGCATAATATTATTTGAAGCTCTTTGTTGTCCTAAGCTTACTTTCTTTAAGAAACATTTGTTTCAGTAGTTTTAGAGATGAGTCACTTAACGAAATAGGCAAATTGTGCTCAAAAAGATACGTACTTATCCGCAAGTCAATTTTTATACCTGGCTTGTCAATTGGATCATGCGATAAAATAAAGAAAGTTATAGTTTGTGTTTTCCTTCTCTGCACTGAAATATTTTTATGGCGTTGGGAGTTAGCATGAAGAATAATCTCAGATTTACCAAACGTAATTGTAGTTGATCATATAGTACAGTATGCCAAATCTTTAGTTGAAGTAGAAGACTGAGACTTTTCTAACCAGCCTGAAACAGTAACTGTTGTTCGCTTCTCCATCCTTCCTCCCATTTTTGTGTATAGGGCTTAACAGACGATACAATTTTGCTTCTCTTCATAGGTGGTGTAGCAGCTTCATCGGACACAGAGTCTATTCAATAGTAGCAATTTACTGAGATGCAAGTAACCAAATATTTCGTCGCAATGCAATACTCCACGAGACAGTTAACAATCGAAAGAGGAAAAAAGTGCATCGTTAGCCAATTCCAAGGTCGTTAATGGCACTCGACTGAAACAAAACTACCTACCCTCGGCTCGCGCAGTGTCGTTTTGTACACTTTATGTAGCGGTTCAATTCCAGTAAACGACGATGACCGATGTTTTGGTGTAAATCTTGATATATTTACAAGTTAGTTATGTAAGCTTACAAAATATAAAATTCCAAACATTATATCAAGTTGCCTATCACTTTAATAATTGTCATTACTTTAATCAACCAAGGTATTATTTATGCAGCAAATCTGGCAACATTATACAGAAGAGAGATCTGAGAGATATGCAGCAATGTTCACAGCAATTTGCGCCTTATCGCAGTGTGTAATAAATACTAAATTAATACCGAGTTCTGACAAGTTTTGAGTTTGTTCCAAATATGGCTTTTATTGAACATTTTCATAAATGCTCCGGTAGCGTGCTTCCGCAATGTACCTTGGACAAGGTATATATATTTGGTACTCGAGGGCAAACTTGATTTTGATAATGAAAACAGGCAATTACCCTAAAATTTTGCTGTGCTACCCCGACAGAAGTCGAATTACTCTAAAAACCATGGAATTTTGTTTTACCCTAAAGTTTACCCTAGACAACCCCTGATTACCCTAAAATAGGGTATTTTACTCTGAAGTGAAAGCACTGGAGGCAGTCCCAGCATGTAGGGCAGCAGCCGCAACACGCCTGGGGAACGAGTGGGAAGCATTAGATCAGGGGTTCAGGGTTTTTTTAAGGAGGCGGGGAGGGAGAGAGGGCGTTGCCCCGGGGAAGGCACCCTCCGTCTAAAGCCATCTTCACCACAGACACAAGAGAAATATCAAAATCTGGTCTCTTCACAGACGACCATGCTCCCTCCATATATATTCCCTCCACGGTTCATTTCAACTCTACCAACCTAATGTTGAAGAAGTTGGCAGCTTCTCTGGCCTGCTGTGTTCGGATAAGTTCCGTTCGGTCAAGTTAGGTCTGAGTGTAACAATTGAAAACTAAATCCAATTTAGTTCATAAGTTCATTAAGGAGCCGGTTAGCGATTAACCTTCTGTGCTATAGCGTTCAGTAATATTTAACACGTGCCCCGCGTGTTCTGCCATACGTATACCAGTTGATAAATTGCTCATTTACGTACCAGCATTAATGAACGACATTTCTTCTGTTATGAGATCTCTTTAAGAAATCACTGTTATCATTCCAGGTGAAATATATCGTAAAAGCATGTTGGCAATAATCTTAGGTAGAAAGAAAAATAAGCAATAAATTCGATTTTGCTATTTTGCTCCTCACAACCTAACCAAACCAACCGTGCACAACGGCGGGGCGGTGAACGTGTCATGAACTCCAATCCAATATGTTGCACGCCGGCCTGACTTGATCTGACCCAATGTAACGTGGCTAAACTGTAATTGTTCAATTAAACGTTTTATAAGGAATGTTTTACGTCATAAGCCATCTTATCGGTCCGTGGGATGCACGTCACTGAGAATATTTCCTTGGCGTCTGATTTTTCTTCTCCTGCGCTCCCAACCTGTGTTGAAGTTTGTTCAACGAGGTGGCGGTCGCATCGTAAATGTATTTGAGGGCTGTCTAAATACATGTTTATATTTCAGTACACACTCAAACCAGCTATAATGTTATTTATATTTCACGTAACTCATTCAGAGTAAGATGTCAAGCCATGAAATGAAAAGGCCTGCTCTCATGGTTGCTTTAACTGCAAATCCTAGCGATTTAGCACTCAGTAACTTTTCTCATTTTGCCAGACCATATGTGTTCATGAGGTTCGGTTTGAGCCACAGGAATGCGATGGCAATGTTTCGCCTGTAGCAAAAAAAAAAACGTTCTATTTGCTCTGATACCACAAGAACAGCAGATTTTATACGGGATGTTCAAAACATTTGCGATGCGAGCGTCGGAAGATCGATGAAGCCCATTGTCAAAGAATTCATGGTATGAGTGTGGATGGACTATCAAAACTGTGGTACATCAGGACATTCGATTTACGTCACATGTAATGAGGAAAGGCCGATTCATATTAGCAAAGACACCAGTAAACTGTCTCATGCGTTCGAAAAGGTTACTTAGCAAAGTCAAAACCCTGACGAACAGGGTGTGCTTTGGTTTTGCTCTGACGGAAAACCTTCAACCACTCAGAAAACTAACGGAATAAAATATTAGGTGCAGATTTGCACTTCCCTCTTAAGTGCCCAGAGTGATGCACACCAAATTCTCGACTACTGTGATGAGTTTAGGAGTTGTGGATAGTGAATGTTATGTGTCATGCCACCTACCCTATTAAAAATTATAGGAGTGGCATCGGTGATTCTTGGGAGCGCTCCCAAATATGCATGGTTGTTTCATCCATGCGTCTCCTATGAGGCAACTTCGAAGTGTCCACTTTATAGGCGCGCCTGCACCTCTGTCCCAACCGGTGGCCACGCATGGCTCAGCATGGAGCACTACCGTCGCGCTCCCAAGGCGCGACCAGTTTCTCCTATTCACCATAGGAGAATCATGAGAGGCCCAGGATGGCCACCTCTTAATTTAATTTAAAAAAAACGGCTGCGCACAGCTGATTTCCCATTAGTCACACTTTCAAACCGTCACACTGCTCAAACCGATAATAACCAGTTTGCCCTTGAATTACCTTAGTTCTTGCGCGATTAATCAATTCATCATAAGCAAACACGGTTGATAGTACAATAAAAATGTACCAGAGTATGTAAATTAAATACATTCCTACTAATGTGCAGAAAATTTCAAGGGTGCGTGTTCATTATTAAGCTGACATTAATGGGACATGTTTGTGACGTATAACTTATGCTTGAAGTTTTCGCAACGCAATAACTAAGGTAATTAATGGGCAACTGGCTATATTTGGTTGAGAAGCGTCAACGGTTGAACGTGCAATAATGGGAAATCAGCTGTACGCAGCCTTGGAGGCGAAAGCCTGCAGGGAACAATATAAATGTATCTCGAAAAGAATATAGCAACAATACCCTAGGGTCGTTGAAAGAATATACTCGTAGCTATATACATAACAAAAAAATTAGAAAGGAAAATAAAATATTTTTACCTTGCCCGAGCTTAATTACACCGGCTATTCATATACACACACTCCCCCACCTATCCCCACACACAAACCCTCCCCACACACCCCTCCCACACACCTACTCCCACACCCACACACAACCCCGCCCTCCCCCCACACACACACAAATATGTATCTGAACACATCGTCGATCACCTTCAAGAACGTCCTTCAATTCAAAGGTTGCTGAAGACTGACGAGGGAAAATTCAGGTTTGGTTTCCACATTTTGTTGTTTTTACATTGCTCACATTGAGGTTTTGCCTTCGCTACCAGCCCCACCACAACGATGAATCGTCACAAATATCAATTGACCGAAGTGGTGAAACTAGCAATCCTTGCTCCGTTCATGCTCTTGAAATAATGCCTCTACAGACCAGCATTCTACGTCTCTTCCATCTCTTGTTTCTTCTGACACCCTCACGTACTATACACCCTCACGTAATACACACTCGCACTGATATACACTCTAACACTACTTGAAACGTTTTAAACAATAGAGACACGATCCAGACATGTGTCACGCACAACACCAACTTCAAAACTGACGCGAAAGACGGTAACCGTCATTTCTCTCGAGAAAGGTGGCAGACGTTTCGCCTAGAGGCCACCTGAACAGGTGGCCTGTGGTAGAACCATGGGAGAACTTGCTCGCATCGCGCTTATGAGTCGCGCCCTGGAAGTGTCAGAAGGGAAGAGGCCTCGGTTCGCTTAATACTCCTTTAATTCACCGCTGTCTCCCTTAATCAACCATGCTACTCCCTTATTTTTTAATAGGGTAATATTTCCCCTCAGAGTTCTTAGGGTAATGCTGCTAAAATATTGATATATCAGAAATGATTGTTGAGCCTGAATAAATAAAGTTACTAATGGAAAGTCAATCGTCTCTCAGCTATTCTCAGTAGATTCTAATAAAGCCGTAGTAAGCCAGGACTGGTTATCAGAGAAATTAACAACAAAGTGACCTCCCAACATGTGGCTTCCAACTCGCCAGATTTTAATTCGATAGACTTTATCTGCGTGGAGCATCTTTGGAATAGAGGTTGAATGCATTCCTCAGGGTACAAAAGCTTTGTTGGCTGCCATTGTCCAAATTATGTCCGAAATGAATTAGGACCCCGTGTTGCACCTTGTCTATGGTGCCGTACCCGAATAGAGCCAGCCATTGGAGCCGGAGGTGGTTTCATAAAATTATTAGCCATTCGTACTAATTTGACTTAAATACGCACATTTTTGCTGGCCGTATATTGTAGTATTGGAAGGCTTCTCATCATGAAATGCTGCTGTTAAGGTCCTGATTTAGGCTCAAATTAGGTCCTAATTAAGATTTTTAGGCTGCTAAAAAATGTGATTATAGTTTTTCCCCGATTAACTTAAATTTTAGTTTTCTAAGTGATGCTAACACTCCATTGCATTTTGCAAATTATCGCACAACCATAAAATAATTACAAGCGACAGAAAAAAACAGTGTATAAATAGCCAGCTGACTTTACATGTGACGTCATCTTGTTCGAAATACTCCACAAAATAATGTAATTGATTTAGGTTGAATAATGTAGATCAGGTCTTTAAACTCATGTCAAGTGTGTAAAAAAGTTATGAGCAGCCTTATTTAGGCCATCAATTCCTGAAGTAGGAATTTCCTTCATGTCTGTCAAATTGCCAGTTTTCGAAAAATCCAAGCACAGAAGTTGAAAAAATTGCAAAATTTGGAAGAGAATCACGGACTTTAATTAATTTATTTATCGGTTTTTCCTTTGTGCCACAAAAAGTACCTCTAAAATTATTGTTATGTAATATAGCGTTAGTAACCAGGTGGTGTCATACGTGACGCAACCGTGACACCTACTGGCTGTTTCAGATACGTTTTTTCTTTACCGCGAATGACTTTAATAATCTGCCAGTATTTTAAGATGGGAATAGAGTGTCAGAATCATACCAAAACATTTTGAAAACTGAGGTAAATCAGCTCGTCTCTTTTTTACATAAATTACTCAAAGAAAATGAATGCCTAAATAATAGCCCTGTTTTGGGAGCTGCCCTGTTGCCGCTATAAAGAGGTCGAGAAGCTTTGAGCGTACAATTGCGGCAAGGAAACAATTTGGAGCATTGAATAAGTGATTAATTTTTAGAAATTCATTTATTATATTTCCTATTGAAGTTTCTTTGTGATTTGCCCAAAGTAAAACGCAAGCTACTGTTGAAATTTCAATTATGTTCTACGCGTGGAGATGCTCATTCCAATGTGTGTGCCATTTCCAATCAATTAACTAACCTACCATGGAGAATTGGGCTTGGTGCATTGGCATCTTGTGCCTTGTGTTACTGGGCCGCTCCTCACTTGATAATTTGTGCTCCATTTGCCCTAGCTTTTGTTCAACACGTTCGCTGGCGCTTGTCAAGCGGTCTCTCGTTATTTTTTTAGGTAGCAGAGTTTAGAACAACAAATTTAATGCTAGATGAAATTGTAGCGTTCCCAAGAAATGGGAAACTCTAATAGCTTGACGATATTTTATCGCGCATGCTAATCGCTTAAAATAAACGGTGTAGAAATAATTGCAGTGCTGTACATTTACACTGGGACGTAAATGTACAGTTCACCTAGTGGTGCCCTCATGCCCCAATAGGCAGCCAACGTGTCAAACATCGCTTCGTCGTGGCAATCCAGATGTTCAGCGAGGCTTGCTACCATAAGACTGCTCATGCAAACCTACTATCTCATTAATTTTAGACTCATTTGAGAGGACCTCACCAGAGCAGTGATCTATTTTTGTATACTTGTTACGCTGTTCTGTCATTGACTTCTCTCCTAGTTATCTCAATGCCTTCAATTGTTGTCTCCATTGGAATATTCTGCTAGAATGTTTGAACTGCTGCTATCAGTTGACGTGTGTTCAATGATTCTCTTGAAAATTTCACTTAATAAGACATGAGGTAACGATTTCTCCTTTTTCTATTGGAGGTTTGAAAAAGCGGTGTTTAGTGGAAAAATAAAATTTTAATACAACGATATATAAAATTTGAGCCTAAGAAGTGTGTGGTATAATTATGTAAATTTTGATTAGTCTTTTTTTCACGGTACTCTTTCTTGTTGTCTTTTCAACAAGCGGAACGCATTATGAAGTAAAACAATTCAACATCACATCTTGTCATCGAAGCTTCCGTGATGCGGCGCCTAAAGTCAGACTGATGCATTTCCTCGCCATCTAAGACTAACGCGATTTCATAAGATTTTAAACATGAATAATTGTTTTTTCTTGAACGCTGTACATTCGAGATAGCGTAACTTTCCTTATCAACTAGTGTACACGGCCTGTCAAAGATGACGGGATTCAATACTTTTCGTGAACCAATTTTCGTTCGAGTGGAGTTACCACGCTTTACCTTATTTCAAAGGTAACGTATTCTTATTGTGACAGTAATGAACACTTAGAATACGGTAAATTTGTGCCGCAATAGAAGTAGTTATGGCCGTTCGTGTCATATCCTAGACACAGAAATTCAGCATTACTGAAAGCAACTGCGAGCTTGTGTATGTATATTGTAATCTGCAATGCAGTAAATTATATTTATTATATGCTATACAGTTTTTGTTATGTGCAATGCATTACATTTTAATTACAATACAGTGTACTGTAGAACACTATAATGTAATACGCAGTACAGTATATTGTGATATGCAGTACCTCGTCGAACTCGGTATCCACGATACGGACTCGAGTATTTAAGGCTCTGGATCTCTGTAATATATGTCACCTAATAATTCCCGTCTTGTGTTTTTTTATATGTTTATATATGTTTACATTTATATAAAAACGTAGGATGTAAATTCATTTCTTCGGTATCAGTTACGATTTTATCTGAGTATGCGATATCATGGATACCGAATTCCTCATTCTAACATTAAAAGATGGTCTTTACATACATTGATATGTTTGAAATATCAGGATGGTTTCGGTTATGTTAGGATAGGTTAGGATATGTCAGGAAAGGATAGGATATGTTAGGTTAGGATCACGGTTAGGATAGGTTAGGTGAGCATAGGTTAGGTAATGTTGACGTAACTCTTTCACGGGTCCACCTAGCTTAATAATTCAAACAATTTAACAGTTTTTTAACCACAAGTGATACAGCAATACATTGCTTCTTGAGTCTAGTGCAATGGACACATTCGAGTATAGCTATTTGTGGGCCCGAATAAGTTCAGCGACTTCTAGGACCTCCTATCATCAAGCTACTTTTAAAGTGTACAATTATGTTTAACCTAATTTACTTAACCTAGGGGCATACAAGACTGGTCATGTTTCAGTGCTTAATTTTTTTAGCAATGAAAGAAATTGGTAACATGAGCTAGATGGGAAAAGTATATTCAATAAAAATGATTAGGAGCATAAGATCTATATTATTATCATGGTAGATTACCTTATAAAGATAAGGAGTACCAAAAGAAAAAAAATAACTTGAATTACCTCATGTGATCAATATTTCGATAGGAAGAGGGATTCAAGATTTGTTTTGAAAGCTTTGCAAGAGCTTTTTTCACCGATCACAGCAGGGATTGCGTTCCAATTCTTAGTTCGAGTGAAGAGGATACTGTGTTGTGACCGAGATTGTGAATAAGGAAGTATGAAGTTACTTCTGTTTCGTGTTAAATGATCATGATGGACAGTTAGAGCAGTGAATAATTGTTTGATTTCTCTGTCGCCATCATCAGTTAGTGTTTTATACATGAAATTACATATGGAGATGTTGTAGGGATTGAAAAGCTTGGGTATTTTTTTTTGAGTAACGGATCATTTGTGTGAGCATTAAGTTCGAATTTCATTACTGCTCGAACGGCTCTTCTTTGCAGTGCAAAGAGCAGATTGGTTTTATTTTTATCAGTCCGTGCCAAGCTTTTATCCCGTATTGTAGACATGGTGAAATGATCGTTCGATGAAGTATTCTTAAGGCTTCTTCAGGCAGTATATTTTTTACTTTATGCAGGATTCCAAAGGATTTTGATAATTTAGTCCTGATATGTGCAATATGCTCTTTGAACGTCAGATGTTTATCTAATATAATGCCCAGAAATTTTCAGGAGTTGGTTTCTTCAATTTTACCATCACCAATTTAAATATGTGGAAGAGACATATTTCTCTTGTATGAGAATATAATGTATTTTGTATAATCGATATTGAGGCATATTTTATTTGCCTTAAACCACATTGAGACATTTTGCAGCTCATTATTTATACTCGCAGCAATTAAAATTGTGGATTTTCACTTGCTAGAGTCGCAGAGAGCGTGCTGTCGTCGGCAAATAATTATGAATTATAAGAATGAAGTAGATCTAACAATGTCGTCGATAAAGATCAAAAAGAGAATAGGCTCAAGGACCGACCCTTGCGGTACTCCATGGCTGATTGTCAGCAGTTCCGATTGTGCATCGCCAATGCCAACATATTGCTTTCGGTTTGCTATAGTATGATTTGACCAATCATGTGCAACTCCTCTGATGCCATAACAGTGTAGTTTTGATGGTAAAATGTTATTGTCCACGCAATCAAAGGCTTTTCGAAAGTCAAGATATATGGAGAAAATAAACTTCCTTTTATCTATGTTACAATTATGAATGATTTAATACAACCTGTGTAGTTGATTTTTTAAAACGAAAACCATGTTGTTTGTCGTGGAGAAAATATTTTTGTTTAAAATATGGATACACTTTCTATACACAATTTTTTCGAGTATTTTGCAAATAATTGGTAGTACATATAGGTCTATAATTATGTATTAATGCTATTTTTATCTCCATTTTAAAAAAAATGGCACATTGGCAATTTGAGACAGTTGGTGAAGATACATTAAAAAAATGATTGGTGTATAATATTATTTATGCACGGTGCTATTATATCAGCTATAGCCTAAAGAACGTAAGCCAAGAATGTATTCAATCCATTTGATTCATTTTTCAAGTTGTTTATGCACGTAATTACATCGGAGGGATTAGTTTGCGTAAAAAATAAGGAGTTGTGTTCACAGACATGGTCCATGTATTGCAAGTGGTCTGTAGGTTCACTAACGACACTATATATCAGCTATTTTTCCCCTATGTTCACAAAAATAAGTTGTGAAACACTGTTGCAATTTCTTGTTTTTCGTGATATTTTTCATTTTCGTGAACGATGGACTCAATCGTATTCGTTGCATTATTATTCGCTTTATAGCATGAATTAGGCAGGCGACAAGTTTTTTTTATATCAGTTTTGTATTCAGTAAATATGCGCTGAAAGTAGTTTTGTTTCGATGTTCGTATTTGATTTGTCACATGATTCCTTAATCTGTTGTACGTGTCTTTAGATATTCGTTCTTCTTACAGTAAGGCTTGACGTTCCTTTATATTGATCACGATATCTGCAGTAATCCTGGGCTTTTGTCTATTTTCCTTCGTGATTGTGCGGGTGATTATTGAACATCACTGGTTGTGTGCGGTCGTTATATTTCAGTTAAATTCAGAATTACTTCATCAATGTTAATCGCATTATTATCTTGTTCATAGATGTCCAATGATGTCATTAATTCTGCTAGAACAGTTCGCATTGTTCCAAAGTTATATTCGTTTACACAACGATATGAAAAGTTAAAGATGACATTGCCCGCGGAATTTCCACGGCTCCTGCTACTACCTAATAATACCTTTGATTTATTTGTTTCGAGTCCGCTTCTTACATGTCTCTGTCACGCTCATAAGGATAGTTACAATGACCGTATATGTGATCCGAGTTTCACCGGTTCACATGAACGAAAAATATTTTTTAACACGGATACTGTTAGACTGGACACTTTAGGTACGACAATTGAAATGGCTTACGAAAAAAATTCCAGGGGAAGAATTATTCTTACCCATAATTGTCAGTGAAATTGTCCTATATAGTGAGGGTACTTCTAGCTTAAGCAAGTGCCTACTTCTTTATTTTACTTTGAAACGTTGAAGCACTATGCTTGGCAACCGAAATTTTTGACGTTGATAATAGAGTTATTGAATTTACGAATAAACTATTAATAAGCTTTTGCCCGAATTTATAAAAAAATGAAATTCAGAAAAAATTGTTGTAACTGAATAGAAAGGCTATTGAATATGTTGCACAGACCCTGCAGCATAAGCTTAGAGGTAACCAATGGTAATTTACGTGTGCAGGCTTCGGGAATGTCTGAAAACTAAATTCATGAATTCATGTAATTTCCCTAATTTTATTATTTACTTCAAAAAATTCCCTCCCTGGTTAAATTACTTTACAATTAGTTTAGATGTCCAAAACTGGAAGAACTAGCCACCTTGGCACTGGAGTAGTCGTCAGTACCCAAAGGGTTGATGGCTATTTTTGATATGAGTTTCACCAGTGCACAAGGTTAAGAATATTTTAATCGCGGGTTCATTTGGGTTTTATGTATTGGTTTTGTATTCACTTTGAATATTGAAGGATATTTTAGGAAATAATCTATTCCCGTCATTTTTTGACGCGTATACCAAACCACCCCTTCACCTCACCCTTCTCGCAGTCTCCCTTCTCAAAAAAAGTGTACTGGTTTTCTTGACAGTGACTTGATATATCTAGAGCACTTGTACACCTAAAATGAGTGCAATAACTTACTGGTGAACTGTAGCCAAGACCGCCAGTGCTAATCACCTCCTATCTGTTCTTAAGAGCGTGACACAAAACATATAAACAAACACAGGACGGTCATTCCGAGTAATATAGAAGATAAGATTTAATAAAAAATTCATTCACATGCTGGAGAAGACCCCTTTGTTAAATAATTTCTTTTCAATTGAATAAACAATCGCGTCCTGCGTGTGTGCTAGCAAACTCTCATGATAGCTTGATATTTTTGAGCTGTAACCTCTAATTGAATTAGGCTTTTTCTTTAGTGACTTCATGTAATGAAGCAGCCATCTGTCTTACCTCAAGTGTACAAGATGCACGACCAGCCTCCTGTTCTCTCATGTTTTCTATTCATTCATTCAGTAAACATTATGCAGTATGTATCTGCTACTCTTTTCTGAACAAATATTGTAAAATAGTAAAAAGTCTGAAATGATGCTACAGACTCATAAACAGAGATCACCCGCACGATGAAGATAAGAATACAATATGAACCGAGAGTTGCACAGCGCGATGTATGCTGAAATCGAGTTTTGTATTTTTTTCAGCAATTTCTGGGAACTGGAAGACGATGTTTTTCTACTCAAAATGTAAAGCTCAGGTCAAGAAACACAGGGATGACGAACCTAGTCATTGACGTACCTTTAAAAAACCACATGCATCAATTAACAAAACAAAAAATGCATTTTTGAGCTAGAGAAATTGATTTCAGTTTTTCGTATATAAAACCAGACACCTGCTACTATAGTGAATCTAAATTGGAAGCGACTTCACAATATCGGTTCTAAAGGTAACTCTTACACTTCAGCAGCGAAATGCATCACTCCGAAACATGCT
The DNA here is from genome assembly GCA_030386875.1 of Morinoia aosen. Lineage (NCBI taxonomy): Eukaryota > Metazoa > Arthropoda > Malacostraca > Amphipoda > Talitridae > Morinoia > Morinoia aosen. The sequence continues at coordinate 52,537,476 of CM059576.1, read as the reverse complement.
ACGTCTTGATATTGTAAGTTAGAAAACAACACAACATGAATCTGTGTCGTAGTTTTAAAAATTAACTCATTTTAACCACCAGCATTTAGGAATAGAAATAGATAATAATTTGATGGCCTAACGTACCTGAAATGTTCCACACCTGGGATCCATTGTGCAAAGATTTACAGACGCATGAAAGGTTCAATTTTCCATCCAGTGAAGTCAGTGGGATATTTGGGATTTCAAACCAAAATAATGATTGCTAAAAGTTTGGAAATTCATTTAACTAGCAGGACCCATGAACATTTCACGGACAATGTCATCAATAAGTTAGGTGGACCCGTGAAAAAATTCAGTCAACATTACCTCCAAACTGTGTAATATATTCCAACCTGACCTATGTTAACCTACCATGTTCTAACCTATTTTGTCCAAACCTATGGTAACCAAATCTATCCTAGCCTAACATATCTTAACCTATCCTAACCTAACTTCAACAAATGTCATCGTTAGGCTAGGTCCATGAAAAATTTAAGTCAACACAACCTCACAAATTCTAACATAACATTTTTCATACTATACCCATCCTAACATAACATATACTAAGATATCATATCCTAACAAATTAAAAAAAGAAAATTCAAAAATATTAAAAAATGAAACAACAAATAATTTTCCTCACCCCCACTCTCCCTCTCTCTCACTGCCTCTCTCTCCCTCTAATGTTACGCGCCCCGACGCGAACCAACCCGTATCCCAGATACCGTCATGATGTAGAAGGGCGAGACGCGCAGAGTCGTAAGCGTATCAATTTAAGTGTAGATTATGCCCTTCAGAAAGTCAATCGAAAGCAAGCATCTTGAATGTACAGCGTAAGCGAAACAAACTTCATGTAAAGAGTTAGTGAGTCTATGAATAATTATACTTTATAGTTTCTACATTTGCCTGATGTAATTAAATACTAAAATTAGCAAATATGCGCTCGTTAATTAATTTTAAGGAAAAAGTAAGAAAATAATACTGTAAAATAAGAGAGATGAGAGAACAATGTCCAGTAAACAGGCTGCCACGCCGTGACCACTTGAGTTTGTGAGACAATATCTAGCGCAGAGTACACAGTCTCCCGACAACAGATCGAATGCCAGCGAGTCGTGGAAATGTCGAGTGTCATGAATCATGGAGTCATTTGACATGACAAAACTACGAAGTCATTGAAAAAGAAGCGATGTAACCATCGTACAGCACACGGCTCTGAGGACAACTGCCGCCACGACTGGCCGCTCTCTAGCAGCGCCATGTGGACTTCAGCTCATCAGTTGCGTGCCGCCATTGTCTGCCAAGTCAATTCTGAATTATAAATCGCACGCAAATTTTGAGCCTCACGAAAGTGCAGGCAAATTTTGTGCACTCCTCTTGTCAATAAAAGAATGTACGCAAAACAGGAAGTAGTGTCTACGTCTGTCGTATCATTTGAGCGTCATCGTTCGATTGATGTTTGAGTAAGTTCTCAATTCTGCAAATTGCATATGGTTATGCAGAATCATAGACCATAATAATAATAGTCGTGTATTTCATACATATTGAAATGCAATTGGCAGCCCAAGTAAAACAATTAAAAGTTCGAACTTTCCTTTCCAGGTGTCGACTGCTCCTCTTTGAGGGTGTCGTCACCACCGCAGAGAGCGTCGAAGCTCTTGCTTCAGTCACCGCTCCTGCGTCTGTACTGCAGCTTACACTACGAGGTCCCCTCGATCTTAGCGCTCTTGAAGGGAAATGCAAGGATCTTCGTGAGTCTTGCGGGAGCAACGTGACCATGGCAGTAATTTGAATGTCACAAGTTTGGTGTTGTAGTTATTTTGTGCAGAGAGTTCAGTTTCTGGTGAAGGAATGACTTAGGCATCTTCCTTAAAGAGAGCCATAAGCTCGGTCAGAAACTTGTAACAAACTGTACATACAGTATAAATAACTGAAATAGTCATGAGCAATTGTAATTAGCTGTCCATGAGTGAAAGTTTTCTTCACGAGATACCCACAACATTTCATACATAAATCTGTCATAAAATTATAGGGAACGAACTAATTTTTGTATCGTTTTCCATACATGAAACGACCAACAATCTCAACTACAAATTCTGATCTGAACGGTTAAGTTTCCTCAACCCTGGGCTCTGAATCTTGACTCGACTGCTAAGAAAGTAGGTAACGTGGGAGCCACGTTCAGCATTAGCGTGGAGGGAGTATATAAGGAGGTAGCATAGCCGTCTGTGAAGAGTACCAGTTTTTGAGATTTCTCCTCTGTCTGTGGTAACCAATAGCCGTCTCGCAGGTGTGACGTCAGAATGGAAGTCAGTTACCTACCAACTACGTTAGAGTGCGCACACGCTCGTTGAATGCTCTTCCAGCTGTTTAGTTAATCATTCAATCGTTAATGATTAATTTGGGATTCTAAGACTCCGAAAGATAATAAATTGTGTTTCCTCACTTGAGGACACTTAATAATATCAAAATTACTAGCAAAGATACATTACGAGTTGAAAACTATAAAGATTACAGGCCCTTGATTATAACAAATTAGAGCGACTTGCACGCACACCTCACCCCTTGACATGCGGTGTGGTACTAATCTTGCTTTGGAAAATGAGAGGGAGGGGTTGTAGGGAAGGTGGGTGGAGCAACTTCAGCCAAGCGTCAGTGGTTGGCTCAGAATTGTGACGTGTCAGGTCTTGACAGTGCCCGAGTCTTTCATCTTTTGCAGCCAAATTGAGCCCGATCGGAGTGCGCTATGCTACCTCCATATATCCTAGCTCCATGAGCATTAGCTCGGGCAATGGAGACAACAAAAAGTGCGGCAGCTGTACAGGCACAGCTGTGAAGCGCTGTTGCATCGTTTGGTACAGTTCATCACAGAGCTGTTGGCCTGCTGAAGGCGTCACTATCATTATGTAATGGAGACGGACAGGAGAGCGATAGAAAAAGATTGTATTAGCAATAGAAAAGTTAAACAATTTTAAACAATTTATTTACCACAGGAGATACAGACGTAGAATGTTTCTTAGTCTTGTACAATGGTCAAATTTGAAGATAGCTACCTGTGGGCCCGAATAAGTTCAGCGACTTCTGGGGCATCCTACCGTCACGTTATTCTAAGGTGTACAATACTGTTTGAGCTAAATCACTTGACCTAGTTTCGCATTAGATTGATCAGTGAGATAATTAACTCGATATCAGATGTTTCATTTTACAATATAGGTCATATGGAATATATTAATAGTACATTCGATAAACGTTTTAACAGTAGACTGAATATCGGCGATATTACCCATGGCACATTACATTATTGGAAACTGTCATGTAGGAGACAAGATTTGACTTGGTGATCTTACGCGACTAATATATCGATAGGAAGTGAGACTCAAGGTTTCTGTTGAATACCTTGTAAGAATTACTATCACGGATCTTCGTAGGTATTCAGTTCCAAGTTTTGGTTCCAACGAAGAGGATACTGTGTAGGTATAGAAATGGACAGAAGTAGCATATGTATATTATCCATATACGTAAAAAAGAACTATATTATTAGGATTTAAAGCATACTCATGTCGCCTTGTAACTCTTGCTTTGGTGGCAGTTTATGGAGAGAAAAATAGTGAATGGGTTTTAATGTTGCATGGCAAGAGCTGGTGAGGTATGGAAGAACGCCATCTGGCTTACGGACCTCACGAAGAGGCATCGAAGTTAAGCAGATAAAGTTTGGGTACAACAAAACCCTTGTTTGTTCGTCCTCTCTGGCTCGCTACCGTCATCTCGACTGTTTCGATTGTTCAAATTTATCAACACTTGCCTAGTTGCTGGAATAACATTTCCAGTTCACTTCTATGAAGTGAAAATTCAGAAAATGGCCGTACAGCTGTCATTATTGCTTAGACATTGGTACTTGAGACACACAGTGGGTTGCAAAAGTATTTAACACACTGTTTTTTCTTCAATATTTCCAAAAAGTGAATCAATTTCAGTGAAACAATCACAAAATATATAAATGGACATCATCTATCCAGACATAGGTGAGACAAACAAACATCGATCAGAAAATAAATTTATTTCTAAAATTAGAAATAGATCCTATGCAAAAGTATTTATCACACTTAAAAATATGATGATAAAATCTGCAGTTCATTATGACATCATTTTCATTTTGATATGAGCTGTCATTTAAGCGAATTACATACAACATTGCTCGCTACACATTGTTTCTTCCACTTACTGGCTGTCAACAGTTACAGACCTCCACAGCAGCTCATACTTCTTGTCAATTGGTAAAACAAAGTAGATGTCGAATAAAACAAGCAATAGTATCACAAAGCTTTACAAAGATGGTGAAAGGTATAGAAACATTGTACAGTGATGCAGTTGGTGCTGTAGTACGCAAGTGGAGAATATATATACAGCAGAAAATATTGGAAGGAGTGACCGTCCCCGGAAATTGGCCGAGGCAACTGTGAGGTATATTGTTCGTAATGTGAAGAAACAACCATTCTTGGCTCGCGAAGAAATTCAGAATGATCTGAAAAAGGCCAGAGTTTGAGTGAGTAAGGATAAAATCAAGCGATCATCGACACGTTGGACCTGAATTTTGTGGGAAAGTCTTCCCACGAGCGCCTCGTATAGCTTCTCATTGTAAGTCAGTACCGTGGGCCGGTGGAATTTTTTTGCTACGTCTGGTTGGGGTTGCAGCGGTGTGGTCGGGGTATTTTAGTTTTGCTTTGTGTGGTTTGGGTTCCAGCGGTGTGGTCGGGTTGTTTTAGTTTTGCTTTGTGTGGTTGGGGTTGCAGCGGTAAGGTCGGGTTGTTTTAGTTTTGCTTTGTGTGGTTGGGGTTACAGCGGTGTGGTCGGGTTGTTGTAGTTTTGCTTTGTGTGGTTGGGGTTGCAGCGGTAAGGTCGGGTTGTTTTAGTTTTGCTTTGTGTGGTTGGGGTTACAGCGGTGTGGTCGGGTTGTTGTAGTTTTGCTTTGTGTGGTTGGGGTTGCAGCGGTAAGGTCGGGTTGTTGTAGTTTTGCTTTGTGTGGTTGGGGTTACAGCGGTGTGGTCGGGTTGTTTTAGTTTTGCTTTGTGTGGTTGGGGTTACAGCGGTGTGGTCGGGTTGTTTAGTTTTGCTTTGTGTGGTTGGGGTTGCAGCGGTGTGGTCGGGTTGTTGTAGTTTTGCTTTGTGTGGTTGGGGTTGCAGCGGTGAGGTCGGGTTGTGCTACTTATTTACCGAGCAGTGCTGTTCGGCTCCCTCTGTTGCTGCCACGTGAGATGGTTGTGTGGACGGGCGTCATGTTGGCGACGTGTACTGGTGACGTTGCTGTGCCGTGATCTGCCACTGACCCTCGACCTCCTACTACCTAGCTGCTACTTTTGTCTTTAAATTGTTTTCATGTTTGTGTGAATGGAAATTCTTTTCATAAAACTTTGGTTCAGGTTTTTAAATTTTTAACAAATATAGGTGTTCGGTTTTTAAAACTTTTCTCTATTCGGGTTACGGCCTTTGGGCTACGGCCTTTTTAAAACTTTAACTATTTTGTTACGGCGTATTGAAGTGAAACTTTGAACTGGAGACCTCTGGGCTACGGCCTGCATTTGGCATGCCATAGCGTTTAAAATATAAATCTAAGTTCCGCAGGAGAATGTTCCTGACCTTAGAGGTGGGCTAACACCTGCACAGCGAACCTTCCACTTGTATTTTCTTGTGAGCTATGACTTTCACGAGTTCAACTATCTTCCTACTATATTTGCTGTCCTGTAGCAGAACACCTACCCTCCTACCCTAATGTTTTTCTGCTAAACTTTCAAATTACTTCTTAAAATGGTTTGCGGCCCACCGAGTATGTCAATATAGTTGGGTGAGTTACCGGTGAGACGTTCGTTTGTTACGTTGAGAGCTCTATTACTCCTTTTGTTTGTTATTCTTCTTATGATCGTTCTTTTCTATCGTTTCCTTAGTATACCATTTGCGAGTCTGCTGCGCGTCAGTCTGGGCTCCCGTCTGCTGTAATTTATGTCTGATTTTTCGCCTAACCTGCAGTGTCTAGCTCATCCGTCCTGGTTCTTCGATATTGACAGGTACGCCATTCTTGCATACTTCTTGTGTTGAATCTCTGCGGTCTAAGTGTGTTGCATTGTGAATGTTATAGTGTCCGTTATGATTTCCACCGTGATTTGGCTCTGGTGCTGATAGCCTGAAGAGTTGTGCACCGCAATGCAACCTTACCTTGTGAAGTCTCTCTGTAAAGCAGCTTTGTAACACTGAGCACCTTCTATTCGAGCAAAACCAATTTAATTTAGTAGGCCAATCATCGCAAAATATCGAAAATATTGTATTTAATGTAAACCTTTTTATCGGGGTTAAGCACTCCACATAATCTTCTTAATTGAATTGATCTTAATTCAATTTGTATTCGTTTACTGAAATAGTTTTCTTATCCATGAATGTAGTGTACGAGAATTTCTTACAATTTAAGATCACAAAGAGGGATTCTATTATTGAAGACAAAACACGTGAACGACTGGTTGAATATTTTTAAGAGATTGCAACTGGAATGAAATGACTTCTGGAAAAAGGTAATTTAGTTTGATGAAACGAAAATTTGGCCTTATAGAAAGATAATCAGGACTAACATATGGATGCTAAAGATATCAAAATATAAGCCTATGAACACCTCTTCCTCAGTATAATGCGGAGGTGGAAGTTAATGATTTTAGGTTGCGTTTCTAAGAATGAAGTCGGAAGAATAGAAATAATTCACATCTTAAGGACATAGACGTAATTTCGTATCCCAACAAGACAACGACCCGAAGCATAACGCTAAATAACGAAAGATTTGCCCTCTGAAAATATTGATGTCTTGGAATTGCCATGCCTATTACCGGAATTCAATCATATTTAAAATTTTACTAAATCACTTGAAATTGAGGAAGCAAGAAATAGATTAAGAACTACAATTCAATTGAAAAAAGTCTGTGCAGAAGAATGCATGAGACTGTTAAACAGTTCACGTAAGACACTTGTAGAAAACCATGGGCAACGATTGAGGCTGTAAGACAGAACAGAGGCTACGCTGGTAACCCTGGTATATACTATAATTAGTATGTGTGCAATACTTATGCACAAGTCGCATTATATTTTTTGGCATAAAATTTTGTCTGGGTAATAATTTCCAGTTTACACTCATGCTTGTGTAGGTTATGTTCATTTACATATTCTGTTGTTCCAGTAAAACTGATTAACTCTTTCTTGAAATAGAGTAAAAAATAAATGCGCTGAATACTTTTGTTCCCCACTGTATCAAAATTTAGTCCTTCAACTGGCGTCACAACAGTATTCATTTGAGCACTTATTAATCGTGTGAATTTTTCTCCCATTCTAGTTGTGAAGACCGCTCCGTTCAGCATAGATGGAAACTGCGAGATCAAAGTGCCGCTGCCAGCCAAACCTCTCCCCGAACTTAGAGTAAATTGCGACGACACGGACACATCCTGGGTGGCGGTGGCGAGCACGGTGTTGACTCTCGCCCCCCGCGGCGGTAGGTGAGTTGGCTGCGGCGATCAGCGGCCGCACATCCATTCTGATTAGCAGGATTTGTTGCTGCCGTGAAACTTATTGAGAGAACTCTTTGGAAGTACGTGAGTGAGGAATGTTTGAATGCTTTAATTGTTTGGAGAATAAATTAAAGTCGGCAAAGTAAAAGAAAACCTTCGCCACATTTTACTTGAGCTTACTGAGAAAGTTTTTCCTCTTACGTGTCTAGATGTCGAAATAAAAACTGCTGCGTGAAAAAGGGAAGCGTCAGAAATGGCCAAGTTTGACGTATGGACGTGCATGTACTAATGAAAAAGGTAATCCATGGTACCCCAACACTATTATCTATTTCCGTATTTTATTTGTTGTTTTCCTCTGGTGTTACAATCTAAATTACAAGCTAATTCAATACGAGAATTACATTTAAAATTGAAAACAAAGAAAGTTTTTCTTGCATCGAATGAATGAAATAAAAATCATCAATGGATTTACTTCCATTATTCCTGCAAATGTCAACGTTTTCGATCTAAACCATTAAATATGGCCACCTCGTTACACATTCAACCTGTAATATTTAGCTGGGGTAATTTCTGTTGTATGAGAGCGGCGAACAACAGATAATGAGTGATTACCGAACTGAGGGCGATGATTATCAAAAGAAAGTTAAGAAGACAAAAAATTGATCAAGAAGACAAATTGATGAATATCTCAAAGTCGAAACAGAGTCTCACCCGTCAGTAATAGAATTATTAGTCTCCTTTGATTGATATAATTGTGATCTTTGTAAAATAAAGATGAAAAACACTCAATTTTCAATTTCGTATGCCTGTGTAGCTCTCTTTCTTTGAGAAAAGGCGTAGTCATGGGTGGAAGTTGTCACCTAATTCAGAGCTATGCGTAGATTTGTACGACTTTGTAGGTTTCTTAAACAGATATTCATACACTTCTGTCCGATTATATTTCCTTTTCAGCAGTAAAACCGATGAGCATGACGTTGTTTGTGTTTTCAAAGGTCATTATTGCATGCGCCTCGGTTTATTTATTTATCAGTTTGTGTCAGATGCACCTGCGGAGTGAGCATCTTCTCACTGCAACATTTCTGCTTCCATTTGAGGTACGGTGAGATCGAGTTATGGCTTAATCGCTTGACTGATTGGGGCAAAAGCAGGCTTGTGGCTGCTCTGCACCAGCGTGGGATCAGGACTAAAGGAGAAGGTCCCTCGCGCTGTAATCGGTGAGATCTTTCGTGATAAATTGATAAGTGTTTCTCGAATGTTGTTTATCTTTTCGTTAGAGCTGTGTGAAAGCATGGAAATATACGGTATGTGTTGCTTGGTATTTCTGACAAATGCCGCGTCTTCATGCAGCCAAAGAGGACATACAGTATCCAATCCTCTTCAAATAGCGCAATACCCCAGTGAAACCATCAAAACGTCTGCAATGGTTGAACACAAGGTTCTCCTCTCAGGAGACGCTCTGTGTTGTTAATTTTAGGAATGCATTTGGTTCATCAGATATGTGTGAATAGTATCATATATTTCACATTTTCGAAGATCGAGATCTAGGACTAGCAATGTCCCTAGCACATTACGTAAATAGATGAAATCGTCGCTTGCGAGTGTGGCCGGTAAGTGGCAAATGTGTACGACTGGCGGTATTGCTGGGTTGTGTGCAGGTCTCACGCAGTGTTATTATATGTGCTATTATATGCATACCTGGCGGTATTGCTGGGTTGTGTGCAGGTCTCACGCAGTGATATTATATGTGCTATTATATGCATGACTGGCGGTATTGCTGGGTTGTGTGCAGGTCTCACGCAGTGCTATTATATGTGCTATTATATGCATGACTGGCGGTATTGCTGGGTTGTGTGCAGGTCTCACGCAGTGTTATTATATGTGCTATTATATGCACGACTGGCGGTATTGCTGGGTTGTGTGCAGGTCTCACGCAGTGCTATTATATGTGCTATTATATGCATGACTGGCGATATTGCTGGGTTGTGTGCAGGTCTCACGCAGTGCTATTATATGTGCTGTTATATGCATGACTGGCGGTATTGCTGCATTGTGTGCAGGTCTCACGCAGTGCTATTATATGTGTAATTCATACTCATATATTGAGCTAGGTATACTTCCTTGTGTGTTTCTCGGCTTGAGGCTTACTTTAGTATAGGTATCGTGGGCCTGATGTAATTAAAATAAATGTCTTTGCATTAAATGCGATATGAAGTAAAATTTGGAATTTGTGAACTCGTGACGATGACTTGGATCAAACAAAGTATCGAATGGGTGGAAACCAAAATAGATTAATGCTTTGCTTACCAAATCTCAGAAATTCATCGAGTTAGACAAGCGAAGCTATTCTAATTGTTTGTCCGTTATGAGCCAGATTCAAGATACTCATCAAGTGTAGAATTCTTATTTTACATGAAGTGAAAATACAAGCTAAAAACATGTTTACCATCCCTCGTGCCACAAACTTAATACAACACGACATGTTTCGTATGTTTTTTCGAGGTTTTTTGTTGCACTAGCAGGGAACATATATTACATAGAAGCATCTATGCAGTATGGCAGTGTAGACCCTACGATCTCCTGAAAGAAAACAATGAATATTTTCATTACTGGATATCACATTGCCTCTCGATTGCACAGAGCAGCGAAAGTGCTTTACTAGCCATTTCTCTATTCCAGGAAGTATGGAGATGTGCATGTCGTCCTCACGGACACACCTCCGGATCAACTTGCGAAGCTAGAGTGAGTAGACGATCGAGGCTCAGCCCAGGAGTTAGAGTTATCGACCTGAACGTAAGGTCGGTCAAAATTTTCTCGGCTTGCCTTCTCGGATTTGAATGTACAGCACAGTTCTCTTCTACGGGATAAATCGTGCGTAATTGTGTACGTGCAGCGAGGTTGTGTGGTAACGGGGCGTTTGTGCTGGTGGCGTGTAGACAGATGTGGAGGTGGGTATACTCAGTCTAACTTTTTCGCCGCCTATTCGAAAAGTATGCACACGGTTCGCCGAGTCGTATACTTATTTATGCAAAATTATCGTCACCAAGGCGGCGATATATAGCCGACTTTATCGTCGCCAAAGACCTCTTTTGCCGCGATAATTATCGCCGCCTCGAAAGCATAATTGTTCATAAAGTTGCATGACAGAAGGCTGATGAAATGCATAAGTATACATAATATTGTATACAGTACGTATTTTCAAAGCACGATATACAGACGTAAACACATGTATTTCTGTGCGCCATTATGCGTACCGTGAGTATTTTCAGCTATTATGAAGCATATTCCTTCCATTCGAAGTTATCGCTGTCTCAAATGGAAAATGAGTTTAATAAAGAGAAAGGCGGCGATAACATTGCATAATTTATACATTATTAATTGACTATTAAAATTAACAGGTTTAAATAAATCAATATCATCACATATTTTATATTTGGTCATCTATTACACACTGAAATCAAGTTTTCACCGAAATATAAAAATAGCAACACAGAGAACTTATAAAATATTTCCTTGGTAATAAGTATTACAGAGTTCAGGCAAAAAAATCACAGAATAATTCTAAGACTCAAGAAGGTAGTAGGTACTTAAGTAAAAGATAGTAGTGAACTTGACACATTTCCTGCAAAGTGACCCACTGGTGGTCACTTGACTGATTTTCATAGTGCTGCTGACCCACCTGCAGTCACCAACTTATTTTTTATAAATACTTAATGAAAGCTTAATAGAAGCCAGATCCAGTTTTTGTTTGTCGTTTTCAAAGTTGATTACTACAATTTACTTTAAATTTGAATTGAATGTTGAACTTCATTTTAACCCATCGCAGTTAACGCGTTAAAAAAGATTGTCCTTCAACAAATAAACGCATATATTTCAACAAAAAAGAGGCCTACCCACCATCAGTTCGGGCCCTAACTTTGTCCCCCTGGGGCATAATCTTTTGAATAATTTTTATATTTTCATTATATATCATAGTATGAGACTATGAGTTTCACTAATCACAGCAGGAGTCCCCAAAACAGGAATATTCCAAGCACCATTTAGTATAGAGAATTATCTGGGGACTTTATGCCTAAAGTATGGTTTCACTCAGAGCACTCACAATGTCCCCCTGGGAAGGATACTTCCCATATATACAATAGAATCACCCTGAGGGGACAAACCTACCCAGAACGTCGAAATTTAAGCCACATTCATTGGTGTAAACGCAACATTACCCACTTATTTTCTGTGTCTGATTCCACATTAGATCCGACGAAGGCACTTGCTCAGCTGCATAAGTGATGCTCGGTGAAGGCAGTCACAGTTGATACGGTTGTGGTGATGGTGCTGATTTTGGTGGTGGTTGCTATTCCTGTAGCCTCTGTAGCACCTGTTCCATGGTGATGGCCATTTCCATCTCAATCCACCGATTCATGCAGACCTCGTTGCGTGGCGACTGCGATTCCTTTGTGGTTAGTGAACCCACCGGCTGCCAACACTTCTACAAAATATGAGAACAACTTAGTTCCGTGATTGATAAAGTTGTACCAATACAATAGTGAATAAGCAGATATTACACACAAGTTGTAGACTGAAGAACGATTCACTAATGTTTATATCAATGATCACTATTTTGAATGGCAAGTTTATTAATGTTCTATCGCAATTGAGACAAAATAGATAATAAAGCAAATATTAGATTATGAGTTAGTTTAAGCTTCCCTAACTAAGAAAACGGTGATCCCAAGAGAGGAATAATGAAAACATCATCTAGAATGGACTGAGTACAAGATGAATCTAAGCCAAAGTGCGTTCCCTCACAGCACATACTGCATGCGCATAGAAACAGCAAGTCAGGAAGTTCAAACACTGTAGAAGTTCATGATGGAACAAGTAGGTGCTGAAGACAAGGGTAGCAGTTGACTGAAAAAATGACTAGCTGTCGTTAACAAAGTAAAAATCACACTGTTTCAACCAGTAGAGAGCCAAATTTCAAGCTCAGGCTTAAATTTTCATTCTGGGAATGCTACTTCCCATTGGTACAATTATTTTATCATTGTTAGGGTATAATTCAGCAGAAAAATGTATGATCTGTGAGTGACTGGCTTTGCATTCAAAAGGAAATGTAACAATAGCAAAACTTAATAAATCTAGATGTTCTAGTTGATCATCACGTAATAAATAAAGAAATTTCAACCTTTTTAAGTTTCAGTTCTTTATGTGCTACACAGAATTTATGGCTTTCACAGCTGATTTCACAAGATGATCAACAAGGAAAAGGAAAATAAATCAATATTAAAAAGAACCACCTATTTCTGATGCACTGGTTCAATTTTTTTTATCTTGCATAGCTTCATTTGAATAGGTTAATAATCTATATAAAAACAAAATTATCAGGGAGAGTAAGAACATTTCTCAGTAATAACTGCTTACCATGAATAATATGCACTGCATTGTGGTCCTTGAAGGCAATTTTCGACTGCTGCCTCCGATGACCACCAAGTCCTGAGAAGCTGAACTGCATCACCAGTTCTCTGGTGAACAGGCGCTTCAATGTACGTCTCTAGACTCTGAAACGCTTACTCGTACATGGCCTTTGAGAGCTACCGGCTGCAAAAAAAAGAACAATATTTTTCATTAGATTCATATTTTACCTAGGTTTTAGCACAAGCTTCATATTCACACTTACCGTGACTTGCACAATAGTCTCGTGACCATAGACAAATTAAGAAAATGACTACCTGAATGCATCATTGGTGTATTTGTTTAATTCAATATTGGTACATTTCCTATTGAAGCTTAATATTTCCTGCTCTCAAATTTGTTGCAAGGTTTTGTAAGGTTATGGGCCTTCATGTGAAATGCCTCTGTTCGCCCTTACATAAGAAACCGTTTCTTGAAGGTAATAATTTAGTAAAAACTTCCATGAACAATTTATCTCTTATGATGTTTACAATGCTCCATTCATTCTAAGAAATGGATATTCTCACACTGTAACTCATCCAAACTATAAAAAATAAACAAAAATTATTCATTATTACTGCTTAGATCTAACCTTTATATAAAAATAGTTACCTGCCCATAAATAATTATTGCAAGGACTTGAGAACAGCATCATCTATGTAAGAAATAAAAATCATTTTATTTAACTCACTTCAACAACAATCATTCTCAAGTTGTTTCAAAAGAACGTCCAGTTCTTCCACTGTCTTGGCTGGTCCAGGTAAGGACTCGTTGCTTGAAGGTTGGCGCTGTCTCACCTCGTCCAATTTGTGTTCAAAGACAACCGACCAATGCTTCAACTTCTCAAATTTCTCTGACAGTATATCTGCAAATTTTTCTTGTTGATTGCTGATGCGCATCAGCCCAGTTTGTAGATCGTTGACAATACTTGCCACTTTGTGTCACTTGCGCATCACTTCAGTGGAAGTGCATTCATTCCTGTAGATAACAAAACTTCGTCAACTACAGTATGATATATCTAACTGCCCTGCATTCCAAAGTGGTTATGGTTAAACAAGTGGAATACATATTTATTCAATGTCAATACCAGAGAAGTAGTTATGATACAAATGCAGCCTTCCGATGTCATGAAGATTGAAGAAAGGTTATGATAATTAGAAAGTTAGCACACAATTCAATGTTAATGTGAATGAGGAAAGTCAGGGAAATGGTATCGTACTGTATAGAGGATATCTCACCATGATGAACTGGGAGGATTGCAACTTTGCACCAGTGATGAAACATGAAACGATGGAAGCTGTGTTTCGATGGTGCTGCGCGCAGAATCATCTTTGGTGGCTGAAAAAGGATATGCTCATGGGTATCCTTTTTCCCCACATCTGGCCCGTGAATCTAGAAGGTTGTGAGAGCATAATGTATGAGAAAAAATATAGCAAAACTAAAACAGAAATTCAGCTATACACTAGAAAAAATGAGAAAGTTGAGTAAAGATGAACAGCAGAACTCCTCCTTTTACAAGAAAAGAAAAAGAAAAAATGAAAAGAAAAAATGTTTATTTCCAAATTGTCACATGAGATACATGCCAACATATTGGCTTTTAAAAGTTTCTTAAATATAGGGCATCCTAAAACAAATGTTCCATTCGAGGAGTACTAATTGACAAACCATCCGAGGTGTACAAGTAGATGAGCCATACGAGGCATAATAATAGACAAACTATACGAGGTGTACTAATAGACAAACTGTCAGAGGTGTACAAGTAGATAGACCATACGAGGCATATTAATTGACAAAATATACGAGGCGTACTGATAGACAGACCCATTCGTGGTGTGCTAGTAGTCTAACAAAAGTTCTATACAAGGAGTACTAATTGACAAACCATCCGAGGTGTACAAATAGATAAGCCATACGAGGCATAATAATAATAGGCAAACTATACGAGGTGTACTAATAGACAAGCTATCAGAGGTGTACAAAATAGATAGACCATACGAGGCATATTAATAGACAAAATATACGAGGCGTACTAATAGACAAACCACACGTGGCTTGCCAATAGTCTATCTCTGCCAAGGGTAGTTGAATGAGAAATGAAAAATATGCCCTAAAAAATATGCAAAGCCCTATCACCACCAAAAACATATTTCGTATCTTCTCGATATTCACCACATCATGCGGACATGGGTACATGGGATAAAATAGAGATACAGTGTAAGCCGGTTACCACTCATGATTGACAAATATCTACAAAATATTGGTAGAAATGGGTAAACAAACATATATTCAATATCAAAATTCATAGCTTGTACAAAACACGGACAGAAAGATAATTTTACTACGATTCATATGCTCAAATTGCACTTTATTTCATTAATTATATATGACATTAATCCGATTCACAGAAACGCCCTCTGGGGAAGTGCTAGATCTATTTTTGAATCATTTCGCAATTGCAATAAAATTTATTAACCGAATGGTTTTTGCGTAAAGAAATGAAATAGAAACATGTATATCTATTTATGTAGATACATATATATACCAACACACGTACACACACATATTAATTTATATACCTATTGAAAAAAAAATATTAGAAAAAAAAAAAAAAAAAAATACATATATAACATAAAAGATAGAAGCAACCTACCATCTACTACACAGAAAATGACAGCTGAGCTCACTGTAATCCTAAGAAATTTTTCGCAAAAAAAATAACTAAAAGGAAGAGAAGACTTCGAAAAACATAAAAATGAGCTGTTTTTTAATTTCTTCACAGAAATTTTTAAGAAATATCAGATTATAGTCAAGAAGCAACACAACTCTTCAGCATTATAGGGACATGTGTACGTGGGATGAAATGGAGTAACATTGTGGCCGGATATCACATCTGAGTGGAGAATATTCACAAAATTGGCACATATAGGAAGATTAGGCCTTGATCCGAAATGATAATTTTGATTACAGAAATTTAGAGTTTTTTCCGATTTGAAAGTTCAGTGCTAGTGTGCGCTGAACGCACGAAAAGAAAAAAAATAAAAAGACTAAATGCAATGCTTAAATTACCCCTTTCCCTCCAGCTCAGCCGAAAATCGATTGAAAACATCTTCGAGAATGATTTTGAAATAGCGAGACAACGTTAGCCAAAAATTTAATTCATTATAAACTTTGCACAACCCTCACGTCTATAAACCTGTTTATTGGTGTACACACAAAATGTATTTCATGGTATATTTGTCATACGGACGTTAAATATTAATACAGAAAAGAGAAAGAAATAACAAAATAAAGATGAGGAAATACTCCTAATTATGGAAAGAACGTTCGTTCTGCTGCACTGAACTGACGGCTGTGGTGCTCATTGTTGTCGACAGAAATAAGTAAGATGAATATACGAATCGCTTAGCAAACGTAAAATGAAATAGGTTCTAAATTTCTAACAGAAATTTCAGGAAAAATTAAAATTTCTGATAGATGGGAAGTTCACACCGAGATGCTGCAGGCCCTATGACAGAGATGTAAAATGACGTGACACATTTACTCTAAATTCTTTTCCAGTTTTAGAGTTTTTGATATGCTGGGGAAGCTTGTTCCACAAAAAAGCTCCAGAAACTGAGAGAGCTTTTTGTCCCACGTTAGATGAACGGTAACTGACTAAAACATCGTTCCTCCGGTTTGGTCTTTCGTTTGGGATATTAGATGGAAAAAATTTTACCACCTCTGCATTACTTTGGGGGAGGTACAGAGAGGAGAATACTCGTCGAGCTTTCTGGATCATGAATCTGTTCGGTATTGGGATCCAGTCGAGTTTTCTTAAAAGAGGGGTGACATGATCGTATTTATTAAAATTTCCTTTGCATACCACCTTGGCGGCGAAGTTTACACATTTTTGCAACTCTTCCTGACGACATTTAGGTAAGTCTCCCCACACAAGACTGCAGTAGTCCAGACGCGATAAAACTAAAGACTGAATCACTAATAATCTAGATTTTTCGTCAAGTGTGTTCTTTATACGATGAAAGAACATTAAGGTTCCGTTAATTTTGTTGCACATTGTTTCGACGTGTGAATTGAACGTTTATTATTATTATCAATAATTGCTATTACAAGCTTACAGATGAATAGAAAGACAGTAAATATTGATTAAGAATATTAAATATTGTTTCGCCAATTGATGAAGAGCACAAAGTGACACAGATAAGAGTAAACAAATTAAAATTTATTCTCATGGGCCAAGGTGCTAATGCTAATTAGTATACATGTACAAGCATTATTGTATATCCAATCTTATATGTAGAATATACCTATATCTCAGAACAGTTGCTCTATTAGAAAACAGTATCTGTGGAAACAAAAATTTGAAGCAAACTACTAATCTATACATATTTAAGTGTTATTACTAATTAAAGGATGTCTAACTCATGATAGAGATGGAAAATTCTTCACTAAACAAAAAAATATATATTTGAAACACTGCCGCAAATCATGAATATTGCACAACTTATATAATAATAATTTAAATGACAAATAATTATGATAAAAGATCATGAACTAGATCAATATCATTATTACTATACAAGTTAAAGCCTACATAACCCCACAACAAAGGTGTTCCCAAGAGAGGCATAGAAAAGGGGCCATCAGGTATAGACACATGAACACGTTCACGGGGAATCTATACACCAGTGTTTTCCATCATGGCTTTCTCCGCACATACAAACAGCTTTTCAGGAAGAAAGTTCAAACAAGGTAACAGTTCAAGGAGAAACTAGAAAGCGCTGAAAAAAATGATAGCAGTGAGACAAAAATTAGTCTTTAACAAAACAAAAAATATACATAACGAAAAGAAGGGATACTAAACCATCAGCTCTAGCCCTTATATTCTGCCACAGGGGGAACTACTTTCCATAAATACAATAGTTTCATCCCCTGAGGAGTAAAAGCTAGATTATTTACCAAATAATATTTAGTGACAAAGTAACTTTACACTTACTTGAAGTTGCTATGATGTTTGTGACCACATAAGTTCTCCAGTGTGATGATGATGCTACACAGTCTCTTATTTTCAACTCTAAATTTTTTGAAGGCCAGTTGCAAAAAAAAATTCTATTAAATAAGCCAGCTTGGTGGCACCACCCAATTTTATTCATCACTAAATGTAAGCATTGAAAATTTCTTTTTAATCAAAGACATCAGTGCGCTTGGTTTAATCTGCAACATAGATCATGGCACAGGTTGACACAGATGTTATGTTTTCAAATTTAAATGATGTTCATCAGGCTTTTTTTCAAAGTTCATGCAAAGAAAGGACTCAGTGTGGCACGTTTGACATTTAAAGCAGCAAAACAGCAATATGCATTTTTCTTCTTCTGGCTATGAAGCCATGACAGAATATGCATAGAAAAAAAATTGTTTTTATCAATCTAATAACCAATAATCAAACACCAAAAATTGGAAAATTGTTTGTTGTCCTCTCCTTCACAAATACCCCTACTTTTTCAACATAAAATCATACAAATATGATGCAATAATATGAGAAAAATATGTTACTTTGTAGCTCACAATACAATCAGCTGGTTTTAATTAAGATCTCTTGCACTTAGAGAAGTATTTTTACACATATCACATCATGAAAAGATTCTACACGCTAAGAAATACGGCTTAACCATGTAAGTACTTAACATGCAAATTTCTCTCAAAGAAATTTATATGCACAATATGGATATTAATTTAATTGGAAAACATTTTGATATGCAATAAGTGGCAGCTTCTGTAGAAAATAATTGCTATTATTTGATAGAAAAACAATTATATTGTGAGCCGGTACAAAAAAATTGCACTCAAGCACTAAAAATGATCAACAAATCAAGACTTATTACATATCAATTAAAATGATAAAAATCTAAAATATTTCATTGATATGATCCTCAGTCATTGTTTTTTACAATTATTTTTCAACACAATGTATTATCAATTAAATAGCAACATTATTGCCCCTTAATTGAGAATCTTATTCACCCAATGAGTTTTCAGATAGACTTGTTTCAAAAATTTTACAGATTTTACTATGATACAGTTTAAAAAGATTTACTAACAAAACATAAATTTTTCAGTAAAGTTATATATTATCAAACCGAAAGTGACACAGTAAGGCACAAAATAAAGAAAATTTAGAAGGGCTATGCCCCAAATGTGTAATAAAAGCTGTTCAAAAAACAATCAATTGATTAATTACCATTTTCATAGATTTCTGCAATATTGCTTTCCTCAAGTGGCTTCATTGTTAACCTAACCTGACATAATACTACTCAGATCCCAGGCAAAGAAGCTCACACTGAGCAAAAATGGCAAAAAAAACAAATGTGTGTAAATGATAGGTATCAAATTGTTTTATGCAATAAAAATTCAAATCTAAAAAAGTAACTTCTCACAAAACAAGCACAATTTAGGTTTCTGTAATCTGTATTACACGAGTAAATTTAGTCATTTGAAATGTTGCTTGATACATGTATTTAACACTGTATGTTTACTTGCACATCAAAAATTTCTTAAAATTTGAATAATTTATTCACATATATTGACAAATAACACCATAAAACTTCAATTATAATTTTACTTGATTTTTCCAAATGCAGGGGAAGTCCTATTTATCTGAACAACGCTTACACAACACAGAATTCAAAACATGGCCTTTCATTATTTAGCCTGCTTACTAGTACACCACTGTCTCATCATTTAAATGTAAAGTTTATGGCAGGCTGTGAATCACAACACATTTGCTTACAGAAGCACTTCGTTGTTTGGGCACTGCACCTGTCATTTCAGAAAAAATGCCACGATTCAACTGAAAGTTACATTTCTATCTTTCGATATTATTTACGCTCAAATGTTACCTAACCACAGACTACCAGCAGCAATTGCAAGAGCCAAACGAACTTGAACTTGAACTTGAAATTGAGGGTCGACAGTATCGGATTAAATGTAACCCGCCTTATCGGCAATTTTCACAAGTGCCAACCTTCGAAAATATCAAAACAAAACTCAATCAGAGCTGCCAATAGAATCATCCGTAGATAGCTTGCAATTCCAGTAGTTTTACTTTTGAATCATAGGTATAGTAAAATAACTTAGAAGAATGTATTTTTATGCATTATTGAACTTGATTTCGGACATTCCTTGTAAACAAAATTACTAAGTACGGTTATGTATACATTTCCACATCGCTGAGTCATGGTAAATGCACTGCAAAAATAAGATTAAGATTAATACCTGCAAACATACTTCTAAACTTTCTGATTGAATCAAGTTTACTCGATTTCAAGTCAAATTCTAATTGCACTGCGAAACAGACTGCTCTAAAGGAGCATTGTGAACTATTATCCTAAAAACTTGACTATTTTTTAATACGTAAACGCAAAGCTGAAATGGAAACCCCAGGTTGGATTTTTTTTACCTTATTTAAGAAACGTAGCACGAATAAACTCTGTGACATTCTTGTTCTTGATTTAGGCAAACTTTCATCATATGTGTTCCTTATTTTAATTTTTCTCATGTTTCTGAACTTGGAAGCAGTGTGTTTAACAATTCAAAATATAACAATTGAATGTGAACGTTTGCAAAGAACCATTTTCGGATTTCAATGGCATACATAAATAAATGTTTATATATGATGAATATATTTATACATACATGCATTTTATAGCAATCTGCAGATAGTAATCAAAAACATTTTAAATAGTTGAATAGCTTTAGATAAATGCAAATTAGCTCAGATAACCAAATCGGCCCGTGATAAAACTAGACGACCTACCACCTCACAAATGTTCAGATAATGAAGTTAAATTCCTAAGCATCGAGTATTACGTGTATACACTTGTATAGAAGGATTCAATACTTCGCGTGATTTGAAGATTAAAAACTTGTAATGCAGTGTCACTCAACTCGTATACCTCAAGATTACAATTCAAATTTGGAAGTGTATAGTACTTCAACTTTTGAACAGGCGAACGAATAGCTTCATCGCAATTTGAGCATTTCCAATTACGATATGTTTTACGTTAAAATTATCTGACTGCATTTCCGAAATAAATTTTTCCATAAAGAACAACAACGAAAAGAACGGGAAAGAAAAGAACAAAATACTCGTACAGACATGAGAAAGCTATTGACACGTTTCAAAACTTGTAAATAGTCTGTAAAATTTAATGTTGTTTACAAAAGCAATAAAAGTATGTGCAATATTGTGAAATGAAAGTAAAAATTGAAGACGCGCGGTCGCACTTGCAGTTTGATTTATATGCATTTTTATGCAAAATGTTGCTTACAAATTTATACATTGAGCGGCGATATGAATCGATAAGTAGAATAGCCGCCTCTTCGGCGATAAAATCGCTTGACCGGTGGAACACATAATTTTTTTTGGATTTGTATGCAAAATTTTGTATAAAAATGCATCCCTTGAGCGGCGATATGAATCGATAAGTAGAATAGCCGCCTCTTCGGCGATAAAATCGCTTGGGCGGCGATAAGCATGCATGCTCCGGCGAAAAGGTTAGACTGGGATTTACTGATGTGGACGTCTGTGTACTGATGTGGAGGTAGGTATACTGATGTGGAGGTGTGTGTACTGATGTGGAGGTGTGTGTACTGATGTGGAGGTGTGTGTACTGATGTGGAGGCGTGTGGACTGATGTGGAGGTGTGTGTACTGATGTGGAGGTGTTTGTACTGATGTGGAGGCGTGTGGACTGATGTGGAGGCGTGTGTACTGATGTGGAGGTGTGTGTACTGATGTGGAGGTGTGTGTACTGACGTGGAGGCGTGTGGACTGATGTGGAGGCGTGTGGACTGAAGTGGTTCGGGTGTACTGATGTGGAGGTGTGTGTACTGATGTGGAGGCGTGTGTACTGATGTGGAGGCGTGTGGACTGATGTGGAGGTGTGTGTACTGATGTGGAGGTGTGTGTACTGATGTGGAGGCGTGTGTACTGATGTGGAGGCGTGTGGACTGATGTGGAGGTGTGTGTACTGATGTGGAGGTGTGTGTACTGATGTGGAGGCGTGTGTACTGATGTGGAGGCGTGTGGACTGATGTGGAGGCGTGTGGACTGATGTGGAGGTGTGTGGACTGATGTGGAGGCGTGTGGACTGATGTGGAGGCGTGTGTACTGATGTGGAGGCGTGTGGACTGATGTGGAGGTGTGTGGACTGATGTGGAGGCGTGTGGACTGATGTGGAGGCGTGTGGACTGATGTGGAGGCGTGTGTACTGATGTGGAGGCGTGTGGACTGATGTGGAGGCGTGTGGACTGATGTGGAGGCGTGTGGACTGATGTGAAGGCGTGTGGACTGATGTGGAGGCGTGTGAGCTGGTTGGCTAATAACTCTCAAATGTAGCGCAGGAGAAATACAATTCAAGATTTTATAATCATACAATTTTAAAGAACAAATCCAATAAATTTTTAATACGTGACACTTTATTTTAGTGCCTGCAACAGAGGGTAATTCAGCATGATGTCATGTTATCACATATTCTCGTAATTTGAAGTGAGGTATTGTTAGATTGATTGTTTAGGGTCGCTTTTTCACCAGGGGTTAGAGACTAGACTCGAGTGCAGCTACTACATGGAAGTTACCAGTTCAACTCATTCATTACCGTCGTTGTTTCACACTCTAATGGCCTCGAGCTATCCATTTGAACATGATAATTTCATGTGCAGTCAATTGCTGCGCACAATATTTAGTTTTAGCATTTCCGGCACTAATGCGGCAATGAAATATAACAAATTTCTGTTTTCTGACTCTTTTTACTTATCATAGACACATATATTATATTGGTCTTTCTGCAGGGTCCATGAAAGTCGTGAGCTTAAATTAGTTCTTTTTTTTGCTTTGTTCCTGGAGATTTAAGGATGTCCCTCATTTTAGCCGATCTACAGCAGACAAGTTACATCCGTTCACACAACTCACCTCAACATCACAAACAGATTTGAGTGATGAATTCATGTCCCCATTCACTAATTTCTGACTTCAGTGTTCACTGCAGAATGACTCTTGCATTGTTACGCTATTTTCACATAAGCCCTTGTGAAGAGACCCAGTGTCACTGCCGCCCGTGTTGCTACTTCTCTTTGCTTACCTCGCTTCCACGCCTCAATCTTCCACCATCATGTCCTACTGCATACCTTACTCAATCCCTCCTTTTTCTAGCTTCGCCTCAGCGGATTCTTTTCCTAGGCAATCATTAGGCAAGCAAGCAAATAGTTCGTGAAGTGTCCATGAAATCACCTCTAGGAAGTGTCAAACCTGCATCTCCCAACACAGTCATCATCTCAGCCCACATTCTCTCCTGTGGTCAATTGGTCGCATTGCCAGAACAGTCTTGCGCTTCACAAAACTGCAGAAACACAAACAAACAAGAGCTCTACCCAAACCTTCTCTACATGTTTTTGATACCTCCTCGAGAGGCCCGGGCTAAGTTTGCAATCCCGGGACAAAATTAAAATTACGGAATCCCGGGATCTCAAGAAGACAAGTCCGAGATTCCCAGGATCCCGGGATTTCTATATATTTTGACATTTATGCTATTGTAATTTGTTGCCTGTACCCATCACAAGATTTGGCGATTTAGGGAGCGAAAAACTTTTTCTGAGAAGGATTTGTTAATGAATTCACCATTGTAACTGTATTTTCTCACACGCCATCAGCGGCTAAAAGCTTAGTCACTTGTACTTCCGGAGTACTTTGCTGCACCTTTACGAAACTTATTTTTTTTGCTTGTTCAGGTTCAGTGCTGTCACCACTGCTCTCACTTGCATGAGGGCTCTTTGTTCCAATACGAACCTCTGTCTTCTGAGCTACTAGTTGAAGCAACTGGGCTTACAGTTCCAGGCTTCCCTATTTTGTGTTTACTCTTTAGGTGACGTAACAAACCACTGGTGGAACAGCCTTTGCAAAGTAAACTACTGCCGCAATTTATATACCTTGCACTTTCTACAGTCGCATCTTTAGCTCAGTATCACCGCGCAAAGGTAGTCGTTTCTACAACATCGGTCATTTGGCATAGTATCTAGAGTAGTCTTTTCTGTATTACCTGCTAAACCAAACCACAAAATATATTCTGCAGTAATAGTTGAACTCTATTATGAGATAGTGTAGACAACACTGTGTAGTGATGTAAATTGCAGTGATATTAAAATACTTAAGTCCTTTCTTGAGCTTTTAATTGATTAATCATACTAAACAGCATGTGTAAGATATTCACACTTGTAGGAGTTTTAAAAAACCAATAAGACGGTTTCATTCACGTTTTATTGAACGATGTTAAAATAGCCGTAAGGGTCGAATGTAAACGATTTTTGAAGAGCCGTAAAAGGCCGAATGTAGTTCATTACATTTTTAAAAGGAGTAGTATTTATTATTCATTATTATATTATTAGTTTATTTTTTAGATCAGCGCAAAGAGAGCTTCTAAAAAAACCTTCGCTTTAACTCAAAAGATGACATACTTGACACGGGTGCTCGATAGATTGAAATACACCTCTCACGCAGCAACTGCTGCAGCTGCAGTTGTGGCTAAGTAGGCATACGCGATTACAAAAGAGTAGCAGGAACTGCTGCAACCGCCGTTGTAGGTGACGCGATTAAGAAGGAGCAGCAGGAACTGGTCTGTCAGCTTCCTGGAAGTACAAAATAATTCTTTAAGTAAAAAACTGTTGAAAGGTAGGGAACTCAAAATTTGTGCAAGACTATAACTATAAGACATTAAGCGGCTAGGACGCACCCCACAGTAGCGCCAGCTAATCTCAGAATAGCACACGAGTACGGACAAAACCCTCAAGGAAGCGTTAAGGTGAAGCAACTGACCGCAGCCTCCCAGGGTGCGGAGAGGTAACTATACCAGCACCAGAAAATACTGGGAGCGGAAATAAAACACGAATTAACTTGGTTCTCCGCTACGGCGGAGTAGAGATGGAGTATTTCACAGCACTAATTTCATAGTCACAAATAGTGAGCTCTCACACAAGTTAATTTCGACTCGGTGGGTCGGTAAGCCACTTTAAGAGGTTGTTAAAGGAAAGGAAAAAGATGAAAATGATGGTTGAGCGGTGTTCAGGCAAACATACGTTACCAGGTAAGTAGTTGATCGTAGGGAAATGAAACAAGCCCTTATATATAACTCAAGCCAGATGACCTCAGGAAGAAACCGTTACAGTTTCCTCCAAGTCTCACGAGTTCACCGATAGCAAGTAGGTTTGATAAATTTCGTAAGAAGCGATTTAATTAGTTAAAATCTCCCTTCGAAGTAGTTTACTGGCCATTAGCCTTTTGATTAAGTTAGAATTAATTCTTAAAGACCTGAACACCAAGCTAATATCTCAAAAATGAAAATAACGAAATTCAAAACACACGCATACAAACTTAAACACAGAAAAATAGAACAGTAAGCGAAGAGAAGTTATACATAACCTCGTTACTACGTATGTGGTAATAACTGACGCCCTCCAGGTGCTGCTCGGACTGCCCCTGCTTCAGTAAAAGTGTTAAATACCTAATCTACTTAGCTAAAAAATCACCTGCCCACCCCACCTCTGCTCAGCTCAAGCTCCGCGGCAACAAATGACAGCGCGAAAGCGACGCATGGCTCTGCCTCCAACGGCAATACGAGGAGCATGTGGGAAAAATTTTCCACGAATGATTTTAGGTTATTTTCGCATTCATACCTTGCAATTTATGCACTATTTAAAATCCCAGGGATTCCCGGGAACAAAGGAATTCACGGTCTAGGAAATAGTAGCCCCAAATCATCCGGGATCCCGGGATGCAAACCCTAGACACCAAAAAGTGTTCTGCCCTCCTTGCCAGATGGTGTTCTGCCCTCCTTACGCCAGATGGTGTTCTGCCCTCCTTGCCAGATGGTGTTCTGCCCTCCTTACGCCAGATGGTGTTCTGCCCTCCTTACGCCAGATGGTGTTCTGCCCTCCTTACGCCAGATGGTGTTCTACCCTCCTTACGCCAGATGGTGTTCTGCCCTCCTTACGCCAGATGGTGTTCTGCCCTCCTTACGCCAGATGGTGTTCTGCCCTCCTTACGCCAGATGGTGTTCTACCCTCCTTACGCCAGATGGTGTTCTGCCCTCCTTACGCCAGATGGTGTTCTACCCTCCTTACGCCAGATGGTGTTCTGCCCTCCTTACGCCAGATGGTGTTCTGCCCTCCTTACGCCAGATGGTGTTCTGCCCTCCTTACGCCATATGGTATTAACCGCCAGACGGTTTTGTAGGAAGTAAAAGAGATAAAACCATGAAAAAAATCGGTCAAAATATGCATGAGGAGACTATTTCAATAATTCAAATGGATTTATGAAAAAACTTACAGCACTGGTGACAGTGCATATGTTAAAAGCTGTTTAAATCAACATGCAAAAAGGTATCAGGCACTGTTTGTGAAATAGTCTCAACAGGTACAAAAATTTTGAAGTTCTACTATCTTAATCATGTGAAATGGCCCTATTGTTTGTTGAGAATGCAGCATCAGAAGTACCAGCAGTGGAATTATGAGAAGGGCCAGCAGCAGGAGCAGTAGAAGTACTTCTGCATATGAGAACCTAACTCTGTGACACTCTTCACACTTGTTTCTTTACCTCCTGTTGAGGTGCAAGCGGATACGAGGGAAGTGCTGGAGGTCTAATAGTAGTGGAGCACGTGGCAGTTTCCTAATTTAAATAATAAAACATATTGTAATTGCTTGGCTGCCTCATGTGACTGGGCGCTGATGGTAACGGGCTAGGGTTGGTACGAAAAAATTATCGCTTGACTCATTTGAGTTGCCATGCATTCTGCTATTCTTCTTTGAGGAGCAAATTATAATATCGTTTCTTATTATGATACGCCATTGTTCATCAAAATATTTCTGTGATAAGGGCATGAACGTAAAGCTTTGCCTTCTGAATTTTCCGACACAAAAACACTAAATTGAATTTCTTTGAAGTAAAGCATAGATAGAAAATAATAAATACTGGTTGTTTAATTGTGAAATACTAAACTCATTAAGGAACAAGCTAAGTAAGGGTCATTTAAATAATGAAGTACAATGAAGGCGAAGAATGACAAAAGGGTCCTACACTGAACTTGAGGGAAGAGTACCCCCAAAATGTCGAATTTTCAGGAGATATTGGGTTTTAGAAGCAATAGGAAGGGTAAGATGTCAGGTACATCCTGTGAAAAAATGAAGTTCGTACTTTCATTGGTTCGCCCGCTACGAGGGTTTGAAGTATGGGGGGGAGGGGAGGGGGAAGTGATATTTTATCATGTTACACCTCCCCCTTGGCTCTTTCTTCACGGTTTGACGTTGCTATGCCTTCTTCTATGTCTCTTAATGATGATTTCAAGGGTCCTAGCTGATCCAATAAAAAATAATAAAAAAAAATTAAAATTGTTTATGTATCTTTGTTTACCTGTTTTGACTTATTTTGATAGATCGGAATTTGGGGCTTCAAAATGTATCTCCTCCTACAGTTTTTGAGCTACAGTGATGATTTTGGTGTCATTGGATGCGGAAATACGTGGGCATTCCAAAAACTGGGGGCCATTTGAAAATGCATTTTCGATCGAAAGTTGTGACGTCATAAAGTATGAAATGTTAAGAAAAAGTCCTTTATTTTTAATTTTTCAATTTTTTCAACTTCAAACTGAAGTTTGAAGAATGTCAAGTTAGTTTTTGAAATCTACAAGTATTTCCGCATACAATGACACTAAAATCATCACTGTAGCGCAAAAACTGTAGGAGGAGATACATTTTGAAAACCCCCCCCAAAATCTCGTTTTCTATGGAGAAAACTGCATTTTTTCACGAATGGAAAATGATTCTAAATTGCATTTCCTATCTGTATACCAAGTTTCATTACTATAGGTTCAATAATAAAAAATTTTTTTAAGGGGTACTCTTCCCTTAACTAGACGACTCACACCAGGCACGGTGCAACACTGGGGCAACCCCTCGCACTCACCAACAATGTAGGAGCAGTCACGGGCGGGAATCAGCAGTAGAAGTAATACAGCGGAAATTACCAGAACAGATATCATGGTCAGCAGCATTAGAAATAAGCAAGAGATTCCACTGCAGAAGTAATCACAGGCGAGCTACAATAGCAGAATTATCAACCAGGTAAACACGTTTGGAGGCCACCCAAAACATCGGCCGTTGCCACCTGAACTGACACAACTCACAGAGTACCAGGCTCTCGGGGGCGGTGGTGGGGCATCGGAATGAAGTGCAGAGAGCCAGGTGGTGATCCTCTCACAGTTAACAAACCAAAAACAATCCGTGAATGAATAAATTTGAGAAAAATTGAATTGATGATAATTAATAGCTCTACGAACCATTTAGTGTTATGTTAAAATTTACCGGTAATTCCCTTCACATATCTGGCTTCGAAGCGTCCGCTGCACTGAGAAAAAATATAGGGTCATTTTGACACACTTAAGCGTGTCATACGTTTGTCGCAAAACCGGCACACAATTGTATGTCATGGAGGCGACATGACACACTTAAGTGTGTTACATGACACACTTAGGGCCGTCATGACACACCTAGGGGAAATCTACGGAACCTAAAACATAGATTTAACTTACTCCTACCATACCCCTCTGACTCGCCCGTGGATCAAGAAAAATGGTTAACAGGATTATTGAACTACGAGTATTTGAGGTTTATGGTGTATCAACTCTTGACTTTCAAATTTAAAATTAACACTATATTTCCACAGAACAAAATCAGTTCCTAATAAAGTCAGCGTATTAAGCAATTTTACAGACAGCATTAAAACATTGCATACCGTAGTGTAGAGAAACTTCAAAGATTTATTGAGTAGAACAGATTAATTGAAATCAGCAAACAAATTGGGAACATCTTCAATAACTTCTTCACAACAATGTTAAATGTATATTAACACGATATATGAGCTTGAATCACTGTGACGGTTACAATACCTATACATTCATCGAACGAAGAAAGCCCTGAATTCATAGTGAATTGTATTCTATATAACAAAGAACTTTCACGCGCTACAGATAGGCTTCAACATGACCACATCCTTCATTCAACCAACTAAAAACAGCATCAGTTCAGTTCGCCCATTTTATTCAACACTGAAATACACATTTTCTCGGTATTTATTTCTCAGAAAATTAACAGTTGAAGTCTAAACACTAAAAAAGGTGAAATAAATTCAGCACTAAATGTTTATCTACTTAAAACTGGAGGTGATAAAAATTATTCAACATTTAGGACAAATTCTGTGTACATCTGTGAGAACTTTTCCGCATGCGTAATCAAGAAATATCCTAACAATTTAAAACATATTTTTTTCAATTTTAATTTCATATTTAATATGAAACGTAAAGGTCTCACGCTATAGTACAAGAATTCTCTATTTTGAAACAAAAAGTTCCCAAAACAAAAGTCACACGAGTAACATTCCACTTCCTCGCAATACCTTTAGAAATGTTAATCGCATTTTACACAAGAAAGAAATAAAGTATTTTTCTATCAATCACAGATCAAGTTAATGAAGAGTATTATTATATTATGGAACTCTAAGTGAAATGAAAAAATTCTGCTCTATACTCATTTCCAGGCGAACCTAGAAATATTCATACGGAATGAAATAATTTAGTTCTGCTATTAGTTTCATAATGAATTTAAGTTCTTGTAAAATAACTTAAGCAAAGGTGAAAAGATTTCATTGTGAAAATTAAAATAACTTTCCAAACACTTATCTTGCACAAATGAAATCATGATTCATCTCCACACAGAATGATTATATTTCCATTCAATAAGAACTTTGACAATTATTTATACCTGTCAAGTTATCCACTTTTACACAAGTAACGAAATGAAAGTGAAGAATCAAATATTAAAACGTCTGTTTGAACGTTCCCGAATAAATCCAGGAGCTTTCGAAAGAACGGAAAATATTTTATTTTTCACTTTGGGTTCCGTAAAAAACAGGAGTTGTTGCAGAATTGGACAAAGTCTTATACTGCTGTAGAGAAAATATTCTTCAAGTTGTAACAGCCAAAAGAATTCTAACCGATTTCATCACTTATAAGAATAATTCTTATAATAACTGTGGCGAAACAGCTTAATAGTAGTATTTTTTACACGACTAATAGAACATTACATATTACTAATCGCAGTTAAAGGAAATGTACGCTATAAAATCAGATAATTCTACTCCTTTTTCACTTCAAATTAATCTAAGTCAAGTTCAATTCAATCCAAATCAAGTTCAATTTAATCCAAGTCAAGTTCAAATAAATCCAAGTTAAGTTCGAATAAATCCAATTCAAGTTCAATATAATCCAAGTCAAGTTCAATTTAATCCAAGTCAAGTTCAAATTTATCCAAGTCAAGTTCGAATACATCCAAGTCAAGTTCAAATTAATCCAAGTCAAGTTCAAATTTATCCGAGTCAAGTTCAAATTAATCCGAGTCAAGTTCAAATTAATCCGAGTCAAGTTCAAATTAATCCGAGTCAAGTTCAAATTAATCCAAGTCAAGTTCAAATTAATCCAAGTCAAGTTCAAATTAATCCAAGTCAAGTTCAAATTAATCCAAGTCAAGTTCAAATTAATCCAAGTCAAGTTCAAATTAATCCAAGTCAAGTTCAAATTAATCCAAGTCAAGTTCAAATTAATCCAAGTCAAATTCAAATTAATCCAAGTCAAATTCAAATTAATCCAAGTCAAATTCAAATCAATCCAAGTCAAGTTCAAATTAATCCAAGTCAAGTTCAAATTAATCCAAGTCAAGTTCGAATTAATCCAAGTCAAGGTCAAATTAATCCAAGTCAAGGTCAAATCAATCCAAGTCAAGTTCAAGTTAATTCAAGTAACAATCAAATTAATCCAAGTCAAGTTCAAGTTAATTCAAGTAACAATCAAATTAATCCAACCCTCAGTTGAGTTAAAAAATTATACCATCACTTGTTAATTTGAGCTATTTGTGTTATATATATGGATCTATTGGATGTGATGAGCAAGACAGGTTTCGAGGTTCTATTTACACTCGAATATTATTATTATTATTATTAAATCAAGCAAAGCAACCCCAACGGGACGGATCGTGGATCCATAGATTTCCCATAGGAAACCCCCCCAGCATCAACTCCACGAACAGTGAAACAAAAACAAAGAACAAAGAAAAAACTAAAGGAAGAAAGCAGGAGAAGGGGATATCAACCACGCAACAACCAGGAGTTGACAGCACCTTTGAAACCACCGATCGAACCCGAATCAAACACTGCAGAGGGAAGGGAGTTCCAGCAGGCAACGGAACAAGGGACAAAGCAACGCCTATACTGCGAAGTCCTACATCTAACTTCCCTCAGCTCAAAACTATGAGCAGCAGCAGCAGCACGGGTAGCCCGAATCCGCTCGGCCCGTGGGGGAAGCTTATGGAACAACCAGTGCCTTCTATTGTTGAATAGCTTATAAAAAACGCAAAGTTGGGCAACTAGCCTTCTGTGTGCCAGAGACGGCAGCACCAGACCCGGACATAGCGCAGATGCAGATCTTACAATGCGATCCAAGAGACGCAGGTGGCAATCAGCCGCAGAGCCCCAAACAGGCGAACAATACTCGAGCAGAGGAAGAAGAAAGGCGCAGAAGCCTCTCCGCACCAACTGAGGGTCCTGATAAATTCCACCAATTACCCTCAGGATCCCCAGCCTTTTGGAGACCTGTGAGACTACCCTCCGCACATGAGCCTCAAATGTGAGCCTCCCATCAAACCGCACACCCAGGAAATCAAGTTCATGGTAAACCTCAATAACTGCCTGACCTATGACTAGCTCACCGAACGGGGGCTCACTGGTCCTGGATCTACTCACTATGAGCGCCTTTGACTTACTAGGATTAAGTATCATGTTCCACCTCAAGCACCATTCGTTGATGCGTAACAAATCAGCATTCATGTCTTCCACCACCGCTGGACGCAACATGGGACCGGGCACAACGGCGACTAAGGACGAGTCATCAGCATAAGCAATAAAATTACTTCGCACAAGATCAAACATCTCACTGGTGTACAAAACAAACAAGAGAGGACCAAGTACACTCCCCTGGGGCACACCTGAAACAACCTCACACCAGTCACCCACCACTCCGTCAACCACCACTCTCTGCCTTCGTCCAGCCAAAAACTCTTCACATATCGATAACAACTTGCCACCAACCCCTGCGAGTGCCAACCTGTGCAAAACACCTACGTGGCTAACTCGATCGAAGGCCGCGCTGAAATCCAACTGTACAACCACAGCCTCACGACCCGTATCCAAAGCAGTCTGAAGCAGGTGGGACAAGGATAATAGCGCGTCTGTACAGCCTAAGCCACGTCTATAAGCAAATTGAGCTGCAGGGAGGAACCCCATACTCTCACAATATCGCGACAGTCGACCCACAATTAGCCGCTCGAACACTTTTGCTAGGACTGGGGTGATGGAAATGGGACGATAATTCTCCACCAGCGGAGAAGGAGGACCCTTAGGGACAGCCGTCACATTGGCTGATCTCCAGCAACTCGGATATTGACCAGACCTAATCAGTGACCTAAAAATGACACTAAGTTTGGGAGCTAGCACCTCAGCCGTCTCCCTGAAAAACAGCGGAAACACACCCAACGGGTCGACCCCACCACCCACATCAAGTTCAGAGAGTAAACGTCTAACCTGACCAGACCTAAACGCCAGCGAACAACACAAGGGTCTTGGGTAGCATGTGGGAGGCAATACAAAATTCTCCCAACACTGCTTACCATCAAATTGAGTGGTGAGCAGCTGCGCTTTCTCTACAGGATCAACCACCAGTGCCCCTCCAGGGCCTAGAAGGGCAGGAAGAGCAGGCCTAGCACCAAATACAGCTCCCTTCAACGTAACCCACCATTTGTGCGAAGACGAGGAGGAATTGAGGGTATCCCGCAGTCGCCGATCATGCCGCTCACGAGCCCCGGCGTAAACTACCTGGGCTTCATTACGAGCTCGCAAGTAAGCCTCCCACCCAGGTGGGGTCTTAGACCTAGCCCAAGAGCGGAACGCTGTCCGCTTCGCATCAAAGGCAGCTCTACGCTGACCATCGAACCAAGGTTTATCAGAAGACCTGACACGAAGAACCACTTTAGGGACATAACGTTCGACCACATCCGCAACCGCTTGATTCAGCAAGTCCAAAGGTGCCCTGGAGCGTAAAATCTCACCCCAAGGGAAACCTCGGACAGCCCCCCTAACAGTAGTCCAATTGGTTCTGTTCTTCAACATAACCACCCGGCGAGTGTTCAAAACAGGCACGGCTTGACGAACAAGTAAACAACACTCAAGCACACAGTGGTCAGAGGTACCCAAAGGGGGAGCAACAGAAACCCTGACAACATCAGGAACATCCGTGAGCACCAGGTCCAGGCAGTTCCCCGCAACAGGAGTCGGACCCTGAACAAGTTGCGTGCAGCCAGACAGGTTGGAAAAGTCCAAAGCATTATGACCATGCACATCAGTGGGCGAAACAGAACCCAGCCACTCAGTGTGGTGTGCATTTGCATCACCCATGAATACAAAGACTGCCTTTGGGTCAGAGGACTGAGCTCGTGCCATCAAATCCAACAGGCAATCATATAATGAGCCATCGTGCCCCGGATTACGATAAAAGGCCACCAAGTAGAAATTGGACACTGAGCCACAAACCCGTACCACCATATACTCGTGACACTCGCATTCCCAATGCAAGCGCCTATAGGCGCGACAACCCTCCCGAATATAGAGGGCCATCCCACGAGTACCCCCAGTGGGCATAACCAGCCTCAACTGAGGCGACGCAAATCCCGGGACACGGATCTCAGCCGGGTGTCTCCGATCTGAGACAAGAGTCTCTGACAAGAACAAGATATCACACCGGGAGGCAGCAATGGCTAACTCATTCAAATTGGCCCTGAGTCCCCGAATATTGGCACAAAGTACCATCAGCTCCCGACCAACTACGGTGGGTCTGAACCCCGCCATACCAAACAAGGAAGACCCAGATAAGAAAGGATAGAATGAAAGGAGAAAGAAAACAATAAAGTGAAATAGCAAAGAAAATGAGAATATGAGAAGAAAAAAAGAGTGAGAAGAAAAAAGAGAAAAGAAAAACGAGAAAAGAGAAGAGAAAATATATTTATATACGCGAAATTTCACTTTATCACATGTATGAAATCATATACGCAAATACAAAAGATTATCATTGGACGATATGTAGATTTAAACTTTAAAAGGAATATAGAAATGCGATTCACTGAGTACTAATGTACGATTCCGTTTGAGTACAATTACATTACTACCCAGATACATTCGTGCACTAGCAATGAAAATATTACCATCCATTTTAATTCCTTGTTAGTCAATGTGAAAAAATGTAGGATCCATTTACAATACACAATAATAATACAATGAAAGAAATAGAGAAGAAGTACTTTAAAAACATTTACTCTGAACGTTTCGAGCCTAAGCTCATTCGCAATAAAAAGTCTGCAAATAATATAATAAACAAGTTAGTACACCCAAAAATTACAGAAGCGCAGAATATAAGCACAATAAAAACAAACAAACAAAAATAATAATAATTTATCGGTTGACTATTTTCAGAGGGTATGCACTCTGCATTTCGTTGAGGGAAGGTTTAAGTTTATGAATGAATAATGACTCTAAAATACGTAGGTCTAAGCTGGCGGTACAAGTATCTAATATTTTAAATTTGCTAATGTCAATTATCTGTTCACAGGAATTATTACTACAATGTTGTCTGATGCTAGAATGACTAGGAGAGGTAAGCAAGCGACCTGTTCGATGACTCCGACCTGCATGTTCAGCAACCCTGACGTAAAGTGCTCGGTGGGTGGAACCCACATACTGCGATGCGCAATGCGCACAACTGAAATTATAGACGAGGGAAGATCGCATGCCGGTCGGGAGCACATCTTTAAATCTAAAAAATGATCCAATGGTACGGTTTATGTTTATGTTTACTTGCGAAGTTAGGTTTATGACCTAACTTCGCAACTGCGTTACCATTCAGACCGATTTTCGCCGCTTATAATTGTGCTACCTACAATGTGTCAAAATTTTTAGTTCCGTTTCTTAGCCATTTAACTCTAAATGATTTCACTGTTCAAAATTCTCATGACTTTGTACAAACTATATCTAGTCAACCTGACGCTGATAAGTATTTTATGGCTTCCCTTGACGTTGAGAATCTTTTTACCAATGTACCTCTTGACGAAACCATTGATATTTGCATAAATTCTATGTTTTCTGTTCCGTCATCTTCAGTTATAGGTTTAACAAAAAATTATTTTAGGTCTCTTTTAGAACTATGTGTGCGAAATTCTTTCTTTATTTTCAATGGTCGTATATATAAACAAATAGAAGGGTTGGGTATGGGTCTTCCTTTAGGCCCTACTTTCGCCAACATTTTCATGTGTCACCACGAACAGAAATGGCTAAATCAATGTCCAACTTCATTCAAACCAGTTTTCTATAGGCGCTATATTGATGATACTTTTGTTCTTTTCAAAAACAAATGTGATGCCCATTCCTTTCTTCAAGATTTCAATTCCAGGCATCCCAATATCAAATTCACTTTAGATCTGGAAAATAATGGCCAATTAAATTATCTTGATGTCAATGTTCACCGATCGGGTAATAAATTCATAACCTCAGTCTACAGAAAACAAAAATTCTCCGGGTTAGGTCTAAGTTACTTTAGTTTCTGTTGCAAGAGATTCAAACTGAATAGCATCTCCACCCTTATTACTCTTGCCTATAATATTTGTTCAAATTACACTGACCTCCATAAGGAATTTACTTTTTTGCAGTCTTATTTTACAGCTAATGGTTATCCACATTCTGTTATTTTTCGTGCCATTAATAAATTCCTGAACAGTAAATTTATTCCGAAATCTCGTCTTCAAGCTCTAAACTATAGTTATTGTGTGTTGCCATATTTTGGATATCAATCGGAAAAGTTGAGAAAAGATCTTTTAATGCTTTTGACTAATTTTTCCCAGACATTTCCTTTCGTATTATTCTAGTGAACAAGCGTACCATTGGATCATTTTTTAGATTTAAAGATGTGCTCCCGACCGGCGTGCGATCTTCCCTCGTCTATAATTTCAGTTGTGCGCATTGCGCATCGCAGTATGTGGGTTCCACCCACCGAGCACTTTACGTCAGGGTTGCTGAACATGCAGGTCGGAGTCATCGAACAGGTCGCTTGCTTACCTCTCCTAGTCATTCTAGCATCAGACAACATTGTAGTAATAATTCCTGTGAACAGATAATTGACATTAGCAAATTTAAAATATTAGATACTTGTACCGCCAGCTTAGACCTACGTATTTTAGAGTCATTATTCATTCATAAACTTAAACCTTCCCTCAACGAAATGCAGAGTGCATACCCTCTGAAAATAGTCAACCGATAAATTATTATTATTTTTGTTTGTTTGTTTTTATTGTGCTTATATTCTGCGCTTCTGTAATTTTTGGGTGTACTAACTTGTTTATTATATTATTTGCAGACTTTTTGTTGAGAATGAGCTTAGGCTCGAAACGTTCAGAGTAAATGTTTTTAAAGTACTTCTTCTCTATTTCTTTCATTGTGAATTTGCTTCGCAAAATCGATTTTCCTTTGTATAATAATACAAGAAACAATATTTCTAACATAATGCTGATCTTATTTGTGTGTGTTTACAATTCAATATATAATTTTATCAAGACTTGAATATTCATTAAATGATTATCATAAAAGTTATTCAAGTCTTGAAAGCATCATATATCGAATTGTAAACACACACAAATAAAATCAGCATTAAGTTAAAAATATTTTTTTTGTATTATCATTGTGTATTGTAAGTGGATCCTACATTTCTTCACATTGACTAACACGGAATTAGAATGGATGGCAATATTTTCATTGCTAATGCATGAATGTATCAGTGTAGTAATGTACACCTTTGAATTGTAATCAAACGGAATCATACATTCGTACTCAGTGAATCGCATTTCAATATTCCTTTTAAAGATTAAACTACATATCGTCCAATGATAATCTTTTGTATTTGCGTATATGATTTCATACATGTGATAAAGTGAAATTTCAGGTATATAAATATATTCGAGTGTAAATAAAACCTCGAAACCTGTCTTGCTCATCACATCCAATAGATCCATCCATATATAACACAAAAAGCTCAAATTAACAAGTGATGGTATCATTTTTTAACTCAACTGAGGGCTGGATTATTTCGATTGTTACATGAATTAATTTGAACTTGACTTGAATTAATTTGACCTTGACTTGGATTAATTTGAACTTGACTTGGATTAATTTGAACTTGACTTGGATTAATTTGAACTGAAAAAGGTGAAGTGACCATTAATTTTTTTACAATAGTACGGATATTTCTACATAAATTAGAGAATGTATGAACAAGCGAAAAGCTACATTAATCCTTTTAGTATCATATTCACTTCAAGTTCACGAAAAAAGGTCTCATGCAACATTAGTAAACATTCTCTCTATTCTGAAACGGTGAAATAATTTCCTATTGCTTATTATCGCACAAATGAAATTCTCATTCACTGTAAAGTAAGCGTGTTCCTTTGGAACTCAATACGAGTTTGAACGAAAAATGTTTACACCAAACTAAAATTCCACAACGCAACCTTAAGCTATGTCAAATGGCCATGACTCGGGATGTGTTGACGGCCACTGGCAGCGATACCGAGATCTTTTGGTGGAGGTGAGGACTGGACGACGCTGTCGCATTTCCTGGTCGAGTTACGGGCACCGGATCCTGCTAGCCTGTTCTGCTCAAGTAAGAATACATGCAATGAATTTTTATCAACAAATTTAACACATTTTTTATATGATGTTAGTAAAACTGTTGCTTTGACGAGCATCTATGGTATAGGTAGACACAACTTCATAACAGCGTGATTAATCTGTAGGGTCAGATTCGTGGCCTTGCTGAAGTTCAGTTATTAATTTTCATTAATCATTTATTCGTACACTTAATATTAAGATTCTCTTAACCACAACATACGCGATCCAAAGAAAGCAAGGAGAAGAGACAAACATTTAGTATATTAGATTAGATTATTAGTTAGATTAAGCCTCCCTATCCGCAACAAAGGCAGTCCAAAGAAAGGAAGGAAGAAGGCACCATCTAGTATGGAGTTGAGGGAACGTAGAATCTATGCAGAAAAGGCACAGAAACAGTAAGATGAGAAAGAAGTTCATGAAACAAGATCAAAGTTCAAGAAGAAAGTAGTAGGTGGTGAAAAACAAGACAGCAGTGAACCGAAAAAAGATGGTCAGTAACAAAACAAAAACCTATTCTATTCCAACAAAAAAAAAGCTGACTTAGCTAACTCTCAGCTCGGGCCCTCACATTGTCCCCCTGGGAGCGCTAATTCCCATAGATACAACAGCTGTATCCCCCTGAGGGGACAAACATTTAGTATCGACTGTTAAAAAACATTGAACTTATGCACGAAGTGATTCCCACCAAGGGTACCCTGCACATTAAAACAGCAGGTTAGTATTGCAATAGAAAAAGAAAAGGCATGAAAGTCAACGAAGTGATATGAAACCTAAAAATCAAGGTGGTTGCGAAAGAAAGAAGTCTCAAGGGCCTATCAATAGATGAGGTAACCCAGAAGTATCCTATTGCTTTCATAATGCCTCCTACAACTTGCGCTATGAATTGTTTGATCTGCTCTGAGATCAGCTAATCAACACTGAATCTTGATCAGCTGATCAACGCAACCCGGAACTAGAAAGGGAAGTTCTGCTTTATAATGAAATTTTACTTTTTTGTTCATGAATGATGCAAAGGAGACTGTTTGAATAATTAAGACTTTATACTAAATAGGTAAGTTTGTTGGGGACATGAGTGCTGTGAATTTCACTATCTTCGTTAGACGGAGTATAATGCGGAGTGTACCTTGAATTAAGAACTGGGTAGTCAATACATAAATTTTCTGAACAAGTATTTAATCACAGTTGTACAGCTAATGACTTCGACTCCACCTTAGGGTTATATCAGTTTGAATTTCCCGTGGATTAATTTAACTTTGGCTTGGATCAAGTGGAGCTTGACTTGGATTAAACTGAACTTGACTTGAATTAATTTGAAGTAGGCTTGGATTATTCTAACTTGACTTGGATGAATTCGAATTTGACTTAGATTAATTTGAAGTGAAAAGGTGTAGTCTGAAGACGAGACCTAATTGTCACTTACTTGAGTTTTATCTTATGAAAAGTCGCGCAACAGCATTTAGGATGGCAGCAATCGAAACCGTAGCACCTTCCAAGCCCGACTGCTATGTCAGCGTCCTTCAAAAGCGCAGACCTCTCCTCCTTCTGCCACAAGTCTCTCGCATGTGGCTGGAGCCAAATGTTTGGACCGTCGAAGATGATCATCGGTAATGGCTCCTGGGTGAAAAAAGAAAAATTTTAGTATGTGTGTCACCTATAATCTTGAGAAATTTAACCTGAATACAATAGAACTTTTATAATTTAGTTTGTTTAAATGCTTGCTTGGTCGTTTGTAAGTTCATTAGCATCCATGATATGCTTATGAGAATAACGTTCGACTACATTTTCAGTCATAACGTAGGGTTCAAATAAATTTCCTCGCATTGTAGTACGAACATGATGGGTTTAAATACTTATTTTTCTAGAAATTCATATCTCTAATATCTTAAGACTGACTTGATGGGTAATTACTTGTTATGATTTAACATTAGGTCAATATTCGTTAAAAAATATTTTTCTCCAAGACAGCAGTGAAATCTAGGATTCCTTCATTAGTGTAATAATTTAATCTATACTCTGCACGCCAATTCTACAATGAAAGAATAATTATGAAATTACAACAAATGATTTTCACTTTTTTCAAATGAAACTTTTGCCTTCATTCTTGCGTTCGCTTGGACTATTTTAACAACTGCCTTTAGAAGACAAATGTTTCATTTTCATTTTTTTCTTAATAATTGAGGGACGAAAGCTGTCAAAATAACAATAGAATGAAGTTCTTACCTTTTTACTTGTCTTCACAGGGCGAGGTATGGACACCTCACGAGACACTTGAAGTATTCCAGCTGCATATTTCCATGAGATTACCTCGCATTGCATCGAAGTTATTCATCTCAGTGATTCCC
Source organism: Morinoia aosen (assembly GCA_030386875.1). NCBI lineage: Eukaryota > Metazoa > Arthropoda > Malacostraca > Amphipoda > Talitridae > Morinoia > Morinoia aosen. The sequence goes on along the minus strand of CM059576.1, from coordinate 52,497,233 downwards.
ACGAATTCAATGCATATCTGAAAACATTAAGGTTATGTTATTATTCAAGAAAGACAAAAAATATACTCTCGCCTGATTTTTTTCCTCACCTAGAGAGTTTTCGTCTTACAATTATTATTGTGTTTTATTTTCATCATCACAATGTGAAACATCCGATAGCCAAAATTTTCATTTTGTGGACGAACGTCAATGCTCGCCCGCCTTCGCTGTGTGCGGAATTCGCGAAACATACGTGCGGAAACCCAATGTTAAAATTTACAAATTTTTACGATTAGTTAATTCCAGTTACTCTGGAACATGGAAATGTAGACAGTTACTTTATATTGTCAGACATAATTATTGGTTAGAAATTAATACTAAAGTACTTCTTCTAACATACCTATTCAAGCTATTATACTTTAAACTATGTTCATTCTTCATTTATTTGTATAGAAAACATAAGTGCAATCCACATCTTCTTATCAAGATGAACTTCTGATTGGATCTGTTTTAGTTTCAAGAATTTCCAATCATGAATTATGAATTGCTTAAGCAAACTAGCAACTCCATGTTCAGCATATTTGTTGCTTTGATTATCTATATATATATACAGTCTGAACTTGGCTGTCACATATCTTGCAGAGAGTCAAAACATTCATTTTGAAGATAACAAAGAAGTTAATTCTACTTTTCTTCAGTTTGCATAAAAAAACCCTCTGTAGCCTGAACATGTTGAAAAGAATTGTAGACTATAAAAAAGATTTAAATTTTCATTGATTATCAAGCACTTTTGAGTTGGAATATGTGCACAATTATTTCATTATAACAAACATTTCTGAGGACAGTCTTCTCATATCCTATTCTGTAGGTATATATCCTGGAGAGGACTGCTATAAAGTCATAATTTATAGATATTTACATTAACAATAACCTGTACAAAACATCAAACTACAGAAAATTAATAGAAGTACTTTCATGTGCAACCAAAATACTTGATTATGTTTGGGTCCCATATTACGCTTAAGTTAAAGCCTTTCTTTCCCATACCTACTAATCAGTAAACTCTAATGAAATTGAATTAGAAGAAAAACTATTTTCAATAATTCATGTACCATTCACAAGTTAATAACCTAATAATTAATATAGGCTAATCCATTAATCAATTATAATAAGAATTCAAGGCAGATAAAATTGAAGCACTAATAATATAATGAGCAGTAGTACTTACATGAGTTTTCGTCCTTGATCGAGTGAACTCAAAACCACTGGTTGATGGAGAAGGCTCACTCTAAGCACAAGTTGAAGGAACTGAGAATAATTTTATCGAGCCATTACTGGGCCAATGATCTGTTTAGTTGAATAATATTCAAGTAAAGCTATAAATTTGGACTTGGAAGAATAGAGGGAACACTGTTTGTAATTCATTTTCAAATGCTGAAAAAATATCAAAAATTTTTAAAACAAATTAGGATATATTTTTGAAAAAGAACATACCAAATGAGAATCAATTAAGGTCTTAGTGAAAAGCAAGCAAAAAAGAAAAAAGTTAGGCTATCCAAAATATGACTAAAGCCAATAATAATAGTAAAAAAAATTACATTCATGGTTTCACCAGGTTCTTTTAGTGTGACTATTAACTTTAGCCTAGTCCAAAAAATCAGGTAGGCCTAATATAGTTTTATACCTGCTTGTTTGGTTTTCTTCAAAGCTATTTTTTTAAAACATATGGCCATTGTTGAATGTAATATTGAACTTAAAATTTCATGAGCATGATTGGATAAATGAAATTCCCAAAGCAAGATACATATACAGTGGCTGCGTTTAAATGAATTTTCATATCAATGATAATTTCAGTAAAATAATATCATATCTGATTTTATCTAATCATAATACTGTTGCTGATTATTCATTCAATACCTTTTAACACAATAACATGATTTTGACTGCAAAAGTTAATCCATGTCTCACACACATGAAACTGTAACACATGGTTTTGTATTTCATCCCTGTTGCTTTTCATTCTAATTAATTACTTCTTTACACATTTGCATCATTAAAAATTAATAACCAGGAGTTCAAACCCATTTATTTATTTGCCAACATAAATTATTACACGTTTCCTTCCGAAAACGATCAAGAAATTCGAACCGCCGAGGATGCGACCTTGAACTTGAACGCCAAGGTCGCATAACGACGCTTAAGATCAGTCACCTGTAATCTATCAACCCACAAGCCCGTATTTCGGCTGATGCATAAACAATAACATTTGACGCTCATATATATATCCTCTTTAGACATGAAATAAAATCCAAACATTTAACAGGCTTTGGAACGAATGACTTTCAGGTTATCATCATGAAGTGAATGAACTAGCCCGGGTACAAAAATCATGGCGGGCAGAAATAATGAAGAAGCCACACTAGCTGTTTCACTGCTACGTAATTGAATGCAATATGTTTTAACAGCTTTAATTATACACCAAACAAATCACTCGGGTCTTGAATGGGACCACTAAGATAGTGGACACCACTTTCTTACGAAAAGTCCGCTGGATATGAGTGCTTCGCGGGTTACACATGCACGCGTGACTACCCGCAATGACAGGCTGACCGATACTAATTAATCATGCCATTGCATACATGCATGGTGGCGAGGCCGCGGGATATATGAGTGAGCTGCGGATGCCTCTCACGACGTTGGAAGGAACACAAATGAGCTATTTACTTCAGTACTTGATAAATAGATTAGTGATTGGCGAACTGAAGATAATTGCAATCATCATGCGCTATTTCTTAATAGCTTTTATTCTACCAAGCCCTTCATTATCTTCGTGAGAAAGGCCATGTCTAATTTAACTGCATAATTCTGCTAAAAAGTGTAAGTTAATTTATTACACCGACAAGCTTGAGTCGTAAACAATGTGTTGCCTTATAAATTTTTCATAGTGATTTCCTTCTAGTATATCGGCATTAATAACTTGCATTTTAGTTATTAACACGTTCACCGCGTTTTTGCGGTTGTTAAAGGTTGGTTTGGTTACGTTGCAAATAGCAGAATTGGGAAATAGATTTTAAATACTTCCTGAGGTATGTGAGAAATACAATTGCGTGATAACATTTCACCATGTATTATAAATATTTTTATTTTAAAAAGATCTTGATGCAGAAAACTTCAAAAATTTATACGGGTATGCGAATAAGTTATTTACCTAATGGTACACATAGTCCAATAACGCAAGAAACCTGTCACTTTAAGTGAATATCTTATATCTTGGAATGAACTGAACACATATGTTTAAGCGTGAAAAAAAGGAAGCAATAACTTAATTTTTTTCGCCTTTTCATCGTATTAACTGAGAAAGTGATAAAATGGACATATATTTGCTTACATTTACTTGTTATGGTATATGAATTAAACATTTTGTTGAAAATGTAAAATTTGAATCAACAAAACCCCTAAACAGGCAACCGATACTTCATTGTCTTACTGGCGGTGACTTTACATTCTCGCCCGACCTGTGAGTGCGTCAAGGTTGACACACCTGGGTGTGTCATGATTTCTCTGAGTATGCCGGAAGCATCCTCCAGCATTCCTCAAGTTGTCCTCCCCCCAGGCAGACGGATCACACTCTTTAGCTGTCCCATATGTCGTACGAACTGATGATCTTATGTTGAGGCTATTATCATAACTCCTTCATATAAGTACTCAAGGTCCACGGTGTAGCTCTCACAACATCTATGCCTTTTAGATCCTTCATTGACCAATTTCTCGAACTGAATGTATTTTTTTCTTCGAACACACTGTCTCTACGACTATGTAGCTCAATTGGCACACCCCTTTTGTGTGAACACAATGTTGCTACGACTTTGTAGAGACAAATCGCACAATCCTTTTGTGTGAACACACTGTTGCTATGACTATGTAGAGACAATTAGCACACCCTCTCGCTCTGCAGAGCGTATCGCCAAACAATCCAATCTATTCTACAGACTTCCAAAACTTAGACTCAGTCTCAACCCGTTTTGACCTTAGGATTTTAGAATCTTTCATTTCTTTAAACGGAAACAATCATCAATAATACAAACAATTCTTACTCGTTGCAAATAGAACAATTCTTACTCGTTGCAATCTTTTTGAATTATTTTTTAGACATTTGGTTTTCGAGATTATTTTTATATTTTGAACTGATGGTGGAGCTGGCCTTCGAATTTTTTGCTTATAAAAAACCTCTGATTTATCTACTTTTTAAATTTTCACATAAATTGGCAGCTCTAGCAAATGACTGACCCGTTCAGATGTGTACAATACAGTAGTTCAGGTACTTAGGCCGCAACGTTATGGATCATGACTTGCAGATGGATAGCTGTCCTTTTTTAATGTTATGTTTATCTCGAAAAACATTTTATTGACACCTTCTTATGTTCTATTCAACTTATAGACTCGTTAGATATTCATTTGACTTTTTTTAACAAATGTACATGAGCCCTTTAATGTATTGCAAAGTGCTCTGAAGTAAAACATTACGATGATAATGCACTCTATCTTCATTTGCAAGCTTGTTTGGCTGAATACTGAAGTATATTTTTACAATTAATTAGATAAAAATGACACCATATCTACTGCAAACAATCCACTAGCTACTTCTTGGTACAGAAGGAAATTTCACCTCTCAGCTAGGTATCCTTGTTTTTCCTTACAGAAATCCTTACAGAAATTACCCTCAGTTCACACCATGTCCGTCTTTCAGCGAAGCATTCGACCGCATCATGCAATGCAGCAAAAGAACCTCATGGCCGCACCAGGCAGACTGGCCAGGCCAGAGAGCGGCGCTGGAGGCAGCGGGTGCCGACTTCAGCACTTGGCGGGACTTGGTGCTGGCGTGTTCAGCCGATGTGCGGGTCGTCAAGGGGGCGGCTGAGGCAGCTTTGTCAGAAGATGTGTGGTGCATGAAGACAAGTGAGTTAAATTATAGGCAAAAATGCTCAAGAAGAGCAAATAATAACTCTATTCTAACCTTCTAACGCGCAATATCATTCATTGAAAGCTTGTGAATACAATCAAGATCTTAAATAATTTACTGACTTACAAGATCTCCAACAAAGATTGCTCACGGTTCCATTTCATATTTTGTCTCATGTCTCAGGCAGCGACAAGGCTCAGGGAACTGAACAAGCACATACTCGTAAATGCCGTGGAAGACACAATGTCCACCAACGGAATAACAAAGATGAAGGAATAAATGTACAAGGCCGTACGCGCAACAGCCTCTAGTGCAGCAAAAATCACACACTTTCACATGCTAAATAAAGTTATTGGGGACGAGTTTTTTTGACCAAGATCTTTTTTTGAACAGAAGTTAGTATTTAAATGAGTTTTTTTAGCTGAATTATGTCTTGTGAGGGATCAAGAAACGATTGCTTGAGGAAAACTTCTTATTCCAGGCCCTAACTTCAACCAATTACGCTTTAAGAGACACTTCATTCCCCTATGAGCAGGTGTACTCGTTGCTAGGTTCCATTACCGCATGCATTGTTACAATAACGTGTCGGACAATGAGAAAGTTGTCCCAACATTTTTGTGCAGGTAAGAGTTGTGTTTGTTTAACTCGCCTCATGAGATGAGGAGTACTCATTAGTGTTTAAATTTAAAATATAATGACAGGAGGCGCCATCCTTTATTGCTGCAACGGAGCGCGGGTTTTCGCCCTTGTGTAACTCGAGCATTTGCGTAACGAAAATCTTCTATACATTCTGCTGAAAAGTTCTGGCGTCATGGCTGCGTGTTAGCGCGAGACGTGCGAGTTTTCAAACTTTTTATTTTGTGCACACCTTCGTTTCTGATATTTTTATGAACAAGGGGTAGATAAAAAGAGCATTCCCACTTGGAAACTTCCCATAAAACAAAATCCAACTGGTGCGTTTCAGGGAAGGGATTCAGTAAATATGAAGTGTTATAGTGATATTGCGAAGCAAACCTCAATGGTATCCACATGTTATAAAATTTCCTTCAATTTAATGGTTAAATTCCTGAAATGTCATGAAATTGAAAATGAATTGCCACCGTGCTTTCATTGGAACTACTAAATAGTGAAGTCAACTTATTTCGAAACGTGAATTTTGTTTTCTCTGAAGATTTGATTGCTGATAATGAGACAGTGTTTCACAAGTCATAATGCTTGTTGCTTTTGCTGCAATATAGACATCAGGAGCGTTGTTTCTTTTGGAAAATGCTCTCCAGACTACACCATGCAATATATATATATATGACAGCTTTGTTTACAATGTTTATGAATATGCAACAAAATTTATTTCAATGAACCCGACTAACTTACTTCATATTTACTTCTCGACTGCAGGTGGTGATGTCACAGCCGTGGCTCTCATGCTGCAGCACGCCCAGCCCCGCCGCCTGCGGGTAGACATGCCAACCGCCCGCTGGGGAGAGACGTGCCGGGAGGATGTTGCTCAGCGCAGAGTGGGAGACATTGAACTCCTTTTCGGCTGGTTTATTGACGAGGACTCGTGTGATGACCTGCTGCAACCATTCAAAAACAGCAGGTATGTTCACATAGGAAACGGGAAAATAGGATATAAGTGGGTGTTCTAATTGATTATATTACTTCTTAAAAAAAGACGCCATTTTCTCAGAGAATTACAATAATTAGGCCGGGTAGTAGCTGCAGCGCATAAAATAAGCTGCAGCGCACCAAGCGTCGTCAAGGTCCTCACAAAGCTCCCGCTGACAGGTGTCGACTGGTGGAGTTTAGAGGCCGCATCACCACCGCTGCAGGCGTGGCAGCCCTGGCTGCTGTCTCCACGCCTGCAACAAAACTGCGCGTCTATTTGAGGCAGCCTCTGTCGCTCACAGATCTTCAGGGCAAATGCGCGGAGTTGAGTGAGTAATGACAGAACACTTGCCCTGAGCAAGTGAATAGGCCGCATGATTCATTTAAGCCAGTGCTGTTCACTTTCTTTTTTGCCCAGCTCCGCATAATGACTATATGAAATAGTTCCACCCCTTGCGTATAAGAACACTTTAATGCTGTTGCTCTGAAACTCTACCAAAAGGAGCAAAAATTTTACATTTAGAAGTGTCTAAAAATATCATTGTTATTTCAAATAAGTAACTATAATTTGTTTACTTAGTAGTACTTATAGAGCGATTCTTAGGGAATCTTATTCTCAAAATAAAAAGAAGAACCAACGTAATGGAGAACATTTAATGAGGCAAACGTTTCGAAATACAAGTTATTCCATCATTAGTGCTGGAAGAAATAAAAAGTAATTTCAGTCATGCATAAGACGGATAAGGTTTGAATAAAATTACCAAGCAAAAACGCAAAAAATAAAAGTAAATCATTTTTCTAACGACTAGAAAACCAAACCGCGCTTAGGTAATATACACACTACATACAGGCATACATAACGATACACACCCAACATTCTCGTACACCTACACATTGAAATATATATATATATATACACACACACACACACAGATACACGCACGCACTACATGCACACACACACACACAGATACACGCACGCACTACATGCACACACACACACACCAAGCACACCTCAGCATACCGCAAGTTAGGAAGTAGGGGCTACAAATAATGTTGTCGCGCTGAAATCGTTATTAAGTGCAGGTTTATTTGTACATATATAAAGAGATTCTAGAATACGGAGGTCTTGTTCATTAAATGCTTTGCATAAAATAGAAAAATTAGACATTTTGAAAGGATGATTAGAACTATTGCAATGGTTTCTAATGGCGGACTGAGAAGGACAAGCAAATGGGCGACCAGTACTATGAGACAAACCTGAATGTTGCCTTTGTTGGCTTCAGGACGGCTAACAAGGAAAATTATGGCTAACAAATTATGGCTAACAAGGAAACAATCGTAATATGTAAACTCAATAAAAAGAGTACAAAATAATAAGCTAGTCAGACTCGGAATTTCCCCTTTGCGCAATTTTACAGATCCAGATTCAGTGATTTTTAAGTACTCAAATAAGGTACTTTCTAATGATGTCGAAATAGTGATGGAAGTTGTGTCGGATGGAAGTTGTGTGTGTGTGTGTATATATATATATTTCAATGTGTAGGTGTACGAGAATGTTGGGTGTGTATAGTTATGTATGCCTGTATGTACTGTGTATATTACCTAAGCGCTTAAGTTTGGTATTCTAGTCGTTAGAATAATGATTTACTTTTATTTTTTGCGTTTTTGCTTGGTATTTTATTCAAACCTTATCCGTCTTATGCATGACTGAAATTTCTTTTAATTTCCTCCAGCACTGATGATGGAATAACTTGTATTCCGAAACGTTTGCCTCATTAAATGTTCTCCATTACGTTGGTTCTTCTTTTTATTTTGTGTACTTATAATATCAGAGCCAGCAAGGTTTTTCATCTCCCGTCGAAATATCATCAATAACAATGTCACTGTCGATAGAAGAGCTAATCCTTGGAAGATAACATCTAAAGTACACAGACGCGATTGCCACGATCTCACTCCACGAACAGCCAAGCGTTTAACGCCCAGGAACTTTGGTAGAGTCTAATTGATCAGAGCATCAAGCTTGTGCAAGGGACAAACTCCACGGCTCCTAGACGCCAGGTAAGGCTGCTGTAATTGCTACACTGAATGGAAGAGTGAAGATCTGCTGAAGTACAACCAAAAAGTTGCTGAACACCAAATAATAAAGTGGTCTAACGAGCGTGGGGTTATCCTCACGCGATGATACAAGTCAAGTGCCTCTACACCGAGATTTGGAGATACGGAAATTATTCTAAACCTAGAAAACATCTTTCATTTATCCAAGCGCCATTTACGCAATGAGATAATTTAAATTAAACTACAACTTTTAGAAATATTGAAAAATATATATGAAGGCTTGATTAAATCAGAGTCTTGCATCGAGTGAAATGCTGATTTCATCAAAACTTTAAGAACGTCTAACTTGAACGTTTCGTTGTTTGGGTAACACCCCAGAGCTGAACTTCTATGTTTCAGAAAATACCATGGAAGCGCTGGGCTGTATCCCTTCAGAATTCTCACGAACGGCATGAAGACACATTCCATGAACACTCATGAACACTCATCTGTTGAGATCTTCCACATCACAAACTGATGACGATAACAAATTTAGTAGGAGTGATGCATTTAGTAGGAGTGCGTGAGGACTCCATGCATGGAATATCTAGTGCCATAACCTGCTTCTTTTAGTTTGCGGCAGAATTGAGGAGGGCTGAACTTGCCCTCGCATAGTTTTGATGAACTACTAGGTTCATCAAACTACTTTCCAACCTAAGCTTTGGTTGACCTGCGAACTTCTTGATCATTGTTCACGCTGTTGTCCGCTTTATTGTAGGATTTCACCAATTAACAAAATACATTTTAGTTATGAAAACAATGCTTTAATTTGATCAATAAACAGCGAGGGGATGGAATTTGAACTTATGTTTCGGTGTCCTTTTCCGGATGGAAAATATTTGAAATTTTGGCTCTACCCGAATTGTGCCCAGTACAGAGATGACTGCTTCTCTATCACACTTCATCTCAGCTAGACTGAGTCAGTCTCGGGTCGTCACAAGCTACGTGTATTCATTGGACTACGAATAAAAACAATTAATATACCCTAAATCATAATGATACAAACTTTGCCTTTAAGCCGTGTATCCCGTTCGGTGTCCTCTCAGTTTTCAAGTTTGAAACTCAGATCGTCCGTTAAATGTACTTAATTATTTTCTCACACATATGATGATTTGCCTACATAATTTCTTACTATCCTTGAATATAATATTTTTATTATGTGATAGTCAGGATCAATAGTATAGAAACCTTACAGTCCATATTATGGCGTCATCTCTTTCCGCACTGCGACTGGCTATGTTGTCGGTGGCAGCTGTTTAATATGAGAAGAATAAAGCCTCAACATTGGTAGTTCCAGCTCTTCAAACCAGTCAAAACGCGGTGGGCTCATGTCAGCATAGTAGGCGGCGAATTTGAGCTTAGAATAGGAGATGGAATTATTCGTGGGGAGGGCAACAAGTTTCGAAAAATGGTAAGGAAGGGAGAACTGAAAGGAATCCGCTCACGTTCTGTAGCTATGATGCTAAGTGTATTATTGAACAGTTTAAAGTGTGTGGAGGTATGGAGGAGTGAAACCTTCCCAGATGGATGGAAATAAAAGCCTGGTTGCATCAGAAAAGACAGAAAAGTTGGACAAAACCAAAACAAAAAACGAATTTCTCTTAGTAAGATTTCTGATTGAAAAGAAACGTGTAGTGGAACAACAGGAGTGGTAGAAGAACACAAGGGTTTTAGGAAAGACAATCATGGTGCTGTCAATTTCTAGGTTTGTAAATTAAATTATTGAGAGAATCAGAAAAGACAGCTATCAGCCATAGCTGGCTCTTTTACGATACTCAGAAACATTTGACGGCGTAAATTGTTCGAGGCATTTGACATAGGTAGAAACATTGGTTAAAGTGAGAAGCTTGTGGGAACTGTGAGATGTGAGTTGAGATTTACAGTGGGGGCAAAATAATACAACACGTTGATTAAATCGCCTGATTCTATAAGTCTAAACCCCGAGCAATTTCAAAAATTTAACAATATATAAACAATAGTAGAAAAAAGTAAATAGTGTATCAAAAACGCACAAGTTTTTAATCGAAAAATACATAGGAATGTGTATAATAAATACGTGAGCATAAGTTACCATCTCATTTCAAGCTTCACATACATAATACTTCGTTGCATAGCCGTTATTATCACTTATGGCTTCGAGACGTTTAGATTAGATCAATACAAGCCTATCACAAGTTTCGGGAGTGATCTTATTCCATTCTTTAAGGTAAATTCTTTTATAGTTTCATGATGTTATTGAGACCTCTCTTCTAAATCTCCAATTTCAATTCCATCCGCCGGTTTTTGATCCGATTCATGTCCTTGGATTGACTTAGCCATTGCATTGACTTGGTTTCGTTCGCAGTATGTTCTGGATCGTTGTCATGTTGGACGATCCTTCTCCGTTTCCATTTTAACACACGAGATGATGGTAAAAGCTGCCCATCCAATATTTCAGGAATTTTTTTGCCATTCACGCTTTGGTCAATAATGTGATGTTAACCTACTCCTGAAGAACCTACCGAAACTTAACAGTGGGTATGGTGCACTTTGGTTTATACTCTTCGTTTTGTTCCCTCCAAACATGGTGTGCGCTGTTTCTCCCAAATAGCTCAATTTTGGTTCCATCTGACCACAGTACTGAGTTCCAAAGCGCTGCTGACTTCAGCCTGGCCTTGCATACTTCAGCCTGGCCTTGCATACTTCAGCCCGGCCTTGCTTACTTCAGCCTGGCCTTGCATACTTCAGCCTGGCCTTGCATACTTCAGCCTGGCCTTGCATACTTCAGCCTGGCCTTGCATACTTCAGCCCGGCCTTGCATACTTCAGCCTGGCCTTGCATACTTCAGCCTGGCCTTGCATGCCTCATCCTGGCCTTGCATACTTCAGCCTGGTCTTGCATGCTTCAGCCTGGCCTTGCATACTTCAGGCTGGCCTTGCATACTACAGGCTGGCCTTGCATACTTTAGCCTGGCCTTGCTTACTTCAGCCTGGCCTTGCATACTTCAGCCTGGCCTTGCATACTTCAGCCCGGCCTTGCATACTTCAGCCTGGCCTTGCATACTTCAGCCTGGCCTTGCATACTTCAGTCCGGCCTTGCATATTTCAGCCTGGCCTTGCATACTTCAGCCTGGTCTTGCATGCTTCAGCCTGGCCTTGCATACTTCAGGCTGGCCTTGCATACTACAGGCTGGCCTTGCATACTTTAGCCTGGCCTTGCTTACTTCAGCCTGGCCTTGCATACTTCAGCCTGGCCTTGCATACTTCAGCCCGGCCTTGCATACTTCAGCCTGGCCTTGCATACTTCAGCCTGGCCTTGCATGCTTCATCCTGGCCTTGCATACTTCAGCCTGGCCTTGCATGCTTCATCCTGGCCTTGCATGCTTCATCCTGGCCTTGCATACTTCAGCCTGGCCTTGCATACTTCAGCCTGGCCTTGCATGCTTCATCCTGGCCTTGCATGCTTCAGCCTGGCCTTGCATACTTCAGCCTGGCCTTGAAGGACGTTTCTGAAGAAGAGGTGCCCTACGAGGGGTGCAGGTGCGAAAACTTTCACGACACAAAGCCCTGCTGATCGTGTGTTTGCTGGCTTCGATTCCTGATTCCTTGAGATCATTCAACAAATCTTCACGTTTGCGTCACGGTTCGGACCAACTTTCGAGCAGCACGGTCGTTAATGTATCCTGGACGCTAGTTCGAGGCTTGCTGAGAGTCTCATTCCGGTATTTCTACTTACGTATTATTGTTCTAACCGAGGCTATAAGAGTACACAGCTGTGCACATATTTCCCGATATCCCACAATTTGGAGAATCACAATATGTTTGCGAAGGTCTTAGCTGATGTCCTTATTCTAACCCATGCTTACTCCCTTTCGAACGAGAGCTGCTGTATCAGTGACACGTTATTGGATATGAATGCGGACGAAAGATCGGTTGCCAAATAGTAGAATGTATTAGAACATTCTGGAATAATTCTAACATAATTTTGATGAATGATCGAGGAAGAACACAGGTTTTGTAAACTTATTTTCACGTTTTAATTATACATGTTTCTAAACATTTTTTCCATTAAATAATTGTGAGTTTTATATATATTTTCATCTTTTCTAAAATATTGTTCATTAATAATCCAATCTCGCAATCGTTTGTGATTTAGAAATGTGGTGTATGGCGAGATAACCAACGTGTTGCATTATTTTGCCCCCCACTGCACATGTGCGATGTAGGCACCGCAAGACGAGGTGTGCTCGGGTGAGGCAGAATTGCACGTAATTCCTCTTACTGTTTATTATAAAGCTAAATAATTAGATGTGAGCCTGAAAGTGAATATTTTGGAATTATGGATGGGGAAATATAACTGAACTTTTCGTCATACGTTGTCGGCATTGCTGGGGTCACTGAGTCTAGGCGGGAACTAAAAAAGGAGTTCGATATTGTGAAGAGTTCTACAAAGTATAAGGTATAATTTTGGTGTTGAATATTCATGAGACAGAGACAAACATACGAACTTTGAGTGAGAATAACAAAATATTATTTATCCAGGACGGACAATGATCGAGTGCATGGGTACTCAAGAGCACAGGGCGGGAAGATGTAAAAAACAATGCAGTGGTGAGGAAGGTTCTGTGGTTTGTCCCAACATGAAGTTAACAGAATTTATTCTTAATGTAGAGGACTTTATAAGAACGCTGCAGTAAGTAGAGTCATGTATCGTATGAACCCTGGGCTGGAAAATGGGTGGAATGGTTGGAGATGCTGCAGAAATAGGGGACATTTAGCAGCAGAGGTGGCAAAACGAGCGGCTGTGAAAGTATGTTGATGGTTTCACGTGAGGTTTTAATGTTCTCGTTACGATCATTAATTAGCATTAAGAAGCATATTAGAGATTTGCTGCCGCCAAAAATCGAAATTAAAAAAAAGCTATTCTTTACCATCAGTTGATGTAAGCTCGCAAACGTTGACCTTTCCATCCACACTATAAATATAAATCAAGCAGTCAAGGGATAGAGCAGTACTGACCGCGTTTCCAGGTAACGTGGATCGTTGTGATTCGTGGAAGCAAAGAGGATGGTATCAATCAATAAACACACTCTAATAATTTGCTGGTAGACAATGAAGCAAATACCGAGGAGAGGTGGAGCACGCACCGAGAGGCCGATGCACAACCATCAGAACTTACATCACTGGAAGCAAGACTTCAACTCTTGCAGACAGGCCTCGTTAGCATCAGGCTCCACTGTTTATGGCAAACTTCGATGCATCACACGGCTGGTGACGTTGAATAATCCCTGAGCGGTCGCTCAGGCCTCATGACCTAAACAGTGACCACTTTGGTGTTTGCTTATTGCTCAATTTAATTCAAAATGCTGGGAGGGAAAGTAGTTCGCTTTGAACTTATTTGATATCACCTGATAATATTACAAACGCTTGTGGGAAAGCGTCGTCCAGCGATCGCATGGTTTATTTCTTATGCCCCATCTCATTTAACCCAGGCCTCAACATTAGGCGCTCGTTCATAAACACCATGAATAATTTTTCCGGTGTCCATCAGACGCCCCCTAAATGATCTTCCCGTATCTATTTTTGTAACAAAATAAATTGATTCATTCCCTCTCCTTCCTAGTGTAAAATAGTTCAAAAATTGCTCCTCATCAAGCGTCTCCGAAACTTCTGGCAAACTTTGCAGCGACAACTGAGCGATTTGAACTTAACGCTCGCTCATCTTCTGGAGTTTCTCTCGTACGAGGAACTCCTTCCCTCGGTTGGCTGCTCTACAAATATGGTGTGGATGTGCAACTTCGGATGAAATTACAAATTACTCTCTAAGATATTCTTGTCTTTGTTTCATTACGACCTCGATGGTGAATGAGGTGATTTAGGAACCGGTTCAACGCGTTCCCAGACAGGTGCCCTACTTTCCAGGGAACAAAGTGGATGGTTACATCGTCGTGTCTCCGGATCATCGTCTTTTCACTCCAGTTCGTCTCGAAGCTGAATTGATGCGAGGCTGTCGTCTGGCACCCAGAGGCCTTGGTACCCGGCTGTAGCACAGGGGTAACTTTGGTACTTTCAGGGATCAGGTGGAGTGCCAAGTCGCTGTTCGCACTCTTTATTACTAGCTAAGATGCCTCCGCATTCTTGTTATTTACATTACCGTTATTTCACATACTTCGTGAGCATTCCGGATGAGGAAGGAAGTTCGGCCAAAAAACGCAATCATCGCTGTTCATCACTCACGTTCCCCAAGTTTTCCGAAAATGATTCAATATGACTGCCTAAGAAATGCATGTTACTGCTCATGTTGCAACCAAACATCTGGAAACTTTCCAATAAAAATTACACTATCTCTATATATTTCTTTGACATCCTGTTTCCACAAAAATTCCTGACGACAGAAATGAATGTTACCCATGCATTTTTTTTAACATCAGTCATCGATTGAGTGAAAGCTTATTCTTTAATCAGCTTCCTAATTTTAGGGCTGTCGAAAACAGCTGCTTTGAGTTTGTCTGTCGCTACACCTGAGAGCGCGTCACACAAACACTTGAAACAGTCACTGTCAGTATTGAGCGCCTTGAGAAATTGTTTCTAAGGCCTAGTATTTCTTACAATTAATCAAAGTAGTTTTGTGTAGCCACTGATGTCATAACAAAAAAATGACCATTTTTAGATCAACCCATATGATCCATTTGTGTTCTTGATGTAAGAGTTGCTCCAATACTGTTTTGATGTGTTAATATTTGTCTTCCAGGCGAACTGAGTGTCCTATGGCTACTCCGTCATAGATGTTGCATTTTACTTTTTCCTTTAGTCCATAGACTCAAGTTTTCTTCGCAGAAATGACCTACCTAACGAGGTGCCCAAGGCATATCTTGATTTCCAAGCTTCACTTGAAAGTGAGAGGAGTAAGCTCGCTTCTCAAATTCACTAATGTTCCTTCTACGCTTTGGATCTGTGAATGTACCACATATGTAGCAGAACGCAACCAGACGCGTTCTATATTTCATTTCACTTGATTGAGAAGCCATGTTTTCTTTTAACAGCTCTCTGGTGTATGTTAAAACCACTACTTATAGCGATAGGGTTTTATTTACTAGCACTGTACCATTGAATTCAATAAAAATTTAGATTAAAATGAAAACATGGTCGCTCAGCATGAAAAATACATGATCATCACTAATGAATGACATTTTCAGAATCACATTATTTACTAAAAATTTCTCCACTTTCTTAAATCCCATTTTGATTCATCGGAAATGTTAAAAATAACAACTCTAGAGTAGAAATATGAGCTAGCTAAATAAAAAACGACGTTTCATCCTTCTAATGCGGTCATTATCAAGGTGTATCTGTAAAATCAAATGACAGAGCTTAATAAA
Organism: Morinoia aosen; assembly: GCA_030386875.1. Lineage (NCBI taxonomy): Eukaryota > Metazoa > Arthropoda > Malacostraca > Amphipoda > Talitridae > Morinoia > Morinoia aosen. Next base: position 52,481,235 of record CM059576.1, on the reverse strand, counting down.
ACGGAAAGGATAAAGTCATTGAACATCTGTCAGCTAGGCTAAATACTTGTAAACTAAACTGTTAGTAGTTCATGATAAAGTTTAGGTAGCTAGTTGGGTAAACAGAGCAGACAAAAAGAGGGAAGTGCACTGATAGAAGCTTGGCGTGAGACTGGTGGCGTGAGTTCCTGAGGATGCCTTAAAGAGTAACCTCTCACACTCGGTTTGCTCTTCCTATGTGAATAAGCTTAGGTAGTTAGAAAATTCGTTGGACATTACATTGATTATCGGTGCATATTTTCTGATTGCTAATTCTTCCCCAATATTCACTGATACTGTGTCGGAGTAACTTTGCATTATGCTGAAAGCTGGAAGGAATGCATCAAAGTTGGGCGGTTCTTTTTGGTGATCATCTCCGAAGTGTTTTGAAGATGCTACTAGATGAATAACGATATCGTTTTGCTCTTCTCTCCAGCGTGCAGGTATAGAGTCCTGAGTAGGAAGGCTGACAGCTTTCCTCTGGACAGGTAAACTTGTAGACTACACCTGAGAGAAGAGCAAAACAGCATCGTTATTCATCCAACAGCATCTTCAAACACTTCAGAGATGATAAGAACCACCCAACTTAGATGCATTCCTTACAGCTTTCAGTATAATGCGCACTCACCCCGACACAGTATCCATGAAAATTACGGAAGCCGTACAAATCAGACGACATTCGCCGATAATAAATGTGAAGTACAACGAATTCTCCAACTACCTAAACTTATTCACATAGAATAAGCATGCCTAGTGCAAGATGCCATTTGAGGCATCGTCAGGAGCTCACGCCACCAGCCTCACGCCAAGCTTGATCAGAGCACTTCCTTCGTCAGCCTTTTCCGTTTACCCACCCAACTAGCTACCTAAACTTTTTCTTGAGCTGTAGATTTCACTTCATAAGTATTTTGGCTATCTGATAGATGTTCAATGACTTTCTACGTTCTGTTTTATTCATCTTTTTCAATTGTTTATACAGTTATACCATGATGATGACCGCAGTAGAAGGTCGAGACGCCGTTTTTTGTTTAGCTTGCTCGTGTTTTTACTGAAGAGTTGTTCTTTTCACAATTTCCGATGAACTAAAATGTGGTCTTTTAAAAGTGGAGCATTTTCAAGAACAAATGTAAAATTAAACGCAGATATAAAATTATTGACATTCGGAATGAGTGGCCAGAAATCTACCAGAATCAAGAGTCAGAACTCATACAACCCAAAGTGGGATCCCCAGTGTAATGGATCAATTTTGTGTAACGTTCATACTCTTGTAATCCTCGAGCGCTGTTGTTAAAATTGCAATGATTAATGAATGCAGAATATATGTTAGATTTATCTCATTGAACGCTGAATTGAAATAATGAAGGTCATGATTTCTCCACTTGAGTGGATTCTTTTATCTCTAAAATGTTATTAAAAGTTGTCTTTCACACGCACTTTCGCATGTTGTCATTCACATTTATAGCATTGCTTCCTGAACGTGAGGAGTTCCCACTGTAAGTTGATGCTCGTTCATGTTCCAGAGGTATGGGCGCGGCCTTTCCCGGTAACTGACGAAGGCGATGCACGCGCTTGTTTGCCTGCCCAGCCTCTCCCAAATTTGCACGTAATGCTTACGTCAAAGGATGACTGGGAGGATGTGGCTCACACCGTCCAGACCCTCGCCCCTGCTGGCGGCAGGTCAGCCCAAAGCGCGGCTCATTTCTGAGCTGCTATTTGACAGTCCAACTATTGGAGAAACTTGGGATGCTTCCACGTTCATAAAATTTCTTCACCCTATGACTTAAGTTTGTCATGAACTTCCGAGCTAGACGCCATGTTGCAGCTAATCCGTTGTAGCCTCGCCTAAATTTCCTTCCAGGATGAAACACACGCTTTATCTGCCTTTCTTTACGTGAAGAGCGGGCATTTTGGAAGTTTTAGTACTAAAACATATCAATAGATCAGAACAATGCTACGGAAATTGGGAAATTTGAGGAATTATAGGAAATTTAACTTTGTTTGTTTATTGTATTGTCTCTTTGTCTTTTTTTATTTTAGCGCTAACTTTAAACATTATACTTTTTCAGTTGTCTCGTTCAATTTTTGTTATCGTGTTATTATAACTACGTTTGTAGTAGAAATTACAGTAGTACCTACCCTTAAAGAGTTTGAATTTTCTTCTAACTCAATACTTGCAATAGGTAATGACACTGAAAAGAACAGAAAAGAGGTTAATTAAGAAGAATAAGGATGATTTGGATTACCTGGAATAATTGGAGCTACGTAGCATTGCCAAGCGAAGAGTGAACGAACAGCTTCAGGTTAGTAGCTTGGTTGTACGTAATGAATCAAGTTTTCGATTTGTAATTGAAGATCCTGTATCTTGAGGAGTTAAATTTATGTATAAATTCTAATTTAGAGAAAAATTCCCGCCACACCACGGCCAAAAACTCTAATCATTTGGCGTGCTCTGCGTTGCTCAAGTGAATGCAGTATATGAGCGCAAATTGGTTTGTTGTCAATTGCGAAATTAGGTTGGTTAAGTATTTCTTCCCTTTGATGTGTAGCCAAGATACCAATCTCAAGCTAGTGAGAATTGATTAACTATTTTCCTTCTTCAACGGCCAAATAATAACGTGCGTATAATTCATTTTCGTAATAAAATTGGTGTCAAGCAAATATGTCAAGTTTTAATAGTATAATTTCAGAATATATTAGGCTATTGATTCCATATAGCGTACCTGAGGAATGATATGTTACTGTACTATCTTAGATATACGACATAACTACAGTGCTGTGTACCAATATGCACTACGTAAGGAGAAATTTAACTACATGTCGCCCTCGTAGAATTTTCTGATAAGTCCTGCTTCTGAAAGTATTCGCCAGAATAAGACAGTTTCGTGCCTATTTGAATTTTTGGAATCATAAATGAGCGAAAATGTCATGTTAAATTTGAAACAGAGGGGCATATCCTAGAGTCCCACCGCCACGCTTCAGGTACAGAAGCAGGTGCGACCGACGTGTGATTGGCATATGGAGAAACGTTTAAGAGACAATCGACGGTGTGTGTTACCATAGTATATTAGGTTGGACGAAGATTCTGTTGCACAAAAGCTTATGCAAGTGCACGTGGACATCTTACGTGCTAGTCGTTCAAACTTAATTGTTACTCTCTTTCTTTCCGAACCATGAATATTTTTTGGCTAAAAGGAGTGGTGTACAAGGCAAACTTTAGAGAGATTTTTTGCGTGATATTTTATCATTAACTAGGGAACAAACTCAATATAAAGATAAATCTGATACATGTGTTCTGTGGACGCTTCGTGAGCATTTGATTTTGATGACAAGCAAATTTAGTGACAAAATCATACGATGTTCTACCTTTTGTGGACGCTAAGACATTTGACTGCAGCCCAGCGTAGTCAGCAAAAGAGTAATGTTGCTACAACGATTTTGTGAGGATTGACTCAGTGACTCACCTGAGTCCGATTCAGATCAGTGCATTGCGTCAGTAATTTTGGTTGCTATATGTTCATGGCTGCTACATAAAACATTTCATGGATGCTACGTACTAAGTGGCGTGAACATTCTGCTCACGCTGCAGCAGTTCACGCCCTCTGGAACGTTGACCGCTGCGGTTCGTGTCTGATCAGTGGAGTTGAATGACGGGATGACTGCAGCGACACGCACAGTCGCGTTGTGAGGGAAGTCCTGCAGACGCGGGCAACACGTCTGTATCTCTGCAATATTTTGATTACTACGCAGAATTGCTGTAGTACTGAGCCAAGTTTTATTTGGAAGTGGCAATCCCGTTGAAGAGTAGCTCTCAATTTAAAGAATTTTTTGAGTTTTCATATCATGAGTTAATGTTTTACTGTAGACAATTTTGTACCTCAAAGTGATACCACTCGAAGTGATACCATGATTTGATCCTGTTTTCGTGGAGTGAAGAAATGTCACATATAAAACTACTTTGAAGCATGAGAAGATTTTACCTCGAGCATAAAACTTCAAAACATTGACACGTAACTGCAATAGCCTCATGAGGTCTGAAATGATCATCCCAGAAATCTGTTCCCCCTGACGTACTTACACACACACACGGTGCGTATAGCTTGCTATGGTCTACCTTGACCGTGAGCTGCCACAGCCCGCACCTGAACTTGCAAGTGCGGCTGACGGCAGTCGGGGCCTTTATCACGGCCTGCAGTTCCCTCTCACACACACACAATGTGAGGGCTGCCTTGAGTTTGTACTCACTCACTCATTCCTGGGAGGTCATCCGTCTCATGCCTTGCAGGTACGAAAGCCTGTCGCTGAGCTATATAACTCGGTCGAGGCCGGACGACGCCACGTTGGACAGGCTGGTGGCCGATCTGCGAGAAAAGGGCATCAGAACCACAGGAGAAGGACGCACGCGCTGGGAAAGAGAGGAGTGGTCAGTATATTTAGTAGACAGAGATACGCTCTCAGGCACTTATTTGCCCCCAGCCATATACACCTTGTTGCTCAGTTACGGTCTGGCGTCTGGAACTCTTCCAAAAGCTCATCAGAATTAGCATCCATCAGTGACTCGGAATAACTTCCCAAAACTGACGCAAAAATTTGCTGATTGCAAGAGGAATGCAAGGTCACGAATGAATTTCTTTCTTGCCTGTGTGGCAACAAAACTCTAGTACATGAATTTTGACTGTTATAACCATTCTCCACTCCTTAGTAAACGACATTGGCAGTCTTTTCTTTTTGAGGTGTGGGGGCATCATAGGTATTTATAACTATTTATTACTACTACACCCCCTTTTTTGAGAAGGGAGGGGGGGAGGGGGTAATACTCTGCTACTGGCACTAGCGTAAGGTTTTTGATGTACGCGATCCTTCAAAAATGACGGGAATCGATAATTTCCTACAACAATATTTCAGATGTGGATTAGAAACAAATATATCCTACCCTATAGGATCCGCGGTTAAAATAATATTTATCTTGTGCACTGCTGAAACTCCAAAGAGCATCACAAAGCTGCAGACCAACTGAGCTTCAACATGGCTTTGTATAGAATATCAACAACCGCTGATATTCCATACAACCTAATCTGACCTACCAATACAAGTGATATTCTATACAACCTAATCTAACCTACCAATACACGTGATCTTCTATACAAGCTAATCTAACCTACCAATACACGTGATATTCTATACAACCTAATCTAACCTACCAATACAGGTGATATTCTATAGAACCTAATCTAACCTACCAATACACGTGATATTCTATACAACCTAATCTAACCTACCAATACACGTGATATTCTATACAACCTAATCTAACCTACCAATACACGTGATATACATTCCGACTCCCAATCTGCTGGGTTGAGGCACCGAAAATTGTGGAGTTGATGAAGCTTGTATCACAGATACGCTCATCTCACACTGCAGGCTGGTGGGCGTGACACACGGACGGACGGACGGACGGACGGACCTATTATTATCCTGTCATAGTTCTACTGTGGACGGCCCATCAAAAATCACAGGATTCAACATCTTTCTTGAACAAATCTTGTAGATGTGGATGCCCAACAAATATATACATCCTAACAGTACTCGTGAATGAACATATTCTTGTATTTGTGCACTGGTAAAACTTGTATCACAGATACGGTCATTATAACTATCCTTAAGAGCGTGACAGACAGTTGGAAAAAGTGGACACCAAATAAATATATGTAACATTATTTTATTAAATATATAAATAAACACACAAGGGTGTTATTAGGTTAGATATGTTAATCTTCTATCTACAAATAAGAAAGACCGTCGTGTGTTTATATATTTATACGTTTCTTGTCACGCTCATAAGAATAGATAGGAAGAAATTAGCACTGGCGGTCTTGGTTTCACTTTAGAGGTAAATTACTACACTCATTTTTGCTGTACAATTGCACTAGAGTAAGTCACTTCATAAAAATTGATATAAAAAGGGTTAGCGACACTTTTAACACTGATTCTTTGACAGTAGATTTTGAAAAAAGAAATAGAAGAAAGCAAACATTCAATGTTACGCTGAGGAATTCGGTATCTATGATACCAACTTTTAGTATTATTCCTAAAACTTATTCATCAGTGAAAGTTACATTGCTGGAAAACATCACGCTTTACTGCGGAGGCTCGCGCCGCCCTGGAACTTATGTAGTACATCAGCAGAATTCTGGAAAGGAAAGCCGTGCTCAACACTCACAGGAGGTAAACCTGGTTGTAAGCTTCCTGTGGTATAAACTTGCCAGTGTACACGGGCCGTCAAAAATGACGGGATTCAACACCTTTCTTGATCAAATTTTCGTTCCAGTGGAGTTTGCATGCACGATCTTGTATCAGAGGCAACTTATTTTTCTCGTAATGATAACAATAAACACTTGGAGTACAGTAATTCTGACCCGCAATAGAAGTACCTATAGCCAGTCGTGTCATATCCTAGACATAGAAATTCAGCATTACTGGAAGCAACTGCGAGCTTTCGTATGTACAAATATTATAATGTGCAATACAGTATATTGTGATACAGTGAATTGCAATAAGCCATACAGTATATTGTAACGCAGTATATTGTAATATACAATACCCCGCCTAACTCGGTATCCACGATACGGATGAGTATATAAGCCTCTGGACCCAATTTTTATGAAGTGACTTACTCTAGTGCAATTGTACAGCAAAAATGAGTGTAGTAATTTACCTCTAAAGTGAAACCAAGACCGCCAGTGCTAATTTCTTCCTATCTATTCTTATGAGCGTGACAAGAAACGTATAAATATATAAACACACGACGGTCTTTCTTATTTGTAGATAGAAGATTAACATATCTAACCTAATAACACCCTTGTGTGTTTATTTATATATTTAATAAAATAATGTTACATATATTTATTTGGTGTCCACTTTTTCCAACTGTCTGTCACGCTCTTAAGGATAGTTATAATGACCGTATCTGTGATACAAGTTTTACCAGTGCACAAATACAAGAATATGTTCATTCACGAGTACTGTTAGGATGTATATATTTGTTGGGCATCCACATCTACAAGATTTGTTCAAGAAAGATGTTGAATCCTGTGATTTTTGATGGGCCGTCCACAGTAGAACTATGACAGGATAATAATAGGTCCGTCCGTCCGTCCGTCCGTCCGTGTGTCACGCCCACCAGCCTGCAGTGTGAGATGAGCGTATCTGTGATACAAGCTTCATCAACTCCACAATTTTCGGTGCCTCAACCCAGCAGATTGGGAGTCGGAATGTATATCACGTGTATTGGTAGGTTAGATTAGGTTGTATAGAATATCACGTGTATTGGTAGGTTAGATTAGGTTGTATAGAATATCACGTGTATTGGTAGGTTAGATTAGGTTCTATAGAATATCACCTGTATTGGTAGGTTAGATTAGGTTGTATAGAATATCACGTGTATTGGTAGGTTAGATTAGCTTGTATAGAAGATCACGTGTATTGGTAGGTTAGATTAGGTTGTATAGAATATCACTTGTATTGGTAGGTCAGATTAGGTTGTATGGAATATCAGCGGTTGTTGATATTCTATACAAAGCCATGTTGAAGCTCAGTTGGTCTGCAGCTTTGTGATGCTCTTTGGAGTTTCAGCAGTGCACAAGATAAATATTATTTTAACCGCGGATCCTATAGGGTAGGATATATTTGTTTCTAATCCACATCTGAAATATTGTTGTAGGAAATTATCGATTCCCGTCATTTTTGAAGGATCGCGTACATCAAAAACCTTACGCTAGTGCCAGTAGCAGAGTATTACCCCCTCCCCCCCTCCCTTCTCAAAAAAGGGGGTGTAGTAGTAATAAATAGTTATAAATACCTATGATGCCCCCACACCTCAAAAAGAAAAGACTGCCAATGTCGTTTACTAAGGAGTGGAGAATGGTTATAACAGTCAAAATTCATGTACTAGAGTTTTGTTGCCACACAGGCAAGAAAGAAATTCATTCGTGACCTTGCATTCCTCTTGCAATCAGCAAATTTTTGCGTCAGTTTTGGGAAGTTATTCCGAGTCACTGATGGATGCTAATTCTGATGAGCTTTTGGAAGAGTTCCAGACGCCAGACCGTAACTGAGCAACAAGGTGTATATGGCTGGGGGCAAATAAGTGCCTGAGAGCGTATCTCTGTCTACTAAATATACTGACCACTCCTCTCTTTCCCAGCGCGTGCGTCCTTCTCCTGTGGTTCTGATGCCCTTTTCTCGCAGATCGGCCACCAGCCTGTCCAACGTGGCGTCGTCCGGCCTCGACCGAGTTATATAGCTCAGCGACAGGCTTTCGTACCTGCAAGGCATGAGACGGATGACCTCCCAGGAATGAGTGAGTGAGTACAAACTCAAGGCAGCCCTCACATTGTGTGTGTGTGAGAGGGAACTGCAGGCCGTGATAAAGGCCCCGACTGCCGTCAGCCGCACTTGCAAGTTCAGGTGCGGGCTGTGGCAGCTCACGGTCAAGGTAGACCATAGCAAGCTATACGCACCGTGTGTGTGTGTAAGTACGTCAGGGGGAACAGATTTCTGGGATGATCATTTCAGACCTCATGAGGCTATTGCAGTTACGTGTCAATGTTTTGAAGTTTTATGCTCGAGGTAAAATCTTCTCATGCTTCAAAGTAGTTTTATATGTGACATTTCTTCACTCCACGAAAACAGGATCAAATCATGGTATCACTTCGAGTGGTATCACTTTGAGGTACAAAATTGTCTACAGTAAAACATTAACTCATGATATGAAAACTCAAAAAATTCTTTAAATTGAGAGCTACTCTTCAACGGGATTGCCACTTCCAAATAAAACTTGGCTCAGTACTACAGCAATTCTGCGTAGTAATCAAAATATTGCAGAGATACAGACGTGTTGCCCGCGTCTGCAGGACTTCCCTCACAACGCGACTGTGCGTGTCGCTGCAGTCATCCCGTCATTCAACTCCACTGATCAGACACGAACCGCAGCGGTCAACGTTCCAGAGGGCGTGAACTGCTGCAGCGTGAGCAGAATGTTCACGCCACTTAGTACGTAGCATCCATGAAATGTTTTATGTAGCAGCCATGAACATATAGCAACCAAAATTACTGACGCAATGCACTGATCTGAATCGGACTCAGGTGAGTCACTGAGTCAATCCTCACAAAATCGTTGTAGCAACATTACTCTTTTGCTGACTACGCTGGGCTGCAGTCAAATGTCTTAGCGTCCACAAAAGGTAGAACATCGTATGATTTTGTCACTAAATTTGCTTGTCATCAAAATCAAATGCTCACGAAGCGTCCACAGAACACATGTATCAGATTTATCTTTATATTGAGTTTGTTCCCTAGTTAATGATAAAATATCACGCAAAAAATCTCTCTAAAGTTTGCCTTGTACACCACTCCTTTTAGCCAAAAAATATTCATGGTTCGGAAAGAAAGAGAGTAACAATTAAGTTTGAACGACTAGCACGTAAGATGTCCACGTGCACTTGCATAAGCTTTTGTGCAACAGAATCTTCGTCCAACCTAATATACTATGGTAACACACACCGTCGATTGTCTCTTAAACGTTTCTCCATATGCCAATCACACGTCGGTCGCACCTGCTTCTGTACCTGAAGCGTGGCGGTGGGACTCTAGGATATGCCCCTCTGTTTCAAATTTAACATGACATTTTCGCTCATTTATGATTCCAAAAATTCAAATAGGCACGAAACTGTCTTATTCTGGCGAATACTTTCAGAAGCAGGACTTATCAGAAAATTCTACGAGGGCGACATGTAGTTAAATTTCTCCTTACGTAGTGCATATTGGTACACAGCACTGTAGTTATGTCGTATATCTAAGATAGTACAGTAACATATCATTCCTCAGGTACGCTATATGGAATCAATAGCCTAATATATTCTGAAATTATACTATTAAAACTTGACATATTTGCTTGACACCAATTTTATTACGAAAATGAATTATACGCACGTTATTATTTGGCCGTTGAAGAAGGAAAATAGTTAATCAATTCTCACTAGCTTGAGATTGGTATCTTGGCTACACATCAAAGGGAAGAAATACTTAACCAACCTAATTTCGCAATTGACAACAAACCAATTTGCGCTCATATACTGCATTCACTTGAGCAACGCAGAGCACGCCAAATGATTAGAGTTTTTGGCCGTGGTGTGGCGGGAATTTTTCTCTAAATTAGAATTTATACATAAATTTAACTCCTCAAGATACAGGATCTTCAATTACAAATCGAAAACTTGATTCATTACGTACAACCAAGCTACTAACCTGAAGCTGTTCGTTCACTCTTCGCTTGGCAATGCTACGTAGCTCCAATTATTCCAGGTAATCCAAATCATCCTTATTCTTCTTAATTAACCTCTTTTCTGTTCTTTTCAGTGTCATTACCTATTGCAAGTATTGAGTTAGAAGAAAATTCAAACTCTTTAAGGGTAGGTACTACTGTAATTTCTACTACAAACGTAGTTATAATAACACGATAACAAAAATTGAACGAGACAACTGAAAAAGTATAATGTTTAAAGTTAGCGCTAAAATAAAAAAAGACAAAGAGACAATACAATAAACAAACAAAGTTAAATTTCCTATAATTCCTCAAATTTCCCAATTTCCGTAGCATTGTTCTGATCTATTGATATGTTTTAGTACTAAAACTTCCAAAATGCCCGCTCTTCACGTAAAGAAAGGCAGATAAAGCGTGTGTTTCATCCTGGAAGGAAATTTAGGCGAGGCTACAACGGATTAGCTGCAACATGGCGTCTAGCTCGGAAGTTCATGACAAACTTAAGTCATAGGGTGAAGAAATTTTATGAACGTGGAAGCATCCCAAGTTTCTCCAATAGTTGGACTGTCAAATAGCAGCTCAGAAATGAGCCGCGCTTTGGGCTGACCTGCCGCCAGCAGGGGCGAGGGTCTGGACGGTGTGAGCCACATCCTCCCAGTCATCCTTTGACGTAAGCATTACGTGCAAATTTGGGAGAGGCTGGGCAGGCAAACAAGCGCGTGCATCGCCTTCGTCAGTTACCGGGAAAGGCCGCGCCCATACCTCTGGAACATGAACGAGCATCAACTTACAGTGGGAACTCCTCACGTTCAGGAAGCAATGCTATAAATGTGAATGACAACATGCGAAAGTGCGTGTGAAAGACAACTTTTAATAACATTTTAGAGATAAAAGAATCCACTCAAGTGGAGAAATCATGACCTTCATTATTTCAATTCAGCGTTCAATGAGATAAATCTAACATATATTCTGCATTCATTAATCATTGCAATTTTAACAACAGCGCTCGAGGATTACAAGAGTATGAACGTTACACAAAATTGATCCATTACACTGGGGATCCCACTTTGGGTTGTATGAGTTCTGACTCTTGATTCTGGTAGATTTCTGGCCACTCATTCCGAATGTCAATAATTTTATATCTGCGTTTAATTTTACATTTGTTCTTGAAAATGCTCCACTTTTAAAAGACCACATTTTAGTTCATCGGAAATTGTGAAAAGAACAACTCTTCAGTAAAAACACGAGCAAGCTAAACAAAAAACGGCGTCTCGACCTTCTACTGCGGTCATCATCATGGTATAACTGTATAAACAATTGAAAAAGATGAATAAAACAGAACGTAGAAAGTCATTGAACATCTATCAGATAGCCAAAATACTTATGAAGTGAAATCTACAGCTCAAGAAAAAGTTTAGGTAGCTAGTTGGGTGGGTAAACGGAAAAGGCTGACGAAGGAAGTGCTCTGATCAAGCTTGGCGTGAGGCTGGTGGCGTGAGCTCCTGACGATGCCTCAAATGGCATCTTGCACTAGGCATGCTTATTCTATGTGAATAAGTTTAGGTAGTTGGAGAATTCGTTGTACTTCACATTTATTATCGGCGAATGTCGTCTGATTTGTACGGCTTCCGTAATTTTCATGGATACTGTGTCGGGGTGAGTGCGCATTATACTGAAAGCTGTAAGGAATGCATCTAAGTTGGGTGGTTCTTATCATCTCTGAAGTGTTTGAAGATGCTGTTGGATGAATAACGATGCTGTTTTGCTCTTCTCTCAGGTGTAGTCTACAAGTTTACCTGTCCAGAGGAAAGCTGTCAGCCTTCCTACTCAGGACTCTATACCTGCACGCTGGAGAGAAGAGCAAAACGATATCGTTATTCATCTAGTAGCATCTTCAAAACACTTCGGAGATGATCACCAAAAAGAACCGCCCAACTTTGATGCATTCCTTCCAGCTTTCAGCATAATGCAAAGTTACTCCGACACAGTATCAGTGAATATTGGGGAAGAATTAGCAATCAGAAAATATGCACCGATAATCAATGTAATGTCCAACGAATTTTCTAACTACCTAAGCTTATTCACATAGGAAGAGCAAACCGAGTGTGAGAGGTTACTCTTTAAGGCATCCTCAGGAACTCACGCCACCAGTCTCACGCCAAGCTTCTATCAGTGCACTTCCCTCTTTTTGTCTGCTCTGTTTACCCAACTAGCTACCTAAACTTTATCATGAACTACTAACAGTTTAGTTTACAAGTATTTAGCCTAGCTGACAGATGTTCAATGACTTTATCCTTTCCGTTTTATTAAGCTCTGTCATTTGATTTTACAGATACACCTTGATAATGACCGCATTAGAAGGATGAAACGTCGTTTTTTATTTAGCTAGCTCATATTTCTACTCTAGAGTTGTTATTTTTAACATTTCCGATGAATCAAAATGGGATTTAAGAAAGTGGAGAAATTTTTAGTAAATAATGTGATTCTGAAAATGTCATTCATTAGTGATGATCATGTATTTTTCATGCTGAGCGACCATGTTTTCATTTTAATCTAAATTTTTATTGAATTCAATGGTACAGTGCTAGTAAATAAAACCCTATCGCTATAAGTAGTGGTTTTAACATACACCAGAGAGCTGTTAAAAGAAAACATGGCTTCTCAATCAAGTGAAATGAAATATAGAACGCGTCTGGTTGCGTTCTGCTACATATGTGGTACATTCACAGATCCAAAGCGTAGAAGGAACATTAGTGAATTTGAGAAGCGAGCTTACTCCTCTCACTTTCAAGTGAAGCTTGGAAATCAAGATATGCCTTGGGCACCTCGTTAGGTAGGTCATTTCTGCGAAGAAAACTTGAGTCTATGGACTAAAGGAAAAAGTAAAATGCAACATCTATGACGGAGTAGCCATAGGACACTCAGTTCGCCTGGAAGACAAATATTAACACATCAAAACAGTATTGGAGCAACTCTTACATCAAGAACACAAATGGATCATATGGGTTGATCTAAAAATGGTCATTTTTTTGTTATGACATCAGTGGCTACACAAAACTACTTTGATTAATTGTAAGAAATACTAGGCCTTAGAAACAATTTCTCAAGGCGCTCAATACTGACAGTGACTGTTTCAAGTGTTTGTGTGACGCGCTCTCAGGTGTAGCGACAGACAAACTCAAAGCAGCTGTTTTCGACAGCCCTAAAATTAGGAAGCTGATTAAAGAATAAGCTTTCACTCAATCGATGACTGATGTTAAAAAAAATGCATGGGTAACATTCATTTCTGTCGTCAGGAATTTTTGTGGAAACAGGATGTCAAAGAAATATATAGAGATAGTGTAATTTTTATTGGAAAGTTTCCAGATGTTTGGTTGCAACATGAGCAGTAACATGCATTTCTTAGGCAGTCATATTGAATCATTTTCGGAAAACTTGGGGAACGTGAGTGATGAACAGCGATGATTGCGTTTTTTGGCCGAACTTCCTTCCTCATCCGGAATGCTCACGAAGTATGTGAAATAACGGTAATGTAAATAACAAGAATGCGGAGGCATCTTAGCTAGTAATAAAGAGTGCGAACAGCGACTTGGCACTCCACCTGATCCCTGAAAGTACCAAAGTTACCCCTGTGCTACAGCCGGGTACCAAGGCCTCTGGGTGCCAGACGACAGCCTCGCATCAATTCAGCTTCGAGACGAACTGGAGTGAAAAGACGATGATCCGGAGACACGACGATGTAACCATCCACTTTGTTCCCTGGAAAGTAGGGCACCTGTCTGGGAACGCGTTGAACCGGTTCCTAAATCACCTCATTCACCATCGAGGTCGTAATGAAACAAAGACAAGAATATCTTAGAGAGTAATTTGTAATTTCATCCGAAGTTGCACATCCACACCATATTTGTAGAGCAGCCAACCGAGGGAAGGAGTTCCTCGTACGAGAGAAACTCCAGAAGATGAGCGAGCGTTAAGTTCAAATCGCTCAGTTGTCGCTGCAAAGTTTGCCAGAAGTTTCGGAGACGCTTGATGAGGAGCAATTTTTGAACTATTTTACACTAGGAAGGAGAGGGAATGAATCAATTTATTTTGTTACAAAAATAGATACGGGAAGATCATTTAGGGGGCGTCTGATGGACACCGGAAAAATTATTCATGGTGTTTATGAACGAGCGCCTAATGTTGAGGCCTGGGTTAAATGAGATGGGGCATAAGAAATAAACCATGCGATCGCTGGACGACGCTTTCCCACAAGCGTTTGTAATATTATCAGGTGATATCAAATAAGTTCAAAGCGAACTACTTTCCCTCCCAGCATTTTGAATTAAATTGAGCAATAAGCAAACACCAAAGTGGTCACTGTTTAGGTCATGAGGCCTGAGCGACCGCTCAGGGATTATTCAACGTCACCAGCCGTGTGATGCATCGAAGTTTGCCATAAACAGTGGAGCCTGATGCTAACGAGGCCTGTCTGCAAGAGTTGAAGTCTTGCTTCCAGTGATGTAAGTTCTGATGGTTGTGCATCGGCCTCTCGGTGCGTGCTCCACCTCTCCTCGGTATTTGCTTCATTGTCTACCAGCAAATTATTAGAGTGTGTTTATTGATTGATACCATCCTCTTTGCTTCCACGAATCACAACGATCCACGTTACCTGGAAACGCGGTCAGTACTGCTCTATCCCTTGACTGCTTGATTTATATTTATAGTGTGGATGGAAAGGTCAACGTTTGCGAGCTTACATCAACTGATGGTAAAGAATAGCTTTTTTTTAATTTCGATTTTTGGCGGCAGCAAATCTCTAATATGCTTCTTAATGCTAATTAATGATCGTAACGAGAACATTAAAACCTCACGTGAAACCATCAACATACTTTCACAGCCGCTCGTTTTGCCACCTCTGCTGCTAAATGTCCCCTATTTCTGCAGCATCTCCAACCATTCCACCCATTTTCCAGCCCAGGGTTCATACGATACATGACTCTACTTACTGCAGCGTTCTTATAAAGTCCTCTACATTAAGAATAAATTCTGTTAACTTCATGTTGGGACAAACCACAGAACCTTCCTCACCACTGCATTGTTTTTTACATCTTCCCGCCCTGTGCTCTTGAGTACCCATGCACTCGATCATTGTCCGTCCTGGATAAATAATATTTTGTTATTCTCACTCAAAGTTCGTATGTTTGTCTCTGTCTCATGAATATTCAACACCAAAATTATACCTTATACTTTGTAGAACTCTTCACAATATCGAACTCCTTTTTTAGTTCCCGCCTAGACTCAGTGACCCCAGCAATGCCGACAACGTATGACGAAAAGTTCAGTTATATTTCCCCATCCATAATTCCAAAATATTCACTTTCAGGCTCACATCTAATTATTTAGCTTTATAATAAACAGTAAGAGGAATTACGTGCAATTCTGCCTCACCCGAGCACACCTCGTCTTGCGGTGCCTACATCGCACATGTGCAGTGGGGGGCAAAATAATGCAACACGTTGGTTATCTCGCCATACACCACATTTCTAAATCACAAACGATTGCGAGATTGGATTATTAATGAACAATATTTTAGAAAAGATGAAAATATATATAAAACTCACAATTATTTAATGGAAAAAATGTTTAGAAACATGTATAATTAAAACGTGAAAATAAGTTTACAAAACCTGTGTTCTTCCTCGATCATTCATCAAAATTATGTTAGAATTATTCCAGAATGTTCTAATACATTCTACTATTTGGCAACCGATCTTTCGTCCGCATTCATATCCAATAACGTGTCACTGATACAGCAGCTCTCGTTCGAAAGGGAGTAAGCATGGGTTAGAATAAGGACATCAGCTAAGACCTTCGCAAACATATTGTGATTCTCCAAATTGTGGGATATCGGGAAATATGTGCACAGCTGTGTACTCTTATAGCCTCGGTTAGAACAATAATACGTAAGTAGAAATACCGGAATGAGACTCTCAGCAAGCCTCGAACTAGCGTCCAGGATACATTAACGACCGTGCTGCTCGAAAGTTGGTCCGAACCGTGACGCAAACGTGAAGATTTGTTGAATGATCTCAAGGAATCAGGAATCGAAGCCAGCAAACACACGATCAGCAGGGCTTTGTGTCGTGAAAGTTTTCGCACCTGCACCCCTCGTAGGGCACCTCTTCTTCAGAAACGTCCTTCAAGGCCAGGCTGAAGTATGCAAGGCCAGGCTGAAGCATGCAAGGCCAGGATGAAGCATGCAAGGCCAGGCTGAAGTATGCAAGGCCAGGCTGAAGTATGCAAGGCCAGGATGAAGCATGCAAGGCCAGGATGAAGCATGCAAGGCCAGGCTGAAGTATGCAAGGCCAGGATGAAGCATGCAAGGCCAGGCTGAAGTATGCAAGGCCAGGCTGAAGTATGCAAGGCCGGGCTGAAGTATGCAAGGCCAGGCTGAAGTATGCAAGGCCAGGCTGAAGTAAGCAAGGCCAGGCTAAAGTATGCAAGGCCAGCCTGTAGTATGCAAGGCCAGCCTGAAGTATGCAAGGCCAGGCTGAAGCATGCAAGACCAGGCTGAAGTATGCAAGGCCAGGCTGAAATATGCAAGGCCGGACTGAAGTATGCAAGGCCAGGCTGAAGTATGCAAGGCCAGGCTGAAGTATGCAAGGCCGGGCTGAAGTATGCAAGGCCAGGCTGAAGTATGCAAGGCCAGGCTGAAGTAAGCAAGGCCAGGCTAAAGTATGCAAGGCCAGCCTGTAGTATGCAAGGCCAGCCTGAAGTATGCAAGGCCAGGCTGAAGCATGCAAGACCAGGCTGAAGTATGCAAGGCCAGGATGAGGCATGCAAGGCCAGGCTGAAGTATGCAAGGCCAGGCTGAAGTATGCAAGGCCGGGCTGAAGTATGCAAGGCCAGGCTGAAGTATGCAAGGCCAGGCTGAAGTATGCAAGGCCAGGCTGAAGTATGCAAGGCCAGGCTGAAGTAAGCAAGGCCGGGCTGAAGTATGCAAGGCCAGGCTGAAGTATGCAAGGCCAGGCTGAAGTCAGCAGCGCTTTGGAACTCAGTACTGTGGTCAGATGGAACCAAAATTGAGCTATTTGGGAGAAACAGCGCACACCATGTTTGGAGGGAACAAAACGAAGAGTATAAACCAAAGTGCACCATACCCACTGTTAAGTTTCGGTAGGTTCTTCAGGAGTAGGTTAACATCACATTATTGACCAAAGCGTGAATGGCAAAAAAATTCCTGAAATATTGGATGGGCAGCTTTTACCATCATCTCGTGTGTTAAAATGGAAACGGAGAAGGATCGTCCAACATGACAACGATCCAGAACATACTGCGAACGAAACCAAGTCAATGCAATGGCTAAGTCAATCCAAGGACATGAATCGGATCAAAAACCGGCGGATGGAATTGAAATTGGAGATTTAGAAGAGAGGTCTCAATAACATCATGAAACTATAAAAGAATTTACCTTAAAGAATGGAATAAGATCACTCCCGAAACTTGTGATAGGCTTGTATTGATCTAATCTAAACGTCTCGAAGCCATAAGTGATAATAACGGCTATGCAACGAAGTATTATGTATGTGAAGCTTGAAATGAGATGGTAACTTATGCTCACGTATTTATTATACACATTCCTATGTATTTTTCGATTAAAAACTTGTGCGTTTTTGATACACTATTTACTTTTTTCTACTATTGTTTATATATTGTTAAATTTTTGAAATTGCTCGGGGTTTAGACTTATAGAATCAGGCGATTTAATCAACGTGTTGTATTATTTTGCCCCCACTGTAAATCTCAACTCACATCTCACAGTTCCCACAAGCTTCTCACTTTAACCAATGTTTCTACCTATGTCAAATGCCTCGAACAATTTACGCCGTCAAATGTTTCTGAGTATCGTAAAAGAGCCAGCTATGGCTGATAGCTGTCTTTTCTGATTCTCTCAATAATTTAATTTACAAACCTAGAAATTGACAGCACCATGATTGTCTTTCCTAAAACCCTTGTGTTCTTCTACCACTCCTGTTGTTCCACTACACGTTTCTTTTCAATCAGAAATCTTACTAAGAGAAATTCGTTTTTTGTTTTGGTTTTGTCCAACTTTTCTGTCTTTTCTGATGCAACCAGGCTTTTATTTCCATCCATCTGGGAAGGTTTCACTCCTCCATACCTCCACACACTTTAAACTGTTCAATAATACACTTAGCATCATAGCTACAGAACGTGAGCGGATTCCTTTCAGTTCTCCCTTCCTTACCATTTTTCGAAACTTGTTGCCCTCCCCACGAATAATTCCATCTCCTATTCTAAGCTCAAATTCGCCGCCTACTATGCTGACATGAGCCCACCGCGTTTTGACTGGTTTGAAGAGCTGGAACTACCAATGTTGAGGCTTTATTCTTCTCATATTAAACAGCTGCCACCGACAACATAGCCAGTCGCAGTGCGGAAAGAGATGACGCCATAATATGGACTGTAAGGTTTCTATACTATTGATCCTGACTATCACATAATAAAAATATTATATTCAAGGATAGTAAGAAATTATGTAGGCAAATCATCATATGTGTGAGAAAATAATTAAGTACATTTAACGGACGATCTGAGTTTCAAACTTGAAAACTGAGAGGACACCGAACGGGATACACGGCTTAAAGGCAAAGTTTGTATCGAATAGATTTTTATTATGCACGATCGAATAGAGTTTTGGTATTATGCGCGAATAGAGTTTTGGTATTATGCGCGGATAGAGTTTTGGTATTTATGCGCGAATAGAGTTTTGGTATTATGCGCGAATAGAGTTGTGGTATTTTATTTTGAAGCCCTGGCCCCGGCTGTCGCCACAGATTAGGGAAAGCCTAGCTTCACGAGTCGCGTTTAAAAGCAACCCGTACAGAGGATCACCGAGGCTAGCCTAATTAATGCCTGCTTCAGACATCGGGAAATAAAGGCCGCCCGACTTACATCTGCCACTCAGGCTACGGCGTGCAGGTGTGCAGGCGAAGTGAAGTCTCCAGAGGCCAGCGCCCACAAGACGCAGGCCGTGCCGGATATGTGCCTTAGCCCATCATCTTTTCGTGGGCTCTCGAATGTAAAGGCAGTTGATTAAGCACGGAGATGTGTGCGCCGCTGAGGCTGAAATGGGTCTGCCTCTCTCAGGTGTCGTGACTCGAGGAAACCGTCTGTAATGGTCTTCACACTTTATGAATATCGGGCGGCCTCCCAGAGTGTATTTTAACTTTGAAGTTTAATTAAAATACTTTATTACAACTCGCGAAGGCTAGTTTCCCCAATCGCGGAAAAATAGCGTAAAATAAGGTTTTATTTTAGACACTCCGGGGGCCAAGGTTCATTTTCGAAATGAAAATGAACAGTTAAACATTTAAAGTAAAACTGGACTAAGCCTATGGCATTAAATCAGAAAACGAAAACGTAAGAACACAAAATTTGGAGAATACAACTCTTAACAAATAACTTAAACTAGATTTCTCTCCAGCATCCGCCGAGAAATCGCGCTTCCTCTTACGGAAGCAGCTCTTTGAGGACGCGCCTCCTCCTGACAATTAGGAGCAGTCAATGTTTCCCGTTGAACAGGTGGGCTACACATAGGGCGCAAATAAGGTATTACCGACGACACGTGTCTCTTGACCGTTTCTCTCGTTCGACCCTTGTAAACAGTAACTGCCGTGACCTCACCCAAATCATTTTCGACTGTTGAATGAACCACGGCCATTGGGTAGTGATACACTTTCATGTTTGGCTCCTTCAGTAAAACTATGTCGCCCTCTGCTAACTTCTCATGTCGCACGGGTTTATACTTTCCCGATTCACTCGTTGCCTGATCCAACAGATTAGCAAAGAAGGCCTCATTGTACGTAGAGACAAGTCTGTCATCAATGGTAGATAGCCTAGAAAAACCGTCTAGTAAGGATTTCTCCCGAGTGGTATCGGGTTGCCAAACTTCGCCACTGGTCAGATAGGGAATAATGTTAGGAGAGATCAATTCTCGTCCCCTGGAAAGCAACTCTGGGGTTATGGGCAAAGGAGTCTGCTCCACATCTTCTCTTAGAGCCTCTTTAAAAGCCAGCGGTCGCTTGTTCACAAAATGCACAACTTTCGCTACCAGCAGCTCAAACTTATCCAAAGGTAATACCAAGTTCTTAATTGAACTGTAGAGCAGCCGTTTAACGAACTTGACGCAAACCTCCACCAAGGAGCCTAGAGAGCTGTTTCCTTTGAAATAATGATCGAATCTTACAGGTTCAACTCCATTTCTGCTCAAGAAGGTCTGCGTATGCACATCTTTAAGGAAATCTGCGACAATATTTGCAGCTGAGACTAGTTGCGATCCCAGGTCCGAAAACACGCGACTAGGCACACCGTGCTCGTATATGTGCGTCTGAAATGCTGTCAAGAATGACTCTACCGACAGGTCTGCACAAATTTTCAGGTTCACGGCCCTACTCCATAAGCACGTCACGCACAGCAGCCAGACTTTCCTTTTGCCCGTCTGACTACCGACCCACATGGGACCTAAATAGTCCACAAAAATCGATCGAAACGGAATACAAGGGGGATTTCTCCTGAAGTCTCTGTAAGAGTTCTGATTTAATTTTACAGTACGAGAATTGAATCTCTTACACACCACGCAGTTCTTAATAGCGCGTTTCACTGTGGAGAAGAAATGCTCAACCCAGTACTCCCTCTTCAACTGATTAAGTAAAGTATAACAACCGGAATGGGCAGCTTGCACATGTGCATCTCTAATAATCAACTCAGTTACACGACTATTCTTTGAGAGCACAATCGGGTTATAATTATTATGACTATAATCACTAGCCCGGCCAAACTTGCTCTTCACTCTCAAAAGGCCGGCTGCATCGATAAACAAATTCAACCGAAAGACTAACTTAGGAGTTTCGTTCAAAGTAGTTCTGTTTCTGAAATATTCAAAAATATCGCCAAAGTGAAGTTGTTGGTCAAGCTGTAAGAGCTCTGTAACAGCTTGGGAACGGTTAAATTCTGAACTTTTTTCCTCAAATCTCTGCTTCACCGGCTCCGACCCGAATTTCCTTACGAAACAAAAAAAAAATCTCTTTACTATAAAGTACACCGATACTAATTTAGCGAAACTCGAGAATCGCGAAGCGGGAACGGCGAACTCTATGCCCCTCACCTCTACTCCAGCGCTTGCCAGATAAGTCTGCTCGGGAGGTCGCTCTCTGTCCTGGCAAGGGTGAGGCAAGCTTACCGAAAAATCTTGAGCCATTTCAGCATCACCTGAAAGAAATTCTGGCCCCTCATGAAAAGTGCTCACGCTTAGTTTTCTAGGACTGACAGGCCTTGTTGTCAAATCGGCAGGATTTTCAACTGATGCTGCGAAAGAAAATTCCACGGGTAAGGATTTTGTCATCTCCATTATTTGTTTCAACCTATTTTGTAAAAACACTGAATGTTTCTGCATTTTCTCGAGCTTAAGCGCGTAAGAATTGATCCAGTGCAGTGCAATCATGCTGTCTGTGCAAACTTTAAACTTAACGAAATTTACCTTGCACAAGATCGACTCTCCAGATAATTGGTCCCGTAACTCTGCCAATATTTCCACTGCATAGGCCACGGCCTGAAGCTCGAGAACGGGAATGCTTTTTACACTCAATCTGTCATTAATAATTCTATTCTTCGCTAGCAGGAAACTGACCACACCAGTGCAAACGTTCTTCAAATAGACCACCACACCGTACATCAATTTACTAGAGTCGCAAAATGCAATTAATTCATACGCGTCAGAGTGGTGACCAACATTCCGCTTTATGGTGTAGTTAGGTCGGGCATTGAATTGGCGTGCAATAACTTTCCACTCCCTAATGAGTTCATCATTCAAAACAGAGTCCCACTGTAAACCAGAGCAACACTGCAGCTTATGAACAAATAACTTAGCCCTATTTAAGCAAGGCAAAATTAAACCGAAGTTATCGTATTGTGATGCAATAGTCTTTAGAACTAACCTTTTAGTATTGGCCTGGACATCCAACTCCAATCGTACAATGGCAAGTGCATCGCAACTTTTATCCCAAACCATACCTAGGACTTTGGTTTCTGGAGGAGACTCGCCTTTTTGTACCAACAGCTGGTGCACCTTCTCTGAGTTCGTTTCCACCTGCTGAATCTCAAATTTATATGGGTTAAATATTTCATTCAACTTTGAGAACGCGTACTGCACTTCTTCGTCTGACCCAGCATAGGCCCCATTATCCATGTAAATCAATGAGTACAGCCGAATTTTCAATAGTTTCAAATCATTGGACTCGCTCTCATCGAGGACCAGAATTTTAAACAAGGCCAACATCAGCAACGCCGGGCTAGGCTTTAACCCAAAGGGCAATCTCAAATTTCTGTAGGCCTCCAAGGAAAAATCCCCGTTCGATACGTCCCTAAACCAGAGAAACATCAAACGGTTAGAGTCTAGATCATTCAATGAGAGCTGCAGGAACGCCTTACGCAAGTCGTAAATTAACAGTCTTTCACCGAATCTCAGCATCAACAAGGCAGTAGAAATTTTATGATTCAGGCAAGGGCCAGGACAAAGAACTTGATTATGGTTCATTGAAGCCTTACCCTGAAATTTCTCGCAAATGTTAGACAAAAAGACAACCCTACATTTAGTAGTAGCTCTCTGCAACTTGAAAATGGGCATGTGAGCCAAGAAACTATGCTTGTTGTTCCCACAAAACTCACGAAAATTAGGCACACGTTCAATAACTCCTGACTCGACTTGATCCTTAAAAACGTTATCCACCATAATCAATTTTTCTTTGTCCTTATGAAGTTTCCGTAGATTAGAGCTAAGTATACTCTTCGCTAGGCCGAAATTTGATCCCAGCAAGTGCGAAAATTCACCCCGCCAAGGCAAGGGCATGATTAGTCTCCCATCTGCATCTCTAGTAGTATTACTCAAAACAAAATTAACAACTTCATCGTTTTCTTCATGAGATTCTGAGTCGCTAGTTCTATCGTAATTGACTACTCTATTATAACAACAATCCAACACTTCACTTGTTGCCAACTGAAGATCTCTATCTAAAACTTCCCCCTCATCGTCTAAGACGACGTATGCAGAGAAACCAATACAATTACCACAGTTACCTAGCTCACAGGTCGGAGAGACGTCTGCACGATCTGCCATCTGTCAAGACTCTGAGGGTGGAAGGGAAGAAACATTCGCCAGAAGCCTATTCAGATTACCGAAGAGAAGAACACCTGCCTCAGTCCTCGCAAATACTGATGGAACAGAGTCTCCAAACTCAATTTGTTGCTCAATCAAAACATACGAATCATTGGTTCCGAGCACAAACTGTAAGCATGATAAAGAATCAGATTCAGTTACCAAGGAATCTGCCAGTTTATATCCTTTAATCTGAAATTGCTTCGCCACATCAGACAGACCAGGTAAGTTTACGTTAAGTCTTATTTCAGGAACGCAAATGGCCTCTACCGTGCGAAGTTTACCGTTCATTTCTAGAGGAACCTGAACTACATTAGTTACAAGCTTCCTAGCCTCGTTAAAACCGTTTACAGTTATTGGCACATTAGAACGCAGGATAGGCAAGTTTAAGTCCCTTGCGATTTTAGAGACAATGAAGTTAGGCTGACAGCCAGTATCTTTCATAGCGCGTATATCAACATTCTTTATTTTTGCAGTAAATGTCGGTATGACAGAATTCTCACCAATATCGGCTACACTCGTCCAAACCGTACCAGTGAACAAACTCGCATTTGATGGGGTATTATTTCTAGATGTAGGAGATTTATGTTTAGGAGGATTACCCTCGGTGCACAAGAAGGTCATGTGGTCACCTTTACATTTAAAACAGGGCCTACCAAATTTAAAAGAACATTGTTCAGTTGAGTGATTAGCAAAGCCACAACGAGTACAATAATTTAAGGACTTCAACCGTGCTATCTTAGACTCAGGGGTCTCGTACTTCCTGCATTCTCTGGTAACGTGAGAAGTGACTTTAGACCGCCCGGTTTCACTACACAAGCTACAAAATCTCACGGAATTTGCCCTAGGCTCGCCTCTGGACCCGTACTTAACATTTACCGCGAAAGAAGAAAGGTCAGGTTCTGCCGAATAGGAACTGCAAGATCTTACTTTTTTGTCCCTGCTTGTACTCTTGTTAGAGTCAATTTCTTTGCAACGGTCAATTGCTTTAAAGATATTGTCTTGAATTTCTTTAATAGTAGGTTTATTATTATTACAGATGTTTATTAACTGAGTTTGCAAATCAGAATTCATGGCATTCCAAACGAAAAATTGTTGGATGGTCTCAATGTCAATCTGAAGTACACGAAAAGATTCTAAAGCTACTCTCATTTCACTAACAAATTCGTAAGAATTACCATTTACCGGTAGCTCCAGGGTAGCCAAACGCTTTATTGCATCAAACTTTTGAACCGTTTCACTGGCAAATGCCTTTATCAACAATTCCCTTGCGTTCTCATACGACTGCTCCGACACGCCTAGAGAATTAACGAGCGACAAAGGCTCACCCTTTAATTGACGCTTCAAGAATATGAATTTTTCGTGGCTAGTAAGAGAATATTTGTTTAGGATGCTTTCAAACCCTCTCAGGAAGTGCTGTAAACTCTCCTCAGGAGCATGAGAATAACTAGGTAAAGGCACTTCAGGCAGTTTGAGTTTGCTTACAGTAGGAGGTAATGTGGCCGCATCACTGCTTACAGGAGAAGTCATGACTACAGTGAGGAAGCTTCTAGATTCGACAATCTTATCCTTATAAGCCTGGCAAGCTTCCAATTCCTCATAAAACTTAGAATCATCAACACCAGACCCGTACAACAGCGAAGCCACTTGAGCATCGAAAGCAGTTACATCAGTTTCCAACTGGTTCAACTTAAAGACATGAGCCTGTTTCTCAGTCTCGGAAAGAACTAAATAATCACTAGAAATTTTGTCATGAAGTTTAGTAATCTGAGTCCTGACGAAACCACGAGATTTAATGATAAAGTCCTTATTAGACATAGTTCAAGACAGTTACTCACAATTTTGGAAGATCAGCGCAGCCCCGTCACGGGCCGCCAACCCAGGAGACTCACACCCGCACACTGCCGCCTCGGCATCCTGTCTACAGCGCCATGTAGAAAAAACCCCCAATCAAAACTTCGAGGTCTCTTCCTTAATTTCAAATTTACTATCGCAAAGGAGATTAACCAAATTCACCACCGCAAAGACTTTTAATTTTGATGAATTTTGTGGAGTCACAGGTTTTAAGTTTCAGCAAGTTCGAAGGAAAAAATTACAGAGGAGTTAAACAACAGTCTTCTGGATGACCGAGGCAGGCCGGGCACGAGCGGAGCATCCCGGGCAGGCAACCCGGATGGAGGACCCTCGCGATCGCCCAAGGAGCATGGATTGCTGGAGGAAGACTTATCGATTATAGTGCTGTACACGAATATACTTTCAATATTATGCAAGAACGAATAGACTTTTAATATTATGCAAGAACGAATAGACTTTTAATATTATACACGATCGAATAGATTTTTAATATTATACACGATCGAATAGATTTGTAATATTATACACGAACGAATAAATTTATATTATTATACACGATTTTACGCTATTTTTCCGCGATTGGGGAAACTAGCCTTCGCGAGTTGTAATAAAGTATTTTAATTTAACTTCAAAGTTAAAATACACTCTGGGAGGCCGCCCGATATTCATAAAGTGTGAAGACTATTACAGACGGTTTCCTCGAGTCACGACACCTGAGAGAGGCAGACCCATTTCAGCCTCAGCGGCGCACACATCTCCGTGCTTAATCAACTGCCTTTACATTCGAGAGCCCACGAAACGATGATGGGCTAAGGCACATATCCGGCACGGCCTGCGTCTTGTGGGCGCTGGCCTCTGGAGACTTCACTTCGCCTGCACACCTGCACGCCGTAGCCTGAGTGGCAGATGTAAGTCGGGCGGCCTTTATTTCCCGATGTCTGAAGCAGGCATTAATTAGGCTAGCCTCGGTGATCCTCTGTACGGGTTGCTTTTAAACGCGACTCGTGAAGCTAGGCTTTCCCTAATCTGTGGCGACAGCCGGGGCCAGGGCTTCAAAATAAAATACCACAACTCTATTCGCGCATAATACCAAAACTCTATTCGCGCATAATACCAAAACTCTATTCGCGCATAATACCAAAACTCTATTCGCGCATAATACCAAAACTCTATTCGCGCATAATAAAAATCTATTTGATCGTGTATAATAATATAAATTTATTCGTTCGTGTATAATATTACAAATCTATTCGATCGTGTATAATATTAAAAATCTATTCGATCGTGTATAATATTAAAAATCTATTCGATCGTGTATAATATTAAAAATCTATTCGATCGTGTATAATATTAAAAGTCTATTCGTTCTTGCATAATATTAAGTCTATTCGTTCTTGCATAATATTGAAAGTATATTCGTGTACAGCACTATAATCGATAAGTCTTCCTCCAGCAATCCATGCTCCTTGGGCGATCGCGAGGGTCCTCCATCCGGGTTGCCTGCCCGGGATGCTCCGCTCGTGCCCGGCCTGCCTCGGTCATCCAGAAGACTGTTGTTTAACTCCTCTGTAATTTTTTCCTTCGAACTTTCTGAAACTTAAAACCTGTGACTCCACAAAATTCATCAAAAATTAAAAGTCTTTGCGGTGGTGAATTTGGTTAATCTCCTTTGCGATAGTAAATTTGAAATTAAGGAAGAGACCTCGAAGTTTTGATTGGGGGTTTTTTCTACATGGCGCTGTAGACAGGATGCCGAGGCGGCAGTGTGCGGGTGTGAGTCTCCTGGGTTGGCGGCCGGTGACGAGGCTGCGCTGATCTTCCAAAATTGTGAGTAACTATCTTGAACTATGTCTAATAAGGACTTTATCATTAAATCTCGTGGTTTCGTCAGGACTCAGATTACTAAACTTCATGACAAAATTTCTAGTGATTATTTAGTTCTTTCCGAGACTGAGAAACAGGCTCATGTCTTTAAGTTGAACCAGTTGGAAACTGATGTAACTGCTTTCGATGCTCAAGTGGCTTCGCTGTTGTACGGGTCTGGTGTTGATGATTCTAAGTTTTATGAGGAATTGGAAGCTTGCCAGGCTTATAAGGATAAGATTGTCGAATCTAGAAGCTTTCTCACTGTAGTCATGACTTCTCCTGTAAGCAGTGGTGCGGCCACATTACCTCCTACTGTAAGCAAACTCAAACTGCCTGAAGTGCCTTTACCTAGTTATTCTCATGCTCCTGAGGAGAGTTTACAGCACTTCCTGAGAGGGTTTGAAAGCATCCTAAACAAATATTCTCTTACTAGCCACGAAAAATTCATATTCTTGAAGCGTCAATTAAAGGGTGAGCCTTTGTCGCTCGTTAATTCTCTAGGCGTGTCGGAGCAGTCGTATGAGAACGCAAGGGAATTGTTGATAAAGGCATTTGCCAGTGAAACGGTTCAAAAGTTTGATGCAATAAAGCGTTTGGCTACCCTGGAGCTACCGGTAAATGGTAATTCTTACGAATTTGTTAGTGAAATGAGAGTAGCTTTAGAATCTTTTCGTGTACTTCAGATTGACATTGAGACCATCCAACAATTTTTCGTTTGGAATGCCATGAATTCTGATTTGCAAACTCAGTTAATAAACATCTGTAATAATAATAAACCTACTATTAAAGAAATTCAAGATAATATCTTTAAAGCAATTGACCGTTGCAAAGAAATTGACTCTAACAAGAGTACAAGCAGGGACAAAAAAGTAAGATCTTGCAGTTCCTATTCGGCAGAACCTGACCTTTCTTCTTTCGCGGTAAATGTTAAGTACGGGTCCAGAGGCGAGCCTAGGGCAAATTCCGTGAGATTTTGTAGCTTGTGTAGTGAAACCGGGCGGTCTAAAGTCACTTCTCACGTTACCAGAGAATGCAGGAAGTACGAGACCCCTGAGTCTAAGATAGCACGGTTGAAGTCCTTAAATTATTGTACTCGTTGTGGCTTTGCTAATCACTCAACTGAACAATGTTCTTTTAAATTTGGTAGGCCCTGTTTTAAATGTAAAGGTGACCACATGACCTTCTTGTGCACCGAGGGTAATCCTCCTAAACATAAATCTCCTACATCTAGAAATAATACCCCATCAAATGCGAGTTTGTTCACTGGTACGGTTTGGACGAGTGTAGCCGATATTGGTGAGAATTCTGTCATACCGACATTTACTGCAAAAATAAAGAATGTTGATATACGCGCTATGAAAGATACTGGCTGTCAGCCTAACTTCATTGTCTCTAAAATCGCAAGTGACTTAAACTTGCCTATCCTGCGTTCTAATGTGCCAATAACTGTAAACGGTTTTAACGAGGCTAGGAAGCTTGTAACTAATGTAGTTCAGGTTCCTCTAGAAATGAACGGTAAACTTCGCACGGTAGAGGCCATTTGCATTCCTGAAATAAGACTTAACGTAAACTTACCTGGTCTGTCTGATGTGGCGAAGCAATTTCAGATTAAAGGATATAAACTGGCAGATTCCTTGGTAACTGAATCTGATTCTTTATCATGCTTACAGTTTGTGCTCGGAACCAATGATTCGTATGTTTTGATTGAGCAACAAATTGAGTTTGGAGACTCTGTTCCATCAGTATTTGCGAGGACTGAGGCAGGTGTTCTTCTCTTCGGTAATCTGAATAGGCTTCTGGCGAATGTTTCTTCCCTTCCACCCTCAGAGTCTTGACAGATGGCAGATCGTGCAGACGTCTCTCCGACCTGTGAGCTAGGTAACTGTGGTAATTGTATTGGTTTCTCTGCATACGTCGTCTTAGACGATGAGGGGGAAGTTTTAGATAGAGATCTTCAGTTGGCAACAAGTG
This sequence comes from Morinoia aosen, assembly GCA_030386875.1. Taxonomy (NCBI): domain Eukaryota; kingdom Metazoa; phylum Arthropoda; class Malacostraca; order Amphipoda; family Talitridae; genus Morinoia; species Morinoia aosen. The sequence continues at coordinate 52,451,992 of CM059576.1, read as the reverse complement.
AAGTGTTGGATTTTTGTTATAATAGAGTAGTCAATTACGATAGAACTAGCGACTCAGAATCTCATGAAGAAAACGATGAAGTTGTTAATTTTGTTTTGAGTAATACTACTAGAGATGCAGATGGGAGACTAATCATGCCCTTGCCTTGGCGGGGTGAATTTTCGCACTTGCTGGGATCAAATTTCGGCCTAGCGAAGAGTATACTTAGCTCTAATCTACGGAAACTTCATAAGGACAAAGAAAAATTGATTATGGTGGATAACGTTTTTAAGGATCAAGTCGAGTCAGGAGTTATTGAACGTGTGCCTAATTTTCGTGAGTTTTGTGGGAACAACAAGCATAGTTTCTTGGCTCACATGCCCATTTTCAAGTTGCAGAGAGCTACTACTAAATGTAGGGTTGTCTTTTTGTCTAACATTTGCGAGAAATTTCAGGGTAAGGTTTCAATGAACCATAATCAAGTTCTTTGTCCTGGCCCTTGCCTGAATCATAAAATTTCTACTGCCTTGTTGATGCTGAGATTCGGTGAAAGACTGTTAATTTACGACTTGCGTAAGGCGTTCCTGCAGCTCTCATTAAATGATCTAGACTCTAACCGTTTGATGTTTCTCTGGTTTAGGGACGTATCGAACGGGGATTTTTCCTTGGAGGCCTACAGAAGTTTGAGATTGCCCTTTGGGTTAAAGCCTAGCCCGGCGTTGCTGATGTTGGCCTTGTTTAAAATTCTGGTCCTCGATGAGAGCGAGTCCAATGATTTGAAACTATTGAAAATTCGGCTGTACTCGTTGATTTACATGGATAATGGGGCCTATGCTGGGTCAGACGAAGAAGTGCAGTACGCGTTCTCAAAGTTGAATGAAATATTTAACCCATATAAATTTGAGATTCAGCAGGTGGAAACGAACTCAGAGAAGGTGCACCAGCTGTTGGTACAAAAAGGCGAGTCTCCTCCAGAAACCAAAGTCCTAGGTATGGTTTGGGATAAAAGTTGCGATGCACTTGCCATTGTACGATTGGAGTTGGATGTCCAGGCCAATACAAAAAGGTTAGTTCTAAAGACTATTGCATCACAATACGATAACTTCGGTTTAATTTTGCCTTGCTTAAATAGGGCTAAGTTATTTGTTCATAAGCTGCAGTGTTGCTCTGGTTTACAGTGGGACTCTGTTTTGAATGATGAACTCATTAGGGAGTGGAAAGTTATTGCACGCCAATTCAATGCCCGACCTAACTACACCATAAAGCGGAATGTTGGTCACCACTCTGACGCGTATGAATTAATTGCATTTTGCGACTCTAGTAAATTGATGTACGGTGTGGTGGTCTATTTGAAGAACGTTTGCACTGGTGTGGTCAGTTTCCTGCTAGCGAAGAATAGAATTATTAATGACAGATTGAGTGTAAAAAGCATTCCCGTTCTCGAGCTTCAGGCCGTGGCCTATGCAGTGGAAATATTGGCAGAGTTACGGGACCAATTATCTGGAGAGTCGATCTTGTGCAAGGTAAATTTCGTTAAGTTTAAAGTTTGCACAGACAGCATGATTGCACTGCACTGGATCAATTCTTACGCGCTTAAGCTCGAGAAAATGCAGAAACATTCAGTGTTTTTACAAAATAGGTTGAAACAAATAATGGAGATGACAAAATCCTTACCCGTAGAATTTTCTTTCGCAGCATCAGTTGAAAATCCTGCCGATTTGACAACAAGGCCTGTCAGTCCTAGAAAACTAAGCGTGAGCACTTTTCATGAGGGGCCAGAATTTCTTTCAGGTGATGCTGAAATGGCTCAAGATTTTACGGTAAGCTTGCCTCACCCTTGCCAGGACAGAGAGCGACCTCCCGAGCAGACTTATCTGGCAAGCGCTGGAGTAGAGGTGAGGGGCATAGAGTTCGCCGTTCCCGCTTCGCGATTCTCGAGTTTCGCTAAATTAGTATCAGTGTACTTTATAGTAAAGAGATTTTTTTTTTGTTTCGTAAGGAAATTCGGGTCGGAGCCGGTGAAGCAGAGATTTGAGGAAAAAAGTTCAGAATTTAACCGTTCCCAAGCTGTTACAGATCTCTTACAGCTTGACCAACAACTTCACTTTGGCGATATTTTTGAATATTTCAGAAACAGAACTACTTTGAACGAAACTCCTAAGTTAGTCTTTCGGTTGAATTTGTTTATCGATGCAGCCGGCCTTTTGAGAGTGAAGAGCAAGTTTGGCCGGGCTAGTGATTATAGTCATAATAATTATAACCCGATTGTGCTCTCAAAGAATAGTCGTGTAACTGAGTTGATTATTAGAGATGCACATGTGCAAGCTGCCCATTCCGGTTGTTATACTTTACTTAATCAGTTGAAGAGGGAGTACTGGGTTGAGCATTTCTTCTCCACAGTGAAACGCGCTATTAAGAACTGCGTGGTGTGTAAGAGATTCAATTCTCGTACTGTAAAATTAAATCAGAACTCTTACAGAGACTTCAGGAGAAATCCCCCTTGTATTCCGTTTCGATCGATTTTTGTGGACTATTTAGGTCCCATGTGGGTCGGTAGTCAGACGGGCAAAAGGAAAGTTTGGCTGCTGTGCGTGACGTGCTTATGGAGTAGGGCCGTGAACCTGAAAATTTGTGCAGACCTGTCGGTAGAGTCATTCTTGACAGCATTTCAGACGCACATATACGAGCACGGTGTGCCTAGTCGCGTGTTTTCGGACCTGGGATCGCAACTAGTCTCAGCTGCAAATATTGTCGCAGATTTCCTTAAAGATGTGCATACGCAGACCTTCTTGAGCAGAAATGGAGTTGAACCTGTGAGATTCGATCATTATTTCAAAGGAAACAGCTCTCTAGGCTCCTTGGTGGAGGTTTGCGTCAAGTTCGTTAAACGGCTGCTCTACAGTTCAATTAAGAACTTGGTATTACCTTTGGATAAGTTTGAGCTGCTGGTAGCGAAAGTTGTGCATTTTGTGAACAAGCGACCGCTGGCTTTTAAAGAGGCTCTAAGGGAAGATGTGGAGCAGACTCCTTTGCCCATAACCCCAGAGTTGCTTTCCAGGGGACGAGAATTGATCTCTCCTAACATTATTCCCTATCTGACCAGTGGCGAAGTTTGGCAACCCGATACCACTCGGGAGAAATCCTTACTAGACGGTTTTTCTAGGCTATCTACCATTGATGACAGACTTGTCTCTACGTACAATGAGGCCTTCTTTGCTAATCTGTTGGATCAGGCAACGAGTGAATCGGGAAAGTATAAACCCGTGCGACATGAGAAGTTAGCAGAGGGCGACATAGTTTTACTGAAGGAGCCAAACATGAAAGTGTATCACTACCCAATGGCAGTGGTTCATTCAACAGTCGAAAATGATTTGGGTGAGGTCACGGCAGTTACTGTTTACAAGGGTCGAACGAGAGAAACGGTCAAGAGACACGTGTCGTCGGTAATACCTTATTTGCGCCCTACGTGTAGCCCACCTGTTCAACGGGAAACATTGACTGCTCCTAATTGTCAGGAGGAGGCGCGTCCTCAAAGAGCTGCTTCCGTAAGAGGAAGCGCGATTTCTCGGCGGATGCTGGAGAGAAATCTAGTTTAAGTTATTTGTTAAGAGTTGTATTCTCCAAATTTTGTGTTCTTACGTTTTCGTTTTCTGATTTAATGCCATAGGCTTAGTCCAGTTTTACTTTAAATGTTTAACTGTTCATTTTCATTTCGAAAATGAACCTTGGCCCCCGGAGTGTCTAAAATAAAACCTTATTTTACGCTATTTTTCCGCGATTGGGGAAACTAGCCTTCGCGAGTTGTAATAAAGTATTTTAATTTAACTTCAAAGTTAAAATACACTCTGGGAGGCCGCCCGATATTCATAAAGTGTGAAGACTATTACAGACGGTTTCCTCGAGTCACGACACCTGAGAGAGGCAGACCCATTTCAGCCTCAGCGGCGCACACATCTCCGTGCTTAATCAACTGCCTTTACATTCGAGAGCCCACGAAACGATGATGGGCTAAGGCACATATCCGGCACGGCCTGCGTCTTGTGGGCGCTGGCCTCTGGAGACTTCACTTCGCCTGCACACCTGCACGCCGTAGCCTGAGTGGCAGATGTAAGTCGGGCGGCCTTTATTTCCCGATGTCTGAAGCAGGCATTAATTAGGCTAGCCTCGGTGATCCTCTGTACGGGTTGCTTTTAAACGCGACTCGTGAAGCTAGGCTTTCCCTAATCTGTGGCGACAGCCGGGGCCAGGGCTTCAAAATAAAATACCACAACTCTATTCGCGCATAATACCAAAACTCTATTCGCGCATAATACCAAAACTCTATTCGCGCATAATACCAAAACTCTATTCGCGCATAATACCAAAACTCTATTCGCGCATAATAAAAATCTATTTGATCGTGTATAATAATATAAATTTATTCGTTCGTGTATAATATTACAAATCTATTCGATCGTGTATAATATTAAAAATCTATTCGATCGTGTATAATATTAAAAATCTATTCGATCGTGTATAATATTAAAAATCTATTCGATCGTGTATAATATTAAAAGTCTATTCGTTCTTGCATAATATTAAGTCTATTCGTTCTTGCATAATATTGAAAGTATATTCGTGTACAGCACTATAATCGATAAGTCTTCCTCCAGCAATCCATGCTCCTTGGGCGATCGCGAGGGTCCTCCATCCGGGTTGCCTGCCCGGGATGCTCCGCTCGTGCCCGGCCTGCCTCGGTCATCCAGAAGACTGTTGTTTAACTCCTCTGTAATTTTTTCCTTCGAACTTTCTGAAACTTAAAACCTGTGACTCCACAAAATTCATCAAAAATTAAAAGTCTTTGCGGTGGTGAATTTGGTTAATCTCCTTTGCGATAGTAAATTTGAAATTAAGGAAGAGACCTCGAAGTTTTGATTGGGGGTTTTTTCTACATGGCGCTGTAGACAGGATGCCGAGGCGGCAGTGTGCGGGTGTGAGTCTCCTGGGTTGGCGGCCGGTGACGAGGCTGCGCTGATCTTCCAAAATTGTGAGTAACTATCTTGAACTATGTCTAATAAGGACTTTATCATTAAATCTCGTGGTTTCGTCAGGACTCAGATTACTAAACTTCATGACAAAATTTCTAGTGATTATTTAGTTCTTTCCGAGACTGAGAAACAGGCTCATGTCTTTAAGTTGAACCAGTTGGAAACTGATGTAACTGCTTTCGATGCTCAAGTGGCTTCGCTGTTGTACGGGTCTGGTGTTGATGATTCTAAGTTTTATGAGGAATTGGAAGCTTGCCAGGCTTATAAGGATAAGATTGTCGAATCTAGAAGCTTTCTCACTGTAGTCATGATCATGTCTAGATCATTTAATGAGAGCTGCAGGAACGCCTTACGCAAGTCGTAAATTAACAGTCTTTCACCGAATCTCAGCATCAACAAGGCAGTAGAAATTTTATGATTCAGGCAAGGGCCAGGACAAAGAACTTGATTATGGTTCATTGAAACCTTACCCTGAAATTTCTCGCAAATGTTAGACAAAAAGACAACCCTACATTTAGTAGTAGCTCTCTGCAACTTGAAAATGGGCATGTGAGCCAAGAAACTATGCTTGTTGTTCCCACAAAACTCACGAAAATTAGGCACACGTTCAATAACTCCTGACTCGACTTGATCCTTAAAAACGTTATCCACCATAATCAATTTTTCTTTGTCCTTATGAAGTTTCCGTAGATTAGAGCTAAGTATACTCTTCGCTAGGCCGAAATTTGATCCCAGCAAGTGCGAAAATTCACCCCGCCAAGGCAAGGGCATGATTAGTCTCCCATCTGCATCTCTAGTAGTATTACTCAAAACAAAATTAACAACTTCATCGTTTTCTTCATGAGATTCTGAGTCGCTAGTTCTATCGTAATTGACTACTCTATTATAACAAAAATCCAACACTTCACTTGTTGCCAACTGAAGATCTCTATCTAAAACTTCCCCCTCATCGTCTAAGACGACGTATGCAGAGAAACCAATACAATTACCACAGTTACCTAGCTCACAGGTCGGAGAGACGTCTGCACGATCTGCCATCTGTCAAGACTCTGAGGGTGGAAGGGAAGAAACATTCGCCAGAAGCCTATTCAGATTACCGAAGAGAAGAACACCTGCCTCAGTCCTCGCAAATACTGATGGAACAGAGTCTCCAAACTCAATTTGTTGCTCAATCAAAACATACGAATCATTGGTTCCGAGCACAAACTGTAAGCATGATAAAGAATCAGATTCAGTTACCAAGGAATCTGCCAGTTTATATCCTTTAATCTGAAATTGCTTCGCCACATCAGACAGACCAGGTAAGTTTACGTTAAGTCTTATTTCAGGAATGCAAATGGCCTCTACCGTGCGAAGTTTACCGTTCATTTCTAGAGGAACCTGAACTACATTAGTTACAAGCTTCCTAGCCTCGTTAAAACCGTTTACAGTTATTGGCACATTAGAACGCAGGATAGGCAAGTTTAAGTCACTTGCGATTTTAGAGACAATGAAGTTAGGCTGACAGCCAGTATCTTTCATAGCGCGTATATCAACATTCTTTATTTTTGCAGTAAATGTCGGTATGACAGAATTCTCACCAATATCGGCTACACTCGTCCAAACCGTACCAGTGAACAAACTCGCATTTGATGGGGTATTATTTCTAGATGTAGGAGATTTATGTTTAGGAGGATTACCCTCGGTGCACAAGAAGGTCATGTGGTCACCTTTACATTTAAAACAGGGCCTACCAAATTTAAAAGAACATTGTTCAGTTGAGTGATTAGCAAAGCCACAACGAGTACAATAATTTAAGGACTTCAACCGTGCTATCTTAGACTCAGGGGTCTCGTACTTCCTGCATTCTCTGGTAACGTGAGAAGTGACTTTAGACCGCCCGGTTTCACTACACAAGCTACAAAATCTCACGGAATTTGCCCTAGGCTCGCCTCTGGACCCGTACTTAACATTTACCGCGAAAGAAGAAAGGTCAGGTTCTGCCGAATAGGAACTGCAAGATCTTACTTTTTTGTCCCTGCTTGTACTCTTGTTAGAGTCAATTTCTTTGCAACGGTCAATTGCTTTAAAGATATTATCTTGAATTTCTTTAATAGTAGGTTTATTATTATTACAGATGTTTATTAACTGAGTTTGCAAATCAGAATTCATGGCATTCCAAACGAAAAATTGTTGGATGGTCTCAATGTCAATCTGAAGTACACGAAAAGATTCTAAAGCTACTCTCATTTCACTAACAAATTCGTAAGAATTACCATTTACCGGTAGCTCCAGGGTAGCCAAACGCTTTATTGCATCAAACTTTTGAACCGTTTCACTGGCAAATGCCTTTATCAACAATTCCCTTGCGTTCTCATACGACTGCTCCGACACGCCTAGAGAATTAACGAGCGACAAAGGCTCACCCTTTAATTGACGCTTCAAGAATATGAATTTTTCGTGGCTAGTAAGAGAATATTTGTTTAGGATGCTTTCAAACCCTCTCAGGAAGTGCTGTAAACTCTCCTCAGGAGCATGAGAATAACTAGGTAAAGGCACTTCAGGCAGTTTGAGTTTGCTTACAGTAGGAGGTAATGTGGCCGCACCACTGCTTACAGGAGAAGTCATGACTACAGTGAGAAAGCTTCTAGATTCGACAATCTTATCCTTATAAGCCTGGCAAGCTTCCAATTCCTCATAAAACTTAGAATCATCAACACCAGACCCGTACAACAGCGAAGCCACTTGAGCATCGAAAGCAGTTACATCAGTTTCCAACTGGTTCAACTTAAAGACATGAGCCTGTTTCTCAGTCTCGGAAAGAACTAAATAATCACTAGAAATTTTGTCATGAAGTTTAGTAATCTGAGTCCTGACGAAACCACGAGATTTAATGATAAAGTCCTTATTAGACATAGTTCAAGATAGTTACTCACAATTTTGGAAGATCAGCGCAGCCTCGTCACCGGCCGCCAACCCAGGAGACTCACACCCGCACACTGCCGCCTCGGCATCCTGTCTACAGCGCCATGTAGAAAAAACCCCCAATCAAAACTTCGAGGTCTCTTCCTTAATTTCAAATTTACTATCGCAAAGGAGATTAACCAAATTCACCACCGCAAAGACTTTTAATTTTTGATGAATTTTGTGGAGTCACAGGTTTTAAGTTTCAGAAAGTTCGAAGGAAAAAATTACAGAGGAGTTAAACAACAGTCTTCTGGATGACCGAGGCAGGCCGGGCACGAGCGGAGCATCCCGGGCAGGCAACCCGGATGGAGGACCCTCGCGATCGCCCAAGGAGCATGGATTGCTGGAGGAAGACTTATCGATTATAGTGCTGTACACGAATATACTTTCAATATTATGCAAGAACGAATAGACTTAATATTATGCAAGAACGAATAGACTTTTAATATTATACACGATCGAATAGATTTTTAATATTATACACGATCGAATAGATTTTTAATATTATACACGATCGAATAGATTTTTAATATTATACACGATCGAATAGATTTGTAATATTATACACGAACGAATAAATTTATATTATTATACACGATCAAATAGATTTTTATTATGCGCGAATAGAGTTTTGGTATTATGCGCGAATAGAGTTTTGGTATTATGCGCGAATAGAGTTTTGGTATTATGCGCGAATAGAGTTTTGGTATTATGCGCGAATAGAGTTGTGGTATTTTATTTTGAAGCCCTGGCCCCGGCTGTCGCCACAGATTAGGGAAAGCCTAGCTTCACGAGTCGCGTTTAAAAGCAACCCGTACAGAGGATCACCGAGGCTAGCCTAATTAATGCCTGCTTCAGACATCGGGAAATAAAGGCCGCCCGACTTACATCTGCCACTCAGGCTACGGCGTGCAGGTGTGCAGGCGAAGTGAAGTCTCCAGAGGCCAGCGCCCACAAGACGCAGGCCGTGCCGGATATGTGCCTTAGCCCATCATCGTTTCGTGGGCTCTCGAATGTAAAGGCAGTTGATTAAGCACGGAGATGTGTGCGCCGCTGAGGCTGAAATGGGTCTGCCTCTCTCAGGTGTCGTGACTCGAGGAAACCGTCTGTAATAGTCTTCACACTTTATGAATATCGGGCGGCCTCCCAGAGTGTATTTTAACTTTGAAGTTAAATTAAAATACTTTATTACAACTCGCGAAGGCTAGTTTCCCCAATCGCGGAAAAATAGCGTAAAATAAGGTTTTATTTTAGACAAATAGCAACAGAGCAGTGTCAATTTTGTTAGCGCGGGCCGAATTAGGCAAAAGAGAAAAGCTCTCTCGATTACCGGGGGATGTCTAAGAAAATGAAGGCAATACACAGAACCGTGCGTGTATATTTATTATGGGAACACAGGTCGTCAGTGAAAATAGCACAGGGGAGAACTACGGGATCAGGACGGGAAGTTGAGACAAATAGAAAAGGGTCTAAAGAAACAATGGGATCACAGAGCGTAGGAGAGCCCCAGAAATGGAGTGTGGGTGGGCAGGAACACATGTGGCACATCAGCTGCAAGCCAAGTACACCCACGGTCAAATGAACAAGACATACTTCTCCCTGAAGGCCAAAAGACACGAGCACTAATTAACGAGACCAACAATGGACTCACAAGGCAAGTGACACAACGCAATAAACACGGAATGATACCACAGAATATTGACAGGAAGTGCTATAACTTAAATAAATAATTCGGTTGAATTTCACACTATACCGACATACACAGACACTGATGAACGAGTGACTGAGCATCTTCTGAACACTTTCACTTCAACGATGATACACAAACAAATTAATTACTGAAAATAAAATATATGTAGTTTAGCAACTGAACCACTATGAGAAGAGTTTATTCGCAGGTAAAGTTTAATAAAGTTTACTAACTCACCAAGCAAGTCACGTACACAAGAACAGCATCCTAACTACAGTAAAAACGGAACTTGTCTGAGCAGATATATAATAATACACTTATATCAGCCACAGTTCCTACGTGCCGAAATTTTCTTCAGTTTTGCAGAAGAATTCCTTTTCAGTTAGGCAATTGATAATTACTGGAAATACGAGAAAGCAACAAAGAGTAGGGGTAAATACACGCTCATGAGGGCAGACGTTCCAGCGCCACACATCACAGGTCCATGAGTAACTCCACCACATGACAGTTCAGAGCGACGTACTCACAGATAGGCTGAGGTGACACCTACACCAGCACCACACCCTCGCAGGTCCATGAGTAACACCACCACATGACAGTTCAGAGCGACGTACTCACAGGTAGGTTGAGGTGACACCTACACCAGCACCACACCCTCGCAGGTCCATGAGTAACACAACCACATGACAGTTCAGAGCGACGTACTCACAGGTAGGTTGAGGTGACACCTACACCAACGCCACACCATCACAGGTCCATGAGTAACACCACCACATGACAGTTCAGAGCGACGTACTCACAGGTAGGTTGAGGTGACACCTACACCAGCGCCACACCCTCGCAGGTCCATGAGTAACACCACCACATAACAGTTCAGAGCGACGAACTCACAGGTAGGTTGAGGTGACACCTACACCAGCGCCACACCCTCACAGGCCCATGAGTAACACCACCACATGACAGTTCAGAGCGACGTACTCACAGGTAGGTTGAGGTGACACCTACACCAGCGCCACACCCTCCCAGGTCCATGAGTAACACCACCACATGACAGTTCAGAGCGACGTACTCACAGGTAGGTTGAGGTGACACCTACACCAGCGCCACACCCTCACAGGCCCATGAGTAACACCACCACATGACAGTTCAGAGCGACGTACTCACAGGTAGGTTGAGGTGCCACCTACACCAGCGCCACACCCTCACAGGCCCATGAGTAACACCACCACATGACAGTTCAGAGCGACGTATTCACAGATCGGTTGAGGTGACACCTACATTACAGTGTACACGGTGACAGTTTACCATCAAATGTGTCAATGATGTACTTGCTTCATATTAAACGGAGTACAATCAGTAGATTCAATGAAAAATCCATCTTTTCGTTTCTGCATTAACCTAAGCGCCACACATATTTCATTAACACACAATTAAAGAGGGCTCGAAGCGTGGCAGTAAAAAGGTTAAGAACCACAGATGTAGACCCTCGAGAACATATAAAGTAAACAGCTGTGATGCGCCTCGACTTGCTTAAATAATTGTTTTTTCCGGTAGTTACGTACTATTGCTGAAATTTTCAAATCAATGTACGGAAATTATATCGTTTTTTTCATTACGGCTCGTACTGTTACATGGTGATGAATTAACGATGTCGGATACACCACACTGATGAGTAAACATTTATTTGAAGTTTTCCGTCGGTCTTCAAATTCCAGACGATTTTCTCAGCCGTGTATTCCAGTAGTGCGGCTGCCATGAACTTCATGTCTTGAATATACCGACCATTTAGCTCTTGCGCCTTCAACAATGCTGTAGCCTCAAAATGTTATTTCCAACTTCGACATTCACGAGTCCGAAATATGTGTGAAAAAAAGTTTGTCAAAGACATGAGCTATCATTTTCCATGAAAATCCGATATTTTCATACCATTGTTTTTATTTCAAATCAAGTTTTGACCACTATTTCAACTCTCCACAAAATTAAAGTAACGTAACAACCCAATCATTAGTTTTGATGTTTGAATTTTAAACGAATTGACACACAATTAAACTTTTGTAAATCACTAAACGATGGACCCTCCGTAGCAATACATTTCATTTTAGCCAACATATTTACAACCTAAACAATTTGAACGGAAACGTTGCAACATGAAAGTGCGCTAATCTGTTTGTGAACTGGTGGGATGAATTTCCTGAATCGGAAGCCACTTGCACAGCCCACAGCTGGAGTAAATAAATTTAGCTCAACACAAGTAGGCGAGCAAAGACTGCAGCAACAGTCGCATAAGTTACATTCAATACAACACCATATTTGCAGTGCACATAACATCATAAAACGAAGAGGATATAGACATGGGCTATAATCTCGGTTGATGTTACTAACACAACGCGGCAGTCTTACGTTATGTTATCAAGTCATGACCAGCTGAGCGCTTGCTGGCTGGTAACATTTGAGATCAAACGTACTTGCTGACGTTTCCAAACGTTTAAGGATACGATAAATGAATGTTTTCTTAGCTCTGTGAAGTGTGATCCATCTCGTGAGAATTCTCACATGTCTCTTTAACATCAAAATTAAGTTTTCAATGTTTGCACATTGAAAAAATTTAAAATAGACACTGTAAACATTCTTTTTGTAGCGAAAATGTCTAATTTCTTTCTCAATCGTGGGCCACTTTGTACTGTAATTGTACTGCGCAGAATGTCTGCATGTTCATTGGTCACGAGGGGTGTGGCCCCTTGCTAATTTGGCTTGACAAATTATTGTTATAATTTTTTCAGCTATGTATAGAACTTGATTTAATTTACCACAATATTTAGATTAGATTTTCATGATGCAAAAACTACTTTCAAGGAATTTGACCTTAACGAGACTATTTTTAATCAGATAATTTGGTACACTCATCCCCACCCCTCAACCCTTGTGGATGTTTTGCCCTCAATGCAGGTGGTCAGTAGTCGTGTTAGCTCGAGCCCTCGCGTTTCTGACACTAAATTATTTTCATGATTAGTTTCCAATCTTTTCTCATCAACAGATGATCAATATAAATATTTTCTTTTATTTCATTGATGTAGATCTTTTTCCCCATGCCTCTGCACCTTACACGTCGTTCATTTCATAAATCCTAATTATTCACATTTCTTATTCCCACACTGCCCCACATGGGGCACATTGCTTTATGCCACTACTTTACAGTTTATTTTTCGGCGTTTTCTATCGGGGTTACATTTCTCAGCTTTCACCTTCCCACTCGTGAAATGTTTATGCTTGACACTCGTTTTCTCGCGCCGAACTTGCAAAGATATTTTGCACAGAACTGAAATTTTAATTAAGAAACGCTTCTCATGGAAATTTCTGAATATTGTGACACGAATGAAGGACCAACGAAGATACGAGTCTTAGCGCCTCCTTCCCACTTCGATATGTTTTTCCGACCAAGTGTGGCAGAAGAGACCTCCTCCCCTCATCCCTCGTGTCTCTCTCCTCACGTGTACGGGATGTGCTGGTGCCTCGAGAGCGTGAGATCTGAAGCATGGAATGTTACCCACAGGTCTGGATGACTAACTACAAAACAACGAACCATCCATATAGCACGTAGCACGCAACACAAACACAACACACCACACATCGCCTCAACACGAAATACCATCACAAACGGTCATTTCTTAATATTTGTTCTCAATAAAATTGCAACCTGATCCAACTTTCACATAATATTCGTAGCTCATTTTATTCAAACTTGATTGATGGTTTGAGAATATTTTTCAACATAATGAAAAAATAACATCTCGCATCAGATTTTACAGTTTCACAAGAAGTCAACTCTTAAGCTGCGTAACTTGTGCTAGGCAAGGGAAGTCATGGCCACGCAAATCTCAAAAAAAGAACTCATTCCATTTGATTATTTTGTTCTGGTACCTATCATTTCAAACGCAAAATTCAATAATTGTACATTTTCAGGTTACCCACGGAGTACCTGCACATCCTCGACTAGAGCGCACCCGGTTCGTGAAGAGAACGTCGCTATGCCTGAGGCCGTCAACAGACGTGAGGTCCCGGCTGGTGTGTGGACCCTGCCGCCGTGCAGTTACATCTGGCCACACCAGGCTGCTCTTCTTCTTGTGACTCCTGTTGCCTGTACTGCTGGCTCTGGTGCTGGTCTCTGCTGCTGACTTCTGCTGCTGCTCATCTGCTCCAGGCCCATTCTGCTGAGTGAACTGCTTGTGTATTCTGTGTACCTAGTTCTGTCTCATGGTAGTGTGTGTCTCTTCTGGTTTAAATAACAGTCCGGATCAGCCTCAATTTGCCCCCTTTCAAACATCGTCAGTTGCGGACGAGTCAGCTTCGATATAACCTTTCTGATGAAAAGATTGAAAAAAACATGCAATGGCCTTGACTTTATTCGTATTTCGACTGAGGACAATTGTGAGAGATTCCCAGGTTTGGATTCTGGTATGTTGAGAACATCGCGAAAGAACTGGAATGAGTTTAACATGAAAGCTTCATGTCATGAGTGCGAGTGTGAGTAGGTATGTTTATATAATATAAATGAAGCTTCCTTTTTGAAGGACCGTATAATGAAAAACATCATAAAATGATATCATATCACCATTGCGCACAGCTTGTAATGCCTCAACTATGAAGAAGTTACGCACCGCTTCCCAACCGTAAGCGCAATCGCCACTGGACGACTGTGCAGGGGTCTCAGGTGCGGGGTTCAGCCCACGCTCACATTTGACAGGAACTCAGCTCACAATATAGCCTCTGTAATATTGAGAAGGGAAGTTGTGCTAATGATTACAAGTCTGCTGCTGAGTTTTTGAACAGAAGATATAAGTATCGGTAGCCTATATCAAATATTTGATAGAATTACTGAACGAAAATCATTCGCTCATTTTGCTTAATCGTAATAAATAGAAGTTACGGCAATGGCCTAATTATTTTAAGTAACTAGAGTGATTCTGCCTTATTATGGCCTAATTATTGTAAGTAACTAGAATGATTCTGTTTCATTATGGCCTAATTATTGTAAGTAACTAGAATGATTCTGTTTCATTATGGCCTAATTATTGTAAGTAACTAGAATGATTCTGTTTCATTATGGCTTAATTATTGTAAGTAACTAGAATGATTCTGTTTCATTTTGGCCTAATCATTGTAAGTAACTAGAATGATTCTGTTTCATTAAGGCCTAATTATTGTAAGTACCTAGAATGATTCTGATTTATTATGGCCTAATTAGTGTGGGTAACTAAAATGATTGTGCCTTATTATGGCCTAATTATTGTAAGGAACTAGAATGATTCTGCTTCATTATGGCCTAATTATTGTAAGTATCTAGAATGATCCTGTTTTTTTATGGCCTAATTATTGTAAGTAACTAGAATGATTCTGTTTCATTATGGCCTTATTAGTGTAAGTAACTAGAATGATTCGGATTTATTATGGCCTAATTATTGTGGGTAACTAGAATGATTCTGCTTTATTATGGCCTGGTTATTGTTAGTAACTAGAATGAATCTGCCTTATTATGGCCTAATACTGTAGGTAATTAGAATGATTCTGCTTCATTCTGGCCTAATTATTGTGGGTAACTAAAATGATTCTGATTTATTATGGCCTAATCATTGTAAGTAACCAGAATGGTTCTGCTTTATTATGGCCTAATTATTGCAAGTAACCAGAATGATTCTGCTATATTACCAAGAATCAATCCATATTATATAAGTGAGGTTACAAATTCTAGCGAGTAAGCTGCCAAAAATGCACAGTTGTGCTCTCATTCTGAACCAAATGTCTGAACTTGGGTTCCAAAGTGTGAGGTCGACGTTAGCGAGCTTCGGTGGTTCTCCCCAACACCTCCCCCTGGTTTTCTTAAACCGCATTTTATTGAGTGAGAGTCAAAATCATAAAGTCTCCCAATTCTCTTGCTCCAACCATCTCCTAACACCACTGAAATCATGTCATCAAATGCTCCTTCTAGAGATGAAATTTGAGGGGACGTTTCGTGCGCGCACATAAATAAAAAGTTGACGCACGCCATCATTTCGCACCACTGCATAATGTGCAGCTACTGCCTTGCTGCCGAGTTTACCAGCTCTCTAATTATGCATTTCTCCTCTGCTTTTATTGTACGAGAATGGCGGTACAGCCTTTACTGAAAATCTTCTTGTCTTCACTAGCGCTCGTGATTGAGGACGTGCGATGTGACTGGAACATAGAATTAATACAATTGAACTATGCTAATTTGCGTCTATGTTTCTCCTGTCGTAGTCGTAACGCAACTCAAACAAGATATTTGCCTTGGGAAATTTTGGTTTGGAACTTTTGAAAATTACAGGTTGACACACAAAACGGAAACATTTCAACAACTCAATAAAACCACGAGTGATGGAGGGAAATGTTCCAGTCACTCTATTTAAGACCATAAAACATGTCATTCAAGAAGGAGTGATGAAATTTTCATTTTTTTAAATTATATCCTGTAGATAGCGTCCTCTTGTATGCATGCACTCTTGTAATCTGCTGTTGAGATTCTTCATTGACCGTTGCAGCATCTAAGCTGGGAAACTGTGAATTTTATCCTCATTTCTCTTTTTAAGTCATCCTCAGTTCCTGGTCTGGTTGTGTACACTTCACCCTTGCACCTCAAGAAAAATCACAAACGGACACATCAGGTGATCTAGGGGACCAGAGAACGTTACCGAATCCTGAGACCATACGGTTATCGAACAATTCTCGCACAGCCCGCAATGATTTCTTGCGGTGTGTGATGCCCCTCCAGCATGTTGAAAATAAGTGTAACGAGCGCGAGGAAAGTTCTTTAATTCAAGTGTAAAGAAAGATTGTAACATCTCCACGTAACGATTCGCAGTGACAGTGACTGAGATCCCCTTTGCATTTGAGGAAAAATAAGGTCTGATTATCCAAGGCAATGACGCAGCACACCTTACTGTCACCTTACAACATCAATGTTCTGTGGAGTACGAGCACATCTTGGTCGACCTGTTGGGTTCTTTTTTAGGGCAGATCCTGTCTCTCCAAAGTTATTATTAGAACATTTTATCGCGTGTTCAGATAGAAGAGCACCATGACGTCCTATGTTGTGACAACGTCGGAACTCTCTCTGCGCAGGTGTCAAACTTTCACCCTTTTTATAAACATTTTATGGCTAACTCACACTTTTGCACGGTCTCGCAGTGCTGCCTCTGGCTCATGTCTGCCCATGTGCACTTCTCAAATTTCTGTTTTGGACAACCGGACTGAAAAGTTCATTTTATTTGACCCTATTGGTTTTAACATACTTTGAGAAATTTCTCTCTTTCAAAAGAATCAAGTTGAACTCACTCATGAGTAGAACTCCCTTCGTGTTAGGATTTCCAGCACTGTGAGAGTAGCGTCTGGTTGTATATGTTAAGCATCAAGAAACCTGATTAATTTTGGACGCAATAATTTACTATTTAAAAGTTTTTGGTTTCTTTAGAAGAAAATGTGTGATGGACCATTTTGCAGAAAGATTAAATTGCCTACTTGTATAGTTCAGAGGATATAAGCCAATTATGCTTTAGTAACAATAGTTTCCGGCCGTTCTCCCGGCTGATGTCTTGTACAATGATGCCTTGAACTCTGTGCCTTCGAATACCTTCACTACATCGCATAAGCAGGTAGCAGTCTGAAGAAATTTAGAACATCTGCATAACACAGCATGGACATGTGAGTGATAACAGTACTTTTAGCATTACTCCATTGCGGGGATGAGGGAAACCTCATTTTCAAATCGTGAAAATTCCCTTTACTATATAAGAAAAAAACAGGGACCATTTCATACTCAAACAACGGCCAATCCAAACCAACCCAAGGTAACAAAATTGGTACCTCCAGGTCAAATAAATATATGTCATGCGTATAGTATAGTGTGTAATTTCTCCACTTACTCTTTAGTATTCGGTGCTTCGCGTAGTCCGGGAGCTGCTGCAACTAATTATCAAAAAATGCCACAAATTGCTCAACATGGGTTTGAGGACTTACACACGAGTATCCAGCTTTAGCCTTCTTATAAGAACATGTTTTGACCAGCAACTTGAATTAGAATGTAATTACCAGATGAAGTCAAATCTTATTTTGAATATGAACTGATTTTTATAAAACCTTGTAGCATGAAGTGTTGGTTATACTTTTAATATGAAGGTAACTGCCCATGAAGAAAACAAATTCATCAATGCATATCGATTATAAGTATATATATGTATTTTACACGAATATACGGGATGGTTAATAAATACCGTAACAACTTAAAATGAAGAACTGTTGAGGGATGAGAACCTATTTCTAGCCACCTGCATGAATACTTCTACATTGACACGTCGACTACGAATTGGTGCTTATGACTACCACTAAGTGCAGCAGTCGGAGGAAATAATGGAAACACCTAGGAAAATCAACAAAGTGTATTATAGTATATGGAGTAGGTCTACTTTTAGAGGCAACTACAGCCTCAATTCTCCTAGGCATTGGTTCATACCACTTGTGAATTGTTTCCAAATAAAATTTTAGTTAATTCTTCAGTTGCAACACCCTCCACGTGTTTTAGACAATGCTGGCGGAAATAGATTTCTAACTTAAAGCTCTTTACCCGACCGTAAATGCTCAATAACGTTGAGGTCTGGAGACTGTGGTGGCCAGAAGAGATGCTCAACTTCATTAAAATTATCATGCACATCGTACGAGATCTACACACTTTTTGCAAACACAACAAAATTTTGAGAACTTAACGAATCATCTAAGTATGCTTGATTCAGTATTTGCGGTAGTTTTGTAATTTTCTGCCGCCGGCCGAAAGGAGGCGAGATGGCCGGGTGTCAGGAGATGAGGAGAACATATCGTAGAGAAATGTGTGTGGACGCAAAAGAAATTTGACTTATCTCTGGACATGGACGCAGTGGAAAATAAATATTAGCATCGACGTACAAGAAATTATATTTATGTAAGGACACAACAAGCATTTTTATTAAAAAATTAGAAGAGAATCCCATTCCTCACTAAAACATTTCTTCTTCGGGCGTGATCAAATTGAATATGAAGCTGAAATCACAAACAATGAACGCGGCAATAAAGACCTAGAGACGAATACTAAATGCCCTGCTAGACCTAAAAAATGCAATAACTCCACTAAAGATCTGCCTATTGAGGTAAATAATATCAAAATATTGCACATAAATGCTCGCAGCCTCAATGGTAAAATGGATGACGTACGAGTAATGTTGATCACTAACGATATCGATATTTTATGCGTATCTGAAACATGGTTCGATTCACGAGTCGAAAGCTCATATCTCAGCATTGCCGGGTACAAATTGTACCGTTATGACGGAGTCAAGAGTAAGAGAGGTAGCGGTTCATGCATTTTCATCAAAGATGTCTACTCTACATCCTTAGTTCCGATAAAAGAAAAATGCGAAGACATAGAAATGGTTTGGCTCAATGTTCAAGTAAACAAACACAAGTCTTTCATTATCGGCAGTCTTTACAGACATCCGTCAGCATCTCTTCGTCCAACATTAGATTTCATTGAAAATACGCTTAGATCAATCTCTGCAGCCAAAAAGTCTTTCTATGTTTTCGGAGATTTTAACGTGGATCTGACAAATAAAAACAATCAGCTAAGCAAGATGCTGCACAGACTTAATCTTTCTCAAATGGTCCAAGAACCAACGCGAATTACCAACACTTCTAAAACTCTTCTTGACCTAGCAATTACCAACAATCCCCAAGCAGTACTCAGCACAGAAATCTTACCGTCCTTTTCTGATCACCATTCGGTAGAATGCCAAATCAATATTGCAAAAGAGAAACAGAAATCTAGTTACATTACATATCGCATGAAAAACCACTACTCCCCTGAAATATTTCAAGAAAAGCTATTAGACAGATGGAGTGAATTTCAAGGCATGGAAAACACCGATGATGTCAATCTACAAGTTTCGCTTTTCAACGAAAATTTCGTATCAGCTCTTAACGAATGCGCACCTTTCACTACAAAGAAAGTTAAGCCAAGAATTTCTAAATGGATAACAGATGAGATAAAACATTTGAGCAGAGCTAAAAGAAATTTGCAGCGTGAGTACAAACTGAATAAATCAGACAGTACGCGTCGAAAATTATATAAAGATCATGAGAAGATCCTACGAAGAAAAGTTAAGGAAGCAAAACGGGACTACTTCCACAAAGAACTCTTGGCGGCAAAACAAAACCCTAAAAGAACTTGGGAAATCATTAGAGAAGCTGCTCAGTATAAAAATTCAGACTGCAAAAGCACTTTTGATAACCCCTCAGAAATGGCGAATGACTTTAACACTTTCTTCTCAAAAGTTGGCGAAGATGTTTTCAATGAAGTATCCAGGACAGTTTCAGACACATCTACAGAGGCAAATCTGAGCGATGTTTCATCCCCAAATAGTAGCAACAAGTGGAGACCAAAGCCAGTTAGCGTCATAGAGATACGAAAAATCTTATACTCACTAAAGAATACTAAAGCGACTGGACATGATGGCATAAGCCTCCAACATATTAAAGACAGCTTCCCTGTCACAGCACCCTTTATTCGCTTGATAATAAATACATCTATAGTCACAAACAAGTTTCCCGATCAATGGAAACTATCCATAATTAAGCCATTACATAAATCTGGTGATATCGACATAGCGTCAAACTACAGACCAATCAGTCTCCTGCCTGTTATGTCCAAAATATTAGAAAAAGTAATAACAAACCAGCTCTCGTCTCACATAGACGAGTCACATCTACTGCATCGCAATCAATATGCTTACAGGAGGAATACCAGTACTCAGGACGCCCTGTTAAACATAACAGAAAAAATTTACAAAGATATTGACCAAAAAAAATTAACTCTCTTACTATTGCTTGATCTCTCCAAAGCTTTCGACAGTGTTGAGCATAAGAAACTTCTAAAAAAAATTTCAAACCTCAGAATAGACACTCAGTGGTTTGAAAGCTACCTACGAAACCGCTCTCATGCAGTGTGCTTGAATAACAAAATGTCATCATTCATACCAAATAACTTTGGCGTTCCTCAAGGTTCAATCATCGGCCCACTCCTATTTTCAATTTTCATCAACGATTTCCCCACCATGCCGGCAAACACAAAAATCTCAATGTATGCTGATGACGTACAAATTGCCATGACAAGCTCAACAGCGGATTTAACAGAAACACAAGCCAACGCTGAAAACCTTCTGAGAAATCTGAAATTGTGGTATGACCATAATGGCCTCAAACTTAACGCAAGTAAAACGCAATGCATTATTTTTGGATCACAGAATGCGACTGAAAATTTACCACCATTCCAGCTAACATTTGGAGACGATACAATTAAACCAGTCGATAAGGTTAAAAATCTGGGTGTTTGGTTTGACAAAAATATGACTTTCAATTCACACGTCGAAACAATGTGCAACAAAATTAACGGAACCTTAATGTTCTTTCATCGTATAAAGAACACACTTGACGAAAAATCTAGATTATTAGTGATTCAGTCTTTAGTTTTATCGCGTCTGGACTACTGCAGTCTTGTGTGGGGAGACTTACCTAAATGTCGTCAGGAAGAGTTGCAAAAATGTGTAAACTTCGCCGCCAAGGTGGTATGCAAAGGAAATTTTAATAAATACGATCATGTCACCCCTCTTTTAAGAAAACTCGACTGGATCCCAATACCGAACAGATTCATGATCCAGAAAGCTCGACGAGTATTCTCCTCTCTGTACCTCCCCCAAAGTAATGCAGAGGTGGTAAAATTTTTTCCATCTAATATCCCAAACGAAAGACCAAACCGGAGGAACGATGTTTTAGTCAGTTACCGTTCATCTAACGTGGGACAAAAAGCTCTCTCAGTTTCTGGAGCTTTTTTGTGGAACAAGCTTCCCCAGCATATCAAAAACTCTAAAACTGGAAAAGAATTTAGAGTAAATGTGTCACGTCATTTTACATCTCTGTCATAGGGCCTGCAGCATCTCGGTGTGAACTTCCCATCTATCAGAAATTTTAATTTTTCCTGAAATTTCTGTTAGAAATTTAGAACCTATTTCATTTTACGTTTGCTAAGCGATTCGTATATTCATCTTACTTATTTCTGTCGACAACAATGAGCACCACAGCCGTCAGTTCAGTGCAGCAGAACGAACGTTCTTTCCATAATTAGGAGTATTTCCTCATCTTTATTTTGTTATTTCTTTCTCTTTTCTGTATTAATATTTAACGTCCGTATGACAAATATACCATGAAATACATTTTGTGTGTACACCAATAAACAGGTTTATAGACGTGAGGGTTGTGCAAAGTTTATAATGAATTAAATTTTTGGCTAACGTTGTCTCGCTATTTCAAAATCATTCTCGAAGATGTTTTCAATCGATTTTCGGCTGAGCTGGAGGGAAAGGGGTAATTTAAGCATTGCATTTAGTCTTTTTCTTTTTTTTTTTTTCTTTTCGTGCGTTCAGCGCACACTAGCACTGAACTTTCAAATCGGAAAAAACTCTAAATTTCTGTAATCAAAATTATCATTTTGGATCAAGGCCTAATCTTGCTATATGTGCCAATTTTGTGAATATTCTCCACTCAGATGTGATATCCGGCCACAATGTTACTCCATTTTATCCCACGTACACATGTCCCTATAATGCTGAAGAGTTGTGTTGCTTCTTGACTATAATCTGATTTTTCTTAAAAATTTCTGTGAAGAAATTAAAAAACAGCTCATTTTTATGTTTTTCGAAGTCTTCTCTTCCTTTTAGTTATTTTTTTTGCGAAAAATTTCTTAGGATTACAGTGAGCTAAGTATATAAATTAATATGTGTGTGTACGTGTGTAGGTATATATATGTATCTACATAAATAGATATACATGTTTCTATTTCATTTCTTTACGCAAAAACCATTCGGTTAATAAATTTTATTGCAATTGCGAAATGATTCAAAAATAGATCTAGCACTTCCCCAGAGGGCGTTTCTGTGAATCGGATTAATGTCATATATAATTAATGAAATAAAGTGCAATTTGAGCATATGAATCGTAGTAAAATTATCTTTCTGTCCGTGTTTTGTACAAGCTATGAATTTTGATATTGAATATATGTTTGTTTACCCATTTCTACCAATATTTTGTAGATATTTGTCAATCATGAGTGGTAACCGGCTTACACTGTATCTCTATTTTATCCCATGTACCCATGTCCGCATGATGTGGTGAATATCGAGAAGATACGAAATATGTTTTTGGTGGTGATAGGGCTTTGCATATTTTTTAGGGCATATTTTTCATTTCTCATTCAACTACCCTTGACAGAGATAGACTATTGGCAAGCCACGTGTGGTTTGTCTATTAGTACGCCTCGTATATTTTGTCTATTAATATGCCTCGTATGGTCTATCTATTTTGTACACCTCTGATAGCTTGTCTATTAGTACACCTCGTATAGTTTGCCTATTATTATTATGCCTCGTATGGCTTATCTATTTGTACACCTCGGATGGTTTGTCAATTAGTACTCCTTGTATAGAACTTTTGTTAGACTACTAGCACACCACGAATGGGTCTGTCTATTAGTACGCCTCGTATATTTTGTCAATTAATATGCCTCGTATGGTCTATCTACTTGTACACCTCTGACAGTTTGTCTATTAGTACACCTCGTATAGTTTGTCTATTATTATGCCTCGTATGGCTCATCTACTTGTACACCTCGGATGGTTTGTCAATTAGTACTCCTCGTATGGAAAATTTGTTTTAGGATGCCCTATATTTAAGAAACTTTTAAAAGCCAATATGTTGGCATGTATCTCATGTGACAATTTGGAAATAAACATTTTTTCTTTTTTTCTTTTCTTTCTTATTAAGTAACCCAAATATGTTTGGGGTAGAAAATCAGAATAACTCTTTATAAACAAGGATACTTGTGAAATTCTTTAGGCAGAGACAATGAAGCATTCAACCCTATAAAATGAAGTATTCTGCCTTATGAAATGAGTTATTCAGCCCAACATAGACCCAAGCTTCCTAAAATAAAGAACACACAGGCAGCTATACTCAAATTAATGTGTCCGGTGTACTGGACTTGAGGTACAGTCTACTTCTGTACCGCTTGTGGTGAATAAATTGTTTAAATTGACGTACGCTGAGTTGTTACATAAATATCTAGAGCGCTAAGTGCGGCGGGTTAAACTGAAGTTCAATACTCAACTCAAATTTGAGGGATTTTCAGAGATCAATTTGGAAAAGAACGAACTTTAATTAAATAGATCGCGCCTTCATTTAATTTCCACTGATTATGTATGAAAATTGAGTCAGTGACTGCTGGTCGGTCAGCAACACTTTGAAAATCCCACAAGTGACCACCGGTGGGTCACGTCGTACTCAAGGTATTGAAGCTGCCACGGACTCTACCAACTCACCTCACACTGGGACACAGTCATCAGCAACAGCGGCCATGCAACTAAATATTTAATGAACATGGTTGAGATTATGTGCTAGTTTAAGCCTCCTCAACAAAGGTGTTCCAGAGAGAGGAAAGATGAAGGCACGATTCAATATCGAGTTCCAGAACTGGGAATCAATGCACAAGGTGCTCCAACACAAGACCTCCTGCGTTTAGAAACACTAGGTTAGGGAGGAAGTACATGAAATAAGATAAAAGTGGAAGAATGGAGTAATAGATACTGGAAAACACTGCAAAGAATTGAGAAAACAACAGCCCCAAACCGAATGAAGAACACCATTTCGAGAAAAGAAGCTACCTAACTCTCAGCTCGGGACCATACACTTTTCCCTCAGGAGTGCCAATTCCCAGCTGGCAACAACAAGCTATGCCACCACACAAGGACCGCTTTTCATTTAATGTATTGGAGACTTTTTGAAACTCTTTTTCTTGCCGTCACCATTGTCCAGTTCCCTGTTTGTGCATTGCAACAAAGCTTAACTCTTGTCAATTTATCGATTTGCTTTATTATAAATGACAGAGGAGTAGGCAGTCTATACTATAATGAGAGCCGCGTCCTTCTGTCTGTCCGAAGCCGGTCTGTACTGTATGATGAGCGTATCTGTGATACAAGCTCCATCAACTCCACAATTTCGTATCTGTGATACAAGCTTCATCAACTCCACAATTTCGTATCTGTGATACAAGCTCCATCAACTCCACAATTTCGTATCTGTGATACAAGCTCAATCAACTCCACAATTAGAGGGCAAATATGCAGAGTGGCCTAACCCACAAAATCCTGAATTTCAGGCTAGTGATAGGCAAAGTGGGATAAGCGACAGCGTTTCTCCTATATGCTGAACAAGGAATAGCTCAGTTGCCTAATTAGGCCACTCTGGCTCAAACCGAACGTGCCCGGCGTCCTGACTGGCTGTGGCATAACCGCAGCAGCAAGTGCATGTTACCATGGCAACGATGAGCTGTTGCACCACAGTTCAGAGTTGTATCATGCGTGCAATGCATTGTTTTGGCGGCAAGCTCATTAGCAAGGCTGCCGAGATTGGTACGTTGGTACAAAGTTGGTACGATCAGCTCCAAATGTCGCTTTATTGAAATTGTCGTACATCTGGTGCGAAGGTAGCCTGAAGCGGCAAAAATTGGTACATTTTAAAGATTTTTATAATTGAATTAAGAAATTATGCCTTACCAAGAAATATTAGCTTTATTTTTGCTAGTAACAAAACTTGTCTCGTTCATGAGAGATAAATTCAACGGAATGTGTATTTACATAAAGTTACGCAACGCGTTTGATACCAGTTTTAAGTTTAGAACTCTTCACATCGTCATCCGTGTCACGCGGCATTTCTACAGTCTGAAGTTTTATATGTACATTTGATATACAAATAGAGTTGACTTTTTTCATGCAATGCTAGTTATTTTAACTGCTAAAATTGTTTATCTGCGATGTCGTTACGCTGACTCAGACTAACAAGCATTACGGTGATTAGTAGGCTTGATTTGCTTTGCACTCGTTGCATTTTGGTTCTGTTTCCGAACGCTCGCTATGGCTTTTTCTCCGCCTGATTTACTGTCAAGTGTCAGTGAGAGTCAGTCCAATGCTGTCACTGAGTTGAGTGAGTTCCTCATGGCATTTGGTCACGCATTGATTTGAAAAATACTATTTGCTAGCTTTCTATTGTTCTTTGATTAATAAGCGTTGAGAAATAATGAGTTTTAAGAAAGTGAATATTGAATATTCCTCCGATAGTGAGGACAGTGATGTTTGGAGATAGAGACAGAAAGTTAGAAATGAACAAACAGTTTCATTCAAATTACTGACGGATGAGAAATATTCATCGTGGCAACAAGTCAGCAAATTTAACTCAAGCAAAAAGTATTGCAAATTGTGCAATTCTGAGAGAGCCAGCAGTTTAAGTAGACACAAGGAAACTGATGAGCATAAAAGCAATGCGAAGGCTGATTGCAAATTGATTAAAATCTGATCTTATGAGAAGTGAACCGTTAGATCACCAAAACAAAGTAGCATCTGCAGAACTAAAATTGTGTGGCTTTATTGCCGAACATTACCTACCCATTGCTCTTTTAGACATTTTTCCTGAACTTATTTCTATGGTATGCTCTGACTCGAAATTTGCCAAAAACATCAAGGGAGCACGAACGAAAAAACTAGCAATTTTTCATGTATAAAAGGTTCTGTTGTTTTAAACAGCCTTGTATTTAAACTAGACGAGACGAAGTTCTCCCTTATTAATGACAAAACCACAGATGATTCGACGTTCAAGTAACTTGTTCTCCTGGTTACGACTATTTTCATATCTGCGTAAATTGCATTATGAAAACTTTTTTGTTAGTGCCGGTGAAGAGTCACAACCAAACACAATTGAATCTTCGGAGAAGTAATACATTTCATTACACTTTAAACTACCATAGAGTGTGTAAGCCTTTATTTTGTTGTACACTGGGAATCTCACCTAAGCGTGCAACCTATGTAATGAACAAGAAAGTGAAGGCAGGAATTGTTTCGCTACATAAAAGAGGCAAGCATGTGCCTGCTAACAAAAATTTTACCTGAGGTTGAAGAAAAAGTGTCAACAATTCTTGACAATTTATTCCCAAAGCACAAATCCCACTAAATTGATAGTCCTACATTAAATTCCAGACCTGATCTTACCTACCGAAAAATGCATTCGTTTTAGACGGAGAGAAACCTGATCATCACGTCTGCTCATTCGTTTTCATGACGGAGTTCAAAAAATAAAACTTAGGAATATACTTGCCCAAAGAAAGACACGCGTGCGAGATAAGGTGAATACAAGAAGATAGATAAAGCAAATTTAGCTGTTGAAGAAAGAAGAACTAGGTATAGAAAAAGACCACATGGAGCACATTCACGTGCTGAACTTGTGAGTGACAGAACAGAAGAGGAATGGACTTGACAGAAGAGGAATGTCGCCAGCCTAGTTCTCGCCTACTGTGCTACACGTTTGACCTGGAGAAAACTCAGCCGATTCCTTACCTCAACACTTCTGGTGCTCTTTATTAGAGGCAAATGTGGTTATACAACCAAGGAGTATATATTTACAAGGCACGATAAGGGCCACATTTTGGTCTCGCTAGATATTGAAGCGAAGCAAGGAAGTTGTGAGATCGTTTCATCGGTTTTAACTTTCCTACAGAAAAATCATCTTCATAACTACGAAAAAATTCTTAAATTTTCAGAGAGTTGAGGAGGACCAACCCACAATAAAAACATTGTCGCTTTATTCATGTTTATCTTTATAAGTTCGCATATAATGCCTCGCCTTTAACTTTTCTAGGGAGCGGCCATTCATTCCTGCCTATTGATGCAGATTTCAGAAAAATAGAATCTACCAAGAAGAGGAATGTTAAAATTCATGCTCTCAGCGACTGAACTACTTCCATGCAAATGTGCAAATTTAGTCACTCACATGAAGGACAAGTTCATCGATGTCCCAAGCTTTAGTCATGCTTTAAGTTTCGGATGGTCGACATAGAAGAAAATAAATTCCGCTGGTTGAAACTGAAATGGCTGAAAGTATCCCAGAAAAACGAGTGCTTGCAGTACAAGTATTCAAGCGACCACCACGAGGAACTTCGTATCATTGATTTCAGCAATGCAACAAGCTTTCTGAACTGAAAACCATCCCTGAGATCCTGAAGCTCCTGTATAAAGAACCAATCAAGCTTTCATTCGAAGAATTCGAAGACCCTCGAAACTTAACTGCTTACATACCATCTCATATTGTAAGTTTTTTCACCTATCGGCCCCACGAAATCAGAAGAAAGAAATTCAACTTTGAGTGTATTCTGGATGAAGAAACCGAGGAGAGGCTGAAACACAATGCTGCTCCATCAATGTTAGAATATAATTAAATTTCTCCTTCATGTACATTACAAATATCATCATGCATACAGAAAAAGTTTTTTGTACTAGGTAAGAATATGTTGAATATCACGTCCATCTTATGCACACAGGAAAAGGTTTTCTATTAGGTGAAAATTTGTTGAATATCACGTCCATCTGTTGCGCCAGCAGTTGCTGAATTAGTGTTTAAACGCCTGCATCGGGACATATAGGCCCATGCTGAACATATTCAACCTAGCCTAATACAAAAATCCGTTACCTGTGTTCGTAGTGATAAAGAGTGTTATTTTTTTGTTTTCGTCACAAATGTACTCTTCTATATTTTGTTTTTTTTTCGATTCTCTACGCAGATTTTTTCTCCAATTAGCCACAGTTAATGTGAATAACGGGATGACGACATTTGAGCGTTGCATTTTGTATTTGATGAGATTATGATAAAATACTAATTAATTATTTATTTATGCTATCTTTTGCCAATCTTCGCTGAGAAATGATTTAATTTATGTTACAGAGAGAAGAGTAACAAAATATTTAGACTGTGAGACCACTAAACGTGTCTTGAACCACTGAAAACATTTTGTTAGGACTTTGCTTGTTTTGTGTGTAGATAATGGTGGATTTCAGTATTGGGGTTTCTATAGCTAAAACCATGCAATAATAGATTTATAATTTTAATTCTGACGTAACCTGTCGTTAGAAAGAAAATGTACGATTGTGTTCACTATTCTGTGCATTAAAATATTGTAAATAACAAACCAATGCAATTATTTGTACTCTTTTTGCTTGTGCATACTTGGATGAATGCCAGGCTTTCCTCTCAATGTCTTGCATACTTAAGTCAAAGTTAGGATTTTTCAGAAGTTCTCTGATCTGAGGTCCATCAAAAATACCAGCTGTCGGTTTGGCTTCACTTACGTGTGGAAATTCCTGTTTCCGGAAAACAAAGGCTCTCTGTCCAGTGCTTTCACAAAATTTTTCATTAGGCCTAACTTTATTTGCAGAGGCGGCAATAGAATCTTCGCCGGATTTACGAGCGAATGCGATACAAATTTGTGAGAACCTGGTTCCAAAGTACATCTTGCTGGCCATTTGTGTTGAACATAGTGCTGCTTGTCTGCACGGCTGCCCCTCATACACAGGAAACAGGGATACTTGGTGTACCCGCCTTGTAGTCCCAACACTATGGACACCCTACAGCGTTACCATATCGACCACATATAATACTTATGCAGTCTGTCTGATTTTCTGTTTACTAGAGTTTTTGCAGAAAGAATGACTAAAAAATCCTGAAAAAAATTAATAAAGTCAGAGAAAACAAAATCCTTCAGAAAACACATTATTTATTTAAAATAATTTTTGATTTTAAATTTGAGATAGAATAAAAACCTGATCTGATTGGGCAAATTGGATTCCATTTCTGACTTCAGCATGCAAAAGCCATGTAGAAACAAGCAACAAAACCTAAACCTCAAAAATGACGCAGACCAGTGTAATCTAATCAGCTAATAGGGTTTACAGTCTTTACACATAATAATAATTTTATTGGTAAAAAATTACATACAATTTATGAGGAAAAGCGAACAAGGTGGATATCAATATTCCATGAAAAAAGCATTAATGTGCTGTTTAGGCCACTCTGCCCCAAAACGCATGGTGCAGTGCAGCAAGGCAATCCATGCAGGCTGCTGGTTAGGCCACTCTGCCTGAGAGACATCTACGCCGCTATGAGGTGAAATTATCACTTAGCCCACTCTGCCAGTTTTGACCCCTGATTTGTGGGTTAGGCCACTCTGTATATTTGCCCTCCAATTATTGAAGAAGAGTGGAGGGCCTTTGATCTTAATATCATTGAAAAATTAGCAAACAGCACGCCAAAGCGCATCAAAACAGTTGTGTAGACGCGTGGTCAACATTGCAAATATTGAGAATAATTACTTTTCAGTTTAACAGGTTATTAAAAATTGTTTGTAGCAATGTATGTTTTTATTTATCCTTTCTTATGTTGTCCGGAGGCAAACAATTAAAAACCACGCAAGAATACACCTTAGTTTAACGAAAAAGTAGAAAATTTCCTTTTTCCCAAAATCATCGGTCACACCTGTATGCACAAGAGTGTCTCCGCACAGAATCCCGCGTGCACAGAAACAGTAAGTTAAGACGGAAGGTTATGAAGCAAGATAACAGTTGAAGAAGAAAGTTAGGGGTGCTGAAACACAGGACAGTAGGGCAGTAGTCAACCGAAAAAAATATTCCTGAAAAAAACGAAAACTTTGTATTTCAACGCTGAGAAAGTCTACCTAACTTTCATCTCAGGACCACACATCTTCTCCCTGGGTGCAGCAGCAATCTTCATAGATACAATTGTAGTATCCCACTGAGGGGTTTGTGGGTGTCATTAGGCATGTAAATCCAAGTAATGGGCACACAATAATGAAAGTAATGCCACAGATGCATTCTTAGAAAATCATTCGAAAAAATTCAAATTACAGGCAAAATTCGAAACCCAGCTGCATATCTGTAATAACATAAGGCAAAATTCATCACCTGCTCTCAGTAATAACATAGGGTAAAATTCATCACCCTGCTTTCAGTTAAACTTACGGCAACATTCGAAACCCTGCTTTCTGAATAGGGCAACATTCAAAACCCTGCTTTCTGCATAGGGCAACATTCAACACCCTGCTTTCAGTAATAACATAGGGCAACATTCAACACCCTGCTTTCAGTAATAACATAGGGCAACATTCAAAACCCAGCTTTCAGTAATAACATAGGGCAACATTCAACACCCTGCCTCCAGTAATAACATAGGGCAACATTCAACACCCTGCCTCCAGTGATAACATAGGGCATCATTCAACACCCTGCTTTCAGTAATAACTTAAAGCAACATTCAAAACCCAGCTTTCAGTAATAACATAGGGCAACATTCAACACCCTGCCTCCAGTAATAACATAAGGCAACATTGAACACCCTGCTTTCAGTATTAACATCGGGAAAAATACACAATTCCCACATGCGGCTACAGTCTCCAACACCGGCAGGCCGCAACCGAAACGATTTCTGTAGAAACGAAACAGTTTTCTGTAAGCTACAGAAATTTTGTACGGTCACATTGATAAAAATGTCAATAAATTGTTCCAGCCAAAGCAGACCCAGGAAAAACACAACATAAATCTCATTGGAAGACGCCTAAATAGGAGTAATATTTGTACTTTAATAATATCGAGCACCAGCAGCCCTGTTACCGACGCTGCTCTACGCACTGCGGTACGAGCTCTTATAAATGAGTCTCTATCTCTCCGATAAGAAACGAAGTGAGAAGTTGAAGATTTGTGACATGTCGACGCAAATGAAACTTAGTTTTGGGACCATTAAGTGTTTTTCTTTATCGCAAACATGCATGAGAAAGTCGCTCATTTCAGCTCTGCGTCGCATGCAGGGTAGGTAACTGAGGTTTTTGTGAAGGAACGCTCACAGTTTTCAAATATCAGTGGCCAGAGTGAGTAAACACTGTAGTACGTGGTTTTGAGTGAAATCCTATCAATTCCGTTTAAGATCTAAGATACTTGTTTTATCTTATGTCGAAATAGTTTTTCACACTCATATGATGCATACATCCCTGTAGTGTGACAAAAAATTGTAAATGAATTTCTGGTGGAGCGAGGAAAACTTACATCGTATACTAAAATGAAGAACGAAATAAATTGTGAGTAATTCTAAATTTTCTGATAGTTTTCCAGTGTTGTAAGGTTTTACCTCGCAATAAGAGTGCTGTCAGGTACCAGTTCAGTTTACACATGTGTGCTAGGAGACAAACTGTCAGCGGTGAATGAGGAATTGTTATCCAACAACCCAAATACAGAAGTTACCACCCTAGTCTAGCCAGGGTCTCTATTATCGCCAACTGAGTTAAGCATTACCTCTGCTTTAACGCTTTTATCTTTGCCTAATTATTACGCAAACACTTTCTTCATGTGACGTTTAAACTGCCTAAGTCAGTAACTAAGGTTATAAGTAAAGTTGTGTATTGGGTGTGCTACGTGCTCATCCTTCCTACATGAGATATGTGTTCTGTAAGAGTTTACGGCGGGGAAGATATGGGAAACTCCTCTATTAGCTGCACTCATTTTTTAGGATTTTTTTGATATATACTTTGGAATCAACTTGCTACAGCTTGTCTATTCTTCCTTTTTCTTTCCTTCTTTGCTCATGCGGTTTTGGTTCACTGGATTGGCACAAGCAATCGAGTTGTGCGTGTGCTAGAACACTTGATGACGAATTCTTCTATTCAACTTTGTTTTAATCCACTTTGCATGGCTTAATTTACACGAATGGTCTGTCGGAACTGTGGAAGCCCAAATAATGTTCGCTGTAAGAATTTACCGTATTCTTAACAAAGAGTTGAGTAGTAGGCATTTTATTGTCATCAGCGTGAGTGTGACGCTGTATTGCAATTCAGGCGGAGCAGTGGCACAGCCAGCCTAAAGTTTCGTAAGGGCGGGTGTGTAGGCATTAATTATCAGCAATCTTATTATTTTACTGAAAACGATGACTGAAATTAGCACCCAGCTCAACATTCCAGGGGGGAGGCATGGCCGCCATGCCCCCTCCCCCCCGGCTGTGCCACTGGAGCGGATTGAGAGTAAGTTGCACGCCCTTTTAACTTAAATTAGAAACATAGGCCTTTAAATTAGAAACGAAGGTCCCGATCAATCCACCGAGGGAAAACTGGGTCAGTTCAATTTTCTAACGTTATGTATTTTCAAGCAAGAAAATGGTTACTGCAGACTACCTAACGTCGCAGTGTGAAGAAAGTACTAACATAACTTGGAATACCTACTTAACTAGCCAGCACTTAGGAAATGGTAGGAGTGCAACGAATTACAGAAAGAATATTTTCAGACGTAAGATAAACTCAGTATTCCTGATACAGTGAAACGTGGCGTTCCATTTTACTTTAGCTGTAAAATGGCATCATATTCGAGAATAATCGATTTCAAGTCAATGAATTAGGCAGAAATTATGTGACATATAATTAAATAACAAAATTTGACGATAAATATGACATTATTAAAAACGATTCAATAATTAAATGGCCACTATCAATATTAAACGAACCTTATATCGCCACTAAATTAGAAAAAATCATTTATATTGAAAATGAACATCCACCAGGTTTTGAACATCACATCCAGAGTAAACAGCACAAAGTAGACAACTTAATTCAGCTAAAATTGACTGATCACTGCAAAATGAGTTAATCATTGGTTTTGACGCGACTTACATTCATGGCACTTACAACTGCAGTAACTATTCTTTTATATAGTTCCTCTCCTGGTCTGATATATCAGATTTAAATAAAGCATTTGTTCGTCTAACTTCCTCCTCAGAACGACACTCCCGGCGATGGAGGGCTACGTCCGCATCCCCATGGAAGAAAATGATTCCTCAAGTTCTGCCCCAGGCTGCGGGGACGGGTGAGTAACATTGCGCGGCTTTGCACCACACTCGTGCGGCATAAATTAGTTAAATGGACTTCTCATGTACCGCACGCTTTGTCTGAACATGAAAGGATAACCTCTTGCTTTCATGTTCGCCGTAATCTTCTAGTTTCCAAAACTTTTTTTTAACGTTAATAGCGTTTTTGATAGTTTGCGCTAAAGTTTCCAGTAGTTTCCAGTTATCGAGTTCTTGTTCATTACACTTCTCCAACTTTATTAAACATGACCGGTTTATTTAAACTTAGAAAGTTCACATTATGGTCTCTCCAAGAATTCAGCGTATTCATTAGAAGCACGAGAGGAGTAACTGTTAAGGGTCTCATAGTTATTCTGTCCCTCAGCTTCGTTAAAACTCATACCCCAGCGCTCACACCACTACAGTGTACGCTTGTGTGCAGGGAGGCAGAAGTAGAACTGAGTAAACTCGAAGCTGCAATTGAACGAGCGGACTTGGTTGAACTCGATGCAATACTGGCGACTCATCCAAATCCCAATGAAGAAATAAGGAAGAAAAATCTGCTCCACAAATTAGTGTCCTCAGAGAGGAAAAAAATTCCTCAACTTGTCGATGCCCTACTTACACTAGTGGATGACGAAACTCTTTTTGAACGCGACAACGAAGGCAGAACTGCTCTTCATTTGGCTGTAAAACACGACCGGTGTTCTTCGTCATTTATTCGAAAGAACATTGCGACTCTCGATCAAATTGATTTTGATGGCAATACTCCTTTGCATTACATGACGAAGTATGACAGAATCACAATCTGTAAGAAGGCCAAGAAATTTATCTCGGCTAAAGTGATTAATAAATGAAACAAAGAATCACTCTCGGCAGTGCATTTGGCAGCCATGGGACGTAATCCCAAAATCTTGAAAATTTTTATAAACCTTGGAGGCGATGTAAAGGCCAAAACTGAAAAGAAATTTACTCCTCTTCATTTTGCGGCGAAGAGAGGGTCCGTGAAGTGCGTGCAGCATCTCTTGCAGGCTGTCGCCGCAGCTCCCACAGATACTGCCCACCAGGAACAACAATCGACCGGTACTGATCTGGAACAGCCCTGGACCAGTACTGACCTAGAACAGCCCAGGATCGGTTTTGACCTGGAACAGTCCAAGACCAGTACTGACCTGGAACAGCCCAGGACCAGTACTGACCTAGAACAGCCCATGACCAGTACTGACCTGGAACAGCCCAGTACCAGTACTGACGTGGAACAGTACCTGGACATGCGCACAGATGGGGGCTTCACAGCCCTCATGCTCGCTGCTAAAGAAGGTTTTACCACCACATGCAGGGCGCTGTTGCAAACTGACGTCAGTCTCGCTTTAAAGGACGGTACCACAGCCCTGCATTTGGCAGCCATGAGAGGTGGTGTGGATGTGATGAAGTGCATAGTGGACAGTGTCCTAGTGGCAGACTGCTCTGAACAAGTCAAAAAAGACAAACTGCCTTTCTATGACGAGTCTTTCCTCTCCTCGTGTCTTGCGGCAGCAATAAAAGGAAAAAAACACGAATGTTTTGAGTATCTCCTCACCGTGGTAAAAGATAAACCTTTGACCAACGACACAATCGGGGATCTGGTAGATCTGGGGGCAGCAAAGTCACTGAAGTGTGTTCAAAAAATGGCTGAACATCCTGAGTTTCACGCAAGTTTAATGAATTACTGCGATATAAAAGGTAATAGCCATCTCCATTTGGCAATTAGGCGGAAAAGTTATGTCACTGCAAAGTGTTTGTGTGCTCTTGTGGGACAGAAGAAATTAGAAAAAAATGAAGACGGGGACTCTGTTCTGCACTTACTAGCACGTCACCCAGCAAATGCTTTAATTTCGGCTCTGAAGACGTCAATGACTTCATTAAACAACTGTCGTTTGGATCACACGAGCTCGTAAACTCCTGCAACAAGAAAGGCAACACTCCTCTCCATCTGGCATGCCGGTATGGCAACGCTGGCCTTGTTAAGGAGCTGCTGCACAAACAACCGAACTTGATTTTGAAGGCAAAATGTGGCAAGACTGCCCTGCACTTCACGGCTGAGAATGGCCACGTGCTCTGTTTGAAGATGCTCCTCCAAGTCATCGGGCCAAATGAAATGCAAATTTTTTTCATGGCACCCCCCCCATTGCATCTGGCAGTCAGTAATGGACATGTGGAGTGTTGTCGTCTGCTCCTGGACAAAGCTTCGGTAAGTTGTTTCTGAGAGAAACATATTCGTAATTTTTGTGATCTGCCTTGATCTCTGAAAACTCAGCGTTATTTCTATGGCCTACTCAGCTGAACGTTTACTTCCAGGCCAATAAATTGATAATCAATTGTTTTCCATGATAGATGCAGATCTATGTTTTGTGTAAAACTGTCGGCGTCATGTGTTGTATTGGAGTACGAAAACTACTATGAAAACCGGCAGGCTCCAAAATTAAATATGTTGCTGGACCAATTCAAAGATAACTTACTCCGTCAATTTTATGCCAGACAATAGTGTTACAGATGAGTAGCATTTGATGGAGACAAGTCCACTGTATCATTGCTTAACAAAAAGAGCGATCGAGCCAAGTTGCGTTGCTCCCATAGCGAATATACAGCCAGCAAGCGCCCCATCTGATAACGCTACACGTGCCCTTAGAACTGTCTGCAATATTCGATTTATTTTATTTCTGGGCAACAAATTCTGCTAACAATTTAAACAATTTAAACAATTTAAACAATTTATTTACCACAGGAGATACAGAGATAAAATGTTTCTTAAGTCTAGTACAATGGTCAAATTTGAGTATAGCTACCTGTGGGCCCGAATAAGTTCAGTGACTTCTAGGGCATCCTACCATCAAGGTTAGTCTTAGGAGTACAATAATGTTTAACCTAATTCACTTAAACTAGAGACGCATTAGACTGATCAATGAAATAAGTAACTCGAAATTAGATACTTCATTTCACAATATAGTTCATATGGACTAGATTTAACAGTATATTCGACAAACGATTCAAGAACAGACTGAA
The DNA here is from genome assembly GCA_030386875.1 of Morinoia aosen. Classification (NCBI taxonomy): domain Eukaryota; kingdom Metazoa; phylum Arthropoda; class Malacostraca; order Amphipoda; family Talitridae; genus Morinoia; species Morinoia aosen. Next base: position 52,415,452 of record CM059576.1, on the reverse strand, counting down.
GATCGGCGAAATTAATCAAGGCAAATTACATTATTAGGACCAGTTATGTAGGGGACAAGGTTTGACTCTGTGATCTTACACGACTAGTAATCTGATAGGAAGTGAGACTCAAGACTTTTTTTGAATACCTTATAAGAATTACTTTCACGGATCTCCGCAGGTATTGAGTTCCAAGTTTTAGTTCCAACGAAGAGGATACTGTGTTGTGACCGAGCCTTTGAGTAATAAGGAAGCATGAATTTACTTCTATTTCGGGTTAAATGGTCGTGATGACCAGTTTGCGTAGTTAATAGTTGTTTTAGGCTATTGTCGCCATCATTTGTTAATGTTTTGTAAATGAAATTGCAAATGGAGATTTTGTAGAGATCCGAGAGCTTAAGTATTCGTAAATTTTTGAATGAGTCATTTGTGTGAGCATTATATTCTAGATTCTTTATCGCTCTTATGGCTCTTTTTTGTAGGGTAAAAATTTTGTTGGTTTTATTTTTATCAGTTCCGTGCCATGCTTCTATTCCGTATTGCAAGTATGGTGAAATGAGCGTTCGGTAGAGCATTTGTAAGGCTGTTTCAGGCAGGAAATTCTTAACTTTATTTAGGATTCCGATAGATTTTGATAATTTAGAACTAATATGAGCGATGTGCTCTTTAAAGGTTAGATGTTTGTCTATTATGATGCCGAGGAATTTACTTGAGTTGGTTTCTTCGATTTCACCTTCGCCAATTTGAATGCGTGGGGAGGATATATTTTTCTTGTATGAGAATGTAATATATTTTGTTTTATCGATATTAAGGCTTATTTTATTAGCTTTAAGCCACAATGAAACCTTATGAAGTTCATTATTTATACGCTCCGCCATCCTAGCGGGATTTTGGTCTGGAAGGACCGCAGAAAGGGTACTGTCATCGGCAAAAAGTATGAATTTGAAGAATGATGTAGATTTAATGATATCATTGATAAAAATTAGAAATAGGAGAGGCCCAAGGACAGATCCTTGTGGAACCCCATGGCTAATTGTCTGTGGGTCTGATTTTGCGTCGTCAATGACAACGTATTGTTTCCGATTTGCTAAGTATGATCTAAACCAATCATGGGCGGCCCCTCGAATGCCATAACAATGTAGTTTCGAGAGTAATACGTTATGGTCCACACAATCGAATGCTTTTCGAAAGTCAAGAAATACGGAGAAAACAAGCTTTCCTTCATCTATATTAGAATAAAGGTATTGCAAATGATTTAATACAGCTTGTGTCGTAGATTTCTTAGAACGAAAACCGTATTGTTTGTCGTAGAGGAAAGATTTTTGTTCAAAATACGAATACACTTTTTTAAACACAATTTTCTCGTATATTTTGCTAATAATTGGTAGTACAGAGATAGGGGTATAATTGTTAACGCAGTTTTTATCACCATTTTTAAAAATAGGGGTGACTCTCGCAATTTTGAAAGAGTTGGGGAAGATACCTTGAGAAAGGGATTGGTTGATAATATAAGATATGCACGGTGCTATTATATCAGCTATAGCCTTAAGAACTTTAGCCGAAAAATTTTTCAATCCACTTGATTTATTTTTCAAGTTGTTTATGCACGTAATTACATCGGAGGGATTAGTTGGCGTGGAAAAGAAAGAGTTAGGTTCACGGACATGGTCCATGTATTGCAAGTGGTCTCTGGGTTCACTGAAGACACTATCGGCTATATTTTTTCCTATGTTTACAAAAAAGTTGTTAAACACAGTTGCAATATCTTTTTTCTCGTGGTATTTTACATTTTCGTGAACGACGGACTCAATTGTTTTCGTGGTATTATTATTCGGTTTATAGCATGAATTAAGCAGGCGCCAAGTTTTTTTAATATCAGTTTTGTATTCAGTAAATTTGCGCGTGAAGTAGTCTCGTTTTGAGGTTCGTATTTGATTTGTCACATGATTCCTGAATCTGTTATACGTAACTTTAGATATTCGCCCTTCGTATAGTAAGGCTAGGTACGCTTGACGTTTCTTTATATTGATCACGATATCTTCAGTAATCCAGGGCTTTTGTCTATTTTTCGGCGTAATTGTGCGGGTGATTATTGGATTATTGGATTATATATTGGATTTACATCCACTCTGAAATTACAACAGGCTGGAGGGAAAACTGAAGCAGTTCTGAAGTGCGGAGACAAAAATAGCCAGTACCCCGCAGACTTGGCGCATGAAAGGAAGCACTCGCAAGTCTTCCGTGTGCTGTTGTCCAAGATGGAGCCTGGGGAGCAAGATAAGGAGTTCTCTGTGCGGCTTCATCGATATTTCAAAACAAGTCTCAAGAGCATCTTGGCAACCAGGTGGGCACTTCAGAAATAACAGCATGGTTGTTTTACGATTCTTCAGGGCTATTCTGATTAGCATTTGTGAAGAATTTTTTTCAAATGGTACATAGTGACACATGGTTACAAATTTCCTACCATTCATCTATACTTAACAAGGACTGTAAAGTTAAACCAAAGCGTTTACTTCCTCCCACGCAAAAGTGGCTGATGCACGTGAAGCGCACAATAGGAGGAATTCCTGAGTTCTCTTGTTTCTCACCAAGCAATTCATATCACCAGTTTTAAATTAGCGATCAGTTTGAAGTATTGTTCGCAACGTTAATCGAATTTCTGTCGGGGCATGAAAGATTATTTTAGAATTTCTCCGAGCTTAGGCCATTTAAGCTCTTTTTATGCGCCAGACCCATAACATTTCACTCTTTTAGCAAATTTTCATGGTCTGAACATAATTCTATAATATTTTTGAGCAAAAATTCCATAACCTATAAGAAATCAATCGTAAGAATTGTGGCTGTGTCGCATCTACTAGGTTTGAATCGTGTAAAGATAATAGATTTTAGATTATAAGTTAGTTTAAGCTTCCCTAACCGCTACAATAAAAAAAACGTATCGAACAGAGGAAGGAGGAAGGCCATTAAGTTTGGATATTAGAGAATGCAGAATCAATGCAGAAGGCGCAAAAAAAAAGTAAGCTGAGAGAGAAGCTCTTGAAACAGATAAAAGTTGAAGAAGAAGTAGTAGGTGCCTAAAAATAGAACAGCAGTGAACCGAAAAAGATGGAACTTAACATAACAAAACATTTTATTTCAACAAAAAGAAGGCCTACCTAACTCTCAGCTCGGGCCCTAACACATTTCCCCCTGGGAGTGCTAATTCCCATAGATACAATAGTTATATCTTTCTGAGGGGCCGAAAACTTCGTAACAAATTCTAAATGCGTTGTATCATGTACACAGTGTATCGCAATCCTCACGTTGATCTCATTTATTATTTCACTTTAAAACGAAAATTCTCATTACATTTTAAGGTTGTCATCAATAGCACATTTGTCGTTTCCAAGACTTCCTGGCATTACATTATTTATTATTAAGTCAGTCTCACAACAGCACATCACAAAGTCTTATCTTATCAACACTTCTACCGTGAGTTCAGAGATTCACATGAGTCGTAAAATATGCTATCGCTGTAGCGACCTCGACAAGTGTGAATGCAAAAAGTAAGAGAAAAGAACCTTTCCAGCCATACCTAAACTTACTCACTGATCACATCTAAGTTTTGCTTTTTGCAAAGTTTAACAATAAATAAAATACCTTTTATATATCATTTTAGGTCCTTCTATTTATTAAACAACTAACTGATAATGGATCTTTTAAAAGCGACTATCCTCGCTTTTTAATTATTGTTACTCACTGATATCACGTTTTCCAAAGGGAGAACAAAGAACACAACCAAAAGGAGAAAGAATTCCACGAAGCGATCTTAGAAGCCGTGATCGAAAGTTCCTGGTGCTGCGTGGTTCTGGACGGGCGTTTCTGCGATAATATTCGAATTCCGCTTGAAAATGGAGGTGGAAAGAAAGATGAAGGGAACCCAGAACACGAACCGCAGCCTTGCGATTCATTTGCGTTGCTGATTGACGTCAAACCGGACCTGGCGAGCAGGGCTATGGACAAACACGTCCACTTTGGCGGTACTCAGGAAGTCCACAACTACGCTCCGTTCGAGTTCATCTACTACTGTTTTGAAGGTACTGTGTTTCATATATTCATGAAGTACGGTTTTCTGTTGTAATTCCAGCAAAGTACGAAACATTTAAGGGGATCATCCCAGGCCCCTGTCAGGCCCCTGTCGCTCAATGAGCATTTTTCATGTTTTTGTTGAAAAAGCACCCTTAGGTGGTGGACTATTCGGTCCTAAAATTTTATGGCGATCCGGACAATAGATCCCCCCCAGAGGGGGGGGAGGGGCAAGGGGACAAAAATCTTGAATTTTCGACCCCATTTCGACCCCATATAAAAAGAAAACAAAACGGTAAATTGATGATTTAAAACTTTAGTTTTGTTTGAAATCTTCTAAGTTTTCTAAAACTGTCTTTGGTTTTGTTCTAGCATCAAAACTCAATGAGGAGTTACGTAGTGAAATATCCATAGAAATGTACCAAAAACTAATTTTTCGTATAAAAATAAGGCCTTAATCGAAAAAGTTACAGGAGTAAAACAGTTCACTTCCAAAAAACATATACCAGCCAATTTTCAAACGAATCGGACGAAAAAAGTTGAAAAATCTGGATGATCCCCTTGAGCCACCGAAATCATAGGCTTTCACGTGAAAACGGTTGGATACATTACATGTATATCGATGAGATGAGTCTTAAAATCACTGCTACAAGAGCATAGAGATGATGACGTGCATTGCTGAGAACGACTTTTTATCCGTCCGTTTACAAGTTCTGGCGCAAAATAGAAATCAGTATAAAATTAGCATACGCTGAGAATGGTCAGCATAAATACCTTAAAATCTTGAGAAAATTAAACATGGATGGCTGAAAACAAGTTAAGCGTCATCGCACGTGTCAAGCATCAAAGGAAAATCATATTTAATTCACGAAAGACTTTCGCTTCAGAGTTCGATTTTGTATGACTACAAAAATCGGGAAATTCCACGTTGATTAAGATGAGGCAGATTTTCAGCTTCGCCTGGTCAAGTTTACCTCTTGAACTTTACATTGAGCTACGTGAAATGACTGTGGGCAGCGACACAGACTAGACAGAAGCAGTCGTTGGTATCAGGAACTATATGTTAAAACAACCAAACGCACGAGTGAAGCACATAACACAAAAGAGCAGTCTTATGGGTGCCGCTGCAGGGAAATTTATGATAAGGTCACTCGTGTCATCCAAGGTACGTCAAAGCCTGGCTTGTCAGAAGTACATAAGGCGATGGAGACCCTTCCTCCCAAAGTGCTATTCAAATCATAATTTTCTCGCAGGGCTGCATCGTTGAAGTTAAAAAAAGATGACTCGCAATTTTTCGAGAAAGTGAATACAAATTATTCAAAAAGACAACACTCACCGTATTCAGCTATGGAAATTATAACGGTACATGAAATTAAAAGGACTAAGATTACCCAAGATTTGCCCGAAAGAAAGGATATGGGCGAATGAGCCGAGTGTTCGATTTCCCAAGAAAAAGACAGTTTGCCACTCAAGCACATTTGATTAACCGACCTGTGGGAACAATTTTTAAATATTTTCACGCGTTTCTGCGTAGAATCAATTTCATATAAAAGTTTTACATCCGTGTACATTTCCTGCATCTAACATCGAACCAATGAGCTTGGCAAATTGAAGGGAGTAGGATTGGTGAGACTCACAATGCAAACATCCGAAATTGTTCCTGGCTATTCATGAGAGTAGAAAATCAATGAATGTAGGTACAAAGACCTGTAGATTTTATTTTGATTACATGAAACTTGTAAGAAGTGTAAGAAAATGCGGCTTAAAGAATTGCCAGAAATTGGTCTTATCCATATTGATTTTATCAGTAATCAGAGTAATATTTGGGTCGTAATAACGGTAATTATTCCTCTCTAACTATTCAACCGGGGCCTCAACAGTTCTATTTAAAGAAGAATCGATTGATTACACAATTTTTATAAACACTTAACTTTGCCCCATCGCTGACAAACAGCTGAGGTTGTACAGTATTTCTTATACGAGATGACGCAAAGTCCTTTTAGCAAGAGTTGATCGAACAGTGACTCTGGAAATCTGGTGATGCAAAGGTTTAGTTCAGAACATACACATGCAAGTAAAATGCTTTCAATTTTATCTAGGAAAGAAAGTTTTGTCACCATTCGTCGAGCCAGAAGGGGCTGCTGCTGAAGGGGGCCAACACAGCTCTCTGAATCACACCAAACCCGATAATACTTCAGCCAATTCATCCTGGAGTCAAAAACGTGCGTGTAACTCAGCCCAGCACGCAAGCCCTCCTGAATTTTCAGTTCGTGCCGAAGCCAAAGAATACGAGGGAAAATCGTGGTACGGGGACCACCCTCTCCAGAAGGCCGCTGAAGGACAGCATGGTCAAATTCTGCGGCACAAACTTACTCAGTAAGACGGTGTACACTTTGTCTGAAGATCCAAACCAGTTGAAATACATTGAGACATCAGTTACATTTAATAGGAAGAAATTCGGTGAGATGAAAGAACTATGGTCAGAATTCTTCAGTCAGACTTTTTTTATTCAACTAGACATCTGAGTGTTGAAATGATTCCAAGAGTAGTAGTGGCATTTTTATTTTATTAAAACACTTTAATCTCACTGTAATCTTGGAAGGATGAGAAAATCAAGGTTACAATACATAACACTGCACAAATTTGTAACAGAACATGGTTACTGAGGAAGCTGCACTACGCGAACTGGGTGCTGTACCCCTATCTAGCTCTGGACATCTTCACGGCGGCGATGGCTGTCATCATGCAAGCCCTCTTCTGGTAGGAAATATCTTTCTATGTCCTCATGCAAACCCTCCTCTGGTACAGATTATCTTAGGATGTTCACATGCTAACCCTCTCCTGGTACAAAATATCTTTGGATGTCCTCATGCAAACCCTCTTCTGGTACAAAATATCTTTGGATGTCCTCATGCAAACCCTCTTCTGGTACAAAATGTCTTTGGATGTCGTCATGCAAACCCTCTTCTGGTACAAATTATATTTGGATGTCGTCATGCAAACCCTCTTCTGGTACAGAAGATCTTTGGATGTCCTCATGCAAACCCTCTTCTGGTACAGAATATCTGTGGATGTCCTCATGGAAACCCTCTTCTGGTACAAAATATCTTCCTCAACCTTGTGCACAGGCGTTGGGAACCACGTTCACTAGGACAATGCACCAGTTACTTGGACAGACATGTTTAAATTTTCTAATGAATGGATCTCACAACTCTTCAAAATAGCAAATTCTTCGGTTATCTGTTTCATTGCATTACCGATATGCTCTATGATGGTAGAATAACTGCTTAACTGAATAACTATATTTGAACTATCCTGCAGACCAACATTTATTGTAACTGCAGAGTATTTTGTTCAAATGAAATAAGGTGCATCGCTAATACCATAAGCCGTATGCCCCAGCTTAGAATTTTGTGTCTTGCTGGATTACACTGTAATAGCCATTTAATATTCACAATTACAATTGTAAGTGCGCAGTTGCACTTAGCATTGCGGGGATACCAAAAGTATTTGTTTCTGCGTTACAGGAACACGCACCACCTGCAGGTGGCGTTCAGTGGCACCACACGGCAGCAGGTGGCGACCTGTTACGGTACTGATATCTCCTACAGCAGCAGCATCGAGGACTTCGTCCCGGAAGTCCGTTCTATAGCCGCGTCAGACGCAAACTGCTCCAGCTGGGGGGTCGGTGAGTGCTGTGTGTGGGAAGCTGATGAGACTTGGGTGAGGCTGTGGGAAACTTTGGGTGTTGGGAACTGGTGGAACTTGGGTGAGGTTGTGGGAAACTTTGGGTGGGGGGAACTTGGTGGAACTTGGGTGAGGTTGTGGGAAACTTTGGGTGTGGGGAACTTGGTGGAACTTGGGTGAGGTTGTGGGAAACTTTGGGTGTGGGGAACTTGGTGGAACTTGGGTGAGGTTGTGGGAAACTTTGGGTGTGGGGAACTGATGGGACTTGGGTGAGGTTGTGGGAAACTTTGGGTGGGGGGAACTTGGTGGAACTTGGGTGAGGTTGTGGGAAACTTTGGGTGTGGGGAACTGGTGGAACTTGGGTGAGGTTGTGGGGAACTTTGGGTGTGGGGAAAATGTTCAATAGGGCGGGAAATGTTCAATAGGGCGGGAAATGTTCAATAGGGCGAGAAATGTATAATATGACAGGAAATGTTTCATAGGGCGGGAAATGTTTAATATGGCCGGATATCGAGAGTCATGTCTTCAACAGCCAAAATCGTGGACTGCAGTAAAACTCACCAAACGTTGGTAAGAGTCCTCTCGTAGTTGCTTATTTTCATGAAATAAAATATTTAGTACGATCGAAAAAATCATATCTAGTACTCACGAAACAAGAGTACATGTGCAGTATTGGGATGTCGTACATATATCATGATTCATGGCCTATAGGTTTTTTTCAAAACTCATTCGAACCTCTGAAGTTTACATCAAAATATGGTCTGGTTGACTAGTTATTTTTTGTTGATGTTCATCGTAATTTCCGCCTGACACGATGAAATAAACCATTGTGTTTGAAATGAATGTATATAGAGGAAGCAAAACAGAAGGGAAAGTATAGGTGGCCAACAATACTCTTGCTACTAAGTCTTGCTATATGTTTGCGAACACGAACGAATACGAAAATTTGTTAGCAACAATAGGAAATATGTTCGTTTGTTGCTCATTACAGCACACGTTGTGGCTTTCTATTCTAATGTTGACGACTGTTCATAAATAATGATTCATGATCACTTATTCATTGTTAAATAGTAATCAATAGTCATTTAATCATTGTTTACGAGAAAACACAATCGTTTCAGTGAATCGTGAATGGTCATTCATAATTATCGATCGACTTTAAGAGCGCATTTATAATGATGGAAAAAACTAAATTATTCATTGATATTATCACCATTACTATTATTACCATACTTTTTATTTTTCCTCGTGAGATTCACATGCGTTGGTCAACGAACCCCTGGAAATTGGCTCAGCTGCCTGGAACAGGACCATGTGTGCCGTCTATCATCTGGAAGAGAAATCTTCGTACGTCATCGCCATGGAAGTTGTCGTACTGCTATTGGTGCTTCTCCACTTGGCTCTCGAACTCGTATTCCTAAGACACGTAAATTTATTTAAAGCGTAGTCTCTTTTTTTCTGCCGGGTGATTTTTATTTAAATTGATTTCTACACATGCAGTGATTTTGATGTAAGCTTTACGGAATAGAAATTATTTATGGGATATAAAAAGTTCTTAAAGCAATTAAATCGAATAATGTACTACGAACTATATAACGTAAGTATTCGCTTCTTTACCGGTATTGGTAATATTGAGGACCTAGAAGTTACTTATGGGATTACAGCCTCCTTCACTAGACCTCGCTAACCAACACACTACATGTTTCCGTGAACCGTCTGAGCTCGATACGAGAGGACTATTTCAGCTCTCCGGCGGACATAATGACATTCATATCTACACACTATGATGCACTTCCATCTAATTTTTTGCATGAGTATCTGCAATTTTGGTCGTCCCTTGCTAAGGCTATGCTTGGTCGGCTAAAATCATAAAAGCTCAGGTACGGCATCATTTTCTCTTAAGATAACCAAGCCAAATCTTGCCACCTACATAACTGATCCTGATGGTATTATTTGCCATGGTTAATGTCGATGGTCTTCAGGGTGTTCTTAAATCATTCACAGAATATACTGTTAACATCTAAACCATATACAACTATTTTTTACCATGAAACATCGCATATCGAGTTAACTATTTCATTGATTTGTCTAATGAGTAACTAGGATAAGTGAATTAGGTTAAAACATTATTGTATATCGTAGAATAGCGTTGGTAGTAGGATGCTCTAGAAGTCGCTGAACTTATTCGCACCCACAAGTAGATACTAAAATTTGACCATTGTACTAGTTTTAATTAACAACCTACTCCTGTATCGTTTATGGTAAATAAATTGTTTAAAATTGTTTTCCAGACGTCGCTACACTTCCATGACCTCCAACGCTTCAGCAGAGTGTACATTAGCATTCCATCGCTGGTGAATATGCTTCTCGGCCCCAGGCTGTGTGACTTCGCCTTGGGCTGCAGAGAGGCAACTTACGCATGCCTATTTCATTTGGCCGTTCTGAAAGCAAAAACTCAAACCTTGCTGAAGCAGAGCAATTTAGTTCAGTATGAATCTCCTTCTTCATGACACTCTTTGGTAATAACTATGTTCAATTTCTTCATTACACAAACTTTTGATGAACTAATGCACAAGATTGTGTTGAGAAAATAGGCTTAATCGAGTAATTGCCGCGTAGTCTAGGGCAGATCCACGCGCAGACTCATTGACTGAGTTGAGACTTGATAGGGCTCGAAATTCTGCCGATCAATTTGACACTTCAAAAACTATGTTCTAAGGTGTTCTTTTTGGTTTGTAAAAAAACATATAAAATCTTCAAGAGCAGTAAAGATGAAAATAATGGATACAGCAGACGAGAGGAGTACTTATAAGTACTCCTCTCGTCTGCTAAGTGCTCCTCTAAGGAGCACTTAGATCGCTTGCTTTTCCACGTCAAAAACGAATCAATCTTTAAATTTGATTAAAGCTTTTTCTGACACAAGAGTAGGTACTTGCTGCGGAGGAGGGGAGGAGTTGAAGTTTGGTGTTTCATCACTGTGTTTAAAGTCGCATTGGATCTAGAGAGACCGTGATTCTGCTCATATAATTATACAAAGACACTCAGTTTCTTGTTAGTCATTGGCTGGCTGTGTAATATCCATTGGTTTGATTATGAATTTTGCTTTCCAGATCATCTTTCGGCAAGTGGAGGTGGTGGCCGTGCTGCTGGCGTGTATCCACATGGTCGTCATGCTTAACACAATTCCCCGTTTCTCTGGATTCATGCCCGTCACCCCAAGGTTGCTGGGACGCTATTTATTGGCTATTTTACTCCTTATTTCATTCTTATTAGCCTTTTCCTCGTCGTTCCATTTTCTTCTAATGGACAACGTGGCGTTTGCGACCATACCATATTCCCTGATCAAGACTTTAACCCTGATGCTCGGCGATTTGGGCTACAGTGACACTTTCGTTAACAATGGCAATTCAGTGGCTTACCCGTTGCTATCGAACTTCTTGTTCGTAGTTTTTATTATTGGCATAGGCGGCCTCGTACTAAACTTTGCCGTCGGCCAGCCAACTGAGGGCTCTTCGAACTTCGAAAAGAAAACGAATTGGATGGCAGCCTAGCCCACCTCCACATCCACCTCCTCATTGACCAGTGCTTTCCCGCACTACGCCGCCGCCATGCCAGGTCTCAAAGCATCGCTTCGAAGGAAGAGCTGCTGTCGCTCTTCGTTAGCTCCGACATGCTCGCATCCAGCGGGCAGAAGGAGACAGAGAGCGCTGAGAAACTGGCCGCCCAAGTGTCCGAGATGAGGCAGGAAATGAAAGCGTTTTTCGATAGGCTGAATGTGAGCAGCTCTCAATGAGACTGTCCTCTCAACTCCTTTAAACAAGCACGTGATTCCGATTGCCATGAGAAAACAGGTTGCCTATTTCAAATATGCTGTTTATCTTTGATCTTAGCTAAAAGAAATGATTTTGCCGAAGCTGTTCATGTGAAGAAGACGTGTGAGACATTTGTGCGTTTGATCTAGTAGAAAAGAAATTTAAGTTTATGAATTTATTGATGCTGAGTCAACTCGCACCGAAATAATTCTTTTCGCTCCTGAATACACCGTGATTTTACTTCAAGTTCAAAAATATAACTCCATGTTCATCATCGTCATCAAAATGTCATTGTTAATGCGTGCAGATTTGAAAACTCGACGATTTAGAGTTTCAGTTATTAAGCAACAGTATCGATGAAATTGTTCACGTAATAGTTATACGCAATAGTTACTTCAGCTATGTCACCATCCGAGACTATCTAAACGAAGGCGGCATATGACATGAGTATTTTAAGTTTTATATCTTGCTAGAAGACCACAGTAAGAAGTAAACTCGTTGTTTTTATTTGTAAAGCAGAGGCCAAGAATTGATTATTATGTTTTATTCATTGTATAACTGAGATTCTAATCTATTTGTTAGTATGAGCTCTTTCAACAATGATGAGCTCTTTCAACATTTGATTATAAAAGTGATTACTTTTGCATCTTTTTAGATCAACTCGAAGATTTAATACTAGCGCTACATTATTTCTTTAGTGTTATTCTCAGATCCCCACGAATGATTTGTTGATTGTATGCGCCCTTCTTCATTGCACGGCTTTGTCTTCTAATATATAAAGGTAAAAATCTGTCTTTTTATCCTCGTTGTGAATTTTCTTAAATCATGCGATCCTTCAGTAGAGTAAACTCATTCTTATTGATGCCGACCAGCTCAGAGAATTGCGTACGTTATAGAACTGTTCTGGGGTGAGTGGGTAGCAGAGACGGAGTCGCAGCTTTACAAAAAATAAAGCAACAATGAACAATACGATCTATATCACTGGAATTGTGAGACCAACTTATGCTGTCCTGTAAATATATTCCCACTCCCTGCGTGTTGTACAGCTCTGTTGTACTCCACGTGTTGTACAGCTCTGTTGTACTCCACGTGTCGTACAGCTCTGTTGTACTCCACGTGTTGTACAGCTCTGTTGTACTCCACGTGTCGTACAGCTCTGTTGTACTCCACGTGTTGTACAGCTCTGTTGTACTCCACGTGTCGTACAGCTCTGTTGTACTCCACGTGTTGTACAGCTCTGTTGTACTCCACGTGTTGTACAGCTCTGTTGTACTCCACGTGTTGTACAGCTCTGTTGTACTCCACGTGTCGTACAGCTCTGTTGTACTCCACGTGTTGTACAGCTCTATTGTACTCCACGTGTCGTACAGCTCTGTTATACTCCACGTGTTGTACAGCTCTGTTGTACTCCACGTGTTGTACAGCTCTGTTGTACTCCACGTGTTGTACAGCTCTGTTGTACTCCACGTGTTGTACAGCTCTGTTGTACTCCACGTGTTGTACAGCTCTGTTGTACTCCACGTGTTGTACAGCTCTGTTGTACTCCACGTGTTGTACAGCTCTGTTGTACTCCACGTGTTGTACAGCTCTGTTGTACTCCACGTGTTGTACAGCTCTGTTGTACTCCACGTGTCGTACAGCTCTGTTGTACTCCACGTGTCGTACAGCTCTGTTATACTCCACGTGTTGTACAGCTCTGTTGTACTCCACGTGTTGTACAGCTCTGTTGTACTCCACGTGTTGTACAGCTCTGTTGTACTCCACGTGTTGTACAGCTCTGTTGTACTCCACGTGTTGTACAGCTCTGTTGTACTCCACGTGTCGTACAGCTCTGTTATACTCCACGTGTTGTACAGCTCTGTTGTACTCCACGTGTTGTACAGCTCTGTCGTACTCCACGTGTTGTACAGCTCTGTTGTACTCCACGTGTTGTACAGCTCTGTTGTACTCCACGTGTTGTACAGCTCTGTTGTACTCCACGTGTTGTACAGCTCTGTTGTACTCCACGTGTTGTACAGCTCTGTTGTACTCCACGTGTTGTACAGCTCTGTTGTACTCCACGTGTTGTACAGCTCTGTTGTACTCCACGTGTTGTACAGCTCTGTTATACTCCACGTGTTGTACAGCTCTGTTGTACTCCACGTGTTGTACAGCTCTGTTGTACTCCACGTGTTGTACAGCTCTGTTGTACTCCACGTGTTGTACAGCTCTGTTATACTCCACGTGTTGTACAGCTCTGTTGTACTCCACGTGTTGTACAGTACGGTTGTACTCCACGTGTTGTACAGCTCTGTTGTACTCCACGTGTTGTACAGCACGGTTGTACTCCACGTGTTGTACAGCTCTGTTGTACTCCACGTGTTGTACAGCTCTGTTGTACTCCACGTGTTGTACAGCTCTGTTGTACTCCACGTGTTGTACAGCTCTGTTGTACTCCACGTGTTGTACAGCTCTGTTGTACTCCACGTGTTGTACAGCTCTGTTGTACTCCACGTGTTGTACAGCTCTGTTGTACTCCACGTGTTGTACAGCTCTGTTGTACTCCACGTGTTGTACAGCTCTGTTGTACTCCACGTGTTGTACAGCTCTGTTGTACTCCACGTGTTGTACAGCTCTGTTGTACTCCACGTGTTGTACAGCTCTGTTGTACTCCACGTGTTGTACAGCTCTGTTGTACTCCACGTGTTGTACAGCTCTGTTGTACTCCACGTGTTGTACAGCTCTGTTGTACTCCACGTGTTGTACAGCTCTGTTGTACTCCACGTGTTGTACAGCTCTGTTGTACTCCACGTGTTGTACAGCTCTGTTGTACTCCACGTGTTGTACAGCTCTGTTGTACTCCACGTGTTGTACAGCTCTGTTGTACTCCACGTGTTGTACAGCTCTGTTGTACTCCACGTGTTGTACAGCTCTGTTGTACTCCACGTGTTGTACAGCTCTGTTGTACTCCACGTGTTGTACAGCTCTGTTGTACTCCACGTGTTGTACAGCTCTGTTGTACTCCACGTGTTGTACAGCTCTGTTGTACTCCACGTGTTGTACAGCTCTGTTGTACTCCACGTGTTGTACAGCTCTGTTGTACTCCACGTGTCGTACAGCTCTGTTGTACTCCACGTGTTGTACAGCTCTGTTGTACTCCACGTGTTGTACAGCTCTGTTGTACTCCACGTGTTGTACAGCTCTGTTGTACTCCACGTGTTATACAGCTCTGTTGTACTCCACGTGTTGTACAGCTCTGTTGTACTCCACGTGCTGTACAGCTCTGTTGTACTCCACGTGTTGTACAGCTCTGTTGTACTCCACGTGCTGTACAGCTCTGTTGTACTCCACGTGTTGTACAGCTCTGTTGTACTCCACGTGTTGTACAGCTCTGTTGTACTCCACGTGTTGTACAGCTCTGTTGCACTCCACGTGTTGTACAGCACTGTTGTACTCAACGTGTCGTACAGCTCTGTTGTACTCCACGTGTTGTACAGCTCTGTTGCACTACACGTGTCGTACAGCTCTGTTGTACTCCACGTGTTGTACAGCTCTGTTGCACTCCACGTGTTGTACAGCTCTGTTGCACTCCACGTGCTGTACAGCTCTGTTGTACTCCAAGTGTTGTACAGCTCTGTTGCACTCCACGTGTTGTACAGCTCTGTTGTACTCTACGTGTTGTACAGCACGGTTGTACTCCACGTGTTGTACAGCACGGTTGTACTCCACGTGTTGTACAGCTCTGTTGTACTCCAAGTGTTGTACAGCTCTGTTGTACTCCACGTGTTGTACAGCTCTGTTGTACTCCACGTGTTGTACAGCTCTGTTGTACTCCACGTGTTGTACAGCTCTGTTGCACTCCACGTGTTGTACAGCTCTGTTGCACTCCACGTGTTGTACAGCTCTGTTGCACTCCACGTGTTGTACAGCACGATTGTACTCCACGTGTTGTACAACTCTGTTGCACTCCACGTGTTGTACAGCTCTGTTGCATGCCAAGTGTTGTACAGCTCTTTTGTACTCCACGTGTTGTACAGCTCTGTTGTACTCCACGTGTTGTACAGCTCAGTTGTACTCCACGTGTTGTACAGCACGGTTGTACTCACCATTTCTGTACTCAAAGCCTACGGATAGAAAAACAAATTGAGCTCCTTGCTTTAGAATACACCGACCAATCACGCTAACTACTTATTTTTCACATTGGTTTAGCATATTAGTGGTATGTAAAATGTGACCTCGAGTGTTCCAACAGTGGTGCGCTGCAACATCCAGCGCTATGTCAGGGCGCTGGCTGGCAGAGGACCGCAATGTGAGCTCGAGTGTTGCAACAGTGGTCCGCTGCAACATACAGCACTAGGTCAGGGCGCTGGCTGGCAGAGGACCGCAATGTGAGCGAGCTCGAGTGGTGCAGCAGTGGTGCGCTGCTACATACAGCACTAGGTCAGGGCGCTGGCTGGCAGAGGATCGCAATGTGAACTGGAGTGTTGCAACAGTGGTGCGCTGCAAAATACAGCACTAGGTCAGGGCGCTGGCTGGCAGGGGACCGCAATGTGAGCTCGAGTGTTGCAACAGTGGTGCGCTGCAACATACAGCACCAGGTCAGGGCGCTGGCTGGCAGAGGACCGCAATGTGAGCTCGAGTGTTGCAACAGTGGTGCGCTGCAACATACAGCACCAGGTCAGGGCGCTGGCTGGCAGAGGACCGCAATGTGAGCTCGAGTGTTGCAACAGTGGAGCGCTGCAACATACAGCACTAGGTCAGGGCGCTGGCTGGCAGAGGACCGCAATGTGAGCTCGAGTGTTGCAACAGTGGTGCGCTGCAACATACAGCACCAGGTCAGGGCGCTGGCTGGCAGAGCATCGCGAAAAAAGGAAAGTTAATTAACAAATTTCTAGAAGGTCTTCGGTGCTCGCCAAATTACGGGACGTACGTTCACGCTCAAATTATGAAGTAAACATTTTTAGGACCTGGATTACATAGCGCGTTCAAGGCTTACATAAGTCAGTTTCACTAGTAGTTGGACGAGAAATATTTCATGAAACGTCTCATGCTCTCAACATTCTGCCGAACACAAGCCTCTCTTTACTATTCTCAAAACGTGTTCGGAAAAAAACGTTTTGAATCTTTTTTAAAGTAACGTTCATTTTTTTCTCGTTCTCCAAACCGAGTTACATGAACGTGTTGATCGCTTAAAAACTCTCATGCAGAACACGCTTGGCATGTAATGTCGGGGTTTGAAGCTGGCGTTGTAACCACGTCCTATAGGGCCATCGTGAAGGTCCTATGTATTGTACGAATGTCACAGATTGAAGATTGTGTATCTTGTACAATTCAAGTTCACTCTGAAGAATAAAAACATTTATTGCACCGCAATGTTTTGAAGGCGTAATGAAGGGCATACGAGAACATGTACATATGCGTGTGCTAAAATTTAAGTCAGTTTTGAATGATGCCTGTTATGGATACAAATCGATGTTAAAATGTTCGACTTGGTTAAATAATTTAGTTAAAAAATAAATGTTGCTTATAGATAGCTCTTATGAACAATTTCTCCTAGCCGCTAGATTCGAATGCAGCATCTCTTATCTGATCAGTTCAAAGACTATGCAGCGAGCGACTGAGCGGTGTGAAAAGCGAATATTAGGATAAGTATCATTGGGAAGTCCCTTTTATCACACACAATGTTTGCTGATGTTTTCAAGAACCTATAGCGGCCACAATTTTTATTACGCCTCGTATGGTTTGTCTATTAGTGCGCCTCGTATGGTGTTTGGCTATATATACACGTCTTATGTATATTAAAAAAATTTTAATAACGTTTTCATGCATCTCATGTGTAATTTTTTTTGGAAATAATTGTTTTTTCTTTGTCTCTTTTCTTATATTATAGTGCAGTGCTTGAAATAAGTAGTAATTTTCGACACTTCAGTGTGGGAAATGTTTATCACAAAACTGATGCACCTGCGCCAGTCCGCTGGTCACTTAACTGACACATCAAAGTGTGTCATCATTATACATTGTTGCTTGACGTATTATGGAGCCCTTTTTTGCATCATGGGCTTAGACAACACAGTTAATTAAAAGTGACAACCATCCCTCACCTAGTGCTAGTCAGTAACGTTTTGAACAGATGATTTACTTTCTTAGCCTAAGAAGTGACATTTTATAATTTATAGTAAATATGGCAAAATAAGTAAAAATATAGTCATTACTCGTCAATTTTTCAGTCTCATTATTTGCATTTTATTCACAAATGACATGCACATCGCGTCTCTTAGCAAAATATTTAACAGATTGAAACCTTATCATATGATTCAAGTTTCCTAGTCGCTTTAAAATATTGTCATAGGTGAAGAACCAAGATGTACCAAAATTTCTCCAAATAATCGTATGACATAAAGACGGGCCAAAATTTCTCTGTGTGAATTGTCGCGTGTTTTAGGGGATGAGAACAATTTGCTGTGAAGGTTACACTAGGAATATTGATTTCAGAAACTGAAACAAAATCTGTCACTAAACTTCAAATTTCATTACACTGAAAGCTTCTGCGGTAATATCATTTTGCAGAAGCGAGTAACCCAAGTTAAAGAAGCGAGACTCAGTCATGCCCTATCTTATCTGATAACTGACTGTCAGGGCCAAGCGACAGAAGAATTCCGTACAGCTCTAGTTGTGGTTATGTCAGGTCAAAACGCTCTCGGCACCCCAACCGCCTCGGGAATTGAAACACGAAACAGCCAATAGTTTTATTGATTTCATAAACAAAGAAAAATATATAAATATATATCTTAACTTATAGTTACCACGGTAGAATGCAGGTGGAGAACAGTGATGGTGGGCAAGCACAACAGCGGTCACAGAACACGCGCCAGGATGGGGCACCATGGACCCGTGCAGGATAAGGCACCAAAGACCCGTGCAGGATAAAGCACCAAGGACCCGTGCAGGATAAGGCACCAAGGACCCGTGCAGGATAAGGCACCAAGGACCCGTGCAGGATAAGGCACCAAGGACCCGTGCAGGATAAGGCACCAAGGACCCGTGCAGGATAAGGCACCCAGGGACCCGTGCAGGATAAGGCACCAAGGACCCGTGCAGGATAAGGCACCAAGGACCCGTGAAGGATAAGGCACCAAGGACCCGTGCAGGATAAGGCACCAAGGACTCGTGCAGGATAAGGCACCAAGGACCCGTGCAGGATAAGGCACCAAGAATGAGGCACGCAGGTGCACTAGGCTACAGCCTGCGAGTGGGCTCTAGTTAGTAGACCAGACGGTCGAACATGAACAGACTCGAGCGTGGCTTCCCGTGGCACAGGGTAAGTCCAGCCTGCGAACAAACACGCCACTTTTAACATTGTTCGCGGCTTTCTAGGGTCAAACCTTGAATTAACGGCGAGAGAAAATCTCACGAGCAGGTCTAGCGGGAAATAAGGTAACTAGTAACTAAATTTCAGTGAATATACAATAAGCAAGACAATGCTGAAACACTTGTTAGATTCAACTCAAACTAACAGCCAGTCTAAGCCTATCGATTCGCACAAGGCGTTTCAAAGAGAGCAAGGAAAAGGGCATCACTTAGCACAGAGTTTCGGGTACGCAGAATCTATATAGGAAGAGCATAGACACAGTTAACGGAGAAAGAAGATTATGAAATACGATAAAGTTGGGATAGAAAGTAGTAAGTGTTGAAAACGGAACAATGAACCGGAAAAGAGAGTACTCAACTTTACAACACTTAATTTCAACACGAAGAACGCCTACCTAATTTCAGCTCGGGCCCTAACAGCACAAAAAAACAGAAGTAAGCAATTTACTCGTCAGAAATGGTGACACTATCTAATGCTTAGAAAAATTAAGTTCACCAGGGTTCTATGGTTCAAGTCTAGAATAAAAAAGAAACAAAATTAACGACAGGGCTTAAACTACTTGAGCTACAATAAACATGTAATAATTACACGTTAGAAGGAGACTGCAGTAGGCTCCTATGATCACAAAAAGGTACCAATCTGAGAAGCATCGCAGGCTAAAATAGAGGACTAATCTATGTCTTCCGACGTCACCGGGAAGAAGTGCGGAAGGTCGGCAGCGTCGCCCCTACACTGACAGATGACGGCAGCCTAAGGTCCTGTGAATTAAATAATTTAGCTTCAACCTTTTACACACGAGTGCTTCTCTTTATCAAAATCGCAGGTGTCGTCCGAAGACGACCAAGCAAGTTCATAGATTTCACGGTTAATTTTATTTAGATCGACAACCAATTTCTCAATTTTGGCTACACAAGTTAGGCGAGTCATTTGATTCATCGAATCAATCTCTGTTTGTACCTAATCCTGGAGCTTGGTAACCTTTGCCCACCAGGTACCTCGCAACTTGTTTAAGAAACCTAGGTCCGACATTTAGCGGCTGTTTATGGAAACACTCGATATTTAACACCAATGAAGAGCACCAACACGTCAAGTACAGCCCGAATCGGAACTAGGTAAAATCAGTTTAGGCAAAATCAGTCAAGGCAAAATCAGTTTTGGCAAAATCAGTTTAGGCAAAATCAGTCAAGGCAAAATCAGTTTAGGCAAAATCAGTTTAGGCAAAATCAGTTTCGGCAAAATCAGTTTAGGCAGAGTCAGTTGAACATATCTTACCCAGCAAACAACCAGAGCAAGAAGTACACCAGAAATAAGAGAGCGCAGAGAATAGAGCACAAGGATGACAACCTGGGAGGGAGTCACCAGTGAGCACCAGATAACACGATCGCGTGCTCAAAGCTCCTGTCTACAGCGCCACAACAAAAAAGTCACGACGAATTGGAGAAGGGGAATGAACCACACTGCTAGAGATAATTTATTGAAGAAAAATAATAGCCACATGGAGGTAGAAAGTGGCAAGTGAGCCATCACTGACACGCAGCACTGCAGCGGAAGGATTCCTCCTCTGTCCTGCCCTGAAGCCAGTACGGACCGGACAAGGCAAGCACCAGTGCTTGTCCACCCGCGTATACCGGTCCGACTGTGTCGCGACCGTTTGCTAAAAGTAAAAAACCGGGAAAACTATCTATTGTGATATAAGAAAAGAACACGTGCAATACAAAATTAAACTTTCAATTTGGAAAATAGGAACGTAAACTATCAATTTGGATAATAGGAACGTAAATTATCAGTTGGCAAAGTAAAAAAATAAAGTACTATTTTATTTCACAGATGAAAAGACTGGCTCCTCTAATTTAGATTGAAGTCTAAGGACGCGAGCAAAGTGACGGGCGGAACGGTCAGGACAAAGTACGGGGTCTGCTGACCCACATCGGCCCCGCTTCTGTCAATGCGCTGACGCGATGAGCCAGTTAGAGAATACGTGTGCTCCAGGTGCTCGCCGGGTTCCTCTCTCAAATAAGCTGATTAGTTGTCACCCATCGTTGCACACGGCCTTTCAAAGCTAAATAGAGAGACCATCCATAGTGTATCAGAGAAATCCGCAAGCCTGGTGAAGAGAAGTGCCGTGGTTGGATGTTGGGTTTGGACTGTCGATTCGAAGCCGCTGACTGAGGATGTAGCGTTCGGAGGTTGCATACAGAAGCGGACGACAAAAAAAATGGCATAAAGGGCCAATCAGAAGTCACCAAAAAATGCCCATAACACATCCCGCATTGTCAGGTACCGAGGACAATACAAAGCAGCTGAAAACTATGCTATTTTCATCACCAAGCATCAATGCTTCGTGCCTCCATGCTTCTATGTCTCTGTGCCTCCATACTTCTATGTCTCTGTGTCTCCATGCTCCAATGCCTCCGTGCCTCCATGCTTCTATGTCTCTGTGCCCCCATGCTTCTATGTCTCTGTGTCTCCATGCTCCAATGCCTCCGTGCCTCCATGCTTCAATGTCTCTGTGCCTCCATGCTCCAATGCCTCCGTGCCTCCATGCTTCTATGTCTCTGTGCCTCCATACTTCTATGTCTCTGTGTCTCCATGCTCCAATGCCTCCGTGCCTCCATGCTTCTATGTCTCTGTGCCTCCATGCTCCAATGCCTCCGTGCCTCCATGCTTCTATGTCTCTGTGCCTCCATACTTCTATGTCTCTGCGTCTCCATGCTCCAATGCCTCCGTGCCTCCATGCTTCTATGTCTCTGTGCCTCCATGCTCCAATGCCTCCGTGCCTCCATGCTTCTATGTCTCTGTGCCTCCATGCTCCAATGCCTGTGTGCCTCCATGCTTCTATGCCTCTATTCTCCCTCTGGTAAGCTTGTACTATTTGGTATATTTCAAGCGGTATTTTAGATAACATGGCAAGCTAGAGTTGTCAGTTCATTGAACGTACTTTCAAAACACTTCTTCATGAAATGCGGGATTTCCAGATAATCCCCTCCACTAATGCATTACATAAGTTCACCTATTTGTATTTTCGAAATAATTCACCTACCGACTCTAAATTACTCCCAAACGAGATCTCAAAACAGTTTTTCTGTTGAGAGTGGTTTGAAGTCGATAGGTGCATTACTTCTAAAGTTAAACGTTAGTAAACTGATTTATTTCATTAGTTGCGGGGCTAATCTGGAAAATATCCGAAATACGTGTTGAGTAATCTTCTTGAGAACTTATTGAAACAACCGTTCGTTCATGAACTCGTTTTCACCTGATGGAAATGTCACTTCTGCGATGAAGCAATTTATCTTTGAATGTTAAATATATTGTCAGTAATTTTTTTCAACACGTATTTCACGATGCCTCTGTCGGAAATTGCCATCCTATGAGCACCGACATTCGGTATTCGTTCTCTAAGAATTTATTTCGGAGTAGCTATTCACGGTTATTGCAGGTATGATAGTTTCCCTAATAGCCAATTCGATGACGCGCAAATGATATATATATCCTGATGTATTTGAACTTCTATAGAAATCAATCGAAGAAGTTTCATTTTCACTCACAGTTTGACATGAACTTTGGTCAAAATGAGTGCCTGATGGAGAATGGGTTTCATGCTTCTTTGAGATTTACTCCGTCGCCGAACACCTCGGATAGGTTGTTGCATGAAGAATATGCCATCCTACTGCGCATCTAATTAGATAACGTTATCTGCTACAGATAGAAGGTTCAGTAACTCTTCTTGTCATACTGCGTGCGAGAAATTACTTGAACATTTCGAGAAGAAATATTCACTGTTACTCCCTGACAGGTGCTATGAACAAGAGGCCAAGAACCTCCTCACAGCGCGCTTCAATTCAATCTAATCTGTCTCACACGAGGCACCTGTCGAGCTTAGTGCTGCCACAATCTCATCTGTCTCACACAAGGCACCTGTCGAGCTTAGTGCTGCCACAATCTCATCTGTCTCACACAAGGCACATGTCGAGCTTAGTGCTGCCACAAGCTCATCTGTCTCACACAAGGCACCTGTCGAGCTCTGTGCTGCCACAATCTCATCTGTCTCACACGAGGCACCTGTCGAGCTCAGTGCTGCCACAATCTCATCTGTCTCACACAATGCACCTGTCGAGCTTAGTGCTGCCACAAGCTCATCTGTCTCACACAATGCACATGTCGAGCTTAGTGCTGCCACAATCTCATCTGTCTCACACAAGGCACCTGTCGAGCTCAGTGCTGCCACAATCTCATCTGTCTCACACAATGCACCTGTCGAGCTTAGTGCTGCCACAATCTCATCTGTCTCACACGAGGCACATGTCGAGCTTAGTGCTGCCACAATCTCATCTGTCTCACACAAGGCACCTGTCGAGCTCAGTGCTGCCACAATCTCATCTGTCTCACACAATGCACCTGTCGAGCTCAGTGTTGCCACAATCTCATCAGTCTCACACAATGCACCTGTCGAGCTCAGTGTTGCCACAATCTCATCTGTCTCACACAAGGCACCTGTCGAGCTTAGTGCTGCCACAAGCTCATCTGTCTCACACAAGGCACCTGTCGAGCTCAGTGCTGCCACAATCTCATCTGTCTCACACAATGCACCTGTCGAGCTTAGTGCTGCCACAAGCTCATCTGTCTCACACAATGCACATGTCGAGCTTAGTGCTGCCACAATCTCATCTGTCTCACACAAGGCACCTGTCGAGCTCAGTGCTGCCACAATCTCATCTGTCTCACACAATGCACCTGTCGAGCTTAGTGCTGCCACAATCTCATCTGTCTCACACGAGGCACATGTCGAGCTTAGTGCTGCCACAATCTCATCTGTCTCACACAAGGCACCTGTCGAGCTCAGTGCTGCCACAATCTCATCTGTCTCACACAATGCACCTGTCGAGCTCAGTGTTGCCACAATCTCATCAGTCTCACACAATGCACCTGTCGAGCTCAGTGTTGCCACAATCTCATCTGTCTCACACAAGGCACCTGTCGAGCTTAGTGCTGCCACAAGCTCATCTGTCTCACACAAGGCACCTGTCGAGCTCTGTGCTGTCACAAGCTCATCTGTCTCACACAAGGCACCTGTCGCGCTTAGTGCTGCCACAATCTCATCTGTCTCACACAAGGCACCTGTCGCGCTCAGTGCTGCCACAATCTCATTTGTCTCACACAAGGCACCGGTCGAGCTCAGTGCTGCCACAACCTCATCTGTCTCACACAAGGCACCTGTCGAGCTCAGTGCTGCCACAATCTCATCTGTCTCACACAAGGCACCTGTCAAGCTCAGTGCTGTCACAATCTCATCTGTCTCACACAAGGCACCTGTCGAGCTCAGTGCTGCCACAATCTCATCTGTCTCACACAAGGCACCTGTCGAGCTCAGTGCTGCCACAATCTCATCTGTCTCACACAATGCACCTGTCGAGCTTAGTGCTGCCACAATCTCATCTGTCTCACACAAGGCACCTGTCGAGCTCAGTGCTGCCACAATCTCATCTGTCTCACACAATGCACCTGTCGAGCTTAGTGCTGCCACAATCTCATCTGTCTCACACGAGGCACCTGTCGAGCTCAGTGCTGCCACAATCTCATCTGTCTCACACAATGCACCTGTCGAGCTTAGTGCTGCCACAAGCTCATCTGTCTCACACAAGGCACCTGTCGAGCTTAGTGCTGCCACAGGCTCATCTGTCTCACACAAGGCACCTGTCGAGCTTAGTGCTGCCACAAGCTCATCTGTCTCACACAAGGCACCTGTCGAGCTTAGTGCTGCCACATGCTCATCTGTCTCACACAAGGCACCTGTCGAGCTCAGTGCTGCCACAATCTCATCTGTCTCACACAAGGCACCTGTCGAGCTCAGTGCTGCCACAATCTCATCTGTCTCACACGAGGCACCTGTCGAGCTCAGTGCTGCCACAATCTCATCTGTCTCACACAAGGCACCTGTCGAGCTCTGTGCTGCCACAAGCTCATCTGTCTCACACAAGGCACCTGTCGCGTTTAGTGCTGCCACAAGCTCATATATCTCACACAAGGCACCTGTCGTGCTTAGTGCTGCCACAGGCTCATCTGTTTCACACAAGGCACCTGTCGAGCTTAGTGCTGCCACAAGCTCATCTGTCTCACACAAGGCACCTGTCGAGCTCTGTGCTGCCACAATCTCATCTGTCTCACACAAGGCACCTGTCGAGCTCAGTGCTGCCACAATCTCATCTGTCTCACACGAGGCACCTGTCGAGCTCAGTGCTGCCACAATCTCATCTGTCTCACACAATGCACCTGTCGAGCTTAGTGCTGCGACACGCTCATCTGTCTCACACAAGGCACCTCTCGAGCTCTGTGCTGCCACAATCTCATCTGTCTCACACAAGGCACCTGTCGAGCTCAGTGCTGCCACAATCTCATCTGTCTCACACGAAGCACCTGTCGAGCTCAGTGATGCCACAATCTCATCTGTCTCACACAAGGCACCTGTCGAGCTTAGTGCTGCCACAATCTCATCTGTCTCACACGAGGCACCTGTCGAGCTCAGTGCTGCCACAATCTCATCTGTCTCACACAATGCACCTGTCGAGCTTAGTGCTGCCACAAGCTCATCTGTCTCACACAAGGCACCTGTCGAGCTCTGTGCTGCCACAATCTCATCTGTCTCACACAAGGCACCTGTCGAGCTTAGTGCTGCCACAAGCTCATCTGTCTCACACAAGGCACCTGTCGAGCTCTGTGCTGCCACAGGCTCATCTGTCTCACACAAGGCACCTGTCGAGCTCTGTGCTGCCACAGGCTCATCTGTCTCACACAAGGCACCTGTCGAGCTTAGTGCTGCCACAAGCTCATCTGTCTCACACAAGGCACCTGTCGAGCTTAGTGCTGCCACAAGCTCATCTGTCTCACACAAGGCCCCTGTCGAGCTCTGTGCTGCCACAGGCTCATCTGTCTCACACAAGGCACCACTCGAGCTTAGTGCTGCCACAATCTCATCTGTCTCACACGAGGCACCTGTCGAGCTCAGTGCTGCCACAATCTCATCTGTCTCACACAAGGCACCTGTCGAGCTTAGTGCTGCCACAATCTCATCTGTCTCACACAAGGCACCTGTCGAGCTCAGTGCTGCCACAATCTCATCTGTCTCACACAATGCACCTGTCGAGCTTAGTGCTGCCACAATCTCATCTGTCTCACACAAGGCACCTGTCGAGCTTAGTGCTGCCACAATCTCATCTGTCTCACACAAGGCACCTGTCGAGCTTAGTGCTGCCACAATCTCATCTGTCTCACAC
Source organism: Morinoia aosen (assembly GCA_030386875.1). Classification (NCBI taxonomy): domain Eukaryota; kingdom Metazoa; phylum Arthropoda; class Malacostraca; order Amphipoda; family Talitridae; genus Morinoia; species Morinoia aosen. The sequence goes on along the minus strand of CM059576.1, from coordinate 52,389,293 downwards.
AAGGCACCTGTCGAGCTTAGTGCTGCCACAATCTCATCTGTCTCACACAAGGCACCTGTCGAGCTTAGTGCTGCCACAATCTCATCTGTCTCACACAAGGCACCTGTCGAGCTCAGTGCTGCCACAAGCCGCAACGTTAACGAGATTTCGCTTCATGAAAATTAGCGACCTAAAAAATAACTTTAAATTCAAATTTCTTACGAACTCCCTTCATATGTTTACAGTTGCTTGTCTTCAGTTATTTTTTCATGCAACGCTATACAATATTACCGTCGTTTATGAAAATAGTAATACCTAAGGTAATGTGTCAAAAGGTTTAAGAGAAAGCATTACTAAACGTTCATATATTTTTTCTTATCTTTAGCTTTAAGGCCTAATTATGGTGTCCATAGGTTACATAAATTCACCCGATTGGTTTTGTTATGTGTGTGCGGCTACTGAATGAACGAATGCTAGAGAGCGCATGTCTGTACTATGATTCAAAGGTGGGTACAGGTGAATCCTGAGCTGTACAAAATTCTACATGTCGTTGTAAATTTAGATTAAAAATATAAAATTTAGATACCTGCGGCTGATACGTGCAAGCACATTTTGTTCGGAACTTCATTCAAAACGTGACAGCAGCTGACCTCGGAACGCAACAGGTTTGAGCGTCGGATTCCTCCCCAACCCGCCACTGTTCTCTTCGTCTAATCTTCAGTGCCGTATAATGCATTCAGGCAACGTAACGTTTACGGTTACACTTCAGCCCAGGTTCGCGTGTGTACTACTGTATTGGCGTACTGTTTTGCGCGCTTGAACCTCGTCACCGCCTCTGAAGGCTGCCTGTCCGGAGGAACCCGTGGACGTGTGGGAGCTTCTCGGACCGTCGCATTGATGGCCCAGACAGGGTAACCGTTAAGTGTGCCAGGAACACTCCTACGGCGTATCAAATATGAACTATAACGTTCTGGTCCTCTGAGCAAGGACCTGATAAATTTTTCACTTTAATGCCGTGTATTGTATATATCAACCTGTCGCTATTAATATTTAGATTTCAAACGTTCAACGACTATTGCCCCCACTGTAACGGTAATTGTGACTATAATTAACTAAGAAATTTCATTTAGAGGCATAAAGTGTGCGCTGGATGGGAGATGCCTGGAGGGAGGAGTCAAGAGTGGTCTCTAGTTTGAAATAAACTTTCCTTAGAGCCCTTGACTTTCCTTAAAGTTCATCTGCTTGAAATGCGCGTGCGGCTTGCGTGGTTGGATAAGGAGGGTAAAGAAGCACAACCCAATAGCACTCCGGAGTTCCTATACTAAGGCATGAGTCAAGTAACCACACGGCAGACGGTTGTTTTTGTTTCGCAAATGTCACAGCCATTTTTCAAAAAACTTGAGCATCTGTTAGGTACCCGCACGTTTCTTCAGTTTCCAAACCAATTACACATGATCCTAAAAGCTGTCCAGCATCATTAATCAATAGCACATACATTCTATACTGTCGATGAACAAACGCAAAAAAGCATATTTTTTCATCTTCCAGCGACGCATCCGACCCTGACTACCAATCCAGAAAAGGTGTTCATTTATTGAACAATGATGATTTTTCTAATCAGGCACGAGCCGTGGCCCTCACAAGAGGTCAAGCTGAAATGCTCAGTTCATGCCTTAAAAAACGTAATTTCCCTTTACCAGGTACAGCTACTGAACTTTTTCGCCGCAGACGAGAAAAACATTTGAAACTTTTCGCAACGAATATCGTTATTTGCAGACGTTGACATTCAGCCGTTGAAGGTCTATTGTCAATCCTAGGGTGGAGCGCAGCATTGAAGCATGAAGATTGTTCGTCGACTCCTCGAAAACTAGTTTGATACCAGTATTATAACACACGGGAAACTAATTTGAACCAGCCCTTGTTGAATATTCTATCTACAATTAAAGAAACGTGAAACCATGTCGCCACTTCATGAAAAAACGCTATTTTGATTATCAATAGTGTACCTGCGGGAATTTAAGAGTCATCACCATTCTCATGTGAAAGCAGCAAGTGGACACCAAGTACTGCTGTTTTATCTGCTAGTTGGACGGTGGAGATAACGAGCAACGCTACATAAAACAGTTTCCCAATTAGAAAAGAAATGTATCTATGAAATACAAATTTTCTTCGTGTGCCCTTGATCGAACGAGATAAAAGTCTTATGCCACCGCTTATGCTTTAAATTTGCTAATGTCAATAATCTGTTCACAGGAACCCTTACTACAATGTTGTCTGATACTAGAATGACTAGGAGATGTAAGCAAGCGACATGTACGACGACTTCGACCTGCATGTTCAGAAACCCTGACGTCAAGTGCTCGGTGGGTGGAACCCACATATTGCAATACGCAATGCGCACAACTGAAATTATAGACGAGGGAAGATCGCATGCCGGTCGGGAGCACATCTTTAAATCTAAAAAAAAATGATCCAATGGTACGCTTGTTAACTAAAATAATACGGTAGGAAATGTCCGGGAAAAATTAAGTCATAAGCATTAAAAGATCTTTTCTCTACTTTTCCGATTGATATCCAAAATATGGCAAAACACAATAACTATAGTTCAGAGATTGAACACGAGATTTCGGAATAAATTTACTATTCAGAAACTTATCAATGGCACGAAAAATGACAGAATGTGGATAACCATTAGTTGTACAACAAGACTGCAAAGAGTAAATTCTTTCTGGAGGTCAGTGTGATTTGAACAAATATTATAGGCATGAGTAATAAGGGTTGAAAAGCTATTAAGTTTAAATCTCTTGAAACAGAAACTAAAGTAACTTAGACCTAACCCTGAGAATGTTGGATTTCTGTAGACTGAGGTTATGAATTTATTTCCCGATCGGTGAACATTGATATCAAAATAATTCAATTGCTTATTTTTTTCCATATATAAAGTGAATTTGATATTAGGGTGCCTGGAATTGAAATATTGAACAAAGGAATAGACATCATATTGTTTTTTGAAACGAACAAAAGTATCATCAATATAGCGCCTATAGAAAACTGGTTTGAATGAAGGCGGATACTGATTTTAACCATTTCTGTTCGTTGTGACACATGAAAATGTTGGCGAAAGTAGGGCCTAAAGAGAGGCTCATACCCAACCCTTCAATTTGTTCATAAATACGACCATTGAAAACAAAGAAGAATTTCGCATACATAGTTCTAAAAGATTCTGCGGTAGCAGTCGATATTGTGGGAAGTATATGGGGTGCAAGGTAATGATTCTGCTTCCAAACCTGAAAAATGCATTACAGGACAGTCTCCTCTCACACCCACACTTGAGCTTGGGCTTTTGCGGTAGCAGTCGATATTGTGGGAAGTATATGGGGTGCAAAGTAATGATTCTGCTTCCAAACCTGAAAAATGCATTACAGGACAGTCTCCTCTCACACCCACACTTGAGCTTGGGCTTTTGCGGTAGCAGTCGATATTGTGGGAAGTATATGGGGTGCAAGGTAAGGATTCTGCTTCCAAACCTGAAAAATCGGCCTGTCAGAAATTAGAAACGAGTTCTGCGTGTATGCGTACCGACAAGTTCCTAGCAATTTGCTCACGAAACTTACTCAACGCTACCACAATGTTTTAAAATTTCTCATCAAATGATGCTGGACACGATAATAAAGGGTAACAAGAACATTCTGCAGAAAAAACAGCCATTATGAAAGAAATCTAGTACTGGTGTTTTAAGCATACCCATCTATAAGTTTCAAGCAACTACCTCGAGCACACTTGCTCCGCCACTCAATATTTTGTTAACAATTTCCTAACAAAATAATGCTGGCACAAAATATTCCCTTGAGTCAGAAACTAGAAAGAGCTGTCACACAAGGCTAACAGAATATTTTGTTCTCCAAAGAACAGTAAGCAAAAAGGAATTATTGCCTGAAAGTATACAAGTAAAGTTAGAATACACATAATGTATTTTGAAAACACGATAATACAAAGTTAATTTTGTTTAATTCGTGGAAGTACAACAAGTATTTTACTTCCTGTGGCTGGGGTTGAATCAACTTCGGATAATGTGATAAAAATGTTTGCTAGCTATCGAAAAGAAGAAAAAATCTGAAATGCTCTACTGAACGCTAAAAATACCGCGCTCAATGATTTCAAGTCGTGCGTAAGGGGTGACACGATGATGGTATTGGGGTTACTGATCCTAATGGTCAAATGAATCGTATAGCGTGATGAAAACATGACAGGTCACGGTGTTCATGGCAGGTCACGATGTTAATGGCACGTCACGATGTGCATGGCAGGTCACGATGTTCATGGCAGGTCACGATGTTCATGGAAGGTCACGATGTTCATGGCAGGTCACGATGTTCGTGGCAGGTCACGATGTTCATGGCAGGTCACGATGTTCATGGCAGGTCACGATGTTCACGGCATGTCACGATGTTCATGGCAGGTCACGATGCTCATGTCAGGTCACGATGCTCATGGCAGGTCACGATGTTTGTGGCAGGTCACGATGTTCATGGCAGGTCAGGGTTGACTATTTTATGAGGGTATGCACTCTGCATTTCGTCGAGAGAAGGTTTGAGTTTATGAATGAATAATGACTCTAATATACGTACGTCTAAGCTGGCGGTACAAGTATCTAATATTTTAAATTTGTTAATGTCAATAACCTGTACACAGGAACCACTACTACAATGTTGTCTGACGCTAGAATGAGTAGGAGACGTAAGCAAGCGGCCTGTACGATGACTTCGACCTGCATGTTCAGCAACCCTGACGTAAAGCGCTCGGTGAGTTGAACCCACGTACTACGATGCGCAATGCGCACAACTGAAATTATAGAGGAGTAAAGATTGCGTGCCGGTTAGGAGCACATCTTTAAACCTAACAAAAATTGATCTAATGGTACATTAGTTAACTAAAATATTACGAAAGGAAATTTCCGGGAAGCATTTAATCAAAAGTACTAAAAAGTCTTTGCTCAACTTTACCGCTTGATATCCAAAACAGGGTAAAACGCAGTAACTATAGTTTAGAGCTTGAACATGAGATTTCCGAATAAATTTACTATTTAGGAACTTATTGATGGTACGAGAAATAACTGAATGTGGATAACCATTGGTTGTAAAATAAGATTGCAAAAAAGTAATTTTTTACGACGGTCAATGTAGTTTGAATAAATAAAATAGGCGCGAGTTTTAAGGGTTGAGTTGCTATTAAGGAGCTTCACCCAGGCCACTGGCGGTCCGATGAACCATTTTCATGTTGCTGTTGGAAAAGGATTCTTAGGTGGTGGATTATTCGGAATCATGAATTTTCGACCCCATATAAAAAGGAAATAATGCCCAAAAAAATTCAAAAAAACCCTTTGTTTACAATGCTTTAAGGATTCTAAAACTGTCTTTGGTTTTGTTCTAGAATAAAAACTGAATGAGTTCTATTCTTTTGAAACATCAGTAGAAATGAACTAAAAACCAATATGTCAAATTTCTTCTAAAAACTATGGCCTGAATCGAAAAAATCACTAGCAGAAATTGTGTTACTTCTCAAAAGTGACATAATAGTCGAATTTTACACGAATTAAACAACAAATATAAAATTTCATAATTTTTACAAGAAATTGTTTTTTGTAAATTACAATTCACATTGTGAATATGAAGTTAAGCCTGGAGATTATCGAAATAACAATGAAAAGGGCATTCAATTGCATAAATTGTTCCTTGTATTACACATCAAAAAAAAATTCGTTGATGGCTTATACCCAAAACCTCTCATTTTCAACATTCAATAGAATAAAAGAATAAAAGTTGGTGAGTTTTCATGCTGGGAAAAAACAAAGGCAGTTTTGAAACCTTGGAACATTGTAACAAAGTTACAGGTACCAATTTTCCATTCAAAACTTTTCGTTTTTTATATGCAAAAATTAGTTTAAAAATGTAAATGCCATTAGTGATCAAATATCGCACATAAAAAACGAAAAGTTTCAAATGGAAAATTGGTGCGCGTAACTTTGTTTACCATGCTTCACGGATTCTAAATCTCATATATTTTGTTCTAGCATAAAAACTCAATGACTTCTATTCATGTAAAATATCCATAAAATGTTCAAAAAAACTAATATTATGTATTTTTCTCAAAAAATAAGGCCTGAATCGAAAAAGGTACACGAGTAAAATATGTTTACTTTCAACATATACATATATGGGCCATATTTCAAACGAAGCGGATGTAAATGTGAAAATCGATTAGTTGACCTTAATTTAAATCTCTTGTAACAGAAACTAAAGTAACCCAAACCGAACCCAGAGAATGTAGGTTTTTTACAGACTGATGTTACGAATTTATTACCAGATCGTTGAACATTGATATCAAGAAAATTCAATTGATTATTTTTTCAAGATCTAAAGTGAATTTCATATTGGGATGTCTGGAATTTAAATATTGAAGAAAGGAATGGGCATCAAATTGGTTTTTGAAAAGGACAAAAGTATCATCAATATAGCGCATATAGAAAACTGGTTTGAATGAAGGCGGACACTGATTTAACCATTTCTGTTCATTGCGGCACATGGAAATGTGTCATTTTACCACAAATTTCTCAATACATCTCGTAAATTAGAGAAATCAACGTTAGACTACAACTTTCTTTGTGAATGCAAGATCTACAGCATCATGCCAAAATTTCTGCACTTCAAGCTGTACAAGAGGTCCCTCCACACAACCAACTTCTATAAATCCTGGTCGTCCAGCCTCCTCTCTCGGGAGATCAACTTCAAGAAGATTAATATTGCAAAGTTACCCTCCGAGCTATCTGAATGCCGCAGCAGAATCTCACAAGCCTTTCCTGGAGTGACCTGGGCCATGATGGAGTGACCCGTGCCCTCTGAACCAAAAAGAGTTGTGCACAAATATTATAGTTCTTTTTCCGTTGAGCAGCCTTCTCAAGTTCTTATTGGTATTTGGTCTGGATTATTTTTTTAATTCTGAAAAGTTGGCATTAAGGTGATAATCCCAGTTGTTCAACTTTTTTCGTCCGATTCGTTTGAAAATTGGCCAGTACATGTACAAAAAATTATTTAGGGGTTTAGAGCTATATAACTTTTTTTCTCAAATTTTGAAAAAATCTTTCATTTTTTGTTATAAATGTTCCAAGGAGCCCAAAACTATCTTTGGTTTTGTTCTAGAATGAAACTCAATGAGGAGATACGATGTGAATGTTGAAAGTTATTTGTTTCGGGTATAAGCCATAACAAATTTTTTTGTTGAAGTGTAATATAAGGGACAATTTCTGTAATTGAATGCAGTTTTAATTTTTATTTAAATAATTTCCATACATAGCATCATACTCACACTGTGAATTGTGATTTCCAAACAAAAAACCTAAATTTTTTTGTTCATTTTACATTATGAAATTGTTTATTTTCAGTCTGATTCTAATGAAATTTGACTATAGTATGTAACTTTTGAAACGATACGCAATTTTTTGTATTCATTTATTGATTAAGGGGAGCGTCCCCCATAAAAATGGGGAAATGTGTGAAAAATAGGTTTTAGATGTATAGGAGAGAAAAGAGGTCAGGTACATCCTGTGAAAAAATGAATTTCGTAAGTTCGCTCGTTCGCCCGCTACGGGGATTTGAAGAATGGGGGAGACGGGATGAGGAATTGGAATTTTATCATGTTACACCTCCCCTTGGCTCTTTCTTCCCGGTGCAACGTTGCTATTTCATCTTCTATGTCTATTTATTACTATAGAATGATTTTAATGGACCTAGTTGGCCCCATAAGTAATAACGAAGAATGATTTAAATTGTTTTTGTTTACCTAATTAGCCTTATTTTGAAGGTTCGGAAAGCGGGGTTTCAAAATGCATCTCCTCCTACAGTTTTTAAGCGACAGCAATGATTTTGTCATCATTGGATGCGGAAAAGCATTGAAAATAAAAAATACTATAAGGAATTTTTGAGATTTGTTGCAAACAAAACTTGTGATGTCACTAATGAAAATTGAAAAAGTACAAAATAAAAAAAATCAATGTTTTTTAGTGTGATTTCAGAGATTTTCCTTACAGTATCCTGTAATGTCCACGATATTCCGAATCTAATAACATAAAAATCATCACTGTAGCTTGAAAACTGTAGGAGAATATGCATTTTGAAACCCCCCTCCTCAAACTCCGTTTTCTACGGATATAAAAATTGTTTTGAAGCAAATCGCATATTTTCATAGATGACAAACGATTCCAAATTGCATTTCCTATCAGTATAAAAAAATTCATTGATCAAGGTTCCATAATAAAAAAAATTCCTTATGGGGGACGCTCCCTTTAAGGCCTTAAGTTTTTAAAAAAAATTTGACATATTGGTTTTTTAGTTCATTTTTATTGATACTTCAAACCGTATCTCCTTATTGAGTTATTATGCTCGAACAAAAATAAAGTCAGTTTTAGAATCCTTGAAACAATTTTAACCAAAGTTGATTATCCATTTCCCGTTTTGTTTTCTTTTCATATGAGGTTGAAATGGGGTCGAAAATTCAAGATTTTTGTCCCTTTCCCAACCCCCCCCCTGGTGGGAAGGGATCTATTGTCCGTAGCCTCATAAAATTTTAGGACCGAATAGTCCACCCCTTAAGGGTTCTTTGCGATCAACAAAACAAAAAAGCTCACCGTACCGACAGGGGCCAGGCAGCGGCCTGGCGGGATCACCTTAACAATGCTGCAAAAATTTCCTAACCGCACCAAAATTTTCAACTTCACTGAGCAATTGCAATCACTCGCAAACAAATATTTTTACGGCTTCAACATTCGAAGTTTCCTCAGGAATATTTTTGAAGACCGACTAATTGTGAACAAAACTAGCTATATTGAGCGTATGCCATCAATTATTTCTGATCCGAGTAAATTCATCCCAATTGCTGAGCCAATGCAAAAATACTCTTTGTAAATTGAAGATAAGGGAAATAACTTTGTGCTCTAACTCAAGAATTTAAATTTATTGCAAAATGATATTTATGAGAAGCTGATTTGATCCGGAACATGCCCAGGTCTTCTCTATGACTACTAAAAATTCATAAACCTAACTTTGCGACTACGTCACCATTTCGACCAGTTTTTGCGCGCTTATAAATGTGCTACCTATATTGTTTCACAATGTTTAGTTCTGTTGCTTAGCAATTCAACTCTTAATGATTTCACTGTTCAAAATTCGTTTGACTTTGTACAAACTATTTCTACTCAACCTGATGCTTATCAATATTTTATGCTTCCCTTGACGTTGAGAATATTTTTATCGATGTACTGCTTGACGAAACCATTGATATTTGCATAAATTCTCTGTTTTCTGATCCGTCGTTTTCAGTTATAAGTTTAACCAAAAATTATTTTAGGTCTCTTTTAGAACTATGTGTGCAAAATTATTTTTTCATTTTCAATGACCGTACATATAAACAGATTGTAGGGTTGGGTATGGGTCTCTCTTTAGGCCCTACTTTCGCCAACATTTTCATGTGTCACAATGGTAAATCAGCGTGTGACTTCATTCAAACCATTTTTTTATAGGCGCTATATTGCTGATACATTTGTCTTTTTCAAAAACAAATTTGATGCCCATTCCTTTGTTCAATATTTCAATTCCAGGCATCCCAATATAAAATTCACTTTAAATATTGAAAAAATAATCAATTGAATAACTTGATATCAATGTTCACCGATTTGGTATTAAATTCATAATCGCAGTCTACAGAGAACAATCATTCTACGGGTAAGGTTTAAGTTACTTTAGTTTCTGTTGCAAGAGATTTAAACTTAATAGCATCTCAATCCTTATAACTCGTGCCTATAGTATTTGTTCAAATTACACTGACCTTCATAAAGAATTTACTTTTCGCAGTCTTATTTTACAATCAATGGTTATCCACATTCAGTTATTTTTCGTGCCATTAATAAGTTCATGAACAGTAAATTTATTCCGAAATCTCGTGTTCAAGCTCTACTGTTTTTGCCATATTTTGGATTTCAATCAGAAAAAGTTGAGAAAAGACCTTTTAATGCTTTTAACTAAATTCTTCCCGGAAATTTCTTTTCGCATTATTTCAGTTAACTAACGTACCATTAGATAATTTTTTAGATTTAAAGATGTGCTCCCGACCGGTATGCGATCTTCCCTCGTCTATTTCAAGTTGTGCGCTTTGCGCATCGCAGTATGCGGGTTCCACCCACACTCAGAGAAATCTTGACACACCTGGATGTGTCATCATGACACACTTAAGTGTGTCACCATGACACCTTCAAGTTGACCGAGAACGTACACGAGCATCAACCGATAGAACGTTGCCAAGGTTACCGTTGCTGAGTGTTTCCTCGCTAATCTATAACAAGTAATATTTTTTAATAGACACATTTAATTTGAATGTAGTTATTATTGAATTTATGTTACTTCTGTGACAGATTCGCTTCTTCCAACTTAGTATTGAGAAAAAGGAAACTTTATTTCACTCCTCAGGGGTATACAGTCCTTGTATTTATGTGAATTAGGGCTTCCAAAGGAATGTGTGAGGTCCCGAGCAAAAAGTTAGGTAGATCTTCCTTCTGTTGACGTAAGATATGTTTTTCTGTGTAACGAGTGATGTTTTTTTCGGTTACTACTATGCTGTTTTTTGGTGCCTACAGCTTTCTTCTTTAATTTTTATCTTGTTTTATAAATATCTTCCTCAACTTCCTATTTCCATAAGCCTTATTCATAGATTCTGCATCCATTTAAGGTCATACTAATTAATGCCTTCCTCCTTCCTCTCTTTAGAAACCCTTTATTGCGCTAAAAAATCTAATCTGATCTATTCTAATCTAGTTTTATCTAATTTTCGCAGATCCGGTCTTTTCCCTATATACAATGTCACATGGAAACCACATGGTTACGACATGGATTGTCCATGTTTACCTTATGGGTTCTACGCGCCTATGTTATGTGGAAAACGCATGGACTTTTGGAAAGTGGCCCCATGTGGTTCCCACCAGGTTAAGACACGTGTAGAGGATGTGGGTCCTACATGGAAACCATAGGCCTCATGGCCATCACTCGCTTCTGCCAGCTTGGATCCATGTGGTAATAACGCATGGGTTCCATCTATAAATCAAGCAGACTAACCATGAATTCTGCCGACGTGTATTATACATTGTTTCCATGTGGTGATCAAAGTTGGTTGGTCGCTCCGGTGCCGTTGTATTGCCATGTCTGGTAGCAGATGACCTGTTGAGAACACGTCCCCCCAAAATGCCATTCTCATTACGCACTGAACCTTGATACCGTACATGGTTGTGTTATGTAAACTGATCGCAAATGTTTCGCGATTTTCTTTGAAGTAATTCAACAGCCGGTACAGTAATTAGCGGCGAAACGAATGGCATCTCAGTATTCATAGGGTTTCATGGCAGCCTCCACCACTCGTTGTGGCGTGTTTTAGTGACATATATACAAGTATTACACTCATATTTATGTCACAAGGCTGTTAATTCATAAAAGCGCGCGTGCATTGTGAATGAAATATCAACCGACGATCTCGGAGCAACTTGCAAATTGCGATATTTTTTCCCGAGTGCAAAAAGTAGGCTTAACAGCCAGGCTAAGATGCAGTGAATAATTCCATTATTCAAACATTTCGAATTTTCTTTGTACTCATTGACTTGTATTATGAGAAATTCAAAAATTGAATGCATCTATAAATAAGGCTTTCATAGAAGAACACAGACTATGAACCCTCCACAGCATAACTTATACCACGCTGTACCGGATGTCCCATAAAAATGCCCCCGTCTTTCAATTGATTAATTCTCCGCAATAAATTAACTAATTTGAAATGTCTTTTTTTCACAGTGTAGCAAATTCAGTTTCTTTTTCGAATTATTTAAGTTTCTGGAAATCGTTTAATAACCACTTAACAGTGATCGATTTACTGAAAGAGGTAGAAAAACTAATTGTTGAAAGGAAAGTTTTAAAAACAACACTGGTGATCTTCATTTCTCAATACCTACTGTTAAAAATAATTTCATAAAGATGTATCCTACATACCGCCAAGTCTTTAAACCCTCTGAGAGGTTATTTACTTTCTTGTTTCATTATTTGAAGACACTTTGAATGCAGCTAACTAACTATCAATGAATTTCCATCGTATTGGAATATGAAGCAATGGAAATCTATAAAAAGTTAAAAAACCAATTAATGAAACATTCCCGGAAAGGAATTCACCATATAAGAAGACTGTGTTTCTCACTGTTAGAAAATTTGGAAGAAAATTAAATGCTCTTCTTACTTTTTAACCCCTTTATGTTGCTTCATATTCCAATACGATGAAAATTCTTTGGTCGCTAGTGAGCTGCATTTTGAGTGTCTTCAAATGATGAAACAAGAAAGTAAATAACCTCTCAGAGGGTTTAAAGTCTTGGCGGTACGTAGGATCCATCTTTATGAAATTATTTTCAACAGTAGGTATTGAGAAATGAAGAAGATCACCAGTGTTGTTTTTAAAACTTTCCTTTCAACAATTAGTTTTTCTACCTCTTTCAGTAAATCGATCACTGTTAAGTGGTTATTAAACGATTTTCAAAAAGTTAAATTATTCAAAAAAAAAACTAAATTTGCTACATTGTGAAAAAAATACATTTCAAATACGTTAATTGATTGCGGAGATATAATCAATCGAAAAGTCAGGGATATGTTTGTCGGACACCCGGTTTGGGTGTTCGTAGTAAAAGCGCGTTCATAAATTTTATCCAGGGCAGATATCCACCGCATTAATTTGAAATGGAAAAAACTGACCGTCAGCAAGGAATTTTTTGTTTAATTTTGCAATGATTTTTAGAAAAAATTAAAGTCCACTAATACTATGGCAGGGAATATCAATATTCAAACTCGAAAAATCATGATGACAGATGAATTGTTCAGTTATGAATTGTAACATTTTTATTAAAGCAAATCAAATTTCTGTAATATAACGGCACCGCAAACTTCATCAATCAAAATCGAGAAATTGTACTAACTGAATTGTTCATTCTTGGATTTTGTTAACATTTCTTAGAAACAAATTCAATGCCTTATATATGATAAAATGGCAGCGCTAACTTCAATGTTCACATTTGAAACATCATGGTTCTATAAAAAATGAACTATGAAGAATGAATTTACACTTCAAATGCACGAAAATTTTATAACAATTCACTTCCAATCCGTTCGAATTCATATATAATGGTTGTGAATACATGTTTATGCATTTTAGGGTGTAAATTTGTCCTTCATCGTACATTTCTATTGTATCATGACAAATTCAGAACAAACATTGACAAAATGAATTATACTCACAAACCTCATCCATAATGTGAAGACTGATAAACCCTCAAAATGAAGGTTAACAAAATAAATAATGAAATAAGAAACAACATCCTACCAACGAATAATTGTAATGATGGATTTCTTAGGCGGTATTTCAAATTGATATGCGGACGCAAATATACTATTTTATAGCATAAGTACCACAAGGCAACAAAATGAATCACAAGAAAAAGAATTAAACGATATTTTATTCTTTCGGCGCGAACGAGAAATGGCGCAATTAAAGTCATCATTATCGTCGAAAGGTTTACATATATTTAAGAACTATAACTCTGTATAATAATCTTACACGATTTCCAGCGACTTATCACTTCTCATCACAACGGCGTGCTGATGAGAGAATTATTGTAATAAAATCAGATTATTGTTCACGGCTTCAGTACCAAAATGAGCTACAGTTCAACCGAAAGTAATGAAGAGAAATTAACCAGCCGTATCGCTTTGACCAGCAGCGCATGAGAACTATGCTCAGTTTTAATGTCTCTAATATGTACAGTGAAAAGCTCGTCTTATTAATTACACCTATCTTCCACTTAGATTCATTAATACTGCGAATTGAATGATGTTCCTAGAAATACACAGGAGCACAATTAACATCATCACGTCTTGAGCAGAACTAACTCAACTAAGTAACGGTCACGGAAGACGGAGCACGGAAGTTTGAATAGGAGGCGCCACAACGTCTGGGAGGAGGGGTAGTTGCCAGATGCACATTCTTTCGAAATCGAAACGTCAAAACTTATCCAAATAGTTTCATATGTGTATCTCAATTCATTCATTGGTGTGTTCTGTCTTTCAATATTATTTTACGAAAGCTTTTAAAATCGCACCAGACGCATTTATAGAATTTAGTTTTCCCAATTTTTGGTTTAAAGAGATAATCAGCTAATATTTCATAATCAATGATTACTTTATTAGTTATTAAAAATGTTTAAAATGAGCATTAAAACTGAATAAGACACAACTAAGTCTTAAAAAGGCAAATGTTAGATTTTTTAGCACAAGGAGTTTCTACCTCAGCTTTAACCTGAATACTTCAAATAATAACGTATATATTTTTGACCGTCAAGCAAATAATACTTAAATTTGGGACTAATCTGATGTGTAAACGGGTAATTGGTTATACGCAGAATTTAATATGTGCTCTGAAAGGAATCTTTGACATTATATCAAAAACATACAACAAAAATTTAATATTTACATATACACAATATTTTCTTAAAAGCCGTTCATAAACCAGTACGTTGCATACACACGTGCTTCCCATGTGGAAAAAAATTATTTGAAGGCAATGTGGTAGCTAATAGGAAATCACACGTGGATCCCACGTATCAAATCCAGCATGCAACGTACTAATATGGCTATGATGAGTATATTCAGTGGTAAATCCATTTTGCCAACTAAAATCCCCGTAACCAGCACCTAACCACGTGGCTTCCATGTGACATTGTATGTAGGGTTTGTCCGGTCCCTGGTCCAGCATTTAGTCCGGTCTCTGGCCCTTTCTCTGGTGCAGCGTTTGGTCCGATCTCTGGTCCGGTCCCTAGTCCGGTCTCTGGTCACTGGTCCGGTCTCTAGTCCGGTCTCTGGTCCGGTCTCTGGTCCAGTCTCTGGTCCGGTCTCTGGTCCGGTCGCTGGTCTGGTCTCTAGTCCAGTCTTTGGCTTGGTCTCTGGCCCGATTTCTAGTCTGGTCTCTGGTCCGGTCTCTGGTTCGGTCTCTGGTCCGGTTTCTTGTCTGGTCTCTGGTCCGGTCTCTAGTCCAGTCTCTGGTTTGGTCTCTGGCCCGGTCTCTGGTTCGGTCTCTGGTCCAGTCTCTGTTCTGGTTTCTGGTCCGGCCTCTAGTCCGGTCTCTGGTATGGTCTCTGGTTCGGTCTCTGGTCCGGTCTCTAGTCCGGTCTCTGGTCTGGTCTCTGGTCCGGCTCTGGTCAGGTCTCTGGTTTGCTCTCTGGTCTGGTTTGCACATATCTTGTTTGATCGGATCTCAGAATATTGAAACATCTTGAATCTCTCGGCTTATTAAACGTTAATTTTTGTTTTTCAAGATATACAGGGTGTTTCAAAAATACACGGCATAATTTCAGGTATGTATTTCCCACATGTAGACAATCAAAATAGTTCATTACAACATATGTCCGGAAATGCTTCATTTCCGAGTTATGGCCTTCACAACATTGAAATTCACCGGAACGTTTTTCTTTCCGCAGGTCGTTGCCGTCAATGGACACATTAAGAGGGCACTCTGACAGATCATTCCTAGGCGAAGGTTAAATTCAGTGTTGTGTTTGGCGTTCGACTGTGTGTCATGTACACAAATCAGGAGCTGGCAGAGATGCACTTGATCTACGGTAAGGCAGACGGCAATGCTGCGCTGGCTCGTCGTTTGTACCAGGAGAGGTACCCACAGCGACAATGTCCAGATCGGAAGACATTTGTAAGTCTCCATCAGCGTCTGTGCGAGTATGGAAAATTTGACTCTCCTGGATTGGGAAGGGGACGACCAAGATCTACAACTCCAGAAGAACAGGAGGAGATTCTGGAGATTGTGAACAGAACTCCTTCTATCAGCACACGAAGGTTAGCGTTGCAAGTGAATGTTCCCCATACGACTGTCTGGAGACTGCTGAAAGAGTATCAATTGTATCCTTACCATTTGCAACGTGTACAGGCGCTGTCACCAGCAGATTACCCTGCACGAGTTAGGTACTGTCAGTGGTTCTTGCAGCAATGTGCTGTAAATCCGAACTTTCCTGCCTTAGTATTATTTACAGATGAAGCACAGTTCACACGAGATGGCATAACCCAAACCGTATGAAAACCCAAATGCAACTGTTGTATCTCATCACCAGGTGCGGTTCTCCCTCAACATGTGGGCCGGTATCATTGGTGATCGGTTAGTTGGACCCCATGTACTTGTAAACAGACTTACGGGGCAGGCGTACACAAACTTCCTGGAAAACATCATACCTGATGTTTATGACGACACTCCACTGATCGATCGTCAGCACGCTCACTTCTTGCATGACGGCGCTCCTGCACACTTCAGTCGTACGGCTCGCCGGTACTTGGATCGAAGATTTCCTGATCGATGGATAGGTAGAGGTGGCCCAATTGCTTGGCCTCCACGCTCACCTGATCTGAACCCTCTCGATTTCTACTTGTGGGGCCATTTAAAATCATTGGTTTATTCGTCTCCGGTGCCTGATTTGGAATCCCTTCGGAATCGAATTGTGGCACGCTCTGAGGACATACGCAACATTCCTGGAGTGTGGGATCGTGTTCGCAGGTCAATGAGACATCGATGTGAGGTCTGTATTCAAGCAGGAGGTGGTCATTTTGAACATCTTCTGTAATGGCAACGACCTGCGGAAAGAAAAACGTTCCGGTGAATTTCAATGTTGTGAAGGCCATAACTCGGAAATGAAGCATTTCCGGACATATGTTGTAATGAACTATTTTGATTGTCTACATGTGGGAAATACATACCTGAAATTATGCCGTGTATTTTTGAAACACCCTGTATAAAACATTAATTTCAGTAAAATGTATCACAAAGAAATCAACACTGTTTGCATTAGATCCATTACATTTATCTATTTAGCACAGAATCTCTTCGGTGGAAACTCGCTCAAAAAGTAGCTACCAAAGATAAGCAAATATGATGTAAAAAAAATTTATCCAGAATTAAATCAATTAAACGCCATTTCGATTAAAATAACGTTGACCTGCAACACATTTCTATACCTTCTTTCGGTTTCATTAAACTTATCGTTAAACACAGGAGAGAAAGCTCATAATATGCTGGTAGGTGCTCAAGTATAAGTTATTCCATCACTACTGAGATTGTTTTTCAGTGGACTGCATGATTTAGTCCTCAGATTACTCGGAGAACATAAATATGGCCTCTGAAGATTCTCTTCTTCAAGTCGGGTTTACTTGTTATAAATGCATTCATCTTATGTTTCATTGTTAATAGAAAGGACGTTTTCTCTTCATGTCTGTTATTCTAATGCTTATGATTGCAAATAACCATGTATAAATTTTTCTTCTGCAAAAAATAATTGGTGCATCTGTAGGAGGGAGCTATGACAGCCTCGAAACATTGTATTGTCAAGCGCTAGATTGCAGACGACTAGATTTGCTGTTTCCACACCTAGCGCTGGCTGCAATGTGATTTTTTAAGATGCGTTGAGGAGGCTGACTTTCAAAGGCTCGCGCCTTCGGAAGATCATTCGGTTAATTAAAGAAGTTTGAGGATACGATGAATTCCTCTTTTTATGTAGATTTGTATCGTACATCAGACAGGAACCCCACGTCCGCGGTCCGCCAGCACAGACTGCGCCACTGTAGAGTGGGTATGAACAAGTATGAATGTGTGAGAGGAATGTGGAAGTATGTTGCTGTACCTAGTGTCATGTATGGTATGAGTGCTCTTGCCTGGAATGGAAGTGATCTTGAAAAGCGGTATGTAATACAAAATAAGGTAGGACGTTAAGCATTGGGTGCTCCAAAATGGACGGCTACAGAAGCCATTAGAGGTGACCTGGGGTGGAGCCTATTTTCAGAAAGAATGATGAAAGCGGTGCTGAATTATAAGGTGAGAATTGAAAGAATGCAGAATAGCAGGCGGGTAAAGCAAATTTTTTAATGGAATCTGAGTGTAAGCTATAGGGAGAAAGTATGTTGGGGGCATGCAAAGAAACTTAGTATGCATAAGATTATTCATGTTAGAATTGGGAGACCTGTGGATGACTGGAGTTTAATAAATGTTGGAGGTGTAGGGCCTGAGTGGGACTGCAAGAGGTGGAAGAAAGAGATTGAGAGGCAAACAAAAGAGTATGGATTGAATAAGTGGAAGCTTAGCATGATGCGGAAGCCCACACTTAACTGATATATGAAAAAGGAAGCACCTAAGTTTGAGATGTTCTATGATGGTAGTTTTGGAAGTCAACTCTTGTTTGCTGTGAGATGTAAGTCATTGAGTGTGAACAGACGTACATGGAGGTGGAATGAGAATAATAACAGATTATGTCGGCAGTGTAATAGTGGAGTAGAGGAAACAATTGAGCATTTTGTGCTGGAATGTAGTAAGTATGAGCAAGAGAGAGAGAGTTTTATGAATGTGGTGTGTGAGCAGTATGGAGAGAATGAGTGGTATGCCAGATGTGCTGAAGATGATTGCGGTATGAGCTTTCTTGCTGGATTGGATCGGGAGTGTGATTTGAGCATCATTGAAGCAATGAAAATGTTTCTGGTGCGTGCCTGTAGTAAGAGACAGTGACTGGAGTGAGCCAGTCAGGTAGAGTGGGCAGTAATGACTCAATGTGCTTGGGGTTGGTGTCTTGACACACTGGTTATCCCAGTGATGCCGTCCAATGGCAGCTTGTGACAAGGATTGGTAGATCCTGAGTAATTTAGTGGACAAGTCTGGTATCAGGCGCTGAACTCCTTGTGTACAAATTGTGGAGGGTATTGTAGGCCGTTACAAAGGCCCCGACGCTGTCAGCCCTCAATTTCAAGTTCAAGTACTGCGGCAAAAATTACAAATTGTGCCCCCGGATGTTTTGAAAAAAGTTCAGTATTTCACACGGTGGTTCTTGTGTATCTTGTGTCAGGTGATTGTTCTCAATTGTTAAATAAAGGCAATTTAATTTGAACTTACGAGCATGTGTTTTTCAGGTGTTGAATGTGGTTAGAGTCCTGAAGCTAACATGAAATTTTGAAGTGATGAACAATGTTTTGTTGAAAATTTATAAGGGTTCCTGTGAAGAAAGTTATTTTACCTTTTGTGCTTGAATATTGTAACTGCAAATTTTATATATGTAATGAAAGCTGTTTGTTAGTGATAATATGGATTCTGGTGAATTAGTAACAAAATATATTCCAAATGTAATTTAGCTCAGAGCAAACTGATATTTATTGCTCATCCTAAAATGTTTGCATCGAAATTTTTAATCAAATTTCATCAAATATTTTCCTCTTTTGGTATTTAAAATAGTTTACATAATTATGACAGATCTGATTTATGGTTATTTGGATACCTACATTATTGAAATATTAAACATGAAGCTAACTATTGCATACAATTACTATTCAGAACATAATGTTATCATTTCTTATTTAATGCATGTAAGTTTAAGTATATTTTTCATTTAATTTCCACTAAACCTTGATGAGAGGTGCATAACTGGTTTGATTAGCTAGATTCCATACTCAGCTTAACATTAGTATAAGGATTGTGGATATGCTTCTTAATCATGATCAAAAATAATAATTTGTAGCAGATACGAATGAAAAACCTAGTCTTTATAGGATTTTTTCCAAACTTACAACGCAAAACGATGCTTTGTTAGGAGTTTTGTACTATTACACTAATGGAAAGTATATTTCTGGTAATAAATTAGTACAACTTGTCTCGTAGTTCTACCCCCCGCTTTCTACTATACAAACTTTATCATCCTCTAAGTTGACTTTGCAAAAGTGGTGGCTTCAATTTTTATGATTTCATAAACTTTTGTTAAAAAAATAATACCTTCTGAAATATAAATTTTAAGTTTTAAACATTTTTATTTCTGGTAAATGCTATTATCATTTTTGTTTTGGTTTCATCTGATAATTTTGAATTAGTTCTATGATTCATTATAGATTGCCTATAATTTCTTTCAAGCTGTTGTTGACTTAAATGGTAGGCTGTGCCAAAAGACATCTATTTCAAAGCCTTGTGTTAAAATAATTATTATAATTACAATACTTCAGTTACTGATAGGCCCAAGTTCAAATGTATCAATATTACAATGTAGTTTGAAAATATTAGCCATATATTATGTTTTTACCTTTCAGAATTTTTGAAGCCTTGGTATACTTATATACCAAATATGATATGATTTTTGCGGGGCTGCTATAAAGATTTTTTGTTGGTATCATAATAGTCTTGAAAATTTTGTGCCTTGCACAAAGCGAATGTGCTTTCATTATAAAAATCTACCAAAGAGTCACGTGAGAAAGAAGTGGTCTGCACTTTCTATACCACGAAACTTCTTTCAGTACATGGTATGTGCATTACCCATTTTTAGCCATGTTGAAATGAGTATATTACTATTAAATGCTGTTCCAAAAAAATTAAAGCACTAAATGAATAAAACATAATGTAAATTTTCTCATCACATTGCAATTTAGGGCTTCTGTCATGCTGTTTTAATAATTAACAGTATTAATATCATATTTTGAAATAATATTGATGTATATGTGGGTTTCTTTCAATCTTTTGTGAAAACATTGATATAAAATATTATTATTTCCAAGCTAGTAACTTTATGTTAACATATTATAAAATAAAATGCTGATTTTGGATTAACTTCCTTAGTAATTAAGTGATATTTTCATTTCTTGAAAAACAAACCAAAAATATTTTATCGCTATCTTCGCTTTTATAGCATGCGTAGGGATATTTGGGGAAGCCTTCGTTTTTATTTATTTCCTAATCAAGAACATTGATCATTTGAAATTAATAACAAGGTTTAATTCTTTCATGTCAATGTATTCTCATTCTCTCCCACTTTATAGAAATTGTGAAATTCAGGCTGACTACCTAGGCTTGTAATATCCATGATTCTTTCATTGTTACTGAAAACAGAGGGTGGATGGTGATGAGTAAGCTAGCTAACACATTGCTAACCAAACATGGAAATGCAAACAAGCAAAGTTATTAGTGTCTTTAATGAGATGTTGTACACATTCTAAACTTTTTGTTTTTTCAGGTACTGTGACCAGTGGTCATCTATGACTGTCACTGGCATGTTGCAAAGAGGTCTGCATCATTGAAAGGCTTCTAGAGGGCATGATGGTCTGGCTAACTTGTTTCTGCTGCTTGTCAAACATTTCTTCAAAACCATGCCAACATTTCTTCTTTGAAAAACAACACTTGGTTTGAAACATTTCAAAAACTCTGTTCAATAAGGTAAGGAACCTTTGGTGGTATTTTGTAAAAAAATCATTCATTTTAAAGGAAAAATAAAACTATATGTAGGCAAAGCTTGAAGTTTTCTAGGAAAAAAGTATCAGTTTCAGTGCTTTAGTTATTATGTAGTACAGTCTGGCTGTCTCTGTTCACCAAAGGTACATATGAGCATCATTTATACTTTTCACTCAGTCATTACATTGTATCGCTTTTCAACATGAATAACTTCATTTCATGGCAAATCAGATTTCATCATATATTTTGGAGAGCTTGAGTTTAACCCAATCATATTGGATATAATCATAATTGGCACAAACCTGGTTTAAAAGATGCTCAGTGAGACTTTCATATGGAATTTTATTTTCTTTCATGATTAGTTTCCATATTTTTATACATAATCCACCCCATACTATTTTGAATAGAATTTGAATTCTGGCCTGACATACATTGAATTAAAGAAACAAAGTATTTGATAAAGTTTATTCTGACAGGCCTTTTAGTGTTCTTATCCCACGAGCTCAGTTATTTCTTAAAGTTTCATGCATGCTGGAACAATGAGGCAACTAACATGCTAAATATGTACTTGGAAATGAATTTTAAATATTCCATTTTCTTGGTTGCAGGGAGGAGAGGCTGAAGCTGGTCATTTTTTACCTTGTTCATTAGTGAAGTGCTACACGAATGTTCGAATGAGCACACGTTTTACTGGGGCTGGTTGATTCACTTTCATCCTTTGTAGCACACCCCTCAGGCGGATACAACTATCGTGTCTATGGGAATTAGCGCTCCAAGGGCTCATGACCATGACTATGGGAAGGCCTGAGCTAAAGGTTAGGTAGGCTTTCTTTTTGTTAAAATAGCATAGGTTTTTGTTTTGTTACGGACCATCTTTTTTCGGTTCACTGCTGTCCTGTTTTTCAGCACCTTTTAATTTCTTCTTCAACTATTTCTTGTTTCATGATATTCTTTCTTAGCTAACTGTTCCTATGCACTTTGTGCATAGATTCCGCGTTTCCACAACCTTGTACTAAATGGTGCCTTCATTCTTCCTCTCTTGGAACATCTTAGTCGTGGTAAAGGGAGGATAAAACTTTCTTGTATAATAAAAATAATAATCCTTTGTAGCACAAAAAAATAGTGGGAGCTAATTCAGCAAACACAAAAAAAGCCGCTGCTGAAATAGCAGCTATGATGTTTATCCTCGTTCATTCTGCATTTTCTTGTGTGTTCATCCAGTTTCGACCCCCAATTTACCGAATATGTTTCACATTTAGTGTCTCCTTCAGGGGGATCTAGGAGTATATTGAAAGTCGATGGATTTCTTCAGCAGAAGTCCGTGCAACCTGGCAATTTGTGTTGGAGTGCTTGAGAGCACAAGCAGCTCCGAGAGCAGAGAAAAGTCAGGTAAACATCAAATCACATTTAGTGAGTTCGCAAACTGAAGCTTAGGTAGCCCTTTTTCTACAAATTAAGTAGGATTTTTGTTTTGTTGAATAACATTTTTTTTGTACACTGGTGATCTTTTTGATTGTAACACATTACTACCTTCTTCAACTCTTATTTAATTTACAAAAGCTTCTTTCAATTTTACTGGTTTCAATTAAATTAGTACCTAGTTATCATGAGGCACTTCCCAATCGCATGGTTTTCATGCACAACTTGTTGGGAAACTCCATGTGCGTAGATTCCCCGTTCCCTTCATTCCATCCTGAACAGTACGTTCTTTCATATTCTTTGGAACCTTTTTTCAAGTTTGGGATGCTTAGATCAACTTGTATCCAAATTTCCATGTTACGTTTCGCAATGTGCATTGCAGTATTTAAAATATATAGTGGACTGATGAAGTTCAATAGTGTTTGGAAATTCATGGTCACTTGAGGTCTGAAAGTTATTCGTAGCCTTATCACACATATAACCGAGTATATTAGCAATATTTGGTATTTAATGCTTTGTTCAGATTATGCCTTGGCGAATCAATTTCTTAGGAAAATAGTTAGTAAATTCATGCAGGATTTTCCAAATCGTTCATTTGTTTTAAAGTAAAAACAAACATGATATATTCTTGATGTTGAACTTGGGACTAAGTGGCTTTTTAAACCCAATCCAGGTTAGATTGCTATGCAGTCGAGTTAGTAAGTTCAATAAATAGATACTTCTCAAAGACACTGCTCAATAAAAGTTGTCTAGGTGTAGCGCTTTGAATTTCAGAATGAAAATCATATGCTCATTTGTTTCAGCAAAGCACGCGCAAAAGGCAGCTGGGTGGTCTCGACCACAGTTCCGACAACCTCAGCAGCTGCGGTTCCCATCCTATCTCGTCCCAATCTGTATCGGAGACTCGCCCCACCAGTGCGTTGATAGCGAAGTCATCCA
The DNA here is from genome assembly GCA_030386875.1 of Morinoia aosen. Lineage (NCBI taxonomy): Eukaryota > Metazoa > Arthropoda > Malacostraca > Amphipoda > Talitridae > Morinoia > Morinoia aosen. The sequence continues at coordinate 52,365,593 of CM059576.1, read as the reverse complement.
ACGTACTGCGTCTACACGCAGGGGATCTTATCTGACAACACAAGATACGTAGAATGCATTGAACCGCGTTATCGCTTGAAAAACACATCAGGAGTCACTGGATGGATTTTCAAATACTGCTAACCGACCTGCGGTCACTTCCTCAATATTTATCAATAGGTATTAGGTGCTAAGTAAAGGTAAGATCGAATTAATGTTTGATATTTTCAATGCTTGTTACTGCAATTGACTTCAATATGAATTAATTACTGAACTTCAGTTTAACCCGTAGCAGAAAACGAATTAAACAAATGTGTCATTTTTATAATACTAACCAAGAACTTGAGATGTGTTTGCTTAGGGATTACTGTATTTATGTTAATAAAAATGGAATTATTCCTATATAGGAGTTGGTTATTTAATGAAAATTTTATGCGGCCTGTAGATAGGTACGGCAGCGTAATATGACTGACTAATTTAAATGGCGTCGATTGAATTAGGAATGAAATTTTGGTTAGTTTCTTCCCAAGAATATTAGATGTTTTAAAACCATTAAGGTAAAGTTGTTTTATAAATGAACTTTCTTAGTGCCGAATTCTGTAATTTTTTTTAGTGCTGAGTTTTGTGGATTTCACATTCAGTTCATTAACATAACAAAGCTTTCTACGGAGACTTGAATTTCTTCATTAGATCCTCGTAAGTTCGTTATTATTGCAAGTCAGAGGATCCCCACCAAACGACTTCGGTGTCGCTACCAGTGGCAGTCAACACTTCTCGAGTGGTGGTCATTTGACTAAGTGAAACCATGGAACACATAGTTTTATCCTATGTTACGGAATGTGAATCTGGTGTGGAGTTTTATATTTTTATATAATTCAAAAGGAAAATGGTTGCTTTCATTTTATAGTAAAAAATTTGAGATTCCAAGTAATAATACAAGTTTCAATGCTTTCATTGTATCGCAGCAAAACTTTTTACTTGTGAGATATTGTTAACGTAGGAAGAATTTGAGTGATAATTAAAATTATTTTCATTTGTTTGAACATTTATTGATGTGTATTACGAGTATGTATATCCAAATGATGAATAATTTTATGTCTCACTGCTGAGAAGTGTTCGCGCGTTTTTTGGGGCTGCGTCAAAACAAATAATTTTTTTTTTTTTTTTGTCTAGACATCCTTCATTTTATGAACACACGAAGTAAATATGAGACTAGAAATGTAAAATTAAATAGTATTCATTTGTTTGAACAATTCTGACTTCACGAAGAAATGTACAAATAAATCTTATATTATTTTATTTTCCACTTAAATTTTTATAAATATTACAGTAGCTATTAACTTGAGCTGTGATCTGAATCACAAACGAACAAACCTCTCAGTTCACAACTTTAATGCTAGCCAATAACGTTGACGGTGGGTGCCAAAAAATATTGTTGAATTTTTCTTGAGTGTAAACGAAACTCGCATTGTAATGGCGTAGTAGTCAATGAAAATGCCATTTTTTAGGTAAGTGTTGAGAAATTATTCTACAGTCTCAGAATAGAGAGAATCTTTCCTTGTGTTGCATGAGACGTTCACGTTCTGTGAACTCGAAGTAAATGAAATACTAACTATTTCGTCTGTTCCAACATTCTCCGATTTATGTAGAAATATCCGTGCAATTGTAAAAAATTAATGATTTCTAAAATTATTTGATTTTATAGCATCCACTGCCTTAGACTACGATTAGTAATATGTAATGTTCTATTTTGTGCTGAGTAATTAAACTCTACTGCCATAGTTATGTATAATAATTCTTATGTGTGGCACTTATAATATAATTCTTTTTAGCAGTTATAACTTCAAATATTGCTTTCTCTACTGTAGTGTAAGACTTTCTCTAACTTTGCGAGAACTCCTGTTATTTATGGAACTGAAAGTAATGAATAAAATATTTTCTGTTTAATCGAAAGTTTCTTGATTTATTCGGGAACGTGCAAACAATTCTTTGAATATTTTATTCATCACTTTTATTTCATTACTCGTGTAAAAGTGGATAACTTGACCTGCACAAATAAGTATTGTTAAATTTTTATTTGAAAAAAAATGAAATTATCTTGTATGATGGAGATGAATCAGGATTTCATTTATGCGAGATGAGTGTGTGAAAGTTTATTTATTTTTTCAAAATGAAATATTTGTCATTATAGTGCAGAACATGCTCAATTTTATGAGAACTTGAATTTATTATGAAACTACTTGCAGAACCTAATTATTCTCGTCAGTTTAAATATTTCTAGATTACCTCAGAAATATGCGTACAGAGGTAGATATTTTTTTCATTTTTATAGAGTTCTTTTATATAATACTATTCATTACTTGATCTGCGATTGATAGAGGATTTATTCATTTTGTTCGTGTTTAAAATGAGATTTAAATTTTCTTAAGGTATTGTGATAAATTAAAATTTTGTTTGTGCGTAATAACAGGTGTTGAAATTTGTTGTTTCAAAATGGAGAGTACTTGTACCGAACTGTGAGACCTTTAATTTCCAAGTTATTTAAATGTGAAACTGAAAGTGGAAAATATAATTATTTTTGATTGCTGGAACATTTCTCGTTATGCGGAAATGTGCTCACAAACATTTAATAATTTTTATCACTTCCAGTTCTAAGTGGATGATCATTCAGTGCTGAATTGGATGTCACCGTTTTTATTGTTTAGAATTAAACTATTAATTTTCCGAGAATTAAATACGAAGAAAATTTGTTATTTCAGTGCTGAATAAAACGAGTGAACTGAACTGATGCTGAGTTTATTTAAACGGACGAATGTAGGATGTGGTCATGGTGAAGCCTATTTTTAACGCGCGAAATATTTTTTAGTTATCTGGAATGCAATTCAAAATGAAATTGGGGCATTCTTCATGCGATAAACGTATAGGCATTGAAATGGTCACTATTATTCGAACTCATATATCATTTGAAATTCATTTAACGCAGTTGTGAGGAAGGTATTTAAGTCGATGTCAATTTATTTGCAAATTTCAACAAATCTGTTCAACTCTGAATTAATTCATGAAGATTCTCTTCACAACGGCATAGAATATTTAATTCTTTCTGTAAGATTGCAGAATACGCTGACTTTTTTATAAGAATCGAATTTGGTTGTGCGGAAAAATTGTGTTAATTTAAAATTTATTACTCATGGGGTGGTACAACATATGCCTCGAATAATTCATTGATTCTGTACATCTATATTTCTTGATTCACAGGCAGGTTAGAGGGGTATGGGAGGAGTAAGTTAAATCTATGTTTTAGGTTCCGTAGATTTCCCCTAAGTGTGTCATGACTGCCCTAAGTGTGTCATGGCGCCTCCATGACACACAATTGTGTGCCGGTTTTGTGACAAACGTATGACACACTTAAGCGAGTCAAAATGACCCTATATTTTTTCTCAGAGCACCGAACACTTTACGTCAGGGTTGCTGAACATGCAGGTCGAAGTCATCGTACAGGTCGCTTGCTTACTTGTCTTACACATTCTAGTATCAGAAAACATTGTAGTAATTGTTCCTGTGAACAGATTATTGATATTGGCAAATTTAAAATATTAGATACTTGTACCGTCAGCTTAGACCTACGTATGTTAGAGTCATTATTCATTTATAAACTTCTACCTTTTTTCAACGGAATGCAGAGTGCATACCCTCTGAAAATCGTCAAGAGATAAATTACTATATTTTTTGTTTGTCTATTTGTTTTTTGTGCTTACATTCTGCGCTTCTAGATTTTGGATGTACTGTCTTGTCTGCTATATTATTCGTAAACTTTTTGTTGAGATGAGCCTAGGCTCGAAAAATTCTGAGTAAATGTTTTTAAAGTACTTCTTCTCTATATCTATCAGTGTAAATTTGCTTCGCAAAAAATATTTTCTTTGTACGTATGTATGGCTCGTAATTTGATCTCTGTGCGATTTCACATGGAAGAACCAGAGCCGTATCATCTTGATTTTGATCCATTAGTTATGATAAACGGCTATATTTACCTTTGAGTAAAGTTGCCGTTTATTTTAATGACCAAAGGGATAAAACTAAAATATCGGGTAATATAAATTTCACTTGGAGCCTCAATATATTAAGCATTATTTAAAAGCTTGCTTTCTCAAGCTAAACTCTCAATGAGAACGCATGCCGCCGATGCACTGAATTCAAAGAATTACAGGTTGGTAATGACGGCAACAGCAACGCAACGTCGTCATGTACTCGTCTTGTTATCACGTCCCCACACAGCTCATGAAAATGTCATTGAATTCTTCTATTCAAATTTTTCTTTGGAATGCTCAGTGTTGTAGATGATCATTACAATAACACAGATAACTGGTTTGCGGTTAATTATAGTTCAGTGCCTGAGTGGAGGCAAAAGGTTTGAAAAGTTGCTACAAAGTGAGTGCGTTTATTGTTCATTTGTGACAGAAGAAATTGAATAAACATCGAGTGATAAGTGAGGCCCTGATAAGATAGGCGTGGCTCTCTACAAACAGCAAGTCTTATCAGTTCGTCTTCAGGTTGAGAGCAGGACGAAGTTATACATTCAGTGCTCTGGGTGAGGTTTTGCTCAGACTCCATCACTGCTTGCGTTTTGTGCCTAGTTAGAGAGAAGCTTCACCTCGCCAAAGCGTTTATTACAAGCAATGAGTGTAATATAAACAATGAGTGTGATGTAAACAATGAGAGTAATATAAACAATGAGTGTAATATAAACAATGAGTGTAATATAAAAAAGTGTAATATAAACAATAAGTGTAATATAAACAATGAGTGTAATATAAACAATGAGTGGAATGTAAACAATGAGTGTAATATAAACATTGAGTGTAATATAAGCAATGAGTGTAATATAAACAATGAGTGTAATATAAACAATGAGTGTAATATAAACAATGAGTGTAATATATAAACAATGAGTGTAATATAAACAATGAGTGTAATATAAAAAAGTGTAATATAAACAATAAGTGTAATATAAACAATGAGTGTAATATAAACAATGAGTGGAATGTAAACAATGAGTGTAATATAAACATTGAGTGTAATATAAGCAATGAGTGTAATATAAACAATGAGTGTAATATAAACAACGAGTGTAATATAAACAATGAGTGTAATATAAACAATGAGTGTAATATAAACAATGAGTGTAATATAAACAATGAGTGTAATATAAACAATGAGTGTAATATAAACAATGAGTGTAATATAAACAATGAGTGTAATATAAACAATGAGTGTAATATAAACAATGAGTGTAATATAAACAATGAGTGTAATATAAACAAAGAGTTCAGTATGTAAAACAACTGACAGCAAATTCACCAAAATCCTCGCATGAACATTGCAGGAGGTTCATACGAACAACAGTCAACGGTGGAAAAACTTTTGACCTGAGGCCTCCACATCGCGAACAGGTGCAGGTGAGTAGTTTCTTCTTTTGACGAATATTGCTCAACCCATATTATAGTGTAAACTCTCAAGTTACGCGATAATGTTCTAATTGTGCCTAAGATTGTTCAGTATCGACCAGCCAATGCTCAAATATTTGAAGCCGTGAGTAGATATCACCCATCATGTAGTTTGTTATAGTTCGCTAAGAGCTAGACGGAGAAGGATGGATCGTTTTCTAAGTCTACCTGTCAATTTCTATGAAGCTTTCAATGAACAAAATCGAGGGAGTATTATTTGCCAGGTTGTACGCGGGGAAGGATTCTATGCAAATACTGAAGCAAACACAATGCTCAGCTAGAACATTTCAATTTCGCATTATTCTATGGGAGTTCTACACGCGGTGCCTCATGTCCCTATGGGAGCGTCGAGCGACACCGTTGTGAGAAGTAATGAAATGAACAAACTTGCAGCCGATTTAATCACCTAGTTATACATAAAAGTTGGATTGCCTTTTGACTTTCTGGATAGAGACAGGGAGTAAAGACCACAGACAGCTGTGCAGGTGTCAGACAATTGTGCTCACGACCAACTCGTTGCCTTAACGTTGCCTCAGTCGGAGGAATGAATTTGCCGCTCTGACTCTAAATCAGACCACAAGTTTTCAAACTTTGTGACTCCGATTCCAGCTTTTCAAAATTTGCGACTTTATCTCCACTCCTTCACAATTTTGAGGTGAATATATCATTTTATAGTTGTTGCAGTTATTGCAACCTGAGTATCTGTTTTTATTTTCTTTCTTTATAACTGAGATTCAAAACTGATAAAATAATGGTAAAACCAAGGTTTATTATACATATTACAGACACGTGCCCTCTGAGTAGGCAAGGTAGGCAGTGCCTACACTGAGAAGTAAAGGTCAGCATCAACAATATTTTCTGTGATAAAGCTTCTAAGTATGCACAAAATTCAACGAAACTATATTGCTTGATCCAATTAATATGCTCGAAATACCGTAAATTTTCATATATGTGAAGCTAAGGCAGGCACGATGTGCACTGCCTTACATTCCCTGCACCTACACTACGCAGACAGTGTTGCCAACTCTACTGGTCCAAAAGCCACCAGAAACTTCTTAAAACAAACGCTAGAAACAGCTAGATTTTAGGTACATTCCGCTAAAATTTCCGCTAACCGAATTTAGACATTTGTTTAGAAAAACGAAGTTAATACACATTGTTTTACGTGAGCAAATCATTGGTATAGTATATTGAATGATTTATGACCCTTAAACTAACCGTTTTCATTCATCAGGTTCAGTTTCCAAATCAGTAATGAAACTCTGGGTTTGGTCCGTTGAAGAACTTGGATATGCTTCTGAAGTTCCAATTTTTTGAAGTACACTTCTTGGTATTTGATGAGTAGAGCTTATTTGATAAGAAGATAAAAACATCACGGAGTATTTCTCCTTCGATTTTGTTATTTGGAAATACGACTTCAACTCAATCCATCGTGCTAAAATTTTGCAAACTGCACATTCGATCGGAAGCCACCTTGTCTCTGGTATTTTAATGAAAGAATTTCCATCAATAATTTTCAGGTACAGTTTTTGTAGGATATTTGTCTTGATGGTGACACAGAAAACCTTTTGCATGTTTCAGATAAATGAAATTCTAAATTTCGAGGTAGAAATTCAGATGCTGCTCGAGATACAGCAAACTACTATGAATGACACACACATTTGCATAGTATTAGATAAGGTACTATTTTTCAGCTTTAGATATGCTCCATTGGTTACACCAACCATTACAGTGGCATTGTCAGTGCCTATTGCTACAAGTTTACCAATATTAAGCATTTTCACATTTTAGTGCATCGACATTAGACTTGGCATCACAAGTTTTCAACTGAACAAGATTTAGATAAATTGAAAGAACTTAATAATACAGAGCATATTGTGAATAGTTATGTTATTCGACTCGTCTAAGAGTAGACTGTACTTGCCCTGACCAATATCAGCCAGCAGATCATTCTGAAAATGAGGACTTTCAACTTTTTTCGATAATCTCTGAGCATCTTATTATGTGCATCTTTAATTAGGACGTTACCTTACAGCCATCGATTGTGGACTTCAACATATCTGTCAGATGATCACAATTTACAATGGCGGAATGAAAAGTAAAATAAAATGCAAGATTGGCTTCCAATAATGTAGTTACATTACATTCCTTGATAATAAAACGAGTTATACCTGTCGCTGGAGCAACACTCTTATAAACATGTCTTAGTTTTACTGTGGCTAATTAGGTCGCTATATTTGTCATTTAAATTTATTTTGCACAGACTACAGTGCGCCTTTGACAAATCACTATTCACTTATTCAACATATTTGCACGCATCTTTGTTACGAACAGGCAACACACATCTGGCACACCACCATCACCGACACTCAAGCGGTTGCTCGTGGCCGGCGTGGTAGCGTTAACTAATGCGGTGCCGGCTAGCACTAGCACCGAGCAGTTGCTCAACATTGAACGCGTACCAAACGAGAAAAAATCTGGATTGAACTAGCGCGCTCAGCCAAACTGAATGTGAAAGCTTTACGTGGTTTATAACACAAATACATTTTATGCAGTAAATAAAATCTTCAATCTAAATACCGCTAGAAAAAAGCTAGAAACTATAAAAAATACGCTAGGTTACCCGCTAGCCGCTAAATGCCACTTTCATACCGCTAGATGCATCATAAAATCGCCAGATCTAGCGGGAAAAACGCTAGATTGGCAACACTGTTTACACAGCAGAGCAACACTGCAGTACTGGCGCCACATCATCGCTCATAACCGAGTTATATTGCAGCTATAATGGGCAAAGTAGTTCTGCTTCCGTCTCAGCGGGCCTGCTGATACGTTTTGCATACGAATGAAATCAGCTTCTAGCTTCAATACATATAATTTGATTCCAGTTTTCATTCTCGGCCAACTTTTACCACATATTTGACGCTTAATTATTTTAATAAACAGTAAACCGATATCGTATTCATTTTGTATTTTGTGCGAGTTGTAACGTTTGTAGCAAGAAATTTGGTAATACCGCACAAAATACACTGCAGCTGAGGCAGTGCACTGCTCTCAGTTACATGGGGGTCAATAACTGAGGCTTTTGCTGCTGCTGTGTTATTTTCACTGCAGCTAGTTGTTATTTATAAATATTTCTTTGTGCATCTCAATATCTATATTGATTATCCTAAAACGGTTCCAAATCTACAATATGAAGAAGTAATTAACATATACAGAAACTAATGTACACGGTGGTCAAAAGTGACGGGATGAAATGATTTCCTGATAATTTCCTTCCAGATGTGGATGCTAAACAAACATATCCATCCCAATGATACCCGCGATAAAAAATATTCTTGTTCATGTGCACTGGTGAAATTCGTCTCGCAGGTACGGTCATTGAGCGTCCTTGTGAGCGTCACAGAGCGACGGAATAAGCAGACTCAAAACCAATAAATTCATTAAAAGGTGTTATTAGGTAAGGCTGTAATACAGTGTTTTGTAATGTGAAATACCCTTACAAACTCGGCATCCACGTTACGTACTCTAGTATATAAGGGATCTGGACCTCCTTTTCTTAAATGACTTGTTATAATGCAGCTGTAAGCGAAAATGAGTGTATCAATTACCAGTGAACTGAAACCAAGACCACGACTGCTAATTTCCTCCTCTTTATTCTTACTACAGCTTCTTAACTTTAATTTGAAAAGTTCAGGTTTAATTTAAAAAAGATCAAGCTTCATTTGAAAGTTTCAGGTATGCTTTATTTAAAAAAAGGTCGAGTTCAATTTTGAAAAGCTTATGTTTCTAAAATTACATAACTATGTAATAATAATATAAATGAAGTTTATTCGTGGGTATGCATATTTATTTGATAGTACTGGCACTGGAAATAGAGTAAACCGAATATCAGACAAAGCAAGCGGTTGTGATTTTGCACTCAATTTGAACATTTTCAAATTTTACCTATGAATTATTTGCTAAACAGGTTATCCTTACTTTTATCTATTGACAAAAATGATGCGAATAAACTTTATGTTGTAAGTAACTGTGTGACCATTAGCAAACTGCACTGACTGAAAAATTTAACATTACTGAGCTTCAACTTTTCAGTCAGTGCAATTTGCTAATTGTCCCAGAGTTACTTATTACATAAAGTTTATTGGCATCATTTTTTTCAATAGATATATGTAGAACCGATGATCTGTTTAGCAAATGATTCATGGGTAAAACTTGAGGAATGTAAAATTGAGTGCACAATCACAGCAGTTGCTTTGTGTGACATTCGATTTACTCTCCTTTCAGTGCCATTACTTTCAAATAAATATGTATTCACACGACTAAACTTCAATTTTATTATTATTACATAAGTATGCAATTTTAGAAACATAAGTTTTTCAAAATTTACCTCGATTTTTTTTAATATAGACTACTTGAAACTTTATGAATTGAACTTGATCTTTTCTGATATAAACTTTAGCTTTTTTATATTAAAGCTAGAAGCTGTAGTACACCCCTGTTTTTTTTAAAAGGGGAGGGAAGGAGGTGATGTTACCCTGATGGCGCCACGAGAAGGTCGAGGTGTAGGGTTTTTTTGGTGTACACGATTCGTCATATATTATTGGAATCGATAATTTTGTAAAAAATATTCTTCAGATGTGGATCAAAAACCAATATACCCAAACCCAACAAAACCCGCGACTAAAATATTCTTAATCGTTTGCACTGATGAAACTCTCATCAACAAATAATCATTCAGCTTCCTTGCCAGCGTGATGAAGTGGCAGACCAACTGAGCTTTAACATGACTCTCCCACAATTTTCTATGCTATCTTATACCTTTCCTATACTTTCCTCAACCTCAACTGGTGATATTCTATACAACCTAATCTAACCTACCAATACACGTGATTTTCAATACAACCTAAACTAACCTACCAATACACGTGATATTCAATACAACCTAATCTAACCTACCAATACACGTGATATTCTATACAACCTAATCTAACCTACCAATACACGTGATATTCTATACAACCTAATCTAACCTACCAATACACGTGATATTCTATACAACCTAATCCAACCTACCAACACACGTGATATTCTATACAACCTAATCTAACCTACCAATACACGTGATATTCTATACAACCTAATCTAACCTACCAATACAAGTGATATTCTATACAACCTAATCTAACCTACCAATACACGTGATATTCTATACAACCTAATCTAAGCTACCAATACACGTGATATTCATTGGGACTCCCAATCTGCTGGGTTAATATACCGAAAGTAATTGTGGAGTTGATGAAGCTTGTATCACAGATACGCTCATCACACGCTTGTGGCTGGTGGGTGTGACAGCCGGACGAGCGGGGCTCCTTTTATAATAGTGATTAGCGTGTTACGAAACATACAGAAAATAAACACATAACGGTCATTCTTAGTTGCAAGTTATTGACTATTTTTAAATGAGCTTTAGAAACTCAACACAAATCGCGTACCTTAGTGTGTGCGTGATGACGGGCACAAACAATTTTATCACGTACCTGTCTTAAGAATGTAAGCTTTGAAGCTTTTCAAGAAAATCACAATTAGGAAACCAATATTCAATTTCCAAAATCTTTGGCCTGATACTAAATGGTGGCCAGGTTACTATGTAGTGAAACTGATCTTAAAATTATTTTTCCACATTATCTATGAAAAATGTCAAAGGATCATGATAACTGTAAACAGAAGAAGGCACAAAGAAAATTTATTTCACTAAAAAAACGATTGTGTAATCTTGATACCATCATGCAAGTGAAAAGGTGTCAAATTAACGCAGGAAAATAATCCAATAGAATGTTTTCTTGTATTTCTTTAGCTTCATTCTTGTTGCTATTAAAGCTATCGATTAGGGTAGTGGGACACACGGACGGACAGACGGACGTGGCTGTTATTATAGTTTAGATCGGTAAATTTAAATATTGTCTACGTAATTTCTTCTATATTATTGCATTGGGAATCTGCTTCCTTTGTAACATAGACACCCTTCAAAAGATGCCAAAACCTAGCATTCGCTCACTTTGGTTATTAGGCTTACATATGTTGAGTGAAAATAAAATCTATTGTTAAGAAAATGCAGCTTACCACAAGGAGAATGATACAGCAACTTGAAAAAAATTGCCTAATAATATTTGGGAAAAACAGCTGTTGCTTGGTTGGTGAATGTGTCTGTGACGCTCATAAGGATGCTTAATGACCGTATCTGAGATATGAATTTCGCCGATGCAAAGGTACAAAGATATTTTATCAACGAAGGGTGTTTAGATATATCTATTTGTTTCTCATCTCTATCGTTACTTTTTTGAAAGAAATTATCGGATACGTCAATATGGTAAGTCGTGCACCATAGTTACCTATAAAATGCGGAAAAGCATATGCAATTGCATTTTTTAAATTATAAAACCGCTAGCAGGACGAACAAAAATTCCACGGTCAATATCATTGTTAAGGTAGTTGAATCCATTAAATAATTCCTATAATCCTAATCGTACATCAGAAATCTTAACAAAACAAAACCTAATCTAGCCCAACATAAATTAAATAACTTCAAATAACGTATCCTTACCCAACATAACCTGGTCCAACAAAACCTATCCTAACCCACTATAGCCTATCCTAACCAAGGCTATGCTAGCGTAACATAATCTACATTAGCCTCACTTATCCTAACCTTTTTTGGCGAGCCATTCTTTCCTCCTGGCTGAGTATCAATGACATGATGCTTCTACAGGGATGTAAGTGACAGGGGTTCCCCGGCCCCAGTCATGCCCGAGCTTTTAGGGCCTTGTTTACCTCTCGTATAGTGCCGAGGTAACATTCCTCGAGGACAGTGACCACACTGCAAGCACGACCCTGACTTGCCGCGTCAGCGTTTGCACGCCAACTGCTGTGCCACCACAGGGTTCAAACCTGTGCAGGAAGTGTGGCACGCAAGCGCTCTGTGCTCTCAGCTACTTATCCTAACCTAAAGTATCTTAATTCAACTATTGAACCTAATGGACTTATATCCTAACATAGTCTATTCTAGACTATCGTTACATATCCTACCTCGATCTATCACATGATCTATCACATGATTCTAATCCACTTTGTTCTTTGCTATATCGTATGTGTTATATGCAGATACCACTGGTATGACAGCCTTGTAACTACACTATTCGCAATTTATGATCTCTAATGCTCCCACTCATGGACTGAGTTAGCGCTCTCCTTATGAAATCATTCTAGATTTTAAATAATTTTAGACTAATTATCTCTGTGTGTTTTAGTTTCTCTCTATTTCTTAAATTTTACTATAAGTAGGAATATCTTTACTTTTAACTTGACCTTGTAGTCTGTATCATCTTCTTCATTTTTTACGTCACATTTTACTTACTGTTTCTTAATCTTTATGACTGACCATGTTGATATTTTCGATGATATTGATCCAGATCTCAATCATTTGAATAGACTGCATCCAAACCTAAATGAAACTGGGAATTGTAAATACCTAAATATTAAAGAATTCAATGAATCGATGAGAAAAACCTGTAACGATCTCTCAGTATTATGTTGGAACTGTAGGTCCATTTATCCGAAAATAGATGAAATATCTTGTACTATCACTGAGCTAAACAGCAATTTTGATGTTCTCAGTTTCACCGAAAGTTGGCTAGATGACTCAACTAAAGACCTAATTCAAATTCAGAACTATAATAGCCATCATTCACTCCGTAGCAACAAACGTGGTGGTGGCATCAGTACGTACATATCTAAACACATATCATCGAAAAACATTATAAGTGCGACTATGAATCGTGAACATATTGAGACTCTATTTATAGAACTAACGAAAAATGGTAAACGGATTGTACTTGGGACTGTATATAGGCCCCCAACAGCTTGCAACATTTCTTTCCTGAACGAGCTTCAAAGCATAATATCTCAGTTTAACAAATCTCTATACAATGACATAATAATTTGCGGGGATTTCAACTACGATCTTCTTCAATATGAAAGCTGTGAACAAATCTCAAACTTCATAAATGTTTTTCAGTCTAACTCCTTCCTTCCAATCATCACGAAACCTACGCGTATTACATCCGAATCTGCCACGTTGCTCGATAATATTTTTATGTTAGATCCGACTGATTTTCTTACAGGAATAATAATTTCTGACTTATCTGACCATTTTCCGGTGTTTCTCATCAAGAAGAATGTCTATAGTTCCTGCAACAGCCCACATGCTGAGACTTTTTCATATCGTTGTATAAACGAATATAACTTAAGACAATGCGAACTGTTCTAGAAGAATTAATGCCATCATTGGACATCTATGAACTAGACAATAATGCGATTAACATTGACCAAGCAATACTAAAACTAACTGAAACTATAACGACCGCATATAACCAATGTTGTCCAATAATCACCCGCACAATTACGCCGAAAAATAGACAAAAACCTTGGATTACTGAAGATATCGTGATCAATATAAAAAAACGTCAAGCATACTTAGCCTTACTATACGAAGGACGAATCTCTAGATTAACGTATAACAGATTCAGGAATCATGTGACAAATCAAATACGAACATCGAAACAAAACTACTTTACGCGCAAATTCACTGACTACAAAACTGATATAAAAAAACTTGGCGCCTGCATAATTCATGCTATAGACCGAATAATAACGCTAAAAAAACGATTGAATCCATCGTTCACGAAAATGTAAAATATCATGATAAACAAGATATTGCAACAGTGTTCAACAACTTTTTTATAAATATAGGAAAAAATATAGCCGATAGTGTCGTTAGTGAACCTACAGACCACTTGCAATACATGGACCATGTCCGTGAACACAACTCTTTCTTTTTCCCGCCAACTAACCCCTCCGATGTAATTACATGCATAAACAACTTGAAAAATAAATCAAATGGATTAAATACATTTTCAGCTAAAGTTCTTAAGGCTATTGCTGATATAATAGCACCGTGCATATCTGATATTATCAACCATTCGCTTTCTCAAGGTATCTTCCCCAACTCTCTCAAAACTGCCAGAGTCACACCTATTTTTAAAAATGGTGATAAAAACTGCGTTAATAATTATAGACCTATCTCTGTTTTACCAATTATGAGCAAAATATTTGAAAAAATTGTGTATAAAAAAGTATATTCGTATTTTGAACAAAAATCTTTTCTCTATGACGGACAATTCGGTTTTCGTTCTAAGAAATCAACGACACAAGCTGTATTAAATCATTTACAGTACCTTTACTCTAATATAGATGAAGGAAAGCTTGTTTTCTCCGTTTTTCTTGACTTTCGAAAAGCATTCGACTGTGTGGACCATAAGATATTACTCTCGAAACTACACTGTTATGGCATTCGAGGAATTGCCCATGATTGGTTCAAATCATACCTAACAAATCGGAAGCAATACGTTGTCGTTGACGACGCAAAATCGGACCCACAGACAATTAGCCATGGAGTTCCACAAGGGTCTGTCCTAGGGCCTCTCCTATTCCTGATATTTATAAATGATATTATCAAATCAACAACATTTTTCAAATTCATACTTTTTGCCGATGACAGCACGCTTTCTACGGTCCTTCCGAGCCAAAATCCCGCTATGATTGCGGAGTGCATAAATAATGAACTCCATAAGGTTTCATTATGGCTTAAAGCTAATAAAATAAGCCTCAACATCGAAAAAACAAAGTATATTACATTCTCATACAAGAAAAGCATATCTCTCCCACACATAAAAATTGGCGAAGGTGAAATCGAAGAAACCAACTCATGCAAGTTTCTGGGCATCATAATAGATAAACATCTGACCTTTAAAGAGCACATCGCTAATATTAGTTCTAAATTATCGAAATCCATCGGAATCCTGAATAAAGTTAAAAATTACCTGCTTGAAACAGCTTTACGAATGCTCTACCGAACGCTCATTTCACCATACTTGCAGTACGGAATAGAAGCATGGCACGGAACTGATAAAAATAAAACCAATATAATTTTTACTCTGCAAAAAAGAGCAATCAGAGCGGTAAAGAATCTAGAATATAATGCTCACACAAATGATTCATTCAAAAATTTACAAATACTTAAACTTCCAGATCTCTATAAAATCTCCATTTGTAATTTCATTTACAAAACATTAGGAAATGATGGCGACAATAGCCTGAAACTATTATTAAGTGCGCAAACTGGTCATCACGACCATTTAACCCGAAATAGAAGTAAATTCATGCTTCCTTATTATTCAAAGGCCCGGTCGCAACACAGTATCCTCTTCGTTGGAACTAAAACTTGGAACTCAATACCTGCGGAGATCCGTGATAGTAATTCTTACAAGTTATTCAAAAGAAATCTTTATGACCACCCTGAAAATTCTACTGCAACATATCAATAAATGAATTATCATTATTCACTTTTTGCACCTCAGCCCCAGCACAAGCAATGAGGAGCACGTCCCAGCACAGGCGCGTCATGGAGCAGCAGCTGAGGCGTCTACTCCACGACTGTGAGTGTTGGATATCTGCTGTACGGCCTCAGTGAGATTTTTCAGTAAATTGTGCAAAACTCTAGATCATTCCTCATGGTTGATGAATTACTTTCGCAGGACTTTGACACCTTATACTTTTGAAGGGCTGTGGATTTTTTTTCAATTATATATTGTTGAGTAAGGTGAAGTATGTTGGATCTACTCCGTGTCTTTGATGCAGGAACACTTCTTTTGATAGGTAGTAAGTTGCTAGAACTGTACTGATACGTTGAGAACTCCGTATCCATGCTACGAAAAACCCTTGCGAATACGAGACCAAAATTGACTGGTAGCCACTGCACATTGGCCCGAATACATTTGAAGTAGTAGAAATAAGATCATATCACAGTTTTGGTCAGATCACAGTTGTTGAATTTCTTAAGAAACTCCGTTGCAATTGACATCATTAAAACATATAGAGATCAGTTAAAATTTGGTTCACAATTTTCTTTCATATATTATCTGGGGTCCTCGAAGATATCAGGACCTGATGTCAGTAAACTAATGTATGATTATTTGCATAAAAGACGAAACCTCAACTAAATTGAATCATTCAGAGAAATGTAAAAAATAAGAAGCGTACAAATATTAGGCAATTTTATCGGAACATCTGTTTAGATTATGAAATAATGAAGGACAAACTGACCTCTGTAAGCACACAAAGTAAAGAGGAAATGTATTTCCACGTAAAATTTGAACAAATTTCCAACGGAAATATGGTTTCTGAATTTCAACTAATATGCAAATAAACTTATGTACAAATTTGTAAAGTTACTTGGATTAGCAGAATTGTTTTGTTACGTGCACTGTGTAACTGCTAGCAATTGAAAAAAAAATTGATGTTTTGGAACGAAACATCGGACGCCTATTCGAAAATAGGCGAAAGTGTTGTAAGTGATATAAGCATTGCACGTATTTTGGTAAGGTGATCAAGAACTGGGCACAGTTTGAGAACATTTTGAAGCGTAAAAACTTTCATTGAAGTATTGTTGCATGATTTATCACGTCGTATTACTGAGATACTGCGAAAGAAAACAATTAACTTTAGTCTAAAAAATCAACAGCGCATCAATAAAATTCGTGTGGATATAAAGTTGAAAGTTTGATGGTAAGAAATATAAATAAATAGTTACAATGACGTCGTTCCGATAGCACTAGCTAACAAATGCTAACATTGTCTGTGCCATCGTGGTATAACTAACCAATTTTGGTGCGATGATTCCAACTCGGTGTTGAGATCTGTCAGTGTGCGTAATTTTGCTGAATTATTTAACTATACATGTAATAATTGAATTGATTAGGAGTTAACACTAATTGAGGTATTTCTAAACATAGTCCTGCCATCGAGCCGCGTTAGTTGCCATCGCGTACGTTTTGTGCCAACCAGACGGGATATTTAATGCAAATTAGAGTATTCACGTAACTATTCCTTCAAAAGTGTATGAGATTCTTGCTCTGGAACCAGCAGTAGTCACCAATCATGTTTTCGTTGAAGCGTCCTTAATACCTGCTGTCAATGCTGGCGATATCTCGGTGTACCCTTCACCACGTTCGTCTCCGATGTCCTCCGTTTAGGATGAGAAGGAATCTAGATGAGAATACAAGATATGCATCTTACGAGGCATCCGACACCCCATGGCTTGCTTGGCCTTTTGCATGTTGTTCACAATTTGTTCTTTATAGTTGGCAGCCCTTTGATTACCAGCGTAACCTAAAATTACATCCAAATTTATTAATACGTGAAATACCTTAAATGAAAAGCAAGGCGAAAATCGCTGTACGTATGGTCATTTTATTAATACAATTAGTAAGTACTCAATCAAAGATATTGAATGTTTCGAACTCAACAGTTCATCTTCATCAAAAATTCGGCGACAAAACAATACAAATTTGATATTGAAACTACAGCATACAAAACCACTACAACATAAATAGGAAATACTCGTAGTTATAAATTCAAAACTAGAAGCGAAAAAAACGCAAACTGATAATTACATGTTTCCGACGAGAAAAGGACAGGCACTATGAGTGTCATGTAGAGCGGGTCTGAGGTAAAGGATGAATAGGGACTCCATGATACGTAAATCACTCATGTGAGGAGTACATGAAATGAACCACAGGAGGAACCTACGTACTGTGATTCACAACGTGAATAACTAAACTGGTAAACCAGAGACGGGCACATAGCAGGGGGCAGCTTATTCTTGAAGCGGGATAGGACCCCGATTTTAAAATTATTGACAAGTTGAACCTCCTGATTCAAATTAAGCGACTGGTGCCTGAAATAAGGAAGCTTGAGAGAAACAAAAGTAAAACACAACCCTCCACTGCCCTCTTTTCGATCCTACGCAGAAAACTGTTACGTCGTTCCCCTACACGGATCCCTGTTTCTCAGACCTTTGTATAAATAGTATTTTTAGCTGCTATATATAGGAAGTGTAGGAGGTCAGGTACAGCGTGCAAATAAAATGAGACTCGTACGTTCGCTCGTTCACCCGCTACGTGGGTTTGAAGAATGGGGAGGAGGGGAGGGGGAATAATTTAAACAATTTAAGCAATTTATTTACCACAAGCGATACAGCAATAGATTGCATCTTAACTCTAATACAATGGACATTTTTGAGCGTACCTACTTGTGGGCCCGAATAAATTCAGCGACTTTTAGGGCATCCTATCATCAAGCTATTTTTACAGTGAACAGTTACGTTCAACTTTAACCTAGGGGTATACAAGACTGGTCATGTTTCGATGCCTAATTTTATCACATAGAAAGAAATAGTTAATATGAGCTATATGGGAACAGTATATTCAATAAATATGAATAGTAGCATAAGATGTGAGTTATTATCATGGTAGATTACCTTAGCGAAATAAGGCGTATCAAAAGAAAAAAGGAATTACATGAACTACCTCACATGATTAATATTTCGATGGAAGAGGGATTCAAAATTTCTTCTGAAAGCTTTGTAAAAGCTTTTTTCTGGGATCTCAGCCTGGATTGCATTCCAATTCTTAGTTCCAATGAAGAGGATACTGCGTTGTGACCGAGATTGTGAATAAGGAAGTATGAAGTTACTTCTGTTTCGTGTTAAATGATCATGATGGCCAGTTAGAGCAGTGAATAATTATTTGATTGTCGCCATCGTCAGTTAGTGTTTTATGCATGAAACTACATACAGGATACGTTCCATAAGTAATGCGATCAAATTCATGACATATGATTTATTAAACATTGGCCCGCACACGTTTCTCATGTTTAAATATTTGGTTACAATGCAATAAACAGTTGCTTTTATCATCTGAAAAGTTTCTGATTTCAATTGGAGGCTCAACCATCGGTCAGATTTCAAACAGTCACGCACGCGCGTCACATTTTCGTGGATTCGGGAAGTTGATATGCGTCCACTTCGGGGTTCATCGGCCACATACATCCCCTCTCGGCCCTCCTGGAACGACTTGTGCCGTCGAAGAACTTGTGATTTGGACAAGCAATCACTCCCAAAGGCCTGCTAAATTAATGGAAGCGTTTTGGCGGCGGACTTTCCAAGTTTAACGCAAAATTTTATAGCGTAAAGCTGTTCCAAAGAACGATACATCGCGCCGTGTTGGGTTAAGCTCTAAATGGGTTCACGAAAACACACGCCCTAACTCTCCAGCAGCTCGGAGTCCAATGAGAATGGGAAATGGGAAAAACACCCGCCTCCACCTAGCCATGCAAGTTAGAAGCTGGGTTTCGGAGTCGGATGTATAAATTTACGACTCCGACAACAACTCCGACTCCACCTTTTCAGAATTTGGCGACTCCGACTCCGGCTCCGACTCCACCTTTTCAAAATTTGGTGAATCCGACTCCAGCCCCGACTCCACCTTTTCAGAATTTGTCGACTCCGACTACGACTCCGACTCCACCTATTCACAATTTTGTGACTCCAACTAAACCTATTCATAATTTATAAGTTGAATATTTTCTTTCTTAACTAGTGTACACGGACCGTCCAAAAAGGAAGGGATTCAATACCTTTCTTCAACAAATTTTCGTTCGACTGGAGTTTCCATGCGCTTATTCCAAAGGTAACTTATTTTCTTATTAGTGTAATAAACGCTCAGAACACAGTATTTTTGAGCCGCAAGAGAAGTAGCTATTCGTGTCGTATCCTAGATACAGAATTTCAGCAATACTGAAAGAAACTGCGAGCTTGTAATATTTTTTTAAGCACATTATAATATACAATACCCCACCGAACTCTGTATCCACTATACGAACTCGAGTATAAAAGGCTCTGGATCTCTCTAATATTTTTGAAAGTGACTTATTATAGTCCATTTGTGCAGCGAAAATGTTAATTGACCGTGAACTGAAACCAAGACCGCCAGTGCTAATTTTTTCCTATCGATTCTTAAGAGCGTGACACGAAACGTATGAATAAACAATAAGGTCATTATTTAAACAATTTAAACAATTTTAAACAATTTATTTACCACAGGAGATACAGAGGTAGGTGATACAGAGGTAGAGTTTTACTTAAGTCTAGTACAATGGTCAAATTTGAGTATAGCTACCTGTGGGCCCGAATAAGTTCAGCGACTTCTAGGGCATCCTACCATCACGCTATTCTAGGGTGTACAAAAGTTTAACCTAGTTCACTTAACCTAGTTTCGCATTAGACTGATCATTGAGATGATTAACTCGATATTTTACAAGTCGGCTATATTTAACAGTATGTTCGATAAAACGATTCAAGAGCAGAGAGAAGATTGGTTATGGTACACAAGGCAAGTTACATTATGACATTATCATTAGTTACATGTAGGAGGCAAGATTTCGACACGGTGATCTTACACTACTAGTATTCTGATAGGAAGTGAGACTCAAGATGTCTTTTGAATACTTTGTACGAATTACATTCACGGATCTCTGCAGGTATAGAGTTCCAAGTTTTGGTTCCAACGAAGAGAATACTGTGTTGCGACTTGGCCTTTGAATAATAAGGAAGCATGAATTTACTTCTATTTCGGGTTAAATGGTCGTGATGACCAGTTTGCGCAGTCAATAATTGTCTTAGGCTATTGTCGCCATCATTTCTTAATGTTTTGTAAATGAAATTACAGATGGAGATTTTGTATAGATCCGAAAGTTTAAGTATTTGTAAATTTTTGAAAGAATCATTTGTGTGAGCATTATATTCTAGGTTCTTTACCGCTCTGACAGCCCTTTTCTGCAGAGTAAAAATTTTGTTGGTTTTATTTTTATCAGTTCCGTGCCATGCTTCTATTCCGTATTGCAAGTATGGAGAAATGAGCGTTCGGTAGAGCATTTGTAAAGCTGTTTCAGGCAGAAAATTTTTAACTTTATTTAGGATTCCGATGGATTTTGATAATTTAGAACTAATATGAGTGATGTGCTCTTTGAAGGTCAGATGTTTATCTATTATGATGCCCAGAAACTTACATGAGTTGGTTTCTTCGATTTCACCTTCGCCAATTTTAATGCATGGGAGAGATACATCTTTCTTGTATGAGAAAGTAATATAATTTGTTTTATCGATATTTAGGCTTATTTTATTAGCTTTGAGCCACGATGAAACCTTGTGAAGTTCAGTATTTATACTCTCCACAATCATAGCAGGATTTTGGTTCGGAAGGACCGCAGAAAGCGTACTGTCATCGGCAAAAAGTATGAATTTGAAGAATGATGTAGATTTTACAATATCATTGATAAAAATCAGAAACAAGAGAGGCCCGAGAACAGATCCTTGTGGAACTCCATGGCTAATTGTCTGTGGGTCTGATTTTGCGTCGTCAATGACAACGTATTGCTTCCGATTTGTTAGGTATGATTTGAACCAATCATGGGCAATCCCTCGAATGCCATAACAGTGTAGTTTCGATAATAGTATTTTATGGTCCACACAATCAAATGCTTTTCGGAAGTCAAGAAATACAGAGAAGACAGGCTTTCCTTCATCTATATTAGAATAGAGGAATTGTAAATGATTTAATATAGCCTGTGTTGTTGATTTTTTAGAGCGAAAACCGTATTGTTTATCGTAAAGAAATGATTTTTGTTCAAAATAAGAGTACACTTTTTTATACACAATCTTTTCGAATACTTTGCTAATAATTGGTAGAATGGAGATAGGTCGATAATTGTTTACACAGGTTTTTTCACCACTTTTAAAGATAGGGGTTACTCTAGCAACTTTGAGGGAGTTCGGGAAAGTGCCTAGTAAGAGAGACTGGTTAATAATATTTGATATCAGTGGGGCTACAATGTCAGCAATAACTTTAAGTACTTTAGTCGGAAACGTTTGTAACCCACTCGATTTATTTTTCATGTTGTTTATGCACGTAATTACATCGGAGGAGTTTGTAGGCGTAAAGAAAAAGGAGTCGGGTTCTCGAATATGATCCATAAATTCCAGGTGATCAGTAGGTTCACTTGGAATACCATCAGCTATTGATTTCCCTACGTTTACGAAGAAGTTGTTAAAGAGATTAGCAATTTCTTTCTTCTCATGATATTTTACATTATCTTGAACAACATATTCAATTTTCTTTTTATCGGCATTATTCGGTTTACAGCAGGAGTTAAGGAGATGCCAAATCTTTTTAACGTCAGTTTTGAATTGAGTAAACTTGAGCGTAAAGTAGTTCTTTTTTGATGTTCTTATCTGGTTTGTTACATAGTTTCTAAATCGGTTATATGTTTCTCTAGATATTCGTCCTTCGCAAAGGAGGGCTAGGTACGCTTGACGTTTCTTTATATTTATCACGATGTCTCTGGTAATCCAGGGCTTATGTTTATTTTTCGGGGTAACTGTACGAGTTACAATTGGGCAACACTGATTGTATGCGGTCATTATAGTTTCAGTCAACTTTACTACTGCTTCATCAATGCTCGTAGTATTATTGTTTTGTTGAGAGATGTGCAATGTAGGCATTGATTCTTCTAGAACGGTGCGCATTTCTTCAAGATTTGATTCGTTTATTTTACGATATGAGTAAGTTTCAGCCCGTGCCTTGGTGCAAGCAATATAGACATTTTTCTTAATAAGAAAAACTGGGAAGTGATCTGATAAGTCAGAAGTAATTATTCCAGCAAGAAAATCACTAGGGTCTGTCATAAAGATATTGTCAAGCAGCGTAGCACACTCTGAGGTTATTCGTGTAGGCTTTGTAATGATCGGAAGGAAGGATTGAGACTGAAAGGTAGTTAGGAAATTAGAGATTGGTTCATGGCTTTCATGTTTCAGTAGATCATAATTGAAGTCACCGCATATTATTATGTCATTGTATAAGGGCCTGTTGAACTGAGAAATAATACGATTCAATTCATTCAGGAAGGATATAGGACAGGCTGTAGGAGGCCTATACACCGTTCCAAGCACAATGCGTTTACCATCTCTAAAAAGTTCTACGAAGAGTGATTCTATATGATCCTGATTCATGGTTGCACTTGCTATGGTTCTCGAGTCTATGTGGTTAGATATATATGTGCTGATGCCTCCGCCCCGCTGGTTTTTTCTTAGCGAATGGTAACTATGATAATTTTCAAATCGAATCATGTCTTTAGTCGAGTCATCTAGCCAGCTTTCGGTGAAGCTAATCACGTCTAGGTTATATTTAAGTTCAGTAATAGTACATTGTATCTCTTCCAATTTTGGATAGAGTGACCTACAGTTCCAACACAGGAGTGAGAAATCTCGGTCAGTTATTTGTATAGTTTCGTTGAATTCTGATATATTAGTATACCTACACTCTTGAGAGTCGTTTAGGTTTGGATATATTCTGTTCAAATGATTGAAATCTGGATCGATTTCCTCAAATATTACAGGGTGATCAGTCATTTAAAATAAGTAAAAGTAAGAATTAGGTACTATAGAGCTTAAGACGAAATACAGAGTCAAGCTTAAAGGGATATTTCAGTCTAAAAAGTAGCTTATTAAGTAAGAGAGAATAGAGTAAAAAAGAAAAATCTAGCGCGATTTCGTGAGTACACACAAACTCAGTCCATGAGCGAGTGATAATGGAGTTCAATATCACAACATTGGTGCAAACAGATTGCTAAGGGCGTTTTCGCAAGTTCACATACAAACAGGTAATAAATTTCTAAAGATTATGACGACAATGATACAATCAGTTAATATGGTTTACGCGTAATAATAACTGTAGTGGTAAATAGAGAAGAATTCACAGTAACATTGGTTGGTGAAAAATTACTAATTGCGATGTTACAAAATGTGACACACAGTTGTCATAGATGTTTACACACACATCTATTATTTATTTGTTATAATATTGGAGTTCGATATCACTACATTGGTGCAAACAGATTGCTGAGGGCGTTTTCATAAGTTCACATACAAGAGGGAATAAGTTTTAAAGATTATGATGACAATGATACAATCAGCTAATATGGTTTACGCGTAATAATAACTGTAGTGGTAAATAAGGAAGAATTCACAGTAATATTGGTAAGTGAAAAATTGCTGATAGATTATAATGACAATGATATAATCAGATTATAAGAAGATTACAACGACAATGATATAATCAGATTATAAGAAGATTACAACGACAATGATATAATCAGCTAATATGGTTGTACGATGGCAGTGGAGGGCAGAAGCGATTATCAGATTATAAGAAGATTACAACGACAATGATATAATCAGCTAATATGGTTTACGCGTAATAATACTTAAGTGGTTAAGAAGAGAAAAAATTCACAGTAACATTGGGAGGTAAAAAATTGCTGATTGCGTTGTTTCAAAAGTTCACACACAGCTGTCATAAATGTTTACAAGCACATCTGTTATACACTTGTATAGATTCAGGTTGAACGAGCATCACGTTGAGGTTTACTGACATGATACCTAATTGAGGTTAAATTAATACGAAATTGACATATTTAAGGGATGAATATGAAATTGACTAATTTAGGGGATCACCTAGTCTAGGGAATTTAGGGGATCACCTAATGACAATGATATAATCAGCTAATATGGTTTACGCGTAATAAAAAAACTTTAGTGGTAAAAAATGAAAAAAAAAATCACAGTAACATTGGGAGGTAAAAATTGCTGATTGCGTTGTTGCAAAAGTTCACATACACCTATCATAAATGTTTACAAACACATCTGTTAAACATTTGTATAGATTCAGGTTAAGCTAACATCAGGTTGAGGATAAGCTGATGTGATATCTAATTGGGGTTAAACTAGCACGAAAACTGACAATCAAATTGAGGAGATCACCTAGTCTAGTCACCCATGACTTGTTTTGATGTCATATTGAGTTGTTGCATCAGGTATTGCTCGAGGTCATCTGGCGTGTTGATCTCGCGGCGTCTTGAATCTGGGTTTCCGGGGTTAAATATGAAAATGTTTCCATCCTGTGTTTTTGGGGTTCCAACTTTATCCGGGAATTTCCTTTTGGCCATCCTCAGAATGTACATGGCGTTAGCTCGTGAAGGTATGAGGTATTCATTTATGAAGAAGAACTTTGGTTTCTTTTCTCGGCAGGCGTTGAGAATTTCACGTTTTTTGTTGTAATCTTTTAGTTCAAATGCAATGTTTCTTTGATCTACGTTCCCAGTTACTGGTTTTTTCCCCATTCTTGTAGCTGACGTCATATCAGTGTCGGAGAGGTCAATGTTGATCTTGTCCTTCAGGAGTTTGCAGACTGTATCCTTACAGATTTCGTTTGCGTGAGATTGCGGTATTTCCCTTCCAGAAATGACGAGAGTACATTTTTTGTCTTCAATGTCTCGGCGTTGATTATTTTTTTCCAACTGGTCGAGGCGGGAGGTTAAGCTATCCATTTTCTTGTTCTGTTCATCCAGAATTTTTTTGTGTTCCGCTTCTTTTGTTCCAAATAGCGTTTTAAGGTGGCTTATTTCATTTTGCATTTTTTCAATATCACTATTAAATTTTGTCATCACTGAATCGAAGTATTTTATTAAGACAGAGACCACTTCTTTACCGCCTTTCGTTAGGCTAGACACATCAGGGTATTGACCAAACTTCGGTTGAAATTCGGTGCTGTTGTTGCTGCTGTTGTTGGTGCTGTTGTTGGTGCTGTTGCTGGTACTGCGTCGTTTGTTAGCCATCTTGAAGATTGAGGGAGTGCGGTCGTTGTGTAAACGAGGGTTGAATACTCTCACGCTTTTGTCCCTCAAAAGCGTGAGAGCATAAGCATATTATGCTTTTAGTTTGATTATTTTTATATATGGGGTATTTAAATCACATTTGAATACTCAGGACGAGAGTGGGTACCCATTTAGGTTAGAGGTACATTCTTTCTAACAATAGGCACTTTGTTTCGGAGCGAGCGCCACACCCGTCCTCACACCACGGAGTCACTGAAGACACTATATTCTTTATTAACGAACGACTTTTAAATTGGCTACAGAATGTTAATAATCAAGTTACTGGTGTACATGATTGGTCAAAAATGTCGGGATTCAATGGTATCATTTTAAAAAAGTCTAAAGATAAAGATGACAACATATATATAAATTCTAATAGTACCCGCGATTAAAATACAGCATTCTCGTACTTGTGCACTGGTGAAGCTCGTATCACAGATACGGTCATTAAGCATCTATAAGAACGTCACAGACGCCCACACCAATCTAGCAAGCAACTAATGTGTATTATAATTTAAATTCTTGTTCGCCAAGAAGTTTTGAAAAATTTGCCATACCTTTTTACTGCGATAAGCAATATTTTCTTGACAATAGATTCGATTTCCACGCAATGTTTTTTACTTATCAACAAAAGTGAGCAGATGCCAGGTTTTTCCTAATATTTCAATGTTATTTTTGATACTATCCAAGCAAGCAGATCCCCATTGTAATAATATAGGGGAAATTACGCACGAGAACATATAATTATTTATAAATTGACGGACACCAGGCTTTTTATTATGCCCGGTGACCCACAAAAATGTCCCCGATGTTTAAACAATTATATATCCGCTTTATATTAAAATATTTCAATTGTCTATTTTCACAATGTAGCAGGTTTTCTTTCTTTTTCGAGTTATCTAAGTTTCTGAAAATCGGTTGAATAACCCCCTTTACAATGATCAATTTACTGCAAGGTTTAGAAAAACCTATTAATACAATTTAAACAATTTATTCACCACAGTGATACAGAGGTGGAATGTTTCTTAAGTCTAGTACAATGGTCAAATTTGAATATAGCTACCTGTGGGCCCGAACAAGTTCAGCAACTTCTGGGGCATATTACCATCACGTTATTCTAAGGTGTACAAAATGTTTAACCTAATCCACTTAACCTAGTTTCGCATGAGACTGATCAATGAGATAATTAACTCGATATTTGATGCTGTGTTTTACAATATAGATAAAATCGGCTATATTTAACAATATATTCAACAAAACGGTTTAAGAGCAGACTGAAGATCGGTTATGTTACCCATGGCAAATTTCATTATTAGGACCAGACATGTAGGAGGCCAGATGTGACTAGGTGATCTTACACGACTAGTATTCTGATAGCAAGTGAGACTCATGATGTCTTTTGGATACTTTGTAAGAATTACTTTCACGGATCTCCGCAGGTACTGAGTTCCAAGTTATAGTTCCAACGAAGAGGATACTGTGTTGCGACCGGGGCTTTGAATAATAGGGAGGCATGAATTTACTTCTATTTCGGGTTAAATGATCGTGATGACCAGTTTGCGCAGTTAATAATTGTTTTAGGCTATAGTCGCCATCATTTGTTAATGTTTTGTAAATGAATTTGCAAATTGAGACTTTGTAGAGATCCTAAAGTTTTAGTATCTATAAATTTTTGAATGAATCATTTGTGAGGGCATTACGGAACTGGTGGAACGCGAGTTTAAGAATTTGTTCTTAAAGAAAACTGGATTCCTACAAATAAAAAAACATGTAAATACAAACCAATACAGTGTGGAGATGAAAATAGCTAAAATTGACATCACAATAGCAAATAAATAGGGGCATAAAAAATTTAAACAAAAGCTATAACCTTGCGTAAAATAACACCACTCCTCGACATAGTCATTTACGCAACAGTATATTGTATGTAATTGGACAATTTCGAGCTCTGGGTTAGAGTACAAAGTGATGGTAGTTCAGAGAACACGTGCTGAGGACATTTGAACAGAGCAGTACAACATGGGGGGGGGGCCCCCATTGTCAACTCATCAGAGAAGTAAATGGGACAAAAGTATTTTGTCAAACTAAAAACAAGTCATAAATATTTTGTAGCGTGACCTTCATTCTAATCAGGAATAAAACCACATAAAACGGAATAAAATTCATTTTCTAAAAAGGGGCATTCAGACTAGCGCTAGTTTCGATAACTTCATTATCAATGAATGCTCTGAAAATAAGGTCAAACATCATAGAAAAATCGATATTTCAATAATTGCTAAATTTATGCAACCAATATAATGTACAATTGGCAAGCACTTGGATCACAATTAAGAACTGATTTCTTCTTAAAAATGTACGATGATTCTAAGATCCGGAGATCACTACCACATTTTCAACCGTTATTCATTTTCATTCATTTGTTATTCGTAATTCATTTGGCCAGCGTTATTCATTTTCAATAGCAGCATGGAGACCATCCCTGTAAACGCAAACACAACTTTTACATTTTGTTTGTGTTATCTTGTTCCATCATTTCGCGTAGATAGTCCACACATCTGCAAGGTTCTTTGTACTTCTTTTGTGCTCAGAAATAATGAATAGTCGACACAAATATGCAATGAGATTGAAGTCAGGCGATTGGCAAGGCCACAAAGGGAGATATATTCTTTCATTGACGAGATTCCTTTGTTAATGCGGCCGTAGCTTGGGGAGTTTTGTCTCGCTGCAGGGACTACTTGTACTGGCCGTAGAATTGCCTTGGGCTCGGAGGTTGCTCAGTTGCTCTGCTCCAGTATCTGTATGTACAAGGCTTTACCCATCTTCCCATACATAATGTGAAGTTTCTTCACTCAATGGACAGCTGAAAAGACCAGCAACAGGATGCTTTGGTCTCTCTGCTTGACGGTAGAGACAGTGTTCTTAGACCCAAGGGAAACACTCGTTTTCTTCCAAGCTTTGCAAGCTCCTTTCGGTTAACCAGTTCAACCTTGATTTTATCAGACTGTCCAGAAAATTTTCAAAATACAACTCCTCGGTCAAGATGATCTTCGGCATAAGTTAACGGTTCGTCACATGCTTTGTTGAAAGAAGAGTTCTGCGCGAATTGAAGGCTTGAACATCACGTCGGGCGCCATTCGCAAGATTTAATCAGGGTAGTACTTTGGTCAGGAGTGGAAAGGCAAAAGGGTTTTTCACTTTTAAGTTTAAAGTCGAGAATAATTATATTTATTGCACGAACGAAATTCCTGCTCTCGACCCCCACGCCTCCGGACTTCCACTCCCTTCCTGCGAAAAGAAAAGACAAGAACACAAGCATTAGTTGCGACGTTCACGGATTTCAATCGATAAGCAACGGCTGATTACCATCGGCTCAGCACTAATCCGCTAGTCAAATTTAAGTTACCCTAATCGAATATTAAATTTACCCTGGGGAAAGCGTCAATCTATGGTCTCTAAATTATTTAGGCCAAGTAAGTCAGAAGGACAAACGGTTAAAGGCAATTATAAAATATTTAAGATAGAGTCTATTAAATGAATAGAGTCGTCTCCCATACGGCTAGTGCGAAAATTCCTCTTAATGACTGAGGTACATAAAGTAGGTCCAGGCTACCTATGCACCCCCCTATACAGGTCGTCAGGAGTAGCGCCGAAATTGCTCTCGCTATCCTCCGCGTCCCCAGCTCCAAGTCCATCCCACGTCGGAGATCTACAGGATCATGTTCTCGTGGATAACGTCTGGGTACAACTCAGAAATATGCCTTCGGGCATTACCGAGCGATTCTGGCCAAGACGACCTCCCCAAGGTCCCAAACCTTCTCCGAATAGGTGACGAGAATTCCGGAGAGTGAAGCCCCAATAACAAGCTACAAAAATCCCACTCCAATCGCTGTAGAAGACGATTTCTCCGAGGTTCGAAAAAGGGGTGGAGAACATCCGCCAAAAAAACTGGCTGATCATGCCACTTTAAAGGTGAAATCTGTCTTGCGGTAGTAGTTTATAGTGGAGGATAAATAGTCTGTGTGTTGATTTTAGAAGGTGCAGTCGCTGTTGAGGTAAAATTTTTAGTATGGAGGTCATCTCTGATGGCATGATTTTTCTTTTAAGTCGGTTTGCTAGATAGACCCGGACGCTACTTTTTGTCAGACCCAAGGGTGACTCTTTTTACAACTTGGAAGGCGATAAATAAACAATGAAAGACAATAGACAGAAAATTTAGGACATCGGTGCAGTTTTCTAACAACTGTTTTTCGACTGATGAGAACTCCTCGAAATTTCAATTTTCCTGTAGATGTGGATCGGTTGTCATGGCACACACGCAGCACATAATTTAGAGAGAGCCCAGTGACATTGCGACGAGTGTTGACTACCAGCAGACATGAAACCGCGCTAGTTCCGTGATGCTTCCGAACTGTTGCACGAACAGATGAGTGTGGATCCTTAACTCGTACAGTAATGTGCCTATCGGGTAATCCATCGTAACAAAATCCAACTATTTGCTTTCGAATGGCTTTGATATTCCCTGACTCACGTTGTCGTATTCTCAGAGCCTTCATCTTCAACAAAATCTGCAGAGGTTATGATTGAGCTGATCGTGGTTTCTTCACTTTACTCGAACTACTGCAGAAGCTTCTTGTATATTTATGATCGTTTTAATTTTCGATAATGAAGTACCACAATAAAGTGTAAATAATTATTTATTATTTAAATTTTGACCAAATACTTAAGGAACATATATTACTTTGTTCTGCCGATTTTCTGAATATCAGTAAATCCAGTTCTATTCTGTTTAAATTTCCTGATTGATAAGAAACATCTTTCAGATAAATCCGTGCAATATCCCTCTTATGCTCAAATCCTTCTAATTTAAGGAACTAGCAAGAAAATACTTTGAAATTTGGACAATTTATTCGGCAGACCAGTAGAACAAAATATAATCTGATACGATCGCCTCTATCTATGATGACAGCTTCTCACGCTTTCGAAAGCTAGACGGTGAGGATAAATTCTGCCGTTTCCAAAGACTTGACAGCATTTTCAAAGCCCTTATTGAGGGCTGTGACGCTGTTATGGGGCTTTGCACAAGCGTTCGGCTCAATTTGTGACAAAAATTATCAATTCAGTGGGTTCATGTCAGGCGAGTTAGAAGGCACAAAGTATTTCTTCAATTATCGCACATTGAACTGAATGAGTAAGTAAAATTTAAGTTTCGCTCGCTGTGTGGGCCGGAACCTAGTCGTGCTGGAGCATAAACATCTTATTTGAAGCTTGGGCTTTCATCTATTTAGGATTTATGTTTACAACAGGCACCAGTACTTGTCATTATTATTCTCGTTCTCGGCGAAGAAGTACAAAAAGACGTGACTCTTAATAGAAACCACACAAATTCCATGACACTCGTTTGTTTATTGTGATAACCGAGGGCTGAACGTCAGCACTCGCTAAGGCAATCCAGAGATCGTTTCGTCTGGGCGAAGTCCTATCAAGGGTTATGATGTTCCTATCAAAACATAACTTATTGGTCAGTCTGTTATTCTTCAACAAGGACTAAATTTTCTTGCACCTCACCAAACGAGCTTCCGTTCTTCTATTAGTTAGAAAATGCTTCCTACCTTGGGTAAGAGGTAATGCCCAGGTCCTAAATCACTTAGCGAATCGCCGTGATGCTCCTGATTTTTTTATAGCCAAGTCGATAATGACATGGTTTGATTGGTATAAATGTTTCTTTTGAGGGCTGCTAAAGAGAGAATTTGCGATTTTGATTTTTCTTTGGGATTGAATGGTTGTGCATCTTGGCCAGGTTCGTGAAAACGTTTACAAATACCGAAAACTTTTCGTCATGGATGCTGGATGAATTTTGGAAAACGGATGGACTTTGGCCCTCACGATAAAGCTCACAGATAGCTCAATGTTTGGATAGCTCAGAGATAGCTCAGTGTTTGGATAGCTCACAGATAGCTCAATGTTTGGATAGTTCACAGATAGCTCAATGTTTGGATAGCTCACATACAGCTCAATGTTTGGATAGCTCACAGATTGTTCAATGTTTGGATAGCTCACATACAGCTCAATGTTTGGATAGCTCACAGATAGCTCAATGTTTGGATAGCTCACAGACAGCTCATTACGTAATGTTCATGCAACGAAATCGTACTGCCAATTGCCGGCATCACAGATAATCAAGTTCAACTGATGCACTCAAACGTCATCAATTTATATGGGTGTCAGAATAACCATCGTTCAACCAAACTTGAATGTATTTATCTGAAAGACCCAGTATGATTTCTGAACTACCTGTACTTGTTACGCCAAACCGAATTCTTCATATTATTTCAAGACTCTAGTTTTATTCAAACAGAGTGATTAATTTTCATAGTGATAACAACTAATTTTAGTCTAAGGAAATAAATATGAAGGAAACAAAATCCAATGACGAATAGGGACATTTAATACCAGTACAATAAATACCATCACAATTTAAATCATTTCAATCTAAGTAAGTAAAATTAATAGTTTATAAAAAAGATTCAAACAGTCAAAATGTGATAAAAACTGAAGCACTTAGCTTTCATGACAATAGTTGGAAAAATGATCTATAAAATAGCGATTTAGGCAAAAAGAATCACGTTAAGAACATGCATTGTCTGTTAGAAACGATATTTATAATAGCGGGTGAAAAAAGTTTCCCAATAATGAAAACATGAATCATGGAGTATGGAAGCGATAATTAGATCGCTTCTTTTACGTGAAACATAATTGAAATTGATATTTCATGTTCAATTCGAACAAGAGCCAAGTAAATAATCTGAGAGAATCTAAAGAAACAAACGCCCGTCGATTACTAATTCAACACTGTTATAGTAAACGATGGTTTATTAGAGTTTACCAATAAAACAAATGATGAACTACGGAGGCTGATTCAGTATATACGCAAGAATGCACGGATTAAGAAAACATTGAAGTCTGCTAGCCAGTGACAGTCTCAGTTTATGTGCATGGGTAATTTGTGTGAGGAAACACAGTGAGGAAGTAAAGCCATTCTTTGGGGAACTTTTTATGGACGAACTCATTAAATAAATCATCTGATAGAGGAAATGATTTTCAATAATCCTAAGCAAGAATTATGCACGAAAAATGGCTTTTACGCCTCGTTCAAATTTGGAACGAAAGCTTGGTTGTTTTACAATTTCAACGCAACATTACAAAATGACCAAATAAATGGGTAAAAAACACCATAGTTAAAAATGGGTCAATTTTCTAAATGATTTAGTACAAAATTTTAATAATTGCTTGTATAGATCAAAAAGACTTAATTCAGAAATTATTTCAATTCTTAAATAACTTAAATTACTGCAGCAAAATTGTGATGAATCAATTATTTCCACCGACAAAAGAAGCTCAGAAGTGACCGGAAATGAAAGCTGCCGTCCACGTTGGGAAGACCCATTGGGACTTGATAAAAGCTCTCCACATTTTTTTCTGCAGGTCCAGCAAGGTAGTTATTTAAAAGTGTGAATAATAAAGAAATAATGCGAAGAGTGAACACTAGTAATCATATCTATGATTTCTAGTGTTAACTCTGTTCCGAATATAATTTGAGAGAACTCGAACGACATTATCAACCCGGGTACATCTGCGCAGTAAAGAACCACGTGGCATCATAGCTTCGTTAGACGTCGAATCTTTGTTCACAAATGTACCCGTTGTAGAAACCATTGCGATAATTTTAGATTACATGTATAATAATGACGACCTTTCTCCACCTAATGTGTTTCCTCGTCATATTTTGAAAGAACTCCTCACAATGTGCACGACTGAAGCCCCTTTTCGGCATATTGATGGTAGCTTGTTCCGTCAGGTGGATGGCGTAGCTATGGGTTCCCCGTTAGGGCCCACATTGGCCAACTTCTACTTGTCGTATACGTGGTAAATCTTGTTATGAACACTTTGCCTACTAAATTACTATTGTACTGTAGATACGTTGATGATATTTTTGTTGAAGTAGATGGCCTGGCGCAGTTGGAGATGTTAAGGAATTTGATGTCAGAAAAATCCGTGCTGAATTTTGCATTTGAGTTGGGCGTGCATGGTAAGCTGCCGTTTTTAGATGTTTCAATTAAAGCGTCTCATGGTACTTTTCCGCGATCAGTGTACGTCAAGCAATCTCATGCTGGTGAAACTATAAATTATGATTGCGGTGCTCCGCAAATGTACAAAGAGGGCGTTATACACACGTTAATAAATAGAGCTTACAAGGTGTGTAGCAGCTGGTCGAGTTTCCATTCAGAAATACTTAGAGTTAAGCGGTTGCTGGTTAACAACAATTTTCCTAATACTCTCATTGATAGAACTGTTGGTAATTTCTTAAATCGAACTTTGGACAATAAAAATAATCCTGAACTGAATTCTTGCCATATTGATATCTTTTATGAAAACCAAATGCACAAAAATTACAAAATTGATGAACGAGTTTTTAAGAACATTGTTAAAACTTTTTTCAAGCCAACAGATCCTGATACGTCAATTAAAGTCTGTGCGTATTATAAAAACCTCAAAATCAGTGACCTCTTAGTGAAAAATAATATGTCTGCATCCAGGGTTATCTATCTGGACAGGGCAAATGTAATTTACCAATTTAAGTGTGACAGAAGTTAATGTAAGTCTCTTGATAAATGTTACATTGGCTTGTCCAGGATGACCCTGAGGCAAAGAAGAACCGCCTATAAATACCAAGGTTCTATTTTCAATCATTTCTGCATTGACCATAGTTGCAAACCATAAATGAAGATCTATACCCTAGTACAAAAATCTTATATAACTAAAAAAGAGCATATTCAAATAATAGAAGCGTTACATATCCATAAACTTGAACCTGTTCTCAACGAAAACATATATGACTATTCTGCTTAAAAATTATTTACTAAAACCGCAGTTTAGAAGTCTTGAGGCAACTGCTCGTCCGGTCATTTCGCCCCTAACGCTTGTCCAACGAACATCTATAGTGTGCAATACTATTACTGTACCTGATCTCGTGTATACATTGTTTTGTCGTTTAACTTTATATCTAGTAATTTATAAAATATTTTTGTGCTGTGATTTCATCTTTCATTCTTGTCTCATATAGCTTAAAAATTAGATTTGCATTTTACCAAAGTTACTGATCATTATTTTTGTATTTTTCAGCCGATGATGATGTTTGTACATCGAAACGTTGCGTTTTATAGATTTCCTAGGCAGTACTTATTAACGATTGACAGTGTTCCAATAAAAATGTTGAGTGAATTTCTTCGTAACTTATCAGATGATGAACTTCACCGGTTTAACAAATGCTTACAGACAACCTATTGAACCTTCCTCCAAAGGAGTTCACGACACTAAGAAACTGGTATTTCCTACACCTAAATTTTGTTTTTGCTTGCCCCTTTATCTCTGAAATCTTTAATTCGAGTATGGAAACTCAAAAATGAGTATGGAAAAATTGCTGAAATGAGATTTGAGAAATGGAACTCATTTTATTCCTAAAACTAAAAATGAATGTTATTGGAAAGGGTTTAGAAATTAATATCCTAAATATTTCGAAAACTGAAGTGCAAGCATTTGTTATGAAAGGTCGAATTTAATCAGTGTTAATTTCATACCAGACGCAGCGTTAAGTAGAAAAGAAGCATAAAATCACTAAATCAACACATGAAGCAAAACAGGAGGCAAAACCTCGTTGTGCACCCGAGAGAATGAGAGCCACGAGCCCACGAGTCAGGTTCTGAACCCGTCACTCAAGTCCTGAACCAATTCGTGAACCTAGTCATGTGTCAAGTGTCAGAGTTATAAACAAACTTCCCCTCAAATATTGTAACAAAATCTACACGCAGTGAATTTGTTTGCCTTCTCGAATACCTGCGGGCATATGTTTACTTTAATGTAACTTCAGTATTCAATTATGAATGTGGTTCTGTACGAGATTCTGATTTCAATATTAACATTACCAAGAGTTTTCTTTTGCATCGCAAAGGGTTTCAGTTATTGTTCTGTTTTTTTTTATAGATTTATTAAGTACTAGAAACACACAGAAACTTGAAGAAAAAAAATTTCTTCGTCATGAATTTTTTTGGAATTGATTAAATGGTTATCTTGAACATTTCCATCCAGCTAATGGGATCACAAAGTAAAGTAATTACCAGCAGAAACAGGAATATCGCTGCAAATGTTACTCCACCCCTAAAATTTGATAAAATCAAGTTCCACTAACTTGTTTAGGTTGGAGACTATGTCATTCTATTGCTAACACGAAAATAATTTTTTCAATTGAATTGTGTTCTACTGGCCAATGTTATAAGAAATTGAGCAAACTGCGATTAAAAATATTGATGAATTTATTCGAATGATTGTAAGAAGCTTCATAGAGATAAAGGAAGCCACCAATACCCTAAAATTGTCATTCCTAACTCACATTGAAAGTTTAACATTTGTCTAGGCTTGGAGATGCCGTCGTAACGGGGTGGAGGGAAAAAGGTGAAGTGAATGTGACGTTTATTTTACGTGACATATCTTCACTGTAGAGCAAGAAACGGTTCATGTCTCTGCAGGTCATCGCACAATGTTGCGCTCACTTTCTGTTCCTGCTTCAGACGCGGACGTGAAGCTGTAAAAAGTCCTAACAAGCATTTGCCCTTTGGTCAATTTTTATTTACGATTTGAGACTTAAAAATTAAAATTGAATTATCTCAAAATGCTATGAAGAAATAACGGTTCGATGACCTTTAAGATCAGGAGATCAAACTTGTGAGAAAAATTAAAGTGTTTTTTGCAAGATGATTTCTTATTGTGAAATGATACTTTTAAAATTATTGAAGATTTAAACTGATGACTAACAACCAGAAACTGGAGCTTTGGAACAGAATACCATGATATCGGGATCGCAATTCAGTATCGAGATCAGTTTATTCGGCTTTCTAATAGTTTCATTTACATCGAAACAGCTTTGAATAAAAAGTTCTCGTCTGTAAGAGTTCTGTACGAGCTCATGTCTGCAGAGACGATAAAACAACAATTCCAAGATTCCCATGACTTTTGCCTCCGGGTTGCTGAACACAAATATTCCAAACATTCACTTCCAATTCTATTTCACGAGCATTTCTTTCATTTGGTTTATCTAAGGTATTTTTATCCAAGCCATAGGGAAACCGGAAAGTTATCAAACATCTTCAGCGTTCAGTAATGCTGCATTTATCCTTATAAATATTAAAACAAATGCATGAAACATTTTACGAATAATTTTAAGGAGTTTTAAACATTTAAAGAGAAAGTATATTTTTCATTCGCACGAAGACATATCTCTATTTATACATGTTAAGTTGCTCCTGAAAATATTCGTACCCCTATATTAGTCTGGAACATGTTTGAATGAAACTCACAATGTACTACTTTTCATCATTAAGCTAATACTCTAAGTTTTGAAGGTATACTGCAAAGGAAGCAAATTTGAATTTGTTTTTCTTGCTTTTTATGCTGCACAAGCAGCATAATAAGAGACTACTTGTTAAATCAGTTGACCAAGCTTCAATTAATGATCATTTATTGATGAATTTACTGCACTTTATAAGATAATAATGTAAACAAAGCATTCAAAGTTTTTTAACCTGAAAATATTGATAACAATTGGGATTGTAATTAGAGTGACGTTGGCTGAAGTATTCCTAGACACAGTGCCAAGCTCAACATTGCTTCTGTCATTTCAAAGTCACTCATTCAGTACCGAGAAGCGCATCAGCTAACGTATAGGAACCTGACCTTGCCTTCACTGCGCGTCAGGCTTACCTTCACTTACCTTCCCCTTTACCCATTGGTTGAGGTTTTGGTTGCCTGCAGATATTACCATATATGTACATCTACCCAGGAACACACTCTAGGTATATATACACACTCTAGTGCAACTCTCACCAAATTTCCTTGTTCCCTACAGCTTCTTAGAGGTGCTGCAGTTAGTGGTCCAGGACTTGAGCGACAGAGACCCTCCTCTGCTGAAGGCTCGCTGGTCACAAATACTGGAGGCGCTACAGGACGCCGGCGCTACCTTCGACACTTGGTGTGACGTGGTCCTGAGCTGCTCTGACCAGGCTTTTGTGGTCCAGAGTGCGGCTAAGGCGGCACTTGCTGAGAACACCTGGAGACTTGAGGAGGGTATGTTGCAGCATCTGCGTATCTTTATTCTCGAATGCTGTAGGTGAATGTTCACGATATTCTACTCATAAAGATTCGATAAAACTGATTCTGAAGAGTATAACACTCTCACTGCTAAAATTGAGCGCCATCCTCTCTACTTAGCTCTAGAATAACCAAGAGATATAGAGTTGTTATAAAACAGTAGTCCACCCCCTGTATTTGAAATAAAAAGAAGGAAAAATGAAAGAAAAGCAGTCAGAAATGAAAAAATTCAAATCTCTCGAGAGTTGATGAGGGCGAGTACACACGGCCTATCAAAAATGTACAATAATGTTTGACAAATCACACGACACACGTTCCTATTTCCTAAGAATTCACGTGATATTCATTCCTACTCGAATCTGATGGATTAATATACTGGAAATTGTGGAGTTGATGAAGCTTGTATCACAGATACGCTCATGACACACTGCAGGCTGGCTTCGGACAGACGGACAGACAGACACCGCTCTTACTATAGTACAAAGTTTATACTATAATAAGATAATACTATACAATATACTGTAATCTATAATACTTTACAATAGTCTATACTATATACTATTGTCTGTGGTTACTCCTTGCACATTCAATTTTCGTTCAAGCTTTTGTGATGCAGCTAGTTCTACTTCATTTATAGCATTGTGTTTGTATACCTTTCGTGCTTCAGAGGTCACTTGTTGGTAAAAGTTTGTTACTGTTATATTCCATGTGATGGTAAGTTTTGGCTGACATGCGAGAATATGTTGGATTGAACATATCTATATTATTTAGAGTTATGGATCAAACACATGTTTACATACATACTGTATATAGTTATGTGTATATATATATACATACTGTATATAGTCCTGTATATGTAGGTATATTTAAACATTCTAACTCGAGTAGGAGTGCTCGTAATCACAAGTTCAAGAGTTATGCTCGTATGGAGAAAGAGGGCATTAGAGTTACTCGGCCTACTTCTCAAGGTCACCAGCATGGTAGTGAAGGAAATCTACGCTTGTACATGCTTTTATTCCCAAATATCTGAACGGCAACGAACGATGCACCTTTCAACAGTCTTGAATAGTTTTTTACAATAGTTTTTATTTTACTAACATTACAACATTCTCAACCTTCTTAAAATGTTGATATCTTTTTGAGTTTTCCAATAGGAGCAGAGTCTCAGACCCAAAAGGCTGTCCTTCTAACGCCACAAAACTGTATAAAACCATCATTTGGTACACATTTGCCTTTCTTTGCTTCGATCCCGAGTTTAAGAAAGTTATGTTTTGCTTCAAGAAAAATCACAAATGCTGAATCAATCGCAAAAGCAATACGAGGATTCACATTCATTCGAAATTTCCCTTTGAACATAAAGGAAATACAAATTAAAATAAAAATGATGGTGAAGATAGCTGATTTGAAAATCATTTGAAAAGTCAACTGTTTGGCTTCAAGCTCAAGCCATTATCAACACCTGTAAAAGCGAATTGAAATACAGAAAATACGACATGGGTACAACATTCAATTATTTAAATGATTTTTAGATCAGCTATCTTCACTAGCATTTTTATTTCAAAACTGGCATGAGTGTTCCAACCTAATTTAAAAATACAAATTAAACTCGTTCTCGCTTTCATGTAGTCTTTA
Source organism: Morinoia aosen (assembly GCA_030386875.1). NCBI lineage: Eukaryota > Metazoa > Arthropoda > Malacostraca > Amphipoda > Talitridae > Morinoia > Morinoia aosen. The sequence continues at coordinate 52,325,559 of CM059576.1, read as the reverse complement.
TTGAAAACGAATGCGGGATTGCGAGCAATTTCGCAGGCAAGCCTCAGAGGTCTCTCAGAGGTGATTTTCACTTGACATGCGCCCAATCTTAAGTACAGTAGGGAACGAGTCTCACTAGAACTTGAAGTATGTTCTGGCTACCAGTGACTTGTGAAGTGCTATCGCAATACATGGCGAAACCACGCGTGATTTCGATCCTTTGCTCCGCTTTCTTACTTTACCCAGCAAGGGAAATTTTAGTTATTTTCGTTGTACAGGTCGAGATGTTGCTGCCGTGGCTCTGATGCTGCAGTACGCGCAGCCCCGCGGGTTGTGGGTTGGCATGGATGCAGATGACCTCAGACGGACCTGCTGGACGGACGTCATTAGAGCTAGGAAAGGAAACATTGCACTCAACCTTAACTCGCTTGGAGGCGACCCGTGTGATGACCTCATAGCACCTTTGCAAAATAGCAGGTAAGCTGTGAGCAGGACACTCGGTGAGTACAAATCATCAAGTAGGAATATTGCATATGTATGTGCGAAAATGTAGAGAAATAGAGTATACACAATAAACAGTACCTGTAAAGAAAGCTTGTTATCTTGTTCACTACCTAGAAGAACTTTTCATGATAGGTAGCAGCCGTATGTGGTTTTCTACAGGCAATTTTCAATTTTTTTTAATCCGGGTAAAAGCTTCAGTGGTAAATGTGGAGCTGTTTTTTTATGGATGGCATCAGAAAACAATTTAAGAGACTTAAGTTTTAAAATAGTGTAAAACAATATACAAGGCAGCCTGTGGGTGATACGTGATAAATAGTCTATGAATAACTCAACTTGATGAGCAGTAGGGTCATGCCACCGAAGATAATCTCATTCATTTCCCGCAATAATACACACGTTTCATGGCAAATTTCTGCATTTGATAAGTCAAAAGCCACACCATATTATTAGACTAACTTGTTCTTCTAATGAGCTTCATATTGCAGCAGATCTAGGAATGGAAATCGAAATATCTAATGGCAAACCGCACCGAGGAAATGTCGGGGAACAATTACTATCAAGACAGCCTTATCTGAAGCATAGCGTTCATCCTCCGATGTTCCTCGAAACTGCCTCCAAATTCGCATAGATGTACTATATACTTATAACTGCGGAAAAAAGCATAAATATGAGAACAATTTTTTGAAAAAAACATCAAAATAACCGAACGTTGCCGAATTGATTCCTACTTAAATAGTTTGCTAGTCTGAAGCCTCAGAGCAGCAAATAACAGGCAGTCATGTGAAGCGATTTGAATTGCAACAGAAAAATTAGATGCAGCAGTAACGACAGTATTTCAACCGTGAATGAAAATTTACTGTTTATTTTGATTAGCCGAAACAAATTTTTAAAAAAGGTTAAGAATATACAAAAGACGCTGAACATGACGCCCATATCTGTCGCGCTGCAGCTGTTTAGATGTCGGCACAATGATTGCCGCACTCCAGCGAAGGCTTCAGAATTTTCATGTACTCTTGCAGAAGCTTCCACAGTTTTACCGATGAGGTCTTCTTTGAAATGAATTGGTGTTCCGTACACCAAACTCTCCAGTTGTCCCTAGAGGTAGAATACTAGGAGCGTAATATTAACTGGCCTCAACGGTCAGTCCAGCGATGTGGATAATACCATTTGCTTCTCCGTATGGTGAGGCATATTTACGAATTGAGCATTGGATACTCGCTCCATTGTCGTTTGTACCTTTGCAGTCTATGAACTATACAATGAAAAGAAGAAATTTCAAGATACGATGTAATAGAACACTCAGACAACCGGCCACGAATTTGAAGTCATCGTGACGCTTTTACGAAGCATTTACGACCACGCGGTTTTGAGTGGAAAGAGTTCATTTCATGGAGCTAGGATTTATGGAGGGAGCATTGCCGATTTCTATCGGATTCAAATTGGCTGCAAAAGTTGAAAGATTCGGGCACTGTCAAGGCCTGTGACGTCACAATTCTGAGCCAACCACAGACGTTTGGCTGAAGTTGGCTCCTCCCACCTCCTCTACAACTCCCCTCCCATTTTCCAAAGCAAGATTAGTACCGCTCCACAAATCGAAGGATGAGGTGTGAATGCAAGTCGCTCGAATTTGTTATAATCAAGGGCCTGTAATCTTTATAGTTTTCAAACCCTAATGTATCTTTGCTGGTAATTTTGATATTATTAAGTGTCCTCAAGTGAGAAAACACAATTTATTATCTTTCGCAGTCTAAGAATCCCAGATTAATGATTAATAATTTGTGCGATTAACTCAACAGCTAGAAGAGCATTCAGCGAGCGTGTGTGCACCCTATCGTAGTTAGTAGGTAACTGACTACCGTCATATACTGGAGGGAGCATAGCCGATTCCAATCGGGTTCAAATTAGCTGCAAAAGTTGGGAGACTGGGACATTGGCAAGGCCCCACACGTGTGCCAACCACAGACGCTTGGCTGAAGTTGGCTCCTCCTCGCATCCTCACCTCCTCTACAACTCGCCCTCCCTGGCCTCCCATTTGCCAAAGCAAGATTAGTACCGCTCCACAAATCGAAGAATGAGGTGCGCGTGCAAGTCGCTCTCTAATTTGTTATATTCAAGGGCCTGTAATCTTTACAGTTTTCAACTCTTAATGTATCTTTGCTAGTAATTTTGATATTATTAAGTGTCCTCGAGTGAGGAAACACAATTTATTATCTTTCGGAGTCTTAGAATCCCAAATTAATGATTACGATAAACTCAACAGCTGGAAGAGCAATCAACGAGCGTGTGCACACCCTATCGTAGTTAGTAGGTAACTGACTTCCGTGCTGACGTCACACTTGCGAGACGGCTATTGGTTACCACAAACATAGGAGAAATCTCAAAAACTGGTTCTCTTCACAGACGGCTATGCTCCCTCCATATATACTCCCTCCACGACTACCGTGCTGACGTCACACTTGCGAGACGGATATTGGTTAGAGAACACAGACTGCAAAAATTGGAACCACCACGGTAGCTCAGTCATCAAATTAAATAGAAAACATTGGCAGATGAAGGAAGAAGAGGAGGAAAAAGTTTCATTCTAACTGGAAAAGTAGGTAAAACCTTAAAATTTTCGTTTTAATGCTATTTAAATAGATTTGGTACGCTCTAACAATTTTTGGTACCTTTTTATGGAGGTTTTGTACGATCATCAGAAAAAAAAATCGGCAACCCTGGAGATAACAGTGACTGAGTGAGGATGTCGTGCAGGTTCGTGCAGAAACGAAGATGCTATTTTTAACCTGGAAGCTATTTCACGGAGGCCGGTATAAGATCAACGTATTCGTGAAGAATTCAAGAATTACTTCTTAAACGAAGGCCAAGTGCCTTGGCAGAAACGAATGTGTCAATTAGATTGATGAGGAATGGAGGCGAATCAATAAAACTTCGCGCGTATATAGCTTCTTATATGGACTTATACCCAAACTAAGGAATAACGAAATATAACTTGCCCAGCAGATGTATATAGAGAACAAAATAAATGAAATATGCGCGATAGAGTCTGATTATAGGATATAGAAATAAGTAACAAAAATTATATCAGTCTAAGTCCTATCACGAGCCATCTTGTGTTAATAATAGCATGATAGCGAACCATTTGTGTTACTATTGTTAGAGGTAATTACTTTTGAATTAGATCGAAAATCATTTCAGTGGTAGTACTTAATAAAAAAATAAAGTTACAGCCGCAATAAATACAATCAGACTGGCGCTATGCTTTCAATAAATCTATCAATGTGGAAACTTTAGCCTTCAGCCACTTTTCCAGATCAGGAGAGACTTTTTGCATTCAGATTATGCATGAGAACATGACGACAGAGCAGCTAATTAAGGGCCTTTCACACGATCAGTTTTTTCGTCAGTCAACACTGACACTCCAGAGTGTGGTCAAAACACTCGCGTTCACACGTACGTTCGCGTGACTGAAGTGGCGCGTCACTGGCAAGCTTGGCAGTGCTTCATTATGCATAGTCGAGAAAGATTCGTCGTAGTCAAAGCAAGCATACTCATCGGCTTTGCGGTCATAGAGAAGAAAAAACACCATAAATAGATAGTGGGTAAAAGAATGGCTAGCTAAACATCCAGAAAATGGCAGTTATAACCGGATTTGTAGTAAGTTAGGGCTAAATATCAAAATTTCGCTCACTAATTATTTGTCGCATTCGTTCCTTTTCTCAGCATTTGTAAAATTTAGTCACACCAAAACTAACAAATACTACAACTACCACAAATGTAATAATCTACTTCATAATAACTTCAAGTGCAGGTAATATTTTGCGCTCGTTCTATACAGTTTTGCGTGTACCAGCGTGTAATAGTATAGCTCGTAAATTGAATTTTGTTCTTGAAGAACTATATTCGGTCATTTCCTAGCGACACGGTGACTAAGATATAGAAATAACAATTGAAATCTAGCGCACATTCATTAGAACTGTGTGATAGAATGCATGTGTAAATCTGTCATCCGCAAGCAACTACTGTAAAATATAATCAGCCTCTCAAATTACTGCGTGATAATTACTAATAATGCATGTGAATGTGACAGCGGTACGGATAAACTAATAAATGTTTAGATTTATTTCAGGAAACATTTTCATGCTGAAATTAAATGTTAAGGAGAATTCATGGAAAAATTTTTTTATTTTATTTGATAATGCCGGACAAATTGTTGAAATTGCACTTCGGTTAAATAATAATTTTTTCATTCTAATAAACAAAAATAATATACATTTGCAGTATTTCCAGAGTGAATATTCAATAAGATTGAAAATCCTTTGTAAATGGCGCTGACACTGCAACAGGACGAATGCATTATGATATGCTTGTAAAAATATAAACTATTGTTCCCCGCACCTGTGAATCCAGGTGTTATCCTCTGCTAAATAATAGTTTTTTGGAAGCAAATGCTCTAAATTCTTTCCTAAACTATTTTTGAAGCGTATTAATTTTTTCCTTCAACCCATTCTCATGTAAACTAATATTGTGTTGATTCATTGCTCCAGTAATATATTTGAGCGACTTGCTTCTTATATCTCTGCTCTTGTATTCGTTGCTGTGCACTTTCCACAAAGCAGGCTGTTGACGAAAACAGCTAATTAATGATTTAGACCAGGTTGAGACCATTTAACACGGGAGAGCGATCGCAGCCAACCTTACCAGACGCCGGGTGGGCGAAAACTGACACGCAAATAGAAGCAAAGCAACAAACCCGACAGTGGCGAGTGCCGAGTAGAGAGCAAAAGAGAGCACGCCTGCCCAAATATGGTGTTGCGGACCGTGAGTGTCAGTGTTAACTGACGAAAAAACTGATCGTGTGAAAGCCCCTTAAGACATCATGCCTTCAAGACTGTCTAGAGTGCATTGTCGCTCTGGCGCTCCGAGGCTGAGGCAGTCCCACCATGTGGGGCAGCAGCCGCAACACGCCTAGGGAACGAGTGGGAGGCATTAGATCAGGGGTTTAGGGGTTTTTTAAAGAGGCGTGGAGGGAGAGAGGGCGTTTCCCCGGGGAAGGCACCCTCCGTCAAAAGCCACCTTCACCACAGACATAAAGAGAAATATCAAAATCTGGTCTCTTCACAGACGACCATGCTCCCTCCATATATATCCCCTCAACGGTTCACTTCAACTCTACCAACCTAAGGGTACGGCCAGACTGCACGCGTTGGCGCTGACGCGTGCGTACGCTTCAGCGTTCTGACGCTGTCATTTGAATGGAGGCGGCCATACTACACGCTGACGCGCGCGTTCATCGAGAAGCATCGGGCTTCGGGGATAACTAATTGTCATGTTGACTTCTAGTGAGAAGGTGTTCTCTTTGGAGTCCTCATATGTAGAGTACCTAATTCTTGATGGAAATCAGTGAGTTGCCGTTCACCCAATTTTATAAAAACAAAATTCGAGCATGGAGAATACCATCATTAGTTTTCTGATCTACGGAAATGTCCAAAAAAAGTTTCAAAAATACAAAAGGATGAGCATGGCTATATTTGATGAGCTGCTCAGCTTAGTGACTGAGGACCTATACATGTACAAACAAACCACTAACTTTCGGCAGGCTATCTCCCCAGAAAAACGGCTGATGGTAACAATAAAGTAAGTAAAATTACGATAGTTCAATCAACAATATGTACTTAATATTACATTACAATGAAATTAATTAAAAGTTTATTGATCACAAAGTAATTCTTTACGCACACTTATTTGCAAAGCAATTCCATTTCAGGTTATATAATTAGCTGTAAGTTATATGTCTGTTATCCAAAAGGTATAGTTTACTCTCTATTTATGTATCAGTATTATATTTGATTATTTATTAAACGTAAAATTAATTGGTAAACCTTTAAGACTAATGCAAAAATATCCACTGGAAAGGGCTGAAAAGTTAGGGAAACGTAAACATTAGAATACCAATACCCCCATTTAAAATGCGTCGTTTTTATCATGTAAGAATTTTAAACTAGTTCTTGAACCATAATCTTAAACAGGCATTAATTTCTTTTGCTCATGCTCTGCATTGAGGGTACAACACTCTGAAGAAAGAGACTGTATTCATCAGGTTCACTCTTTCCTTTGAGGTTTTCAAGTTTCTCTTTAACTAATTGCAAGAAATGCTTCCTGATGTCACTCTGAACTTTTCCCCTTTTTCTATATGGTTATTTGGAGCCCTCTTCCATATTTCCTCCCGTTCCATCAATACCGGGTTCTACAAGACCTTCGCAAGCGTTATCAGTGTCATGAGCAGAAGTCGAAGTAATGCTTGCACTCATCGACTCTGATTGCTGTCCATCAGTGCAGTTTTGCTTCGAAGCCATCTTTGACAAATTTCCAATTGTCTGTTGTCCGTACATTTGAGCTCTCATAAAATTTTTTTTATTTTAAAAAGGCCACTTGCTTTCATATGATTCAGGAGGAAGTCCTGCGATTCCCGACTTTCCTTGCGAAAGTTTCTTCAATTCCACTCGAAATTTATCTTGCACAGTTTTATACTTCTTCCTTGCTGCTTCTTCTGAAAAAAGAAAAGATCTATCATTCAAACTGACTGATGTGGCATTTCAAACATGATTATTGTGTTTTTCAGAAATGTGACAACTGGATCGCTGTTTTGATTGTTAGCTTTTCAATTCAGGATGAGGAACAGTTGCAACTTTTGTGACGAAGACACGCAAAGCTATTTGGAGAAACCTTCAACTCATATGTATGCCTTACCCTGATCAAAAGTTGTGTAGTGAAATTGCAGAGCAGTTTTGTATAAAATGGAACTTCCCCAACTGCTTTGGCGCGATAGACGGCAAACGCATTCGAATAACATGCTCAAACCAAATAGGATACCTGTATTGAACTAAAAGCATTTTTTTAAATAATTCTCAAAGGTGTTGCAGATCATGAATGCAAATTTGTGTGTGTTCACGTTGGAACATTTGGTAAGCAGAGCGATGATGGAGTGTTCCGTATTACTGACCTGTATGAATGCATGCAGGAAAACAAATTCAATTCACTGAATCAATGAGGCTACCCGGGAGTGATGAAGAAACGCAATTTCTTTTTGTAAGAGATGAAGCCTACACATTGCTCCTTTATTGAATGCGCCCATGCCCACGTCTAAACTTGAATAAAACCAAAAAAAAATCAATTATCTCCTATCTAAAGTTCGGTGTTGTGTAGAGAGTGCTTTCGGAGTAATGACATGAAAATCTAGAATTTGACAAAATCCATTGAAACCAGTGCAGAGAATGCAGTGGAAATCACAAAAACAGTAACAGCTTTACACAATTGTTGTCAGGGAGAGAGTGGATATAGGGCTGGACTTTACATTACCTGAATTCTTTGAATTAAATGAACAATATGAAACAGCTCATGCTGACAGAAACAGCTCACCAATTGCAGCAAATGTGAGAACTAAATTGAAAAATTATTTTATTTCTGGTGTTCGAAAAGTTACAGGGTAGACATATGTATTGAAAAGAAACATCGTATATCTTAAAATTTGAATGTTATTTACATGAGTTTAGTTTAAGTGACAGATTATATTTTCTGCAACGAAGGAAATAAATTTAATCTAATTTCATAGTTTACCTATCTTTACTTCAATAAAAACAATTAAGCGTCACGAGTATGCTAGAGGTCATGAACGCAGCTACAACTCTCATCCGAAACTTGTAGTGAGTCCGCAATCATCGACCACTGGTCGCTAATGAACACCTTGTCACTGTGCTGAGGGTGAAAAGCATCCCAAATTGCATGCACATCCTGAATGGAAGGGAGTAGCAACTCCACATCCTCCACTCACGGCTGCTCGAGACACACTATACGCGCCGCGCAGCGTCAAATATTTCTCTCAAGTAATCCTGAATTTTGACAGAGCGACGCGGCGTCTGTGCGCTTTGGTCTGCCTGCGTCCGCGCGCGTCTAGTGTGGCCGCTCTCGGAGCAACACATGTATTTAATATTGCAGCTTCTGCCTGCGTACGCGCGCGTCAGCGCCAACGCGTTCAGTCTGGCCGTACCCTAATGTTGAAGTTGGCAGCCTCTCTGGCCTGCTGTGTTCGGATAAGTTCCGTTAGGTCAAGTTGGGTCTGAGTGTAACAATTGAAAACTAAATCCAATTTAGTTCATAAGTTCATTAAGGAGCCGGTTAGCGATTAACCTTCCGTGCTCTAGCGTTCAGTAATATTTAACACGTGCCCCGCGTGTTCTGCCATACGTGTACCAGTTGATAAATTGCTTATTTACGTACCAGCATTAATGAACGACATTTCTTCTGTTATGAGATCTCTTTAAGAAATCACTGATATTTTTCCAGGTGAAATATATCGTAAAATCATATTGGTAATAATCTGAGGCGAAAGAAAAATAAGCAATAAATTCGATTTTGCTATTTTGCTACTCACAACCTAACCAAACCAACCGTGCACAACGGCGGGGCGGTGAACGTGTCATGAACTCCAATCTAATTTGTTGCACGCCGGCCTGACTTGATCTGACCTAATGTAACGTGGCTAAACTAAAATTGTTCAATTAAACGTTTTATAAGGAATGTTTTACGTCATAAGCCATCTTAACGGTCCGTGGGATGCACGTCACTGAGAATATTTCCTTTGCGTTTGATTTTTCTTCTCCTGCGCTCCCAACCTGTGTTAAAGTTTGTTCAACGAGGTGGCGGTCGCATCGTAAATGTATTCGAGTGCTGTTTAAATACATGTTTTTATTTCAGTACACACTCAAACCAGCTATAATGTTATTTATATTTCACGTAACTCATTCAGAGTAAGATGTCAAGCCATGAAATGAAAAGACCTGCACTCATGGTTGCTTTAACTGCAAATCCTAGCGATTTGGCACTCAGTAACTTTTCTCATTTTGCCAGATCATGTGTTCATGAGGTTCGGTTTGAGCTACAGGCATGCGATGACGATGTTTCGCCTGTAGCAGAAAAAACGTTCTATATGCTCTGATACCGCAAGAACAGCAGATTTCATACGGGATGTTCAAAACATTTGCGATGCGAGCGTCGGAAGATCGATGAAGCCCAATGCCAAAGAGCTCATGGTGTCAGTGTGGAGGACTATCAAAACTGTGGTACATCAGGACATTCGATTTACGTCACATGTAATGATGAAAGGCCGATTCGTATTAGCAAAGACACCAGTAAACTGTCTCATGCGTTCGAAAAGGTTACTTAGCAAAGTCAAAACCCTGACGAACAGGGTGTGCTTTGGTTTTGCTCTGACGGAAAATCTTCAACCACTCAGAAACTAACAGAATAAAATAGTAGGTGCAGATTTGCACTTCCCTCTGAAGTGCCCAGAGTGATGCACACCAAATTCTCGGCTACTGTGATGGGTTTAGGAGTTGTGGGTAGTGAATGTAGGGTTTCCACGCGAGGCGACTCTAATTACCCTAGCTGAAGGGTGTTGATTACCCCAGATTACCCTAAAACTGCTAATCCTGACCTATGAGCTATGAAATAACTAAAAGGACAGGGGACTGGTTTCCAGAGCTCCATCAGCATGAATTGGCACTGTGTTACATGCTGCATGAGCGTCAGGAGGGAAGGCCAGTTGATCGGCGTTAGAATGCTGGTTTGATATCCCAGGCAATATCCAGTGCAAGATGTTTGCCAAATACCTGTCGAATTATGCTTGATGCCCGCTGTTTTTCAGGGTGCACCTTTTTCAGCGACTCATGATCTGGGAACATTGTTTTCATCAAACTAAAAGAGGCTCGCACAGTGAGATAGGTAGGTGTTGCTCAACTAAAAATGCACAAACTTGCAGTTCCACTTTACGAGCACGATTTTCGAGAGGATCATTGGATAGCACGTAGCTGGTAATTGATGGAGTTTTCTTTGCCACCATGGATCGTTGTTTGTGTCTCTCTGAGAGCATGTGGCGCTTGATTTCCGATTTCCCACTAGTAATATCGGATTGACAAACCTTACAATATGTCATATCCTTTTGCTCTGTTGATTTTGAGGACTTGGCTAACCATCCCTCAAACTCAGGTACCTATGTTCTCGAATCTTTAAATTTCTGCTGGTAGTTTTTAGCTTTCAACTGGAGCTTTTTTTTTGAGATGGTGTTGTTGGCTCTTCCTTACTCGGTGCGCGATTATCTGCCATGCTGCAAGAATTGTAATAATATGTGTATCTATCCCTAGTATAATTATCTATTTTTCATTTAATTTCCCATCTATTCACGCGCTTCAGTCATTCTTTCTACATGCTCAATCTAACCTAACACTTTGATCCACTCTCTCTGATGGCTTTCTGGCTTTCCTCACACATGACCTTCGTCATATCTTTTCATCACTGACTTTATCCAATCTTGTTACATCACATATGCTTCTTAGAGACTTCGTTGCAATCACATTCACTCATCAACTCATAAAGTTGATCATAAAGTAATCAAATTTATTCATTTCCTAGAGGGCGAGTGAGGAAATTTGGAGGTTTTCGGAAAAAAGCTACCTTGCCTTTGTTAATATGTATAAACTTTCCTCAACACTCAGTTGCTGGAAACCCTAGTGCTTCAATTTCGGTTGACAAATTATTGGCATGGTTGCAGCTATATCAAGCTATATTCTAGGCATCATCGCGCTTAAGAAAGACAGTGAGAATACAAACATATTTTGCAAGTTTTCAGTCGATGACTGTACTATTTTGTTTATATGAATTTTTGTAACTAATTTTATAGCTTCTTCCTTTCGCCTTTAGCACCTTTTGCAACTCGAAGTGTCAAAGAACCCTGTCTAAATTTTTTTGTTTGCGTCGCTACCAGGGCTGCCGAAATTTTTCCCTCTGACCGTACCCAAACTTCCATGAAAACGTACCAAAAGTTAATGAAACGGACACAATTTTTTTTAACTACTTATGAAACGTAGAATTCTAAAGTTTCATTTATTTTTTCAGCTAGAATGAAGCTTCCTCCTTTTCTTCTTCCTTCTTAGAGTAGCCTGCCTATACTTTATATTCAATTATTGATGAAGTCCCGGTTTGACATTTTGACATTTTTGCAACCAATGTCCTCCAACATAGATTTTGATCGTAATAATGTATTTAGTGTTGCTGTTCTTAATTAAATCCTGTTTTTGTTTTATGTTATTAAGAGTCGAAAAAAGCAGTGACACAAGCTGCATCATAAACAAAAACAAATCAAGCATACTCATAAAGAGCCTTATAAACGCACGAAATTTTTCTGTGGGTGATTTCGCAAATGACATGATTCCGCAAATTATTTTTCAAATGCTATAGAATGTACAATCATTTTGGGCAATATTTTAGTTCACATCTAGCTCTATTGATATCAAGATGATTATGGACGACGAGCTTAGTTGTATTGCGATTGAAGTGGCTATGTCTCAGCTAATTAGTTTTTTCGATGACATTTTTCTTTACAGCGTCATGAAATTCTTCCTTGTACTTGCAAAGCAATTTTTCGTACTGTTTATTTTTATTGTTCCTGTTGCAATAGTCAGGACTAGTAACGCACCATGTTGCTGGTAATGACCTATATTCTTCTATGAATTCCGACAAAAACTTTCGTTCGTCTTCAATGGCTTTAGAAGACATAGTTTTGATGCTTGAGAAAATTACAACAGCAACCAGCTCAACCAATCGTTATGAATTTTAGGAGACAACTGCTGTTTGTTTGCGCAATCATGCACTCAGACGACGCAATTATTGCCAGATTGCACAAAAAATATCAAACACTTTTGAAATCACACAATTATTTTGTGCAATCATGCGCAACTACTCCCTACATGGTCAAAATGCTTTCTCAATCACTATGTTTGCGCAAATTATTTGCACGTTTTGGAGGCCCTTTATTCAAATACTCGTCAGTCTAACTTAACAAAAAGGCATCATAGATGAGCAATTTGAGCAAATAATAAAGCTAAAATTGCATTAAAATTTTTACCTCTCTTTAATTATATCTAATAGACACATGAAACTCAAGCCTGTTGAAGTGCATTGTGACACGGGCCACGATACGACGAGTTCTAAACTTTTAACTCGTATCAAACACGTTGCGTAACATTAAAGGATTACATATTCTGTTTAATTTACTTCTCATTTGAATTATAATTGCCAAAAATAAAGCTAATATCTCTAGGTAAGACATAATTAAAAGAAAAATTATAAAAAATTTCAAAACGTACCAAAATTCAGCGCTTCAGGCTACCGTCGTACCAAATGTACAACAGAGTGGCATTTGGAGCAGATCGTACCAAATTTGTACGAACGTACCAATTTCGGTAATCCTGGTCGCTACAATAACATACTTCGTTGGCGTGCAACATGGCTAGGAAATAGGATGCCTTCCATCTAATTGGCTGGCAAAATACCGGCGCTGTGAGGTAACTCTGCTGTTAATTCAATGACTATCACAAGAATGAACCTTTCTATGATGAAATATATTAGCTGTGGTATTTAAAAATACAACACACATACCTGTCGATATTCTGTTGAAGCTTATGAGCACGCGCGCAATCAGAACAGGAGAGCGACTTTCGTCGACTGGCTATTGCTGACACCGATCGAATTTTTTTATCAGCGAAATGCAACTCAGAATCCTTTGTCAAAACGAAGTGGACAAGAGATATTATAGCTTCGCATTTTGACGCCGTTTTTCGTGAGCGATACCTGATGACATTCAAATGTGCGACATTAACCGAAGCAGCAGTGCAGTTTAGTGAACACTAAATTCTGACTCGTTTCATTGTACTTCGTTGAAGAGGTGACCAGTAGGGTGCTTGCATATTGGCTTTCAATTTTCTATTTTTCGTAGGTTAGGCGGGCGCTTCCTTCACGGAGCTCTGATTACCCTAGATTTGCTCATTTTTTTCCATTACCCTAAACATTACCCTAGGGTACCCTTGATTACCCTAAAATAGGGTAATTACCCTGCTCGTGGAAACACTGACTGTGAATGTTATGTCATGCCACCTAAAATTTCCCCACAGGTTTCTTAGGGTAATGCTACTAAAATATTTATATTTTAGAAATTATTGTTGAGCCTGAATAAATAAAGTTACTAATGGAAAGTCAATCGTCTCTCAGCTATTCTCTGTAGATTCTAACAAAGCCGTTGTAAGCCATTACTGGTTATCAGAGAAATTAACGATAAAGTGACCTCCCAACATGTGGCTTCCAACTTGCCAGATTTTAATTCGATAGACTTATCTGCGTGGCGCATCTTTGGAATAGAGGTTGAACGAATTCCTCATGGTACCAAAGCTTTGTTGAAGGCTGCCATTGTCCAAGTGATGTCCGGAACAAGGACCACGTGTTGCAGCTTGTCTATGGTGCCGTACCCGAATGGAGCCAGTGGAGCCGGAGGTGGTTTCATAAAATTATTAGCCATTCGTACTAATTTGACTTAAATACACACATTTATGCGGGCCGTATATTGTGGTATTGGACGGCTTCTCATAATGAAAGGCTGCTTTTAAGGTCCTTATTTAGGCCCAAATTAGGTCCTACTTAAGATTTTTAGGCTTCTAACAAATGTGAGGATATATTTTCCCCGAGTAACTTAAATTTCAGTTTTCTAAGTGATGCTAACACTCCATTGCATTTTGCAAATTATCACACAACCATAAAATAATTACAAGCGACCGAAAAAACAGTGTATAAATAGCCAGCTGACTTTACATGTGACGTCACCTTGTTCAAAATACTCCACAAAATAATTTAATTGATTTAGGTTTAATGATGTTAGATCAGGTCTTTAAACTTATGTCAAGTCTGTAAAAAATTTATGAGCAGCAAAATTTAGGCAATTAATTCTTGAAGTAGGAATTTCCTTCAAGTCCGCCAAATTGCCAGTTTTCGAGAAATGGACGCACAGAAGTTGAAAAAAATTGCAAAGTTTGGAAGAGAATCAGGGACTTTAATTAATTTATTTATCGGTTTTCCTTTGTGCCACATAAGTCCCAATAAAATCATAGTTATGTAATATAGCGTTAGTAACAAGGTGGTGTCATATGTGACGCAACCGTGACACCTACTGGCTGTTTCAGATACGTTTTTTTTCTGTCGCAAATGACTTTAATAATCTGCCAGTATTTTATGATGGAAATAGAGTGTCAGAATCAAAACAAAAACATTTTGAAAACTGAGGTAAATCAGCTCGTTCTTTTTTTTACATAAATTACTCAAAAAAAATGAAGGCCTAAATAATAGCCCTACTTTCGGAGCCGCCCCTGTTGCTGCTATAAAGGGATCGAGAAGCTTTGAGCGTACATTTGCGGCAAGGAAACAATTTGGAGCATTGAATAAGTGATTATTTTTTAGAAATTCATTTATTATATTTCCTATTGAAGTTTCTTTGTGATTGGCCCAAAGTAAACGCAAACTCCAGTTGAAATCTGAATTATGTTCTACGCGTGGAGATGCTCATTCCAATTTGTGCGCCATTTCAAATCAATTAACTAACCTATCAAGAATTGGGCTTGGTGCATTACCATCTTGCACCTTGTGTTACTGGGCCGCTCCTCACTTGATAATTTGTGCTCCATTTGCCCTAGCTTTTGTTCAACACGTTCGCTGGCGCTTGTCAAGCGGT
Organism: Morinoia aosen; assembly: GCA_030386875.1. Lineage (NCBI taxonomy): Eukaryota > Metazoa > Arthropoda > Malacostraca > Amphipoda > Talitridae > Morinoia > Morinoia aosen. Next base: position 52,310,471 of record CM059576.1, on the reverse strand, counting down.
CTCTAGTTAAGTTAGGTTGTAGGTAGCAGAGTTTAGAACAACGAATTTAATGCTAGATAAAATTGTATCGTTCCCAAGAAATGGGAAACTCAAATAGCTTGACGATATTTTATCTCGCACGCTAATCGTTTGAAAATAAACGGTGCAGAAATAATTGCAGTGCTGTACATTTACACTAGTACGTAAATGAACAGCTCACCTAGTGGTGCCCTCATGCCCCAATAGGCAGTCAACTTGTTAAGCATCGCTTCGTCATGGCAATTCAGATGTTCAGCGAGGCTTGCTACCATAAGACTGTTCATTCAAACCTACTATCTCATTAATTATAGACTCATTTGAGAGGACCTCATCTGAGCAGTGGACGGTTTTTGTATACTTGTTACACTGTTCTGTCATTGACTTCTCTCCTAGTTATCTCAATGCCTTCAATTGTTGTCTCTATTGCAATATCCTGCTGGAATGTGTGAACTGCTGTTTATCAGTCGACGTGAGTTCAATGATTCTCTTGAAAATTTTACTTAATCAGACAAGAAGGTAACGATTTCACCTTGTTCTAATGGCGGTTAGAAAAAGCTGTGTTTAGTGGGAAAAACAAAATTTTAATACAACGATATATAAAATTTGAGCCTAAGGAGTGTGTGGTAGAATTATGTAAATTTTGATTAGTCTTTTTTTAACGGAACTCTTTCTTGTTGTCTTTTCAACAAGTGGAACGGATAATGAAGTAAAACAATTCAACAGCACATCTTGTCATCGAAGCTTCCGTGATGCGGCGCCTAATGTCAGACTGATGCACTTCCTTTCCATCTAAGACTAACGCGATTTTATATAAGTTTTAAACATGAACAATTGTTTTTTCTTGAACGCTGTACATTCGAGATAGCGTAACTTTCCTTATTAACTAGTGTACACGGCCCGTCACAGATGACGTGATTCAATACCTTTTGTGAACCAATTTTCGTTCGAGTGGAGTTATAACGCTTTAGCTTATTTCAGAGGTAACGTATTCTTATTGTGACAGTAATGAACACTCACAATACAGTAGTTTTGTGCCGCAATAGAAGAAGCTATGGCCGTTCGTGTCATATCCTAGACACAGAAATTCAGCATTACTGAAAGCAACTGCGAGCTTCTGTATGTATATTGTAATATGCAATGCAATAAATTATTATATGCTTTACAGTATTTTGTTATGTGCAATGCAGTACATTTTAAATGCAATACAGTGCACTGTAGAACAGTATAATGTAATACGCAGGACAGTATATTGTGATATGCAGTACCTCGCCTAACTCGGTATCCACGATACGGACTCGAGTATATAAGACCCTGGATCTCTGTAATCTATGTCACCTAATAATTCCCGTCGTGTGTTTATTTATATGTTTATATATGTTTATATACATGTGTACATTTATATAAAAACATAGGATGTAAAGTTATTTCTTTGGTGTCTGTTACGATTTTATCTGAGTATGCGGTATCATGGATACCGAATTCCTCATTCTAACATTAAAAGATGGTCTTTACATACATTGATATGTTTGAAATTTTATCAGGATAGGTTCGGTTATGTTAGGATAGGTTAGGATATGTCAGGAAAGGATACGATATGTTAGGTTAGGATCTCAGTAAGGATAAGTTAGGTTAGCATAGGTTAGGTGAGCATAGGTTAGAGAATGTTGACGTAACTCTTTCACGGGTCCACCTGGCTTAACAATTCAAACAATTTAACAGTTTATTTACCACAAGTATTACAGCAATACATTGCTTCTTGAGTCTAGTGCAATGGACATATTTGAGTATAGCTACTTGTGGGCCCGAATAAGTTCAGCGACTTCTAGGACCTCCTATCATCTAGCTATTTTTAAAGTGTACAGTTATGTTTAACCTAATTTACTTAACCTAGGGGCATACAAGACTGGTCATGTTTCAGGGCTTAATTTTTTAGCAAAGAAAGAAATTGGTAATATGAGCTAGATGGAAAAAGTATATTCAATAAAAATGATTAAAAGCATAAGATCAATATTATTATCATGGTAGATTACCTTATAAAGATAAGGAGTACTAAAAGAAAAAAAATTACCTTGGACTACCTAATATGATCAATATTTCGATAGGAAGAGGGATTCAAGATTTGTTTTGAAAGCTTTGTAAGAGCTTTTTTCACCGATCACAGCAAGGATTGCGTTTCAATTCTTAGTTCCAGTGAAGAGGATACTGCGTTGTGACCGAGATTGTGATAAGGAAGTATGAAGTTACTTCTGTTTCGTGTTAAATGATCATGATGGACAGTTAGAGCAGTGAATAATTGTTTGATTTCTCTGTCGCCATCGTCAGTTAGTGTTTTATACATGAAATTACATATGGAGAGGTTTTAAGGATTGAAAAGCTTGAGTATTTTTAAACTTTTGAACGAATCATTTGTGTGAGCATTGAGTTCAAATTTCATTACCGCTCGAACGGCTCTTCTTTTCAATGCAAAGAGCAGATTGGTTTTATTTTTATCAGTTTCGTGCCAAGCCTCTATCCCGTATTGTAGACATGGTGAAATGATCGTTCGATGCAGTATTCTTAAGGCTTCTTCAGGCAGTACATTTTTTACTTTATGAAAGATTCCAACGGATTTTGATAATTTAGTCCTGATATGTGCAATATGCTCTTTGAACGTCAGATGTTTATCTAATGTAATGCCCAGAAATTTTCAGGAGTTTGCTTCTTCAATTTTACCATCACCAATTTTAATATGTGGAAGATACATATTTCTCTTGTATGAGAATATAATGTAATTTGTCTAGTCGATATTGAGGCATATTTTATTTGCCCTAAACCCCATTGAAACATTTTGCAGCTCATTATTTATACTCTCTGCAATTAAAATTGTGGGTTTTCACTTGCATGAGCCGCAGAGAGCGTGCTGTCGTCGGCAAATAATTATGAATTATAAGAATGAAGTCGATCTGACAATATTGACGATAAAGATCAAAAGGAGAAGAGGCTCAAGGACCGACCCTTGCGGTACTCCATGGCTGATTGTCAGCAGTTCCGATTGTGCATCGCCAATGCCAACATGCTGCTCTCGATTTGCTAAGTATGATTTGAACCAACCATGTGCAACTCCTCTGATGCCATAACAGTGTAGTTTTGATGGTAAAATGTTATTGTCCACGCAATCAACGGCTTTTCGAAAGTCAAGATATACGGAGAAAATAAGCTTTCTTTTATCTATATTACAATTGTGAATGATTTAACACAACCTGTGTCGTTGATTTTTTAGAACGAAAACCATGTTGTTTGTCGCAGAGAAAATATTTTTTTTTAAAATATGAATACACTTTTCTATACACAATTTTTTCGAATTTTTTTCAAATAATTTGTAGTACATAGATAGGTCTATAATTATGTATTAATGCTATTTTAATCTCCATTTTAAAAAGAGTTGCACTCTGGCAATTTTGAGACATTTGGGGAAGATACTTTGAAAAAATGATTGGTGTATAATATTAGATATGCACGGTGCTATCATATCAGCTATAGCCTAACGAACTTTAGCCAAGAATGTTTTCAATCCATTTGATTCATTTTTCAAGCTCTTTATGCGGAGGGATTAGTTGGCGTAAAAAATAAGGAGTTGTGTACGCGGACATGGTCCATGTATTGCAAGTGGTCTGTAGGTTCACTAGAAACACTATCAGCTATTTTTCCCCCTATTTTAACAAAAAAAAGTTGTTAAACAGTGTTGCAATATCTTTTTTCTCGTGATATTTTACATTTTCGTGAACGATGGACTCAATCGTATTCGTTGCACTATTATTCGCTTTATAGCATGAATTAGGCAGGCGCCAAGTTTTTTAATATCAGTTTTGCATTCAGTAAATTTGCCCTGAAAGTAGTTTTGTTTCGATGTCTGAATTTGATTTGTCACATGATTCCTTAATCTGTTATACATGTCTTTAGATATTTGTTCTTCGTACAGTAAGGCTTGACGTTTCTTTATATTGATCACGATATCTTCAGTAATCCTGGGCTTTTGTCTATTTTCCTTCGTAATTGTGCGGTTGATTATTGAACATCACCGGTTGTGTGCGGTCGTTATAATTTCAGTTAAATTTAGAATTGCTTCATCAATGTTAATCGCATTATTATCCTGTTGATATATGTCCAATGATGGCATCAATTCTGCTAGAACAGTTCGCATTGTTCCCAAGTTATATTCGTTTACACAACGATATGAAAAAGTTAAAGATGAAATTGTCCGCGGAATTTACACGGCTCCTGCTACTACCTAATAATACCTCTGATTTATTTGTTTCGAGTCCGCTTCTTACTTTTCTCTGTCACGCTCATAAGGATAGTTACAATGACCTAATATGTGATCCGAGTTTGACCGGTTCACATGAACGAAAAATATTTTTTAAGACGGTTACTGTTAGACTGGACCCTTTAGGTACGACAATTGAAATGGTTTACGAAAAAATTTCCAAGGGAAAAATTATTCTTACCCATAATTGTCAGTGAAATTGTCCTAGTGTGAATGCTTCGAGCTGAAGCAAGTGCCTACTTCTTCATTTTTCTTTAAAACATTTTTAAATCTTTGTAGCACTATGCTTGACGACCGAAATTTTCGACGTTGATAATAGAGTTATTGAATTTACGAATAAATTATTAATAAGTTTTTGTCCGAATTTATAAAAAAACGAAATTCAGAAAAAATTGTTGTAATTGAATAGAAAGGCTATTGAATATGTTGAACAGACCCTGTAGCATGAACTTAGAGGTAACCAATGGTAATTTACGCGTGCAGGCTTCGGGAATGTCAGAAAACTAGACTCATGATTTCATGAAATTTTCCTAATTTTATTATTTACTTCAAAATATTCCCTCCCTGGTTAAATTACTTTAAAATTAGTTTAGATGTCCAAAACTGGAAGAACTAGCCACCTTGGCACTGGAGTAGTCGTCAGTAGCCAAAGGGTTGATGGCTATTTTTGACATGAGTTTCACCAGTGCACAAGGTTAAGAATATTTTAATCGCGGGTTCATTTGGGTTTTATGTATTGGTTTTTAATTCACTTTGAATATTGAAACGTATTTTTAGGAAATAATCTATTCCCGTCATTTTTTGACGCGTATACCAAACCACCCCTACACCTCACCCTTCTCGCAGTCTCCCTTCTCAAAAAAAAGTGTACTACTTTTCTTGACAGTGACTTGATATAGAGCACTTGTGCACCTATAATGAGTGCATAAATTTACTGGTGAACTGAAACCAAGACCGCCAGTGCTAATCACCTCCTATCTATTCTTATGAGCGTGACACAAAACATATAAATAAACACACGACGGTCATTCCGAGTAATATAGAAGATAAGATTTAATAAAAAATGCATTCACATGCTGGACAATACCCCTTTGTGAAATAATTTTTTTTCAAGTAAATAAACAATCGCGTCCTGCGTGTGTGCTAGCAAACTCTCATGATAGCTTGATATTTTTGAACTGCAAACCCTGAATGAATTAGGCTTTTTCTTTAGTGACTTCATGTAATGCAGCAGCCATCTGTCTTACTTCAAGTGTACAAGATACACGACCTGCGTCCTGTTTTCTCATGTTTTCTATTCATTTATTCAGTAAACATTATGCGGTATGTATCTGCTCCTCTTTTTTGAACAAATATTGTAAAATAGTAAAAAGTCTGAAATAATGCTACAGACTCATAAACAGAGATAACCCGCACAATGGATATAAGAATACAATATGAATCGAGAGTTGCACAGTTCGATGTATGCTGAAATCGAGTTTTTGTATTATTTTCCACAATTTGTGGGAACTGGAAGACGATGTTTCTCTACTCATAATGAAAAGCTCAGGTCAAGAAACACAAGGGTGACGAGCCTAGTCACTGACGTACCTTTAAAAAACCACATGCATTGACAATCTAAAAAAATGCATTTTTGAGGTAAAGAAATTGATTTTAGTTTTTCATATATAAAACCAGACACCTGCTACTTAAGTGAATCTAAATTGGAAGCGACTTCACCTTATCGGTTCTAAAGGTAACTCCTACACTTCAGCAGCGAAATGTATCACTCCGGAACATGTTACGTCTTAATTTTGTAAGTTAGAAAACAACACACAATCTGTGTCGTAGTTTTGGAAATTAACATATTATAATCACCAGCATTTAGGAATAGAAGTAGATAATTATTTGATGGCCAAACGTACCTGAACTGTTCCACACCTGGGACCCATTGTGCAAAGATTTACAGACGCATGAAAGGTTCAATTTTGCATCCAGTGAAGTCAGTGGGATATTTGGGATTTCAAACCAAAATAATGATTGCTAAAAGTTTGGAAATTCATTTAACTAGCAGGACCCATGGAAATTTCACGGACAATGTCATCAATAAGCTAGGTGGACCCGTGAAAATATTCAGTCAACATTACCTCCAAACTGTAAAATATATTCTAACGTGACCTATGTTAACCTACCACGTTCTAACCTATTTTGTCCTAACCTATGGTAACCAAATCTATCCTAGCCTAACATGTCTTAACCTATCCTAACCTAACTTCAACCAATGTCATCGTTAGGCTAGGTCCATGAAAAACTTCAGTCAACATTACCTCACAAATTCTAACACAACATATTTCATACTATACCCATCCTAACATAACGTATACTAGGATATCATATCCTGACAAATTAAAAATTGAAAATAAAAATTTTTAAAACTGAAAACAAAAAATTTAAAAAATGAAACAATAAATAATTTTCCTCATCCCCACTTCCTCTCCCTCTCTCTCTCCCTGCCTCTCTCTCCCTCTAATGTAACGCGACCCGACGCGAGCCAACCCGTATCACAGATACCGCCATGATGTAGAAGGGCGAGACGCACACAGTCGTAAGCGTATCAATATATGTGTAGATAATGCCCTTCAGAAAGTAAATCGAAAGCAAGCATCTTGTATGTACAGCGTAAGCGAAACGAACTTCATGTAAAGAGTTAGTGAGTCTATGTATCATTATACTTTATAGTTTCTACATTTGCCTGATGTAATTAAATACTTAAATTAGCAAATATTCGCTCGTTAATCAGTTTAAATGAAAAAATAGGAAAAAAAATGTAAAATAAGAGAGATGAGAGAACAATGTCCAGTAAACAGGCTGCCACGCTGCGACCCCTTGAGTTAGTGGGACAATGTCTAGCGCAGAGTACACAGTCTCCCTACAACAGATCTAAAGCCAGCCAGTCGTGGAAATGTCGAGTGTCATGAATCATGAGCTGAGTCATTTGACATGACAAAACTACGAAGCCATTGGAAAAGAAGCGATGTAACCATCGTACAGCACACTGCTATGAGGACAACTGCCGCCACGACTGGCCGCTCTCTAGCAGCGCCATGTGGACTTCAGCTCATCAGTTGCGTGCTGCCATTGTCTGCCAAGTCAATTCTGAATTATAAATTGTACGCAAAATTTGAGCCTTACGAAAGTGCAGGCAAATTTTGTGCACTCCTCTTGTCAATAGAAGAATGTACGCAAAACAGGAAGTAGTGTCTACGTCTGTCGTATCATTTGAGCGTCATCGTTCGATTGATGTTCGAGTAAGTCCTTAATTCTGCAAATTGCATATGGATATGCAGAATCATAGACAATAATAAAGATAGTTGTGTATTTCATACACATTGAAATGCAATTGGCAGCCCAAGTAAAACAATTAAATTTTCGAACTTTCCTTTTCAGGTGTCGACTGGCGTTCTTTGAGGGTTGCGTCACCACCGCAGAGAGCGTCGAAGCTCTTGCTTCAGTCATCGTTCCTGAGTCTGTACTGTGGCTTACACTACGAGGTCCCCTCGATCTTAGCGCTCTTGGAGGGAAATGCGAGGATCTTCGTAAGTCTTGCGGGAGCAACGAATTTATCATGGCAGTAATTTGAATGTCACAAGTTTGGTGCTGTAGTTATTTTGTGCAGAGAGTTCAGGAACTGGTGAAGGAATGACTTATGCATCTTCCTTAAAGCGAGCCATAACCTCGGTCAGAAACTTGTAACAAACTGTACATACAGTATAAATAACTGAAATAGTCATGAGCAGTTGTAATCAGCTTCTCATGAGTGAAAATTTTCTTCAAGAGATACCGACAACATATTTCATACATCACTCTGTCATAAAATTATAGGGAACGAACTAATTTCTGTATCGTTTTCTGTACATGAAACGACCAACAATATCAATAACACATTCTGATATGAATGGTTAGGTTTCCTCAACCCTGTTCTCTGAATCTTGAATCTACTGCTAAGAAAGCAGGTAACGTGGGAGCCACGTTCAGCATTAGCTCCAGCAATGGAGACAACAACAAGTGCGGCAGCTGTATGTCTATGTGCGGGGCATAGATTGTTCTCTTATGCGTTTTATATCGTTGTGCCGTAAGCCTTGAAACTCCTTAAAACACGTTTTGATCACTCAATCTTAATCGTAGAATAATCGTTTGAATTTATTGAATTGCAGCCTCTGTTTCTTCGAAGAAAAAAAGTCGTTTTGCGATGAGGTTTTTAATTCACACGGGGAATTTATGCTGCGAGAATAGGTAGGATTTGTGCCGGCTTCACGTGTGCACGTGTGCTTCTGATCCTCTGACGAAAATTGTGGTGAATTAAAGTGAAGTTGCTGAAAAACTGGTATAGTTTCTATATTCAGGTGAGTACAGTGTGTAACTTTGTATGGAGTGCTCGTGAGAGTAGTTCTTTTGTTGCGTGAGAGTTGAGACTGAGCATTGGTGTCGTGACTTGCAATTTTTGACTGAGGTGTTTTGACTGGTAAGCTTTCTTTGCATATAAAGAGTATAGTGTGTGACATTGTATAGAGTGACTGTGAGAGTAGTAGGTCACGTTTTGGTTTCTTTTGTTTGATAACCTGATTTTTTTATGAGATTTGGTGAGTGAAGACTTCTGCCTGTAAAATTTATCCTGAGATGTCGTCTGTTGTATAATGTCGTCTGTTTGATAATGGCATGAAATAGGACTGGTCGTAGAAAGGGAGGTGCAAGTGGAATGGATGAGGAGATTAAGTGTATGACTTGTAAAGAGTGGATAGATATAGATGCATGCAAAGGTTTGAGAGAGATGAGTCGGAGAAAGTTGAGTGATCTTGTGTTTACATGCTGGAAATGTTTGGATGATGAGAGAAAGAAGTTGAAAGGGGAGGTTGAGAGATTGACAATTCTGATGGTTGCTTTAGAGGCTGACTTGAAGGATGAAAGGAAGTTGAACGAAGGAAAGAATGAGAATGGTGCAAATGCATTGAATGAAGAGGTAAATGGTGGTGGTGCAAGGAGTGCAAATGAAGTGGATGATAAGGCAAATGATGGTGCAAGAAGTGTGAATGCAGTAAATGATGAAGCAAATGATGGTGCAAATGTGACAGATGAGAGTAGAAGGATGAATGAGCATGGTGAAAGAAGTACAAATGGAAAGAGAGTGAAGGAGCAACCTGTTGATGTGCCACATAAGGTGCAGGCGCCTGTAGTGGAAGTGAATGAAAGGAAGATGGATGGAGAGAGTGATGTGAGTGGAAGAATTGAACGAAAGAGTAGTATGAAAGGGAGAGTGAGACCTACGATTAGAATATGTGGTGACAGCATGGTTAAGAATGTGGATAGGTTTGTGAGGATGACTGACCGTAGTGGGTGTACGAGCATGAGAGGAAAGGGAGTGAAAGAGATTTGTAAGCATGCTGAGGAAGTGGTAGATGGAATTGATGAAGGGATGGTTGTACTGCAAGGAGATGGCAATGGATTGCTTGAATGTGCAAGAGAGCGTACGGTAAATGCAATTATGAATGTGGTTGAAATGGCACCGAAGAAGAATGTTAGAGTGGCTGTGACCAGCCTGCTGAGAAGGCCTGCGTGTGATGAGGAGTATGAAAGGGTGCGAAAGGAGGTGAATAGGGAGGTGCATGAAAGGATTATGAGTATGAAGGCTGAGAGCATGAGAAAGCGTGAATTGGGTTCCAGCTTCCTTGATATGGATAACGTGATCCATAGTGGATGTTTTCGTGGAGATGGAGTCCACCTTACACAAGAAGGTGAGATGAAACTCTCCAGGAGATACATCAAGTGGATTGGGTGTACTCATATTGAAATGGAAGGTGGAACAGGATGAATGAAAAGCTGTCCGAGCAAAAATGAAAAATGTCGTGAATTGTCCAATAGTGTTGTGAGGTTTGGATGTATAAATGTGCGTGGATGGAATGCAGGAAAGTTAGATGACCTTGTAGCAAAATTTGAGAATGGAAATTTGCATTGTGTTGGTGTAGTAGAGACCCAAATGCGTGATAGAGTCAGTTTAAAATGTAAGGAGAGTAAGTCCTATATGATGGGAAAAGGGCGTGTAAGGTGGCAAAAAAGAGGTGGTGGAGTTGGTCTCATTTTAAAAAAATGCTCTGAATTGGAAATTAGAGGAACTTCCTGTTCGAAATGAACCTGAAAGTCAAGATTTGTTAGCAATTAAGTGTGAAAGAATGCATGCCAGAGAATGTGTTGTTGTGATTGTATGTTATATATCAACTGATGGAATCTTAGCTCATGAAGAGAATGTAAAAAATTATGAAATGTTAACAAGGATTGTACGAGAACACTGCAGGTGCCCTCTGATTGTGACGGGTGACAAGAATGGCCATGTTGGTATACTTGGTGAGCCAGTGAATGCAAATGGACAAAAATTGATACATTTTTGTGATGAGAATGAACTTGAAAACATGAAAGTCACAATAGGAAATGGCTTGCATACAGGGCAAAGCAGGGAAAGGAAAACTGCAATTGACTATATGATTGTGAATAGTACAGCAAGAGAGTATGTCAAAAAAATGTTTGTAGATGAAGATGATTTTGATATTGATAGTGATCATAAAATGCTTGTGCTTGAATATAACTGGGGTAGAAAGGAGTCAATGCTGAAGGCCAGTAGTGTGAAAGAAAGTTGACAGATAAAAATGGCAAGCTGGGAAGAATTTATGAATGAATTGAGTAGGTGCAACTGGAACAGGTGTGGAAATTTAAATGGCCTAAATAGTGAGATTGCAAGAACCCTGTGCGATGTGGCAGAGCAAAAGGTTGGTAGAAACAAATGTAGGAAAGGGACAGGGAATGCCAGGTGGTTTACAAGTGAGATAAAGGAAGAATAAGTGAGGAATACAAGTGAGATAAAGGAAGATGAATGGCAGAGTGCATGGAATGAGTACAAGGACCAGCAGAAGAAAGTAAGGAGAATGATAAATAAGGCTAGAGTTAAAGAGGAGAGACACCAAGTTGAAAATCTAAGAAAGAAAGGTCCGGATGGAATAAAAGATTGGTATAAGTTTATACAAGGTAATGATAGAGGTAGTGAAGTTCAAGTTGATGAATTAGTAGTCAATGGTTGCAGTGTGCGAGATAGGATGCAAATGGTGAAAGCAGTTGAAGAATACTGGGAGGACATTGGGGGAATGAATGAGCAGGTTACAGATGATGAACCCGTAAATTTTCTGATAGATGAACGTGAACTGCAAATGGAAGACGAAATCACTTGTGAAGAGATTGTAATTTTTTTGAAGAAAGTGAAAAATGTGAAGGCATGTGGCCCTGATAAGATCCCATATGAGTTCTATAAATGTGGAGGAGAGAGTGTAGTCAATATGTTGAAATGTTTATTTGATGAGATATGGAAGAGTGAAAGAGTACCGGATGACTGGAACAAGTGTAATGTAGTACTGTTGCATAAGGGTGGACATAAGAGTGTGAAAGAACTTAAAAATTACAGACCAATTGCACTGGGTGACACTGTATGTAAGATCTTTTGTGGTATTTTGCATGAGAGAATGAAAAACTTAGTTGAGGAATTAGGAGTCCTAGGTGAAGAACAGAATGGATTTAGGCAGGATAGACGTGTGGAGGTTAATATGTTTGTAGTGAGTGAAATAATTGAGCGAATGAGGAAGGATGATAGGAAGGTATATTTAGCGTTCCTGGATATTGAAAAGGCGTATGACAGAGTGGATCGGGTTAGGCTCTTTGAAGTTTTGAGAAAAGTTGGGTTTAGCAGAAAAATAGTAAAAATTGGACAAAGTCTGTGTGAGAATACAATCGCAATATACAGGTTAGGAAATTTGGAAACAGGGCAGGTGAGGAGTGTTAGAGGAGTGAGAAGTGAGACAGGGCTGTACTCTGTCTCCCCTGTTTTTTGGATTGTACACAGAAGAATTAGCAGTTCGACTGAGAATGAGTGGCTTAGGACTGAAAGTTGGTAATGAGAGACTGAGTTGTTTGTTGTATGCTGATGATGTGGTTCTGGTTAGTGAATGTGGACATGAACTGCAAAGGATGCTTGACATTGTGAATGGATATAGTACAGATTTCAAGATGAAATTTGGTGCCGACACAAGTAAGGTTATGGTTATAATTAGTGATGAGACTGATAGAGACAGACTGTGGAATATTGGAGAAATCAGACGAGGGAGAACAAAAGAATACAAATATCTAGGTTGTGTGATAAGTGAAGATGGATGCACTAGAACTAGGGGTGAGAAAGTGGCAAAAGCAATGCAGTGGAGTGGACGGTTAAGTAGTGTGGCCAGAAACAGAGCAAACAAGTATGAATGTGCGAGAGGAATGTGGAAGTATGTTGCTGTACCTAGTGTCATGTATGGTATGAATGCTCTTGCCTGGAATGGAATTGATCTTGAAAAGCTGGATGTAACACAAAATAAGGTAGGACGTTTAACATTATGTGCTCCAAAATAGACGGCTACAGAAGCCATTAGAGGTGACCTAGGGTGGAGCCTATTTACAGAAAGAATGATGAAAGCGGTGCTGAATTATAAGATGAGAATTGAAAGAATGCAGAATAGCAGGTGGGTAAAGCGAATTTCTGAATGGAATCTGACTGTGAGTTATTGGGAGAAAGTATGTTGGGGGCATGCAAGGAAACTTAGTATGCAAAAGATTATTCATGTTAGAATTGGGAGACCTGTGGATGACTGGAGTTTAATAAATGTTGGAGGTGTATGGCCTGAGTGGGACTGCAAGAGGTGGAAAAAAGTGATTGAGAGGCAAACAAAGGAGTATGGATTGAATAAGTGGAAGGTTTGCATGATGCGGAAGCCTACACTTAACTGGTATATGAAAAAGCAAGCACCTAAGTTTGAGATATTTTATGATGGTAGTTTTGGAAGTCAACTCTTGTTTGCTGTGAGATGTAAGTCATTGAGTGTGAACAGACGCACATGGAGGTGGAATGAGAATAATAACAGATTATGTCGGCAGTGTAATAGTGGAGTGGAGGAAACAATTGAGCATTTTGTGCTGGAATGTAGTAAGTATGAGCAAGAGAGAGAGAGTTTTATGAATGTGGTGTTTGAGCAGTATGGAGAGAATGAGTGGTATGCCAGATGTGCTGAAGATGATTGCGGTATGAGCTTTCTTTCTGGATTGGATCAAGAGTGTAATTTGAGCATCATTGAAGCAATGAAAATGTTTCTGGTGCGTGCCTGGAGTAAGAGCCAGTGACTGGAATTAGCCAGTCAGTTAAAGTGGGCAGTAATAACTCAATATGCCTGGGGATGGTGTCTTGACACACTGGGTATCCCCGTGATGCCGTCCAATGGCAGCCTGTGACAAGGATTGGTAGATCCTGAGTAGTTTAGTGGACAAGTCTGGTATCAGGCTCTGAACTCTCTGTGTGAAAATTGTGGAGGGAATTGTAGGCCGTTACAAAGGCTCCGACGCTGTCGGCACTCAGGTTCAAGTTCAAGTTCAAGTTGTACAGGCACAGCTGTGAAGCGCTGTTGCATCGTTTGGTACAGTTCATCACAGAGCTGTTGGCCTGCTGAAGGCGTTACAATGATTATGTAATGGAGACGGACAGGAGAGCCATAGGAAAAGTTTGCATCAGCAATAGAAATGGACGGAAGTAGCATATGAATATTATCCATATACGTAAAAAAGAACTATATTTGTAGGATCTAAAGCATACTCATGTCGCCTTGTAACACTCGCTTTGGTGATAGTTTATGGAGAGAAAAATAGTGAATGGGTTTTGGTGTTGCATGGCAGGAGCTGGTGAGGTATGGAAGAACGCCATCTGGCTTACGGACCTCACGAGGAGGCATCAAAGTTATGCAGATAAAGTTTGGGTACAACAAAACCCTTGTTTGTTCATCCTCTCTGGCTCGCAACCATCACCTCGACTGTGTTTCGATTGTTCAAATTTATCAAGACTTGCCGAGTTGCTGGAATATTGACACGATGTCATAAATAAGCCACCAACATTTCCAGTTCACTTCTATGAAGTGAAAATTCAGAAAATGGCCGTACAGCTGTTATTATTGCTTTGACATTGGTACTTGAGACACACAGTGGGTTGCAAAAGTATTTAACACACTGTTTTTTCTTCAATATTTCCAAAAAGTGAATCAATTTCAGTGTTTCAATTTCACTACGCGATTGTTTATTCACTTGTAAAGAAATTATTTCACAAAGGGGTATTCTCCGGTATGTGAATGCATTTTTCAATAAATCTAATCTTCTGGATTACTCAGAATGACGGTCGTGTGCTTATTTATATGTTTTGTGTCACGCTCTTTATAATAGATGGAAGGTGATTAGCACTGGCGGTCTTGGTTTCAGTTTCAGTCGTAAGTTCAAGTTCACCAGTAAATTAATGTACTCATTTTAGGTATACAAGTGCTCTATATCAAGTCACTGTCAAGAAAACTAGTACACTTTTTTTGAGAAGTGAGACTGCGAGAAGGGTGAGGTGTAGGGGTGGTTTGGTATACGCGTCAAAAAATGACGGGAATAGATTATTTCCTTAAAATATATTTCAATATTTAAAGTGAATTAAAAACCAATGCATAAAACCCAAATGAACCCGCGATTAAAATATTCTTAACCTTGTGCACTGGTGAAACTCATATAAAAAAGTCATCAACCCTTTGGGTACTGACGACTACTCCAGTGCCAAGGTGGCTAGTTCTTCCAGTTTTGGACATCTAAACTAATTTTAAAGTAATTTAACCAGGGAGTGAATATTTTCAAGCAAATAATAAAATTAGAGAAATTACATGAAATAATGAACCTTGTTTTCAGACATTCCCGAAGCCTGCACGCGTAAATTACCATTGGTTACCTCTAAGCTTATGCTGCAGGGTCCGTGCAACATATTCAATAGCCTTTCTATTTAATTAGAGCATTTTTTTCTGAATTTCTTTTTTTTAAAAATTCGGGCAAAAACTTATTAATAATTTATTCGTAAATTCAATAACTCTATTATCAACGTCGAAAATTTCGGTTGCCAAGCATAGTGCTTCAAAGGTTTAAAAAATTTTTATTGTAAAATAAAAAAGTAGGCACTTGCTTAAGCTAGAAGCACCCTCACTAGGACAATTTCACTGACAATTATGGGTAAGAATAATTTTTCCCATGGAAATTTTTTCGTAAACCATTTCAATTGTCGTACCTAGAGGGTCCAGTCTAACAGTAACCGTGATAAAAAATATTTTTCGTTCATGTGAACCTGTCAAACTCGGATCACATATACGGTCATTGTAACTATCCTTATGAGCGTGACAGAGAAGTGTAAGAAGCGGACTCGAAACAAATAAATCAAAGGAATTATTTGATAGTAGCAGGAGCCGTGGAAATTCCGCGGACAATGTAATCTTTAACTTTTTCATATCGTTGTGTAAACGAATATAACTTGGGAACAATGCGAACTGTTCTAGCAGAATTAATGCCACAATTGGACATCTATCAACAGGATAATAATGCAATAAACATTGATGAAGCAATTCTAAATTTAACTGAAATTATAACGACCGCACACAACCAGTGATGTTCAATAATCACCCGCACAATTACGAAGGAAAATAGACAAAAGCCCAGGATTAATGAAGATATCGTGATCTATATAAAGAAGCGTCAAGCCTTACTGTACGAAGAACAAATATCTAAAGACATGTATAACAGATTAAGGAATCATGTGACAAATCAAATTCGGACATCGAAACAAAACTACTTTCAGGGCAAATTTACTGAATACAAAACTGATATTAAAAAAACATGGCGCCTGCATAATTCATGCTGTAAAGCGAATAATAGTGCAACGAATACGAATGAGTCCATCGTTCACGAAAATGTAAAATCTCACGAGAAAAAAGATATGGCAACAGTGTTTCACAACTCTTTTATAAATATAGGGAAAAATATACCCGATAGTGTCGTTAGTGAACCTACAGACCACTTGCATTACATGGACCATGTATGTGAACACAACTCTTTCTTTTTCACGCCAACTAATCCCTCCGAAGTAATTACGTGCATAAACCACTTGACAAATAAATTAAATGGATTGAAAACATTATTGACTAAAGTTCTTTAGGCTATAGCTGATATAATAGTACCGTGAATATCTAATATTATACACCAATCATTTTTTCAAAGTATCTTCCCCAACTGTCTCAAAATTGCCAGAGTGCCAATCTTTTGAGAATGGAGATAAAATAGCATTAATACATAATTATAGACCTATCTATGAACTACCAATTATTTGCAAAATACTCGAAAAAATTGTGTATAGAAAAGTGTATTCATATTTTACACAAAAATATTTTCTCTACGACAAACAACATGGTTTTCGTTCTAAAAAATCAACGACACAGGTTGTATTAAATCATTCACAATTGTAATATAGATAAAAAAAGATTATTTTCTCCGTATATCTTGACTTTCGAAAAGCCTTTCATTGCGTGGACAATAACATTTTACCATCAAAACTACACTGTTATGGCATCAGAGGAGTTGCACATGATTGGTTCAAGTCATACTTAGCAAATCGAGAGCAGCATGTTGGCATTGGCGATGCACAATCGGAACAGCTGACAATCAGCCATGGAGTACCGCAAGGGTCGGTCCTTGAGCCTCTTCTCTTTTTGGTCTTTATCGACGATATTGTTAGATCTACTTCATTCTTATAATTCATAATTATTTGCCGACGACAGCACGCTCTCTGCGGCTCTTGCAAACGAAAACCCACAATTTTAATTGCATAGAGTATAAATAATGAGCTGCAAAATGTTTCAATGTGGTTTAGGGCAAATAAAATATGCCTCAATATCGACTAGACAAAATACATTATATTCACATACAAGAGAAATATGTATCTTCCACATATTAAAATTGGTGATGGTAAAATTGAAGAAACAAACTCCTGAAAAATTCTGGGCATATTATTAGATAAACAACTGACGTTCACAGAGCATTTTGCACGTATCAGGACTAAATTATCAAAAACCGTTGGAATCCTTCATAAAGCAAAAAATATACTGCCTGAAGAAGCCTTAAGAATACTTCATCGAACGATAATTTCACCATGTCTACAATACGGGATAGACGCTTGGCACGAAAATGATAAAAATAAAACCAATCTGCTCTTTGCATTGCAAAGAAGAGCCGTTCGAGCGGTTATGAAATTCGAACTTAATGCTCAAGCAAATGATTCGTTCAAAAGCTTAAAATTAATCAAACTTTTCAATCTTTACAACTTCTCTATATGTAATTTCACGTATAAAACACTAACTGATGATGGCGACAGAGAAATCAAACAATTATTCACTGCTCTAACTGGCCATCATGATCATTTGACACGAAACAGAAGTAACTTCATACTCCCATATTCACGATCTCGGTCACAACGCAGTATCCTCTTCGTTGGAACTAAGAATTGGAACGCAATCCCAGCTGTGATCGGTGAAAAAAGCTCTTACAAAGCTTTCAAAACAAATCTTGAATCCCTCTTCCTATCTAAATATTGATCATATTAGGTAGTTCAAGTTAATTTTGTTTTCTTTTGGTACTCCTTATCTCTATAAGGTAATCTACCATGATAATAATATGGATCTTATGCTCCTTATCATAAAGAATATACTTTTCCCATCTAGCTCAAATTACCAATTTCTTTCTTTGCTGAAAAATTAAGCACTGAAACATGACCAGTCGTGTCTGCCCCAAGGTTAAGTAAATTAGGTTAAACATAACTGTACACTTTAAAAATAGCTTGATGATAGGATGTCCTAGAAGTCGCTGAACTTATTCGGGCCCACAAGTAGCTATACTCAAATGTACCCACTGCACTAGACTCAAGAAGCAATGTATTGCTGTGTTACTTGTGGTAAATAAACTGTTAAATTGTTTGAATTGTTAAGCTAGGTGGACCCGTGAAAGAGTTACGTCAACATTCCCTAACCTATGCTCACCTAACCTATGCTAACCTAACCTATCCTTACTGAGATCCTGACCTAACATTTCGTATCCTTTCATGACATATCCTAACCTATCCTAACATAACCGAATCTATCCTGATAAAATTTCAAACATATCAATGTACGTAAAAAAGAAAAAAAGAAAAAACGTTTATTTCCAAATTGTCACATGAGATACATGCCAACATATTGGCTTTTAAAAGTTTCTTAAATATAGGGCATCCTAAAACAAATGTTCCATACGAGGAGTACTAATTGACAAACCATCCGAGGTGTACAAGTAGATGAGCCATACGAGGCATAATAATAGACAAACTATACGAGGTGTACTAATAGACAAACTGTCAGAGGTGTACAAGTAGATAGACCATACGAGGCATATTAATTGACAAAATATACGAGGCGTTCTAATAGACAAACCATTTGTGGTGTGCTAGTAGTCTAACAAAAGCTCTATACTAGGAGTACTAATTGACAAACCATCCGAGGTGTACAAATAGATAAGCCATACGAGGCATGATAATAATAGGCAAACTATACGAGGTGTACTAATAGACAAGCTATCAGAGGTGTACAAAATAGATAGACCATACGAGGCATATTAATAGACAAAATATACGAGGCGTTCTAATAGACAAACCACACGTGGCTTGCCAATAGTCTATCTCTGTCAAGGGTAGTTGAATGAGAAATGAAAAATATGCCCTAAAAATATGCAAAGCCCTATCACCACCAAAAACATATTTCATATCTTCTCGATATTCACCACATCATGCGGACATGGGTGCATGGGATAAAATAGAGATACAGTGTAAGCCGGTTACCACTCATGATTGACAAATATCTAAAAAATATTGGTAGAAATGGGTAAACAAACATATATTCAATATCAAAATTCATAGCTTGTACAACATACGGACAGAAAGATAATTTCACTACGATTCATATGCTCAAACTGCACTTTATTTCATTAATTATATATGACATTAATCCGATTCACAGAAACGCCCTCTGGGGAAGTGCTAGATCTATTTTTGAATCATTTCGCTATTGCAATAAAATTTATTAACCGAATGGTTCTTGCGTAAAGAAATGAAATAGAAACATGTATATCTATTTATGTAGATACATATATATACCTACACACGTACACACACATATTAATATATATATATACTTATTGAAAATAAAATATTAGAAAAAAAAAAAAAAAATACATATATAAGATAAAAGAAAGAAGCAACCTACCATCTACTACACAGAAAATGACAGCTGAGCTCACTGTAATCCTAAGTAATTTTTCGCAAAAGATAACTGAAAGGAAGAGAAGACTTCGAAAAGCATAAAAATGAGCTGTTTTTTAATTTCTTCACAGAAATTTTTAAGAAAAATCAAGTTATAGTCAAGAAGCAACACAACTCTTCAGCATTATACGGACATTTGTACGTGGGATAAAATGGAGTAACATTGTTGCCGGATATCACATCTGAGTGGAGAATATTCACAAAATTGGCACATATAGGAAGATTAGGCCTTGATCCAAAAAATAATTTTGATTACAGAAATTTAGAGTTTTTTCCGATTTGAAAGTTCGGTGCTAGTGTGCGCTGAACGCACGGAAAAAAAATAAAAATAAAAAGACTAAATGCAATGCTTAAATTACCCCTTTCCCCCAGCTCAGCCGAAAATCGATTGAAGACATCTTCGAGAATGATTTTGAAATAGCGAGACAACGTTAGCCAAAAAATTAATTCATTATAAACTTTGCACAACCCTCACATCTATAAACTTGTTTATTGGTGTACACTCAAAATGTATTTCATGGTATATTTGTCATACGGACGTTAAATATTAATTAATACAGAAAAGAGAAAGAAATAACAAAATCAATTTGAGGAAATACTCCTAATTATGGAAAGAACGTTCGTTCTGCTGCACTGAACTGACGGCTGTGGTGCTCATTGTTGTCGACAGAAATAAGTAAGATGAATATGCGAATCGCTTAGCAAACGTAAAATGAAATAGTTTCTAAATTTCTAACAGAAATTTCAGGAAGAATTAAAATTTCTGATAGATGGGAAGTTCACACCGAGATGCTGCAGGCCCTATGACAGAGATGCAAAATGACGTGACACATTTACTCTAAATTCTTTTCCAGTTTTAGAGTTTTTTATATGCTGGGGAAGCTTGTTCCACAAAAAAGCTCCAGAAACTGAGAGAGCTTTTTGTCCCACGTTAGATGAGCGGTAACTGACTAAAACATCGTTCCTCCGGTTTGGTCTTTCGTTTGGGATATTAGATGGAAAAAATTTTACCACCTCTGCATTACTTTGGGGGAGGTACAGAGAGGAGAATACTCGTCGAGCTTTCTGGATCATGAATCTGTTCGGTATTGGGATCCAGTCGAGTTTTTTTAAAAGAGGGGTGACATGATCGTATTTATTGAAATTTCCTTTGCATACCACTTTGGCGGCGAAGTTTACACATTTTTGCAACTCTTCCTGACGACATTAGGTAAGTCTCCCCACACAAGACTGCAGTAGTCCAGACGCGATAAAACTAAAGACTGAATCACTAACAATCTAGATTTTTCGTCAAGTGTGTTCTTTATACGATGAAAGAACATTAAGGTTCCGTTAATTTTGTTGCACATTGTTTCGACGTGTGAATTGAAAGTCATATTTTTGTCAAACCAAACACCCAGATTTTTAACCTTATCGACTGGTTTAATTGTATCGTCTCCAAATGTTAGCTTGAATGGTGGTAAATTATCAGTCGCATTCTGTGATCCAAAAATAATGCATTGCGTTTTACTTGCGTTAAGTTTGAGGCCATTATGGTCATACCACAATTTCAGATTTCTCAGAAGGTTTTCAGCGTTGGCTTGTGTTTCTGTTAAATCCGCTGTTGAGCTTGTCATGGCAATTTGTACGTCATCAGCATACATTGAGATTTTTGTGTTTGCCGGCATGGTGGGGAAATCGTTGATGAAAATTGAAAATAGGAGTGGGCCGATGATTGAACCTTGAGGAACGCCAAAGTTATTTGGTATGAATGATGACATTTTGTTATTCAAGCACACTGCATGAGAGCGGTTTCGTAGGTAGCTTTCAAACCACTGAGTGTCTATTCTGAGGTTTGAAATTTTTTGTAGAAGTTTCTTATGCTCAACACTGTCGAAAGCTTTGGAGAGATCAAGCAATAGTAAGAGAGTTAATTTTTTTTGGTCAATATCATTGTAAATTTTTTCTGGTATGTTTAACAGGGCGTCCTGAGTACTGGTATTCCTCCTGAAAGCATATTGATTGCGATGCAGTAGATGTGACTCGTCTATGTAAGACGAGAGCTGGTTTGTTATTACTTTTTCTAATATTTTGGACATAACAGGCAGGAGACTGATTGGTCTGTAGTTTGACGCTATGTCGATATCACCAGATTTATGTAATGGCTTAATTATGGATAGTTTCCATTGATCGGGAAACTTGTTTGTGACTATAGATGTATTTATTATCAAGCGAATAAAGGGTGCTGTGACAGGGAAGCTGTCTTTTATATGTTGGAGGCTTATGCCATCATGTCCAGTCGCTTTAGTATTCTTTAGTGAGTATAAGATTTTTCGTATCTCTATGACGCTAACTGGCTTTGGTCTCCACTTGTTGCTACTATTTGGGGATGAAACATCGCTCAGATTTGCCTCTGTAGATGTGTCTGAAACTGTCCTGGATACTTCATTGAAAACATCTTCGCCAACTTTTGAGAAGAAAGTGTTAAAGTCATTCGCCATTTCTGAGGGGTCGTCAAAAGTGCTTTTGCAGTCTGAATTTTTATACTGAGCAGCTTCTCTAATGATTTCCCAAGTTCTTTTAGGGTTTTGTTTTGCCGCCAAGAGTTCTTTGTGGAAGTAGTCCCGTTTTGCTTCCTTAACTTTTCTTCGTAGGACCTTCTCATGATCTTTATATAATTTTCGACGCGTACTGTCTGATTTATTCAGTTTGTACTCACGCTGCAAATTTCTTTTAGCTCTGCTCAAATGTTTTATCTCATCTGTTATCCATTTAGAAATTCTCGGCTTAATTTTCTTCGTAGTGAAAGGTGCGCATTCGTTAAGAGCTGATACGAAATTTTCGTTGAAAAGCGAAACTTGTAGATTGACATCATCGGTGTTTTCCATGCCTTGAAATTCACTCCATCTGTCTAATAGCTTTTCTTGAAATATTTCAGGGGAGTAGAGGTTTTTCATGCGATATGTAATGTAACTAGATTTCTGTTTCTCTTTTGCAATATTGATTTGGCATTCTACCGAATGGTGATCAGAAAAGGACGGTAAGATTTCTGTGCTGAGTACTGCTTGGGGATTGTTGGTAATTGCTAGGTCAAGAAGAGTTTTAGAAGTGTTGGTAATTCGCGTTGGTTCTTGGACCATTTGAGAAAGATTAAGTCTGTGCAGCATCTTGCTTAGCTGATTGTTTTTATTTGTCAGATCCACGTTAAAATCTCCGAAAACATAGAAAGACTTTTTGGCTGCAGAGATTGATCTAAGCGTATTTTCAATGAAATCTAATGTTGGACGAAGAGATGCTGACGGATGTCTGTAAAGACTGCCGATAATGAAAGACTTGTGTTTGTTTACTTGAACATTGAGCCAAACCATTTCTATGTCTTCGCATTTTTCTTTTATCGGAACTAAGGATGTAGAGTAGACATCTTTGATGAAAATGCATGAACCGCTACCTCTCTTACTCTTGACTCCGTCATAACGGTACAATTTGTACCCGGTAATGCTGAGATATGAGCTTTCGACTCGTGAATCGAACCATGTTTCAGATACGCATAAAATATCGATATCGTTAGTGATCAACATTACTCGTACGTCATCCATTTTACCATTGAGGCTGCGAGCATTTATGTGCAATATTTTGATATTATTTACCTCAATAGGCAGATCTTTAGAGGAGTTATTGCATTTTTTAGGTCTAGCAGGGCATTTAGTATTCGTCTCTAGGTCTTTATTGCCGCGTTCATTGTTTGTGATTTCAGCTTCATATTCAATTTGATCACTGTTATTTAGTCACAAAATGGGGGAGGGAGCAACACGATTTTCATCACGCATTTTCAAGAGGGCGCTATAGTGGTCCTGTTTCCGGTGTATGTTTACCGGAGGACAGTTTATCAGAGCATTTGATGTAGGGGAGATTGTCGTCTTCCAAATCCCATTGTCTCTTTCGTCAAATACGTGAATTGGTGTTCTCGTTACATTAGAAAGTATTTGGGGTATGAGGTCTCCAACTGCGTGATCGAAGACTTTTCTATCGATGTATTTATCGATGAGTTGTTCGAAACTGCCACTGTTCTTGTCAACGAATTTTGCATACTGGTCCTTGTTTCTGGAGCTCTCAGTTTTGATGGCTTTTTTCAGAGATATATAATTCCATTTCGATTTTTGTTGTGAAGCAAGCTGCGTCGTTACGGCGTGGAGGAGACAGTGTCCGTCACCTACAGTGTAAGCAGGCTCCAATTTGAGCGATCGTTTCAAGTCGTCCAGTGTGTGTGCAACGCGTGTGCAGATTTGATTCACTGTTGATTTTTCGGTAGCAGTATTAGTTTGGTCGTTCGACGGAGGCCCGGCAGAGGCATCAGATTTTTTTCGAATAATTTGATTTTCTTTGGAATAGTTTTGAATATCGGTATTCGCTTGACTTTCCTTGGTTCCTGCGTACTCACTGGAAAGTTGAGAATTGGTTGAAAAGGAGGGCATGTCGCAATCACTATTTGTGTCTGTTGCAAGTAACGCAAATTTATTTTTCGTACTGACATTATATTTGTCTGAGATCGAATCAGGGAAAGGCTCAGGCTTATTTACGTTCCTCATGCTGTGGGTGAGTGAGTTACTCACACCTCTGCTTGATGACGCAATCAATTTTGAAGGATTTGGTGTACCATGTGCAGTGATGTGCATAGGCTTATATTCTTTTTGAAAGTCTAATGTGAGACTATTTGTCTCATTCCGTGAATTTTTCGATTCATTGGAATGATCTACAATTCCATTTATTGCTTGACATTTGTTGAAACGAGGACAATATGGCACGGTGATTCGCAATGTTGATTTCATTGCAAGTTGTTGAAGAAAACAGAAGTTCTCTTCCTGGGTCCGAGGCCATTGAAAGTTATTGAGTGCGTCACCATTTTCATTTTCTGGGTAAGTTTGAAATTGAATCAAGTTTAAACCCAGGTTTTTGCAAAAATGCCTCGCTTTGTTGAATTCGTTTGCACTGCAAGCATTGGCAATATAAATACGAGAAGGTGCGTACTTTATTACAATTTGTTGTTTGATTCGAGCAAGGTCTGAGGGCGAGTGGCAGAGACCATCAAAACTTAGTATATAATTTTTAAATCTAGGCATGCAATTTACAGTATGGAGAAGGTCATCGAAGCGCCCTGATGGAACAGTTTTGATCCAGCACGAGCGATCGATGTCCTTTCTTCTGATCGTGCTTAGGATATTATCACCTAGCAGCAAAGTATCGTAAGGTTCTCGACAATTGGAGTCGATTTCACAAGAGATACTAGCAGGTACCCCAGGTGCAAGGTCTTGAGAACTTATATGTGAATTTAAAGCAAAAAGCTGCTCGGTTAGGTTCTGAATGTTTGATACTGTAGAGAAAATCGACGACGGGCTAGGAGGCTCACGTTGTCTTAGGGATTTATTGAAAAACGCTGTTGTTAGAGACAAATTGTGAATAATTTCATGAATTTTTTGAGAGCTGTTATTTGAAGCGGGTGCAAGTAGCCATTAAAAGAAGCAGCAGTGTTATTTTTATTGCTCTGTACTGGAAATTTTATTTTGTTTTCACAGCTTGCGCTCTGGGGTAATTTACTGCCAGTATCGGTTTGTGCGCGAGAATTATCGAACATATTAGCTGGAGAATGAGAAAAGTCTACCACGCTTGAAATGTCCTTATTAGTAAAAACTATTTTTTCTTGTACCACTGATGAGGATGGTGTTTGTGTCCCCGCCGCTGGCGGACAGTTCGGAGCGTTGTTGTTGACGCAGAGCTGGGGAGCTGGCACGCTGTTTTGCTTGTTCAGATGAGGAGCAGGTGGTTGTGGTGCTGCGGATGAGACTTCACTGCTTCGAACCTTCAAATGATTGCTGGAGGTTTGGCAGATATGTTTTCCCTCATCCGGCGATATTGGTTGCATCGTCTTCACTGACGTTGCTTCGGAAGGTGACACACATTCTTTGACGGGGTTAATGGCAGCTGTTAACAAGTCTCCCGTCTTTTGAGCATTAGAATCTTGTGCGTGAGAGGATGTAGGTCCCCTACTTGCAGGCACTTTGCTTGGTAAAGTCGTATTTTTACCCCTGAAAGAACCATTTTTTCGGGATGTTGTGTAGGGCAACATTTGTGCAGAGAACGGCACTTTCCGGCCTGCGTAGCGAGTCTCGTAGTGATGCATCGTGCGTTGTAATTGTATAGCTATGATGTTTTAAACTATTCGGTGTCAGTAGGGAAACGGAGGTACGAAACACAATAATTCTTCTTCCGTGCACATTTCTCGTCTTGGCCACGTAGGAAGTGAACAAAAACTTCACTGAGATGTTAGACATTACCAAAAATTTATCAAATCAAACGTAATTTCTCTGGTTGCTTGGAGCGAAAAAGTTCATCAGGATTTGCCATGCTCTGAACGGGAGGCAGAGACGGGAGGCAGGGGTACGGGAAGAGGGGGGGGGGGAGTGAACGGGTTCGGTGAGGATTGATTGAGGGGACAAGGACACATCAGACAGACAGGCCTATAGGTCGAGACTGAGCTGAGCATACCATTTCCTTCGTGTTGCTTGCACTGCTTTGTTAGCTCCGTATTTAAATTGCACTGTTTTAAGCAGAAATAAGACAAAAGTTATTTTTTTTTCTTTTCGTAGTTCCACAGGTAGCGTCATATACACTCAACATGATGTTTTTTACAATAACAGATGAGAGAAACCGAAGATGAAAAAGTTTTTTATCCTTCTCAGATTTTACGTCACTAGTTAACCAACATTTTCCATAAAAAAAAGACAAGATAATAATGTAAGCCAATTTGGTGAATCAGAACTTGATTGTGTGCGTTAGAGATTTTTCAACATTCATGCTCTATTGTAACATAGAAATAGTTCGCGAATGATGGTCACTGTTATTTTCCCAAAAGATGCGAAATTACCAGAGTACACTTTCTATTTTTTTCTATTTTTTTTTCAACATGGCAAATTATTTCCGAAAGTTGCTGGATCAAGTTTTTTCAATTTTTAAATTTAAAAGTTCCTTCAAAGAAGAAGTTTTTTACGCTTCTCACATTTAACGTCACTAGTTAACCAAAATTGTCCATCAAAATAACATGATAATAATGTAAGCTAATTTGGTGAATCAATAATTGATTGTGTACATTAGAAATTTTTCAACATCCATGTTCTATTGTAACAAAAAAATAGGTATGAAACACAATAATTCTTTCGTGCACATTTGCCGTCTCGGCCACGTAGGAAGTGAACAAAAACTGAAACTGAGAGGTTTGACATTGCCAAAAATTGATCAAAACAAACGTAATTTCTTTGGTTGCTTGAAGCGGAAAAGTTCAGGATTTGCCATGCTATGCTCTGAACGGTCAGAAGACGGGAAGCAGGTGTACGGGAAAGGGGGGGGGGTGCGGGCTCGGAAAGGGGGGGGGGGGTGCGGGCTCGGCGAGGGGAGACTGAGGGAACAAGGCCACTTCACACTTCACTCAGGCCTATCGTTCGAGGCCGGGCTGAGCTCACCATTTCACAACCCTTGCCAGCACTGCTTTGTTGGCTTTTCATTTAAAGTGCACTGATTTAAGCATAAATAAGACAAAAGTTATTTTTTCCCTTTCGCAGTTCCACAGGTAGCAAACACATTCACTGATAGTATAATTTTTACGCATGGCTAGGTTATTTCCCCCTTGCATTTTCAACAATTACCGCGCCATGTTCCCGCACGTCCGACCGCGACCGAGTCTGACCGCTCATCCATCCATCCATCTCAGCCATCTTTTAATGTTAGAATGAGGAATTCGGAATCCATGATACCGCATACTCAGATAAAATCATAACGGATACCTAAGAAATAAATTTACATCCTATGTTTTTATATAAATGTAAACATATATAAACATATAAATAAACACACGACGGGAGTTATTAGGTGACATAGATTACAGAGATCCAGAGCCTTATATACTCGAGTCCGTATCGTGGATACCGAGTTCGGCGAGGTTCTGCATATCACAATATACTGTACAGCGTATTACATTATACTGTTCCACAGTGCACTATATTGTATTTGCAATATACTGTATTGCACATAGCAATATACTGTATTGCACATAGCAATATACTGTATAGCATATAATAATTTACTGCATTGCATATTGCAATATACATACACGAGCTGGCAGTTGCTTTCAGTAATGCTGAAATTCTGTGACTAGGATATGACACGAACGGCCATAACTACTTATATTGCGGCACAAATTTACCGTATTCTAAGTGTTCATTACTGTCACAATAAGAATACGTTACCTTCGAAATCAGCTAAAGCGTGGTAACTCCGCTCGAACGAAAATTGGTTCACGAAGGTATTGAATCCCGTCATCTTTGACGGGCGGTGTACACTGGTTGATAAGGAAAGTTACGCTATCTCGAATGTACAGCATTCAAGAAAAAACAATTGTTCATTTTTAAAAACTTATAACATCGCGTTAGTCTTAGATGGCGAGGAAATGCATCAGTCTGACATTAGGCACCGCATCACGGAAGCTTAACTATTTTGCTACGACGTATTGAAGTGAAACTTTGAACTGCAGACCTCTGGGCTACGGCCTGCATTTGGCATGTCATAGCGTTTAAAATTTAAATCTAAGTTACGCAGGAGAATGTTTCTAACCTTAGAGGTGGGCTAACACCTGCACAGGGAACCTTCCACTTGTATTTTCTTGTGAGCTATGACCTTCACGAGTTCAACTATCTTCCTACTGTATTTGCTGTCCTGTAGCAGAACACCTACCCTCCTACCCTAATGTTTTTCTGCTAAACTTTCAAATTACTTCTTAAAATGGTTTGCGGCCCACCGAGTATGGCAATATACTTGGGTGAGTTACGGGTGTGACGTTCGTTTGTTACGTTGAGAGCTCTATTACTCGGTTTGTTGGGTATACTTCTTATGATCGTTCTTTTCTATCGTTTCCTTAGTATACCAGTTGCAAGTCTACTGCGCGTCAGTCTGGGCTCCTGTCTGCTGTAATTTATGTCTGATTTTCCGCCTAACCTGCAGTGTCTAGCTCATCCGTCCTGGTTCTTCGATGTTGACAGGTACGCCATTCTTGCATACTTCTTGTGTTGAATCACTCCGGCCTAAGTGTGTTGCGTTGTGAATGTTATAGTGTCCGTTATGATTCCAACCGTGATTTGGCTCTGGTACTGATAGTGTTGCTGCTCGTGGCAGGTGTTCTTGGTTCGGTCTCCGCGGTTCCCGTGCTGGCTTCTTTAACCATCAACTGCGGACCCTGGAGAGTTGTGCACCGCAATGCTACCTTACCTTGTGAAGTGTCTCTGTAAAACAGCGTTGTAACGCTGAGCACCTCCCATGCGAGCAAAACCAATTAAATTTAGTAGTCCAATGATCGCATAATATCGAAAATATTGTAAATTTAATGTAAATCTTTTTGTCGGGGTTCAGCACCCCATATCATCTTCTTAATTGAATTGATCTTAATTCAATTTGCATTCGTTTACTGAAACAGTTTTCTTATCCATGAATGTAGTGTACGAGAATTTCTTTCAATTTAAGGTCACAAAGAGAGATTCTATTATAGAAGAGAAAACACGTGAACGACTGATTGAACTTTTTTAAGAGATTAAAACTGGAATCAAATGACTTCTGGAAAAAGGTAATTTAGTTTGATGAAACGAAAATTAGGCATTTTAGAAGGGTAATCAGGACCCACGTATGGATGCTAAAGATTTTAGAATATAAGCCTATGAACACCTCTTCCTTAGTATAATGCGGAGGTGGAAGTTAATGATTTTAAGTTGCGTTTCTAAGAATGAAGTCGGAGGAATAGAAATAATTCACATCTTTAGGACATAGACGTAACTTCGTATTCCAACAAGACAACGATCCGAAGCATAACGCTAAATAACGAAAGATTGGCTCTCTGAAAATAATGATGTCTTGTAATTGCCATGCCTATCACCGGAACTTAATCATATATGAAATTTTACTAAATCACTTGAAATTGAGGAGACAAAAATAGATTAAGAACTACAATTCGAATGAAAAAAGTCTGTGCAGAATAATGCATGAGACTGTCAACAGTTCACGTAAGACACTTGTAGTAAACAATGGAAATGATTGAGGCTGTAAGACAGAACAGAGGCTACGCTGGTATATACTATAATTAGTATGTGTGCAATACTTTTGCACAAGTCGCATTATATATTATTGCATCAAATTTATTCAGGGTAATAATTTTCAGTTTACACTCATGCTTGTGTAGGTGATGTTTATTTACATATTCTGTTGTTCCAGTAAAACTGATTAACTCCTTCATGAAATAGATTAAAAAAATGCGATGAATACTTTCGCTCCCCACTGTATCAAAATATAGTCCTTCAACTGGTGTCACAACAGTATTCATTTGGGCACTTATTAATCGTGTGAATGGTTCTCCCATTCTAGGTGTGGAGACCGCTCCGTTCAGCATAGATGGAAACTGCGAGATCAAAGCGCCGCTGCCAGCCACACCTCTCCCCGAACTTAAAGTAGATTGCCACGACACGGACACATCCTGGGAGGCGGTGGCGAGCACGGTGTTGACTCTCGCCCCCGGCGGCGGTAGGTGAGTTGGCTGCGGCGACCAGCGGCAGCACATCCATTCTGATTAGCAGGATTTGTTGCTGCCGTGAAATTTATTGAGAGAACTCTTTGGAAGTACATGAGTGAGAAATGTTTGAATGCTTTTATAGTTTGGAGAATAAATTAAAGTCGGCAAAGAAAAAAACCTTTGCCCCATTTTACTTTAGCTTACTGAGATAGATTTTTCCTCTTGCGTGTTTAGATGCCGAAATAAAAACTGCTGCGGAAAAAAGGAAGCGTCTGAAATGGCCAAGTTTGACGTATGGACGTGCATGTACTAATGAAAAAAGTAATCCATGGTACCCCAACACAATTTTCTATATACGTATTTTATTTGTTATTTTCCTGTGGTGTTACAATCTAAATTGCAAGCTAATTCAATACGAGAATTACATTGAAAATAGAAAACCAAGAAAGTTCTTCTTGTATCGAATGAATGAAATAAAAATTATCAATGGATTTACTTCCATTATTCCTGCAATGTCAATGGTTTCGATCTAAAGCGTTAAATATGGCTACCTCGTTACTTATTCTACGTATAATATTTAGCTGGGGTAATTTCTGTTGTATGAGAGCGGGGAACAACAGATAATGAGTAATTACCGAACTGAGGGGGATAATTATCAAAACAAAGTTAAGAAGAAATAAAATTGATCAAGAAGACAAATTGAAGAATATCTCAAAGTCGAAACAGAGTCTCACCCGTCAGTAATAGAATTAACAGTCTCCTTCGATTCATCTTATTGCTGTGATCTTTGAAAAATAAAGATGAAAAAACACTCAATTTCCAATTTCGTGTGCCTGTGTAGCTGTATTTCTTTGAGAAAAGGCGTAGTCATGGGTGGAAGTTGTCACCTAATTCAGGGCTATGCGTATATTTGTACGACTTTGTAGGTTTCTTAAACAGATATTCATACACTTCTGTTCGATTATATTTCCTTTGCAGCAGTGAAACCGATGAGCATGACATTGTTTGTGTTATCAAAGGTCATTATTGCATGCGCCTCGGTTTATTTATTTATAAGTTTGTGTCAGATGCACCTGCGGAGTGAGCATCCTCTCACTGTAACATTTCTGCTTCCATTTGAGGTACGGTGAGATCAAGTTATGGCGTAATCACTTGACTGAGTGGGACGGAAGAAGGCTTGTGGCTGCTCTGCACCAGCGGGGGATCAGGACTAAAGGAGAAGGTCACTCGCGCTTAGATCGGTGAGATCTTTCGTGATAAATTGATAAGTGTTTCTCGAATGTTGTTTATCTGTTCGTTAGAGCTGTATGAAAGCAAAGAAATATACGGTATGTATTGCTTGGTATTTCTGACAAATTACGCGTCTTCATGCAGCCAAAGAGGACATAAAGTATACAATCCTCTTCAAATAGCGCAATACCCCAGTGAAACCATCAAAACGTCTGCAATGGTTGAACACAAGGTTCTCCTCTCAGGAGACGCTCTGTGTTGTTAATTTTAGGAATGCATTTCACTTATCAGAGATGTGTGAATAGTATCATATCTTTCACATTTTCGAAGATCGAGATCTAGGACGAGCAATGTCCCTAGCACATTACGTAAATAGATGAAATCGTCTCTTGCGAGTGTGGCCGGTAAGTGGCAAATGTGCACGACTGACGGTATTGCTGGGTTGTGTGTAGGTCTGACGCAGTGCTATTACACGTGCTATTATATGTATGACAGGCGGTATTGCTGGGTTGTGTGCAGGTCTGACGCAGTGCTATTATATGTGCTGTTATATGCACGACTGGCGGTATTGCTGGGTTGTGTGCAGGTCTGACGCAGTGCTATTATATGTGCTATTAAATGCACGACTGGCGGTATTGCTGGGTTGTGTTCAGGTCTCACGCAGTGCTATTATATGTGCTATTATATGCATGACTGGCGGTATTGCTGGGTTGTGTGCAGCTCTCACGCAGTGCTATTATATGTGCTATTATATGCATGACTGGCGGTATTGCTGGGTTGTGTGCAGGTCTGACGCAGTGCTATTATATGTGCTGTTATATGCACGACTGGCGGTATTGCTGGGTTGTGTGCAGGTCTGACGCAGTGCTATTATATGTGCTATTAAATGCACGACTGGCGGTATTGCTGGGTTGTGTTCAGGTCTCACGCAGTGCTATTATATGTGCTATTATATGCATGACTGCCGGTATTGCTGGGTTGTGTGCAGCTCTCACGCAGTGCTATTATATGTGCTATTATATGCATGACTGGCGGTATTGCTGGGTTGTGTGCAGGTCTCACGCAGTGCTATTATATGTGCTATTATATGCATGACTGGCGATATTGCTGGTTTGTGTGCAGGTCTCACGCAGTGCTATTATATGTGCTATTATATGCATGACTGGCGGTATTGCTGGGTTGTGTGCAGGTCTCACGCAGTGCTATTATATGTGTAATTCATACGCATATATTGAGCTAGGTACACTTCCTTGTGTGTTTCAAGGCTTGAGGCTTACTTCATTATAGGTATTGTGGACCTGATGTAATTAAAATAAATGTCTTTGCATTAAATGCGATTTGAAGTAAAATTTGGAATTTGTGAACTCCTTACGATGACTTGGATCTAACAAAGTATCTCATGGGTGGTAACCAAAATAGAAAAAAGCTTTGCTTGCCAAATCTCAGAAATTCATCGAGTTAGACAAGTGAAGCTGTTCTAATTGTTTGTCTGTTATGACCCAGATTCAAGACACTCATCAAGTGTAGAATTCTTGTTTTACGTGAAGTGAAAATAAAAGCTAAAAACATGTTTACCATTGCTCGTGCCACAAACTTAATACAACACGACATGTTTCGTATGTTCTTTCGAGGTTGTTTGTTGCACTAGCAGGGAACATGTAGTACATAGAAGCATCTATGCAGTATGACAGTGTAGACCCTACGATCTCCTGAAAAAAACAATGATTTTTTTCATTATTGGTTATCACATTGCCTCGCGACTGCACAGAGCAGCGAAAGTGTTTCACTCGCTATTTCTCTGTTCCAGGTACTCTGAAGACACGCATCTCGTCCTCACGGACACACTTCCGAGTCAACTTGCGAAGCTAGAGTGAGTAGACGATCGAGGCTCAGCCCAGGAGTTAGTTATCGACCTGAACGTAAGGTCGGCGAAAATTTTCTCGGCTTGCCTTCTCGGATTTGAATGTACAGCACAGTTGTCTTCTGCGGGATATATCGTGCGTAATTGTGTACGTGCAGCGAGGTTGTGTGGTAACACGGTGTTTGTGCTGGTGGCGTGTGGACTGATGTGGGGGTGTGTGGACTGATGTGGAGGTGTGTGTACTGATGTGGAGGCGGGTGTACTGATGTGGAGGTGTTTGTACTGATGTGGAAGCGTGTGGACTGATGTGGAGGCGTGTGTACAGATGTGGAGGCGTGTGGACTGATGTGGAGGGGTGTGGACTGAAGTGGTTCGTGTGTACTGATGCGGAGGTGTGTGTACTGATGTGGAGGCGTGTGGACTGATGTGGATGTGTGTGTACTGATGTGGAGGTGTGTGTACTGATGTGGAGGCGTGTGAACTGATGTGGAGGCGTGTGGACTGATGTGGAGGCGTGTGGAATGATGTGGAGGTGTGTGGACTGATGTTGAGGCGTGTGGAGTGATGTGGAGGCGTGTGTACTGATGTGGAGGTGTGTGTACTGATGTGGAGGCGTGTGTACTGATGTGGAGGTGGGTAAACTGACTTGGAGGTGTGTGTACTGATGTGGTGTGTGTACTGATGTTGAGGTGTGTGTACTGATGTGGAGGCGTGTGGACTGATGTGGAGGCGTGTGTACTGATGTGGAGGTGTTTGTACTGATGTGGAGGCGTGTGGACTGATGTGGAGGCGTGTGTACTGATGTGGAGGTGTGTGTACTGATGTGGAGGTGTGCGTACAGGTGTGGAGGCGTGTGGACTGATGTGGAGGGGTGTGGACAGAAGTGGTTCGTGTGTACTGATGTGGAGGTGTGTGTACTGATGTGGAGGCGTGTGTACTGATGTGGAGGCGTGTGGACTGATGTGGAGGTGTGTGTACTGACGTGGAGGCGTGTGTACTGATGTGGAGGCATGTGGACTGATGTTGAGGCGTGTGGACTGATGTGGAGGTGTGTGGACTGATGTTGAGGCGTGTGGAGTGATGTGGAGACGTGTGTACTGATGTGGAGGTGTGTGTACTGATGCGGAGGCGTGTGTACTGATGTGGAGGCGTGTGGACTGATGTGGAGGCGTGTATACTGATGTGGAGGTGTGTGTACTGATGTGGAGGCGTGTGGACTGATGTGGAGGCGTGTGTACTGATGTGGAGGTGTGTGTACTGATGTGAAGGCGTGTGTACTAATGTGGATGCGTGTGGACTGATGTGGAGGCGTGTGGTCTGATGTGGAGGCGTGTATAATGATGTGGAGGCGTGTGGACTGATGTCGAGGCGTGTGTACTGATGTGGAGGTGTGTGTACTGATGTGGAGGTGTGTGTACTGATGTGGAGGCGTGTGTACTGATTTGGAGGTGTGTGTAATGATGTGGAGGCGTGTGTACTGATGTGGAGGCGTGTG
Source organism: Morinoia aosen (assembly GCA_030386875.1). Classification (NCBI taxonomy): domain Eukaryota; kingdom Metazoa; phylum Arthropoda; class Malacostraca; order Amphipoda; family Talitridae; genus Morinoia; species Morinoia aosen. The sequence goes on along the minus strand of CM059576.1, from coordinate 52,275,708 downwards.
GAGTGATGTGGAGGCGTGGGATGTGGAGGCGTGTGTACTGATGTGGAGGTGTGTGTACTGATGACGAGGCGTGTGTACTGATGTGGAGGCGTGTGGACTGATGTGGAGGCGTGTGGACTGATGTGGAGGCGTGTGGACTGAAGTGGAGGCTTGTGGACTGATGTGGAGGCGTGTGGACTGATGTGGAGGCGTGTGGACTTATGTGGAGGCGTGTGGACTGATGTGGAGGCGTGTGGACTGATGTGGAGGCGTGTGGACTGATGTGGAGGCGTGTGGACTGATGTGGAGGCGTGTGGACTGATGTGGAGGTGTGTGGACTGATGTGGAGGTGTGTGGACTGATGTGGAGGCGTGTGTACCGATGTGGAGGCTTGTGTACTGATGTGGAGGTGTGTGGACTGATGTGGAGGCGTGTGTACTGATGTGGAGGCGGGTGTACTGATGTGGAAGTGTGTGTGTGTACTGATGTGGAGGCGTGTGGACTGATGTGGAGGCGTGTGGACTGGTGTGGAGGCGTGTAAGCTGGTTGGCTAATAACTCCCAAATGTAGCGCAGGAGAAATACAATTCAAGATTTCATAATCATACAATTTTAAAGAACAAATCCAATAAGTTTTTAATACGTGACACTTTATTTTAGTGCCTGCAACAGAGGGTAATTCAGCATGTTGTCATGTTATCACATATACTCGTAATTTGGAGAGAGGCAGTGTTAGGGACCAGACTTGAGTGCAACTACTACATGGAAGTTACCAGTTCAACTCATTCTTCACCGTCGTTGTTGCACACTCTAATGGCCTCGAGCTATCCATTTGAACATGATAATTTCACGTGCAGTCAATTGCTGAGCGCAAAGTTGAGTTTCAGCATTTCCGGCCCTAATGCGGCAATGAAATGTGACAAATTTCTATTCTCTGACTTTTTTTATTTATCATAGACAAATATATTATGATTTTTCTTTCTGCAGGGTCCATGAAAGTCGTGAGCTTAAATTAGTTCTTTTTTTTTTGCTTTGCTCCTGGAGAAAGGATGTCACTCATTTTAATCGATCTACAGAAGACAAGTTACATCCGTTCACACAACTCACCTCAACATCACAAACAGATTTGAATGATGAATTCATGTGCTCATTCACTAATTTCTGCCATCAGTGTTCACAGCAGAATGACTCTTGCATTGTTACGTTATTCTCACATGAGCCCTTCTGAAGAGACCCAGTGTCACTGCCGCCCGTGTCCGCTACTTCTCTTAGCTTACCTCGATCGCTTCCACGCCTCAATCTTCCCCCATCATGTCTTACTGCATACCTTACTCAATCCTTCCTTTTCTAGCTTCTCAGCGGATTCTTTTCCTACGCAATCATTAGGCAAGCAAGCAAATAGTTCGGGAAGTTTCCATGAAATCATCTCGAGGAAGTGTCAAACCTGCATCTCCCAACACAGTCGTCATCTCAGCCCACATTCTCTCCTGCGGTCAATTGGTCGCATTGCCAGAACAGTCTTGCGCAACGCAAAACTGCAGAAACACTAACAAACAGGAGCTCTACCCAAACCTTCTCTACATATTTTTGGTACTCCTCGAGAGGCCTGGACTTGGTTGGAAATCCCGGGACAAAATAAAAATTACGGAATCCCGGGATTTCAGGAAGATAATTCCGAGATTCCCATTATCCCGTGATTTCTTCATATATTTTGACATTTATGCTATTGTAATTTGTTGCCTGTACCCATCACAAGATTTGGCGATTTAGGGAGCGAAAAACTTTTTCTGAGAAGGATTTGTTAATGAATTCACTATTGTAACTGTATTTTCTCACACGCCATCAACTGCTAAAAGCTTGGTCACTTGTTCTTCCGGAGTACTTTAATGCACCTTTACGAAACTTATTTTTTTGCTTCTTTAGGTTCAGTGTTGTCACCACTACTCTCACTTGCATGAGGGCGCTTTGTTCCAATACGAACTCTGTCTTCTTATCTACTAGTTGACGCAACTGGGCTTTCAGTTCCAGGCTTCATTTTGTTGTGATTACTCTTTAGGTGACGTAACAAACTCCTGGTGGAACAGCCTTTGCAAAGTAAACTCCTGCCGCAATTTATATACCTTGCACTTTCTACAGTCGCATCTTTAGCTCTGTATCGCCGCGCAAAGGTAGTCGCTTCTACAACATCGGTCATTTGGCATAGTATCTAGAGTAGTCTTTTCTGTATTACCTGCTAAACCAAACCACAAAATATATTATGATGCAATAGTTGAACTCTATTATGAGATAGTGTAGACTACACTGTGTAGTGGTGTAAATTGCAGTGATATTAATATACTAACGTCCTTTCTTGAGCTTTTAATTGATTTATCATATAAAACAGCATGTGTAAAATATTCACACTTGCAGGGGTTTTAAAAAAACGAATAAGACGGTTTCATTCACGTTTTATTGAACGATGTTAAAATAGCCGTTAAGGTCAAATATAAATGATTTTTAAAGAGCCGTGAAAGGCCGAATGTAGTTCATTACATTTTTAAAGGAGTAGTATTTATTATTTTTTATTATTTTATTAGTTGATTTTGTAGATTAGCGCAAAGAGAGCTTTTAAAAAAACTTTCGCTTTAACTCAAAAGATGACAGAGTTGACACGGGTGCTCGATAGATTAAAATACACCTCTCACGCAGCAACTGCTGCAACCGCCGTTGTAGGAGACGCGGTTAAGAAGGAGCAGCAGGAACTGGTCTGTCAGCTTCCTGGAAGTACAAAATAATTTTTTTAAGTAAAAAAAACTGTAGAAAGTTAGGGAATTCAAAATTTGTGCCAGACTATAACTATAAGACATTAAGCGGCTAGAACGCACCCCACAGTAGCGCCAGCTAATCCCAGAAACCACACGAGTCCGGACAAAACCCTCGAGGCAGCGGTAAGGTGAAGCAACTGACCGTAGCCTCCCAGGGTGCGGGGAGGTCACTATACCAGCACCAGAAAATACTGGGAGCGGAAACAAAACACGAATTAACTTGGTTCGCCGCTACGGCGGAGTAGAGATGGAGTATTTCACAGCAATAATTTCATAGTCACAAATAGTGAGCTCTTACACAAGTTAATTTCCACTCGGTGGGTTGGTTAGCCACTTTAAGAGGTTGTTAAAAGAAAGGAAAAAGATGAAAATAATGGTAGAGCGGTGTACAGGCAAACATACGTAATCAGGTAAGTAGTTGATAGTAGGGAAATGAAACAAGCACGGAAGGCAATATAACTTAAGCTAGATGACCTCAGAAAGAAACCGTTAGAGTTTCCTCCAAGTCTCAGGAGTTCACCGATGGCAAGTAGGTTTGATAAATTTCGTAAGAAGCCTTTTAATTAGTTTAAATCTCCCTTCGAAGTAGTTTCCTGGCCATTATCGTTTTAATTAAGTTTGAATTAATTCTTAAAGACCTGAACACCAAGCTATTATCTCAAAAATAAAAATAACGAAATTCAAAACACACGCATACAAACTTAAACACAGAAAAATAGAACAGTAAGCGAAGAGAAGTAACACATAACCTCGTAGCTACGTATGTGGTAATAACTGGCGCCCTCCAGGTGCTGCTCAGACTGCCACTGCTCCAGTAAAAGTGTCCAATGCCTAATCTACTCTGCTAAAAAATCATCTGCCCACACCACCTCTGCTCAGCTCAAGCTCCGCGGCAACAAATGACAGCGCGAGAGCGACGCATGGCTCTGCCTCCAACGGCAATACGAGGAGCATGTGGGAAGAAATTTCCACAAA